>OW388296.1:72448376-73684627 GCA_936450465.1 Gibbula magus | reverse complement strand
AACCGGTATTGCAATACGTATTGCAATATATTGAGTGAACTCTATATTCAACTTTTATACAGTTTATGCAGTTTAAACATGACACATTTAGTAAAAAGCCTTTCAAATCTTTCGAAAAATAGACCATTGGTCAAAATGTTAAATTAATTTTGAAGGCATGTATTTAGAAAACATTTGTAATACAGTTCAACACACATTCTTGCACCCCAAAAGAATTTAGTTACAAGTTAAGCTGATAACTATGCCTAAAAACAAGATATAAGAATAAATGTCACTACAAAAATGTTGGGGCGATATATTGCGATATTGAAAATCGTATTGCAATAATTGTATTGCACAGTCTGTATTGCAATATATTGGTATTGCGATAATATTGCTCAGCCTTAGTTAAATACTATTTGAATATAATATATTGTATATTTGCTCTAAACGCCATGTCATGTATATATGTCCTACCTGTTGTACTCTTGGCCTCATGGCCTTCAATTCGGAATAAATGAATGAAAAGTGCTTGAATTTGACTTCTGGTGTAAAACTATGTCTATGGGTTTCTTTTTAAATGTTCTGTATGTATAATTTAATGCCTTATATTACATGTTTATTCAGTTGAATCTAAAACTGCTGAATGAGGGTATGGTATGTATTAAATGTTTATACACAGTCATGGAACAGGACTGGCATATAAGGAAATGTAAAACTTGGTTGACACTTTATCCTTAATTCAACAATACCCTGTTCGCCTATACATAAAAAAAAACTGTTGGGTAATTCTCGTTAAATTGAAATCAAAAGAAATAATTTAGTCCAACACTTGAACATGTTGGCAATCTGTAATGCTGTATACACGTGTTACGTAGCAACCCTCTAAACGACTCTGTGTTCATTTGCGAACTGCCAGAGATACAGTAGCGCGCACCTGCTGGTAGACTGTAACACAGCATCAGTATCTTCACCATCACAGAGCATTACACCGACCATCACTCTCCGCTAGACTCTCTCACATTCTGTCTGCTCTGGGATCTGTTGTGTGTTGTATGTTGCATGGTGAGGACTGTTACATATTGTAAACTCTGACTAGGATATAGTTCTGAGTGAGTGGTATCTTCACCATCAACCAGCATTACCTCGGCCATCACTCTCTGCTAGTCTCATGATAAATGGCCCTTATCATAGGACACGATTTCTTCACGTCATTGTTAATTAGAAACGTCATCTTCACGATTATTTCATACTTTCCTCTTTATTCTGTCTTCGTCATGCAATTTCACAATATGGGCTGACATCTTCGAAATTCCATCCGTGTCATCGCCCTTTGCTACTGTCTAATTATGCCATAGTTTATACCATAACATGTATAAAGCAAAGACGATCAGTGTAAGAATCGCCAATCGTTTTCAGATATTGGACAAGGTTTTGACTTTACACCTGCATATCGAGAGTATTGCAGCACCAAGGTTCTCTACCATTGTAACCACTTGCTAGACTTCATCATGTTCCATCAGGGTAGTCTTTATCCGCACGGCTACTAAATACCCTGATTGTCTAAGGCGCTTTAGATTAGAAACGCTTATCGAGTGGTTACACATCGCGATTTAGAGCATATATATATTGCCATCAATGAAATGAAATGCCGATCTTTCTTCTCATCCAGGCAATGCCAATATTGTTCCATTTTAAATCATTTCATTGGCTCGTTATTTAGCGTTAAGAGAGAAGACTGTTTTAGACCTTTGTGGTAGCCTTGCAGGAGGTCCAGCTTTATTCACAGTCTAAGGTTTAAATGTATCAGTTACTTGTTGAAAAAAATTATATATATGTTCTTGGGCGTGCAATTTCATGTGTAGGAATTCATTAAGACGATGTAGGTTTTTGTCTATGCACAAGACTCCTTCAATACACAGAGTCACAGTGCAGGATTTTTAACTGAATAAAGGGTCGTGCATAATCAACAAAGTGTCACCCTTTTTTCGAGATTGTCTCACAACTTTTTACATTATATTCGTGCCTGAACAACACTAAGTATAGTTACCACCCAGTCTTGTTATGTCAGTCAGTCGTCAGTCTGCGTCTTGGACTGTCTCGCAGTCTCCATAGAAAAGTAACATACATCGGTTCTCTTTATAATAATTTTTATAAAGTACATTTGTATCGCGCTGCGTTCATTCTTTTTTTAATGATATCACTGTTCTTCATCTAATGCAGTCCTGTCTTTTCCAAAAATATTGAGAGATTTAGAGAAATCTAAAATTTAGTCTATGAAATTTTTATTCTGTACCTTCATCCTAGATTATTGTTTTTCAAGTACTTTCAGTTCCATATTCAGATTATCTAGACTTTCTGAATAGTTGTACACTCGAGTACCTGGTTTGGAAGTGAAGGCAATGTGACGGATAACCTTCGAGCGCCTTAATTCGTAGCTCAGGTTGCATACTCGAAGAGGAGTTGAGAATTAAAAAGGAACGATGTTGGTCCTTATACCAAGGTAATAATGTGTGTAGCGCTTTGAGCATGGCCCTTAGTGTTGTGGATTTAGCGCCATATAAGTATCCTCATTATTATTTATTATTATAAGGCTCTTATTGTTTACACGCTTTCTTAAGTTTGTAATCTAACTAACCATGGATTGATATTTTGTAAGTATATTACATACATTATTGACACGGTTTTCACTTTCGGTATAAACCACTTCACTAACATACTGTAAATCGTGTGTAAGATTTTGCGTTGAACGTCTACGGCATTTTCTCGGTGTGAGCAAACATATATGTTCTATACTTAGCAACAGCATTGCAATCTAAGTCTTAGTCCTGTTTATTGAGTTATTCAAAACGAACATACTTTCTAGAACTAGTATAAAAGCTTACCCTAAATCTAAAACATCTTAAGATCCCCGTGGTTCACTGCGAAAGACTCATTACCAAGATGAAAAACGCAACGTTGTTATGTGTAAAGATTGCAATTAGGCGCTCTCCAGTGTAAACAGGCTGCAGCCAGATTACCTATGTATCTATCATCAGAACAGGTAATGTTCCAGAGACGCTACAGCTGCTTCTACTTACCTGTAAGGATCCTTGTAGGAGAGTCAACCTCCATCCTAGTTCGCTCTATAAATGCTATTTTGCTGTAAGGATATACGGTGGAAAGTCGACCTTAGATGTACTGCAGAAGGTAGATTATCACTTACCATGGAGTTGGTTTCATTCAACATTTGCTGAATGTAGCTTTCATGAAGTGACTTGGTGTAATCGCGAGATTCTTTCGGATTCGGTACAAAAAGGCCATGCCAATCCTGTTAATGCGAGTGTTATTAGGAAAGAAAACCTCAACAGGAAATATTAATTTTCATTATGGTTGGTAAATCAGTAATAATACTGGAATTTATATATAAGACATAACATTGTAAAAACCTAACCTCAATACTAAATGACAAAGAATTCATGTACACGAAAGAAATATGTTTAAAAATGGAGAATATGTGAGTGCATGTTCTTGAGTTGAGCCCCCCCCCCCCCCCCCCCCTGAACACACATCCCCCCCCTCCCCCCCCCCCCCCCCCCCCCTCACTCCCCCCTTAAAATTCCTAATAGAGCATGCATTGTATTTACATAAAATGAAGACATTTTTAAAAAGGTCAGACACTTTTGCAAGATTCAAAGATTCCAATGGAGCTATACTCTCTTACTTAGATCAAAACCACGTCGGTAGTAACACCACAAGACCTCAAGGTAGAATAGGTAAAGTCGACACGAATCAATCTGCTACACGTGATAGTTAGGTGGTATTCATTATAGAAGTCAGGGTAGCGTAACGGCAGCCATCAGATGAGATTTTTTTAACACCAGAATAACGGCAGGAACCTGTGAACCAATCTCTGGAGCAGCACGCACGGGGAGTTTGTAATGAAGTTTATGGTTAAGTTCTGAGATATCTTGGGTTACCCGATAGACTCTATATCTGTTTTTTGATCTATGAAAGCTGTATAGTTTGTATTCATCTTGAATGACGATTAAAATTGTTTGATTTAAGAAAAAAAAATGCACGAATACTCCTTGACTGCACCCTAAAGAGCGAAACAACAAACTCTCGAGATACAGATTGTAAGAGTATGGTCACATGTTACTCGTTGCATAATGTTAAAGTTCAATAAAAGATGTTTACTTCCATCTGAAATAAATGGTTGAATGAAAAATTGGACTCTATTGTCTAACTCAACGTTAATGAAGAATGCAGCCCGGCGTGTTGTAATATGTATAACTTTATGAACTGTGACGACGTAATTGTTTTATCTCATCAACTCGTCCTCTCCATTGTCCTTGTCACCTGACTGACATTAACGCTCCTGGCCATCCACGGTACCATCGACACATCTCCTCAGCAATAACAAAATCTACACCATTCAGAGATGTTGTCATGCTTGTCTTGTCTTGCTCCTCATAGGAATTCAAAGAATATCATGAACCTTCGCCACGTTTGCCCCTCTCTTATCTTCTGTTGACATGATGCATGTCCAGAATTAAGCAGCAACATAAACTCTACTTGGGACATTGTCACTGGTAGAGTATTTTCGACTGACATAAGCCACATACACTTTAATTTATGACCGTCTCACAAACCGTTGATGGTCTAACCGTATCTGCTAGTAACCGTAGTGCCAGTCTCTATATGAAATATAATGTATACAGTTGCCAGTACCGGAGTGGCGGAGTCTAATGAAAGACAAGATCTACTTCCTCCAGAGACATGTCCAGAGTGATAGCACTGTATCATATCAGTCGAGTTATATAGATGCCAGCACCATACATCAGTATCTGAGCAAGACACACGACAACATGGTACATCACAGAGTTAAAAGGTGCAATCACTACATCCTCCAAGATACAAAATGATTAATCTGTGACTCTTTAGTGGGATGTATTTCCATCTCCCTGCTCCGTGAAGCAATAAAAGATAATTAGTGTATACAACTTCTCGTGTTCGTTTATAGACGGGGCGTTCTGTTTTTCAACAAGCATGTAGGTAATGGAGTTTCAGTCAGAGAGGAGGCGTTGACATATATATAAGTATAAGTGTTCTTACCACGTGTGTAGTCCTGCTCCAGGACAGTGTTAAAACAAGTGGCAGCCTTTCAAAAAGGCTTCCATTACGTGTAGAGCAAAAACTGGTAGTGACTGGTGTGATAAGTATTTTTATATGAAGTAATTTAGAGGGTGTATGTTTAACATTGCATACTGAACGATGTCCCGTTTAATAACACATTTATGAAACGAGTGAGTGGTTTGGTATTTGACGAGCGAAAGCGAATTAGATGCCGATACTATTCATGAGTTTCATAAATATGTTTAACGGATTTAAAATCAAATTTAATTCCACGAACTCGTCGATGGATGGGACACACTCTATTCCGACCACAGTGCTTATATTGTGACGTCATATTTATGCCATTGTGACGTTCGTCAATCGGCAGCAAGAGATGTTATTACACAATGTATAATAATAATAATTTGAGATTGTAGCCGTTTCAAAAAAAATATATGAAGAGGCTACTATATCTATTTCATACCATGTATAATTGTTGACCGTAGACGTCTGACATTTATAACCAATGAATTGAAATGATGAAGCAGAAATATATAATATAGACCTTAAACACCTTGGGAGATAATTATTTCGTTTTTGATAAAATTCCCAATATGCAACTTATTTTCAGCTCAGATAATTGCTATCAACGTGTTCGCTTATTAACCTGACAACAGTTACATGTGTACACTTTCTCTCTGCAAAGACACAGGCTACACAGTGATTAATTAATGATTATCACAGTAAGAATCAAGAGAAGGAAAATAAGTAAGAAGGAAAAGGAGTTAAATATATGTATCTCTATATTATTGTATATTCTTATGTATAGTTAGCTTTAGTTTTAGAGTGCAACAGTGAACTCTTGTGATCTACATTTGAAGCATTGTTAGATGATAACGTAGCCAGAACGGTCGCTGTCGCCTCTCTATCTGCTGGGCACCTCCACCTCGCTTCCCTGGCAACAGGTTAGAGCTGCTCACCATCTAGTTTGGCTCTTGACACCAAACCAACTCATGCTCAGTAAGAAAATAAAGCTCCATATGCTGCCGCTGATCTCGCTACTATAGGTGGCGTGTAGGCCATGCCTGCACGCAAAAAGAGATCTAAATCCTTATTCAGCCAGTCTAGATAAACTGAATATGGAACTTGTAGTATTGAAAAATATAAAATAATAAGGATGAAAGTAAACTAAATTTTAGTCTAACCACAAATGTTGTTCTATGGATCGGGTGCATGGATGATGTTAACACCAAATGTAAATCCAAGTAATATATATATAATTATCTGTCCACTCTGCATGAAGATGTTAACAACAAGACATATACCGTTTGTCCTTGAATACAACCCCGGGGCTGTATATTACGTTCAGCATTCCCCTACCCCCTGTCCTCCCACCCCGGGTTCTATTCGAGCCCCTAGTTGTTTTCGAGGAAATACGGTAATTAATTTTTTGTTGATGCCAAAATGTTTTTCACTTATTTATTGTTTATACATTTACCTAACCAATTGGAAACATTTAAAGTCAATTCCTGTAAACTCAGCCCCTTCGTTTAAAGGTATGTATGAGTTAACCTATAATAGAATATTAAAATCATTAATTACATTACTCATGGAGTTGTTAATAACGTCATGTTAAAGGTATGACAACGTTAAATGAAGATTGCAATGTCAATTGACTGACTTACAGCGAGGCATTTCCGCATGTTTCACCATCAGTGTATACCGTGTAACAACGTTGTTCTTTATCAAGAACACCAGAGGGCTGCACATCTCACGTATACAAAACAAACAGCGGCACGGGGTAGTTCTCTTTGTGAAAATGTCACCGTAATATCATACTTCCCTCGCCTCTTGCAAGCGCTACAGGAAAGCTACTGTCAATATTTTGACAACAAGACATTTGGGTTATGAAAACGACATTGGCTTGGTCATTACCGACGCCTTTCCTTGCTGCATAAAGTCTAGTCTAACGTCTATGAAATGAAAGGAATATTTTGAAATTGGAAAAATTTGAAAAAAACAGAGAATAATATAGGAGCCTCTATAAGATGTCTTCATTTTCCTTAAATTGAGCCCTGTGGTATTTTTGTCTAGGGTCCTAAAAAATTAAGAGATCTGGATGTGGGACTGACACGGGTCTCATTTCAATGATATTTGCAATGTACATCCTGTAATGTAAGCATCGAGTTTAAACATTGAAACAACACCAGAGGTGACCATGCTGATGGTTGCACGTTGTTGACAGTATTCAGATCACCACATGCATGTCTAACATGTCCATGATTTATTCAATGGGCTTCATTAACTGATCAAGTCACATCTTGATCCTCATTTTCATTTTTGAGGAAACGATGTTTATGCTCAATGGAACACGTTCCTGGTCATTCTAAATGTCTCACCTTCTGGTCTGTGTTTACTCTTAGGTTAAAATAGGTTTATTCTAATGTTGTTCTACTCATCACTGAATCCCAATGTTTATGTTAATTGGCCCCACGCTCATAAAATTGATAAAGCGTCTGATTAGTATGAAAGTTTTAAAAATATATTTGTGTTATTATGTATTACTTTTTGTGGTACATGTACAGGCACATTAATTATACAAATTGGTTTAAAACGAGAAGGATACAAACACTTTGGCACAAGTTGGTGACATAAGCGAGTATATGGCAATTTACTAATCATCATTTGTTCTAATCAAGCTTCAGATTGGAAAACAGTTTTGAGGATTTTCAGTTAAAGTGAAACAAAGAAATATCTTTAATCTTTAAATAGTAAGTGGCAGGTTGAAAATAAAGGTTTAAAAATTAGTTACTCGTGGTTGTTAATTTCGAAACTATGAATAATCTATTAATCTAAGTTAAATCCATAAATAAGTTCATTCATCAAAATTATACAGAGAAACCATCCATGATGAGAGTGAATTAAGTGTATGTTAGGTAAGGGCGAATGTCGCTTTCTACGGTGCTTAGTATGTTTGCAATGAGAAAGCCAAAATGTCACAGTGGTAGTGCGTTGCAATAAAGCATGAGCGTCTAAAGTGCAAATAGTTTGATTTCATAAATATTTATACACAAACCAACATTCCATTATGTTAACATTCCTGTATATCAGTAAATACTTTCAACGACAATGACTAACATATAATTAACTTTTTAAGATGATAAACATTAAGCACAGTCAGCGTATAATAAATGTACAATAGCAAATGATACAGACAGCGACACAATGTCAAACACACGTGTTGACTGTTCATTATCTCCTGACTAGACTTCTATACCTACCTGTATACATGGCGTTAATGAAGGATACAGTACAGTTCAGGTGCCAGTACATGTAGGTAAAATGTATATACAAGAGTAAGATAGAGTAAAGAAAGGTAAGATTTAGCCACTTCTCGTTAAATATATATATTTTGAAAGAAAGAGGATTGACAAATGTAGTTCCGTTATTCCGTAATGTTTCAAATACAATATTTCATACGTTCTTTAGGTTGGCGTAATGTCGCATCGTTTTGTACAGGTAGCGTCTATATTCAATCTGAAATGCATAAATTGTAGGATCAGTTAATATTCTTTATTAAAAGATTCTTTTTAAACATTGAATTACTGACATTAAATGTTGGTCTTCTCAGAATGATGAAGACCTCTTCTCAGAATGATGAAGACCTCTTCTCAGAATGAGTAAAGCGTGTAACTCGCTAAAGGATCGCCCTCATCAGTTCCTAAGTCTGTTTATATACTGAACCCCTCCCTCACAGTCCTCCCATGAGGAGACCATCCTTCCTCTAAATATACTTACTAAGCAGTTTCTAAAAACATCTAGACTGCCTCGTAGCCGACTAAAAAGCATTAGAGGAGAATATACACATTCTCTTCCCAAATAGAGTTTACTCCCTTCAGATTTTCTATCCTTACCTCTGTTCTGCTATGGCGAATTTCTCGTTTCTGACAAGGTGGCAAATAATTATGCAGTACCCCTTCTTTTTATCCAATGAAATAACATTTTACAGCGGCTACATCGTTTACATCAAGTGAGTTATTTCAAAGATCTTAGCCTTTGGATGTACCGCTTCTTGCGTATTTGCATATGTCCTTCGAATATGTCTGACGTAAATAACACAAATAACAAACTGTTTTCGGTTTTTGTCTCTGAGTTGCTCTTATTTCCTTATTAGCATTTTTATGGTCAACTGTTTTCACAAAATCTAATAGCATATCGAGGAAAACACATTAAATGAGACGTTTATAATATGTTTCTGTTTCCAAAACTAGCATGATGGTTTGTCATTGGTAAATGTCACTTTTACAACCGCGTCACTGATTGCACAAGTAGATTGAACTGCATTTCTCCATTTCTAACCGAAAAATTCCTCAGTATAGAGCAGAGGTTACGATCGAAAGGAGGGTGGGGCGAGAATGGAGTACACAAGGAATATAGTATATTATCACTGTCATGACAGCCGGACTTTGAAATTAAATAAAAACCAAGGCAAGTCTATGCCAAAACTTGAAAGCTTGTCTGAAATGAGGAAACGTCAGAGGCTTCTTATTATTTCATTTTCCTTTGATTTTAATTTTTTATTATTTTGCTGAAATCTTCATTTCAGAGCCTAAACTATAGACCTAAGATTTATATACGCTTTGGAAATCATTGATTAGACTGTTAGGACCTTATAACTGTAAAGAAGACAGTTCATCTTTTAATTGTTGACCTTTATAGTGTTTAGCTTTATTGTCTTACCATGGGTTTGCATTTTCATTTATGTACTCGGATAGCTATAGCCTTGCGAAACGAGAAGTATAACTGTATAACAGATTCCTAAATAATACACAGTCATTGTGCAGGAAAAGTTAACATCCAACGAAGCGGATTCTTAAAACTAGACTGTCACGAATCCTGACGAAGGATATACAAAACTAGGAAGTGAAAATGTGAGGGCAAGATATTGTTGATGCAGTGCACCGTCTCTCGGGGAGAAGAAAGATGACTGCTCCGTCACTTGCAGTTAATTTGTTATACCATATATAACCCATCTAACTTCATTCAATGACAATTACAGTTCTATATTCAAACCTACTTTTTAAAATGTTATAATACAAATATATCTTCCATAATTTAAGTATATCAGAGTTTCAGTAAACACACACAAATACCATGCACTAACTGGTTCTCTACCATATATCTGGTTACAACACATTAATCAACATGGAGGGAGTAGCTATCCCTGGCAAACACCTGTTTCCAGTAGTGTTATTTAATCTAAAGTGCCGATACCAACAGGAGCAATTAGTCTTAATGGACTTTCAGGACTAAATACATGTTATCTTGTCTGTCTGAGTTAAGTATTCGCCATATGCATTAGTTTGGATAATCTTAAAAACAAACGCGTCTGCAATAAAGCATGCATGTCAGAAAAGACGCACGAGTATTGCTTATATTCTATGCACATATAAATTTCACATACTATCATAGTTCGTGTTATATTGTCAATAAAAAAATGCATATGATCTTATATAACTGCAATCACATCATTTGAGTAAAGTATAATTATATTGTTGAAAATTTATCAGTAAAAGATAGATTGTGGTCTGTTATCCAGACCCATTATTTATATAAAAAGCCTAGGCAAGTCTATAACAGACAACAAAGTTCAACTCACTAATTAAATGAAGAAACTAAGAAACAGTCCCGCATAACTTAAAGTTTTAAACTGAAAATATTAGATTTGTGACAGTTTGATAAGGTATGTTTTACTTTAAATTACAAAGGTTCTTAGTTGCACACAATTAAGGTACCATTTGTTTCTTTCAAGCGTTATCTAAAACATTGTAATCTCAGGTTTAAAAAATAAGTTAACTCTTTAAAAATAATACTTAATAATGTAATTTTAAGGCGTCGTCAATTACCCAGTTATTTAAGTATCACGTCAGTTTCCGAATCGCATTACTGGTCGCTATCTATAGCAGCAATGGGCGAGCGTCTGGCCGTCTCTTCTAGTAGGGTATGGGCGTACATGCTTCCGTTTTACTTAACATACATTTATTAAAGGACACGAATGTTAATTGTGTGATAAATGTGACGCCCAGTCCGTTTCTGATGCATACTCGAGTACATACGATACAGAGGTAAGTTTAGTTACAAAACGTTTTATATTTATCATAAGTGGCAATAGACACTGATTGCTCTATACATTTCCTGTATTTGATCTTTGCCGGAGAGGCTGAAATACGACGAGACGATAGTTTACTTGTGGTTTATGGTAATTCTAACGTAACGGTGATAATTTCCTCACAGGGTTGCTAATAGAACCTCCTACTGCGTAAACATAACCCATGAAAGGAGTCCAGCAGTGTACGGAGTTTTAACCTGAGTTTGTTTTGAAATTCGATACTTGAACCACGTGTTGAACTCCACATTACACTTCCTGAAAGTTCCAGACAGAGTTGAACCTGTATGTAAGACATTGTAAGACCTGTGATGTGGTTAATGTCAGGGAACTAACTAGCCGAGGAGTCCTCTAGCTCGGTCTACACTGATCCCACACGTGTTTGCTCCGATGACACTTCACTCGCACACATTTTCCCCTTTCCAAATTAGGCAGAAAGAACGCGCACGAGCGCCAAACCTCCCCCGTCCCTCG
The DNA here is from genome assembly GCA_936450465.1 of Gibbula magus. Classification (NCBI taxonomy): domain Eukaryota; kingdom Metazoa; phylum Mollusca; class Gastropoda; order Trochida; family Trochidae; genus Gibbula; species Gibbula magus. The sequence goes on along the minus strand of OW388296.1, from coordinate 73,672,911 downwards.
GCAATACGGCATCGTTGCTTCTCCTAGTCGTCTCCGATTTCCTCTCCGACCAATACAAGGCTGGTATATTTATATCCTACCATCCTGGTTTGGCCCGAGGTAAGCGTGAGGAGGACCCCCTATCTATCTTCAGTGCTGGCTGGCCTAGCAGACGGTGCCATCGCAACTTCTTGGATAACCCACGGTAAGACCTGATGATATGAGGATATATATACTAGCCGGGATAAATACATGGCACTTGTCTTGAGGATTTACTTCTAGGCTGTATGTACCGTTACTGTGATACTCGGAGTTAGATTCCTGGATATTTACCGGTAAGAGGTGTTGTTATTGTTACCTATCCACTGCTACTGGAACAGAAGTTATCAGAGCTTGATTTCTTCAGAACCTTATGAGATAAATGTACACATCTCTCTATATCTTCTAATATACCAGAAACTGGGAGATTTCGATAAATAGTTATAATTTCACTAACGAAGGAAACATCGGAACATCAAGGTAAGTTTGATAATCCGGAAGTAACCTGTGCTACCGGGAATTCTGGAACCGGTTTCATGAACGGTAAACGGAATGCCTATCATTTGTAAGGGGCCTCCATTTATATTGTCTTGGCTTCTGAGGTAGCTTGCTGGTAGATTTATAGTGAGTAAAAGGTGAGAGGGAGGTACTGAAAGTTCTTTACACACACGGCATGCATGTCAGGGTGAACTTGCTATTTGCGTTGAGTCTCCGCCGACCGATCCCTGCATTCCGATGAATACGTTCCCCACCTGTACCCACACAGCGCTGCACAGACGTGCGGAATATAATTGAAGTTGAATATTTTATTTTTTTTTACAAAAAATAAAACTGCTCAATTGAAAAACATATTATTCAGCAATTTTTAAAAATGAAATTTGGAAATTGAATTCACACTTAAAATCAAGTATATTTTGGATAATTTTAATTAATCAACGACGTATACGTATAAGTTATATACCTTAAACGTTAAAAAATTAAACAACTGTTTAATTGAATTTAGCATAATAAATTATTATCTGTTCAGCTCACTTTATGTGATTCAGTCAGGACATTGATGAAAGGTCTTAAGAATCAATATTCTCAAGCACTCCGAGGTTTTATGCATTGACATCATTTCGAAAAATCATACTTCGAATACGAAAGTGTTCACACCGGAAGTGTAGCTAGCAAAATTACAAAATGGTGGTGTAACTTCCTCTCCTTCTCTGAACATCTGCTCAAGGTCATGGTGCCAGAGATCGCCAACTGAATTTTTGTGTTCCGTCCACCTAATTAAACAACATTAATGCAGTCCAAACAAAAGTAAACATCTTTACAAATGCACTAGGTGCGCTCTACTTGACCCCACTACCAAATTTGTCCACCTCTTCGTTGAAACCCGAGACAGAACACACAAATGCACACCTCAGCGATGGTACCATAGGTAGATGCCAAAATAATTACTTCATTATAACGCGCTCTCGTTATTTCTTATAATCATCTTTAAGTAAACTATCATATATATGCTGTTCATATTTTTGTTTGAAAACACCAGCATTAATAGCATTGAGACCTTCGATTGTTTTCTTGGCACCAATTAACTCCGCGTTATAACGAATCAACAACGGCCTTGAGACTGAAAGGTGAAGGTCAATCGTTGGCATTCTGAAGTGTCTGTGAAGGGAATATCATGTCTTGTCAGCAAAAGGGCAGATAACTCCATAACGCGCTATAATCTCTCAGGATTGTTTACGTGAAACTGGTTTCCTTTCTGTATTTTAAACTTGTTATCGGTAAACATAAATAAATGTAATAGACGGCAGAGATATGAATTATTTGGTGTACGTAAAGTTGTGATAAGTTACAAATCCAACGTTTATTAGTTTCGTGGTGTTTGTTTTTTTTTTTAGTGAAGTTGCGGTTCGCCGTTCCGCAGAATATAACATATATAACATATATCATATATCATTTTTATAATAATGTCTAACTTATAAAGGGGTAGAAAAATACCAAATATTCAGGAAATTGATAAATTTGGTATTCCTTTCGATAATAGTTCCTGAATCTAAGTCCTAAAACAGCAATTCATCTCAGCATTTCTTAAACAATTGGCAACACCTTGTAGCACCGGGAGTTGAATACATTACGTCAATAACAAAAATCTCTCTGAAGTAAAATATTTCCTATTCCTATTACAAGTTAACCTATAAACAAAGATATGTCAATGATGAACTGTAATAAAGCATAATCATATTTTCCACGGCGAAATGTAGTAATTCCCACGTTATACCTTTCAGCTAAACAACAATTTGCCAAAAATTGACGCGTCAATCATAAAACCATGCTAATTACTATTATTTAGGTATTATAAAGGTGACAAGTCTGATTTATATGGAAAATACTTTCTAATCTCATGATCTGGTCATTTTACTTACTTGCTTACATTTCCCTTGGGCCGAGTCTCTGGATATGTTCATCAACTATATTATAAACTGTTGCTTTCCACTAATTACTAGTAATTGGATTAACGGTTATAAGTGATCTGTTAGTAGTCGTTCCTTGGTTTACCGGGGTCCCCTCGATCATAGTTCATAGATGGAAGATCATGGAAACACGTTCTATGGATAGTCAAACTCTTTATTGTGATGAATTTGCCATTTTATTGTAAGTGTTATTCTTGGAGCAAGTGATGAGTTTATCGCTTTCATAGAAAGAGAGAAAGAGAGTTCCATAAATGCATTACGTTACCCAGTTACTACTGAACTGTAGTGCCAATATAACCTTTTCCATTTGGCTGTGTTTATGTCTTCAGTAGGTTTAATAAATAATAACAATATAGTTTTTAACGCATATTATCCAGTGCAAGCACTGCTCACTGAGGTGAATTATTACCCTGAAGGAACTGTGATTTCGGTGCTGCCGCAAAGCGCTCCGCGCAATCATATAGGTTGTACTTGTGTCCAGGTACCCATTTAAACAGCTGAGTGCAATGTGGAATCTGGAAGTGCCTTGCCCAGGGGCACAACGCAGTCTGAGACCCAGGTCACATTTTTTGTGTTGACCATATGGTATATCTAATGATTGTCTGGGATTTTCTGATTGTATGAATAATCTGCTTCTGGTATGGGGAATTGAACATGAACGTTTTCATAATTCAAATTGTCAATAATAAAAGGTGTATCAACCGAACGAATAATCTGATAAGTTATGTGTAAAACAAATCTGAAGTAGCTGTAGTGTAGGAGAAATCAAACGCCTATTGTATTGGACGTCTCTTTGTTCATGTAAGTTCACTGGGGTTTATAACTTAATAGTTATCCAGCAATAAATTTACGAACTGACAACTAGACAAATGACAACCTATTCAGCACATCTAGAAAATGTAACCTCAGAGAAATATGTTCAACGCTTCGTAAACCGTATTTTGAAATAACTTTGTATATTTTCTAGTGCTTTATAACCAGATACTTCAAGATCAGAAGAACTAAACGTGTGTTTTGGTTAAGGTTTTGGCATCGTGTAAAACCATGACATTATTGTAAACAGAAGGAAAACCGGATAGTGCCAATATTGATAATGATGTCAAAAGTATATATGTATATCTTCTAAATGGTTTGTCACTATGAAATCTAACATATCCATGCTGTCAATTATAATTATAAATTGATACATAACCTTATATTTGCCCGTTTTTGCTTTCGATTCAGTTCGTTATTTTCAACTGAATTACAGTCACATGGTATGACTTGAAGTGTGTATTTGATACGTTCATATTCCATCGAATCTAGAAGATGTCTAAGAATAGGTGCCGAGGTGGAATGTGTTTATTTATACACAACCTACGTCTTTGAACGACTCGCCGGTGCAATGAACGTGCTGTAATGGAGACCAAACACTTCAAGATGGCTGCCACCTGGCCTACCGTAGTTGTCCTAAAGTATCTCTTACTTTCTGAAATCAACATATCACAACCTAATGTGGACGTTGTATAAGATAAAAAGAAGATCTAACAATTTTCAGACACAAAGGGTTAAAAAAGTTCTACATTATCATGGACATACGTATATAGACTGCAGTAGTGTGAACACTACAGAATCTAGATGAATGGTCTGTCAGTATGATCCTTTTAAAATGAAATATAACTTCAAAAGGGGTTTCAATTTCAGATTTCCGAACTGAGTTTATTTCATATTTGACTTTTTTCGAGATTTTCTAAATAACTTAATTTGTTAAGCCTTATATGAGATGGCGTAAGTTGTATTTCTGAATAGTTTTTCTAGTTTCTAAACTTGAACTGCTCCTGTATACGCTGCTCTATGGTCCATCTGACGCTGGTGCGGTGTGAATTCGCACCGATGAGCACCGGGAGTGGCGTTCTTTTGAAACAAAAGTCTAAGGTTTATTAGAGGAAATACGATATTCAAGCCTCAGACCTTTAAATACGGATCGTATTTTACCGCAGTGTCAGAGGGTGTATACTTAATTCAGTCAAACAGACCGTGGGTGTAATGCATATTAACGAAATGTTAAACGTATACATCCAGATACATTCTTCATTGGATCGCCGGTCTTTGAATTTGAATTTTGAAATATTTCTTCAATGCTTTTATATTCTAAATTAATACCAAGACGCAAATGGTAGAACATGCTATTATATTCCTTTTTTCTCTCGGATGTTTCTTGAGTGCATATAATTTTCAAATTTGAATTTCATTTGTTTAAGTGCTTCTCTCTGATTTATCTAAGTTATTAAAGTAATGAATACAGAGTAGAAACATCAATACCAGTTGAACGCATATGTATCATTAAAGAGGATACTTAACGACCTTCCGTGTAATACAATTTTCATTTAATGAGTTAATAATTGATATCAAGTTAGTTTATTATAAATGGCTTACATGTAAGGGGGTTGAGTAATGATTTATATTTAGAACTTAGTAGTAATTATTGCAGTAATTTCCGGTTTTCCCTTTTAACCTCATTTCCAGATTTATCCTTGGACACAGAATGTATTAATTTCTTATTGATTTCCATATCCATTGCCAACACAATCTCATTAAAATCGAATCGTAACCAAGTTACATTACAACTTAATCATGGTCTGATTTGAATAATACTATATGAGCAGATGCACTGCAGAAATGGCAAGAAAATGGTTTATCTCCTTATCATGTCTTATATATAGTAATGTTTAGTATAAAATACAAAATCTTAAAGGACGTAACAAATTGATTTTGAAACTAAAGAATGAAATAGTTCTCATTGTGTATTACATGCGGTAGTGGGACTCATTAAATCATAACATATACCTTCTTGTATAATTGGGTTTTAGTTCAAAGGTAAGGGGTCATCGAATGTTCTTTTCGATTGAAAATCTGACTTAATTTTTACTATGTTCCCTGTTTTGAGATTAAAACGTATTTGAATTATGCCAGTCAAACTTATGAAAGGCATGTATGGCTAATTACATGTATCACGGTTCAACTTGTAGGTACAACTTAAGGTTGTTGAACTCAGTAGAGTACCAACTCCCCATTTTAGATGTACTTACTACAGGTTGAACAACACAGGTTGTCACTACAAGTCGTAAAGTGTAAGCGGGCCTTAAGGTGATGGGGCGATAAATGAAACAAGATCTGACGTTATTCTCCTTAAACGTTATGAAACAAACATATAGAGATCGTTATTGTGACACTTTTAAAAGTGGTTACATATCACGACACTTTCACAAAACCCTTCATGTTAGCAGCATAATTGATACTTACAATGCAATGCCATTGGACCAACAGAGGGAGAAAGGGCTTACATGTACATGATGTATACACACATGGTGTCAAGCTGATTATATCTATAATCTCATTTCATAACACCAGAAAGTAACAACCAGGATATCGGTGATAAGTGTTTACCTTATCAAGGTGAATGTTTTGCTTAGGTCAGCAATATTTACATATGTAAACATGGATTACCTATATAGGTGAACAGGGGTTAGAAAAGGTCAACCTTCGGAACTTGGTCAGTGATGTAGACCGCAGGAACGAAATTAAACATAATTTGATTAAACGTTTGATTAATTAATATGATAATTATGTGTAAAGTATATTTTCAAATATACATGTAGACCTACTATGTATTACAATTATAAAACACTATCTTATAGAAGCAATGGTTAGTTTGATATTCACTATCGAGCAATTTGCATTTTCTTGTATATCAAGGAATTCGGGGAATTCTCATAATACTGCATGAATTCGCATCTCTCCATAAGATTATACAAACATGTTTTAACAGTCTAACGCTTAGACTCTGACAAAAACATTTTATCAAATATTGAAAAGGAGCCTATGAGAAATGGGATTTAGGCTCCTTTTCAATATTTACTAAAATGGTGATATTTACGAATACATATGTTTTTTCAGTCTGAGTGATGTTTCAATTGAGAAGTCATTTAGAATCGTATACATGTGAATGGGTGTGAGAAACGACTTCTTCTTCGTGTCCCCACTCTATAGTCTACTATATATGTCGACATGTTCATGTTTGTAATTTGTAATATGTCTTCTCTGCTTTGTGAATACGTGACCAAGAAGTAACCAAGAAGTATATCCAAAAAACGTCATGAGAAACAAATAAAGAAGTGACCTGTCTGTTTATTCTGTAACCGTTGAACTCGTAAACATTGTATTCAACTCAGCAAGTGTGTTATGATTCAAAATTAGATTGAAACCCGATCTCTTAAATACAAGTTTTTATGCATCAATGTTTACATTATTTCAATGTTGGTATTGTATATATGGTTTCCCTGATGGAGGTATAAGCATACACTCCGAAACGACGTGTATGTTCACAATGAAGAAATTGTTATCAAGGCAATCTTGATTTACTTGTATTCCACTTTGAAAGATCAAACGTTGAGTTGTAACGCACATACGAAATTTAAAATGACTATATATTATTAAACATTAAAAGTTAAAAAGAAGAATTAGAGAAATGGTAACTGAAGTATTTTCCACAAATCTTGACGTACTTTTCAGAAGGTAGCCATATTTCGGCTCGATCAGGTACCGGTTATGGTGAAACTATTCCATGCCAATATCCGAGACGGTCAAATTCCAAATATGCATGATGTGTTTCTTTATGTCATGGTTAAAACATTTTGATATATGATTTAACTTTAAAATATCCCAAAATTGTTTTGTCCTGCATTCAGTCTCGAATTGATTTCAGAAAGAAATTATGCTTCGTGCTTGAAGAAAATATTCAGTTTGAATTATCTATTCATACATGTTGAGCAACTTAATTATTTCATTAAATTTGAAGTCGATGAATCTTTAAATCAAGAGTATTACAAACACGTTGAATAAACGTTATCTCTAGTTGTATGTATGATAAATATATGACAATGCACTAGACGAATCTAGTGAATATACACCTGCTTATAGTGGAGAAATACATGGATCTGAACAAGATGCTCAGTGTAATGTCTGTGTCGCCATGCACAAGAAATATATATACAAAATAAAAATATGTATGCACGGATTTTGTGAGTGAACATCATACATAATATTATTTATTTAGAGAAGTAATGAACCAATGAATGTTGTGTCTCATCACAAGCTCAGCAACACCGTGTCTGATTCATTTCGTGGACTTTACATGTCGATATGTTCATACATTTGTTTTGAATCAGTGATACGTGATATCTTCTTATAACCTAGTCTGTCATCCAGACCCTAGAGCAAAATATTCAATTGACGACCAACCCAGTCTAGAAAATTATAGTAATTTCATTTCTTACCTCTGTCATCATTAAAGAAAGATATTATAACTAAAACTGAATCACAGTCACCAATTAATTCAGTCAAACTACTGCAGATATATGTTAGTGTATCATACCATAGTCAAATCCATCTGATTTCTTTTAAATATTGAATTAATCGAAACCAACTGAGGTGAGTACTTTCTTTTACCTGGCAGTTTATATACACCCAGGAACCGCTAATGTATCTGACACTAAATCCTTTATAGCAAGTTAATGGTAACACCAGACGAGATAGAAAATGCAAGCCAGAATATAAGTGCACGAATAAGATTGTAAATGATTTTACAGAAATTTGAAATGCAAACAAATATTATGTCATTTCAAAAATACAGAAATGAACACCTAAAATAGGTTTTCTTATCATATTTTCTTCATCATAGCATTGCAAATAAAAATCAGAGTCAATTTCTAAATTTCGGTACACTCCTCAATTAAGGCTGGTGCTTAGTCAACATAAACATAAAAATTTTAAACTCCCACCTAGTTGACTTCTGTTTGCTACGAATCCACAATTGACTGCAATGTATACGTGCACTGCACTGCACTGCATATAAGTGCAGGAAATCAAAGCATCTACTCTCAAACTCTCAAACACATTGACATTATACATGCATTTCCAATAAAGATGCGTAATTACCTAATTACATCATGTACAGAGGGCCAGTTGCCCACCATGCACCATACAAGGAGCACAGTGAAGGGCTACCAGCAGTCGGTCCGGCCCCTTGGTGGGTTATAGCCCCGGGGAGGGTCCTTCTGGGGTCAGGGTTAGTTCTGTAATTACTGAAACGTATCTTCCTGATAAAGTTCATCAACAAGCTAACTAGTATCTAGTTACATTCAATACCCCGTCGTAACGGGACCTCCTGGTCCTAGAGTCAGTCCTTCCTGCACCCCATTCCCCTTCTGAAGCACCCCTTCCCGATCTCGTCTGATCGAATGGGGGTCAGTTTTACTCCCCGCTCTTCCTTTGATCCCCCGGGGTGAAGTCAGCTAAAGTAATCAACTACACGGGTTGTTGGGGCCCCCTGTCCTGGTGAAATAATCACTGTAATAATCGCTTGTAATCACTTTGTTTTACAATGTTATGGCTTGTACATATGTTTGATTAGTTTACCGTACTTGTGTCACAACGTTGTACAATTTAATACTTTGTTATAACAATTGTAACAAGTGTTACCAAAATATAATATTGCTCTCTTCATTTAAATTTGTTTATCGTAATGGTGTATAATAAACTAGATCTGAGAGATCATAAAAAACATTTATTAAATTTTAAAAATGTCATTGTTGAGGAAAATATTTGGTCAGAATTTAGGATAAAAAGGAAACAGCACTCGTTGGCAATGTGAAAAATAAACGATTTTCACAAGTAATATTAATCAGTAGTAATAAAGAAAAGAAAATTCCTACATCATTTCACATGAATAATTCAACATCGTGATCACACTCAGATTATGAAAAAGTATTTATTCTGAAAATAACGTAAGAAATGGAATCTGTAAAAAGAGATTTTGTTCAGAGTCTAAGTGTTACACCAATCTGAATAAATTTAGATCGACTGTCCTATATCATGGATATAACCTAATATACCTATTGATCTGAATTTATTTCGTGTATTTTCACATTAAAGAAGTTGTTATCCAGAAAATCTTCCTGTTCTTATAAATTTATTTAGATTGAGTGTTACACGTAACCGTGAACGAATTGAATAATAATCTACTCGAATGTTTGGTTTGCGGTTTAGTTAAGTGTATATGAAATTCAATGAATATTTCTCAGATTGCGTCACCCCAACTCTACCCATGTAAGTGTTATATTATTGATATATACAGCGAGTGTGTCTATCTGATAAAGCGTGTCGGAAATAGCGACTTTACTTCCGTAGACTGACAATGTTGAGAGACAGTTACACTATTGAAACCGAACCCACCAATGACGCGCTTCATTTAATAAACATTGCCATACAATAGACTCCTATTGTCAACGTTGAGAATAAATATTTGCCTAGTGTGCTATTTAACGGAAATCTCGTATATAAGATTTGAATTAGCTTGCATCTACTTCAATATTATACAATTCATCGCATTAAGCTGGACTCTTTGAAATAGGTATTCGGAAAATTATTTTGATAACATGCAATCTGTTTCAAGTTGAATAGTAGTGATTTCTTAAAAGTACTTTTAGTTAACTCCCACTATCTTATTACTGTATATCTAACCGATATCAATAAATTGACCGAATTTGACACTTTTCAAATGGACATTCCAATGGTTTTCCTGCATCTGTGATTGTAATTAATGCCAGTTCCTTTACGTTGCAGGAAACTAGATATCGGATCATCACCACCCCCGCTCTACCCCACTGCAGGCGCTCCTGTGGTGCAACAGGACTACCAGTGGTCAGAACCTGAATAAGCCGACCCCACTCAGCGGGCACCTGTCGCGTGCAAAGGGAGATAAATAGCGTCAAGATGCAGTACGATGACTCAGAACAGTTCGACGAGGACGAAGAGATGACGACTACGGAGCGAGAGCTCGCTGATGATGCTCAATGGAAGCTTATTCAGAAAAATACCTTTACCAGGTGGGCTAATGAACACCTGAAGACGGTGGACAAGAATCTCTTCGATTTAGAAAGCGATCTTAGCGATGGATTGCGACTTTTGGCTCTTATCGAGGTCCTATCTGCGAGGAAATTTAAGCATATCAACAAACGACCCAACTTTAGGACCCAAAAGTTGGAAAATGTGACCATGGCGTTGAAGTACCTCGAGGAGGATGAAGGGATAAGGATTGTCAATATCGGTGAGTCCATCTTTCTGCTACATTTTCTCATTTATTTCGATTTGATTGCAATCATGACAAATTCGTATGCAGCTTCTGAACACAACCACTAAAACCGGTTAGCCGGTCACGGGCCATTGAGCACCACCGGCTCGAGTACTGTTATACGCTATTAGCCAAACTTGTGGAAGGTGCAACACGTGGGTAATTCAGTTACATCAAGATCTCAAACACAGCGAAAACAGTAGGAAGGTAGCGTTATAACGAGGTGATCAGAACAGTGTATAACACAGCCGACCACACCTCTCGTGAGTGACAGGACAATCGTCAACAACAAACTCGACTGAATACCTCGCTAAAGCGAGGGCTTATCCAACACAGCTCTGTAGGTTTGGAATATCCCAAATTAAACATTCAAATACCGCTGTGCATTTTTAAACTGATCCTAATAGTTAATTAAACAAACTAGGTCAAGTTAACCAAGATATTTATGGCATGTGAAAGAAACTCAAGCCCTCATTCAAGGCTTGTTTGTAATAATTACTTAATATATAATATGCATAATTGCTTTTAAATAGTTTGGCTCAAGTATGTCGGGTCACATTTGCTAATTAAAAGCACTCATAGTTTTTAGGCTCTTTAAAGTTTTATTACTCTTCTTGGCAAGAAGCCAAGATTTCTTACAAGCAGGCTAGACATAATCATTTGGAGGAATATCTTCAAAGGTATTTCCTTGACCTAAATCATGCAATAAATGTTGACACAGAAAATTAAAGCAAATATTAGATCTGAAAAGGAATATATATTTTTTTCGGAACCCAGATTATTGTTGGAATGTTCTTTCTATGAACTACTAGCAAAAGATTATACTGTTAAAATTTCACATCATTGGAAATTAATGATTGTTTTGTTTTTAATTTAATCGCTATAAATTTCAGTATGAATTCAAAACTCTTTAGGCAGAGAATATCAATAGAAACAGACCTACTTGAAGATGTAACAATTTCATTAATAAGATTACAAGTTAATCATGTTACCATTAAATATTAAAAGATATCCCCGGTACTGTAGCAATGTATTATTTAGGTCAAGGTCTGCAGGTGATGTTGCGGTCAGTGAATATTGATCGTATTGCCTGATTGACTGATTCTCACCTGTATCACCAGTTAATCATTCTGACAGGTGTGATTAATACACTGGGAGCAATATCACTGCTCTGTGTGATCTAATAGACATAAATGTTATATTCTTGCTGTAACTTAAAAGTCAGTACATTTCAGAAAGAGAAATATTTAAAACCGTGTGTAATGCAATATTTTCAATGTCATAAATCAGTATAATTTAAAACTGAAATAATCTTATATTCAATAATATAAAGTAAATCAGACGATTCACCAAACTGACGTTTAACCTGTTCCATTAATCACTCAATATTGACATATAACAACACCGATTCATTGTAAACAGTGAACAAGTTTATGAGAAATGTGCAGTTGAATGTAGGAAATGTGTATCCTGTTGAAGGAAAGTCGTATTGTCGAGGAGTGGTTATTGACAACAACACACAGTACAGACTACAAACATGAGACAGTATTCACTGGCCTGGGGCTACAGGATTGTCTCCACCATCCCATCGCTTAATAATCTCATTGATTGTTAATCCCTTAACCAAAATAGATTTTAGGTTTGGCATTTGACAAAATAAGTGATTATTCCTTTGAATATGAACAGAATGATCGACTACGGTATTCCCACATGTAATCTCAAATTCAAAATACATTTTACCTTTTTCACTTGACCAAAAAGAAATATTAAATATTCTACCTATATGCTGATTCAGACGGTATTATATGTGAAATAAGGTTAGTTGAATTGCAAATTGCATTTTCAAGATTTATAACCATTGAACTCATTTATTTATTTCCTGCAGAGATTTAAAATCTTTTCAGTTGCTGACATTTAGAACTGCAAAGGATATTTCAGATTGACTTTAAAGTTTGCCATCAACTTTATATGCACATGAAAGATTAAGGCAATTATGCTCCAAGACGACATTCAACATATTTCAGAACATCTATCAATTACAAAAGCCAACATGGTCTTCAAGTCTCTTCACGACTCACCCGTCAACATTGTGCTCTAAAGAATCTTGTTCAGGGGCTCGGGAATATTAGAAAGGAAATTTGAATCACAATCTAAGCAATTTTAGGGGTTCAGGTGGGTGAACGTGGAACCAGTGGAGCGTAGCCACATTTACAAAGCTCGTACCACAATCAGGTGTTCACTGAAGCAGGGGGGGACCAGGCAACGTAGCAGGATGGGATTAGATGGGCTCGTAAACCTTCAGTCTGCAACTCCGCAAATAGTTCAGCAAAGTTTATATTCCAAATATGTCTTATGATTCATGAACCTGAACTTGGTATCTTGTCAAGTATTTCAGCTAACTACAGCATAGTTTATGCTCTTTCCATCTTCACAAATATTTTGGCGAGACCTAGTTCAGATTTCAGAATCAAATGTCATATCTTCATCAATCTTTTGCTTTGAATTTGCATCTTCTGCAGATATTTTGATCAACTTATTCTATCTTACAAAAGTAGTAATCAAAAACATCATTTCTATCACTGGAAGAATTGCACATTTGCTTGTTGATTTATTACAGTTGAGAAAATATTTTGATTCTGACAAAGTATGAAGAATAAAGTAACAACAGCCATCTCTAAAGACACTGAAGTGAGACAAGGACAGTAGGACTGAGACCAGGCACCTAGAAACTTATAATATCTAGAAATATAATTGATTGTCTTAATGAATAGACATGCAACTTTATGATCTGTCAGGATTATTGATAAGACGCCTGTTCTTGAGTCTATCATGATGAAGGGCAAGTAGAAGACAAATGAGGGGTGTTGAGTAGGAGGTATCAGCCTATAGCCCCTCCCTCCTGTAATACAATGTATCTTTATGACTGCTTTAGTAGCCTTCTATCCTGTATAACTACATAACTACCACCTTATTGGGCTGTCACTGGATTAGTGGCGACATCATTGTCTCTTTGTTCAGACATGTTCAGTAACCGTAAGAATTCAGATTCATGCAATAAGAAATGTACCGCACGATAGGGTATAATGGTGCTAATGCCATTAATTCACATCAGCCTATCATAAATTAGTACTTGCAGTTTAAAGAGATAATCATCATGAATTTAAAAGTTAATTTGAGGATAGGTTTAATTATATAAACAATCTTCCCTTGAGTGATATAAATTTACTTTCAAAGCAACTTATGAAAAAGAATGTCAAATGTCAATTTAATTATATTTCAAGAAGTACATTTTGGAATGGAAGTTAATGAATATGATATTGTTACTTTTCAACCAGGGATGCAGAAATCGGTCTATTTGCCGGACATGTCCGATTGTAAATCCAGTTTGACCGATTGAAAAAGTGACCTATCGGACATCAGTTGACCGATTGCAGAAAATAAAAAGGAAAACTAAACTTATACAAGCATTAAATAAAGGCAAACCGCCCTGCTTGTGTCGGTCATAATTGTTTATGAAATTGAAATACGTTGATCCAGTCAAGAAGTCAAATTTATTCTTCACAGCACGAGGCACGATCATCATTATCTTCAGTAAATTATAATTGTCTGCAAAAAAAACACTTACCGTTTGATATTTAATTGATATTTTCAGTCTCATTTAGTGACAGAAAGATGTGACCCATTTCACAACATTATTTACGAAAAAGATTTCATTAACATCGCATTGTAAACAAATTTTGTCAAAGATAAACATTGCATGAACGTGTGGCTTCCCCGTACCGGTGATTCATGAGTTTGTTACAGATTAAGATTTTGCTACTTTGAATCTCAATAAATTTAATGATATCTCAGTCATAAAACAAAGGTAACATATTGTAACAAAATATGATAGATTAATAGCGATGTATGGTAAAGCTATTATACAAATTCAAAATAAATAAACCTATCAAAAACGAATAATTAGCAATATTATTTCATGAGACGTTATGTAGTCAAACACCGTTTGTATGACGCTGAGAACACGCGATCGCATTTACAAAGATGACACACGTTATAAAGAGGTATGCTCATTTAAAAACTCCAATTTCTCTTGCATTTAAATTAGTTCTTTTTATTTTGTAATTATTCATTTACAATTGCGAAATAAGTCTCCAAATAAAATATAAAGGTAATCTTAATAGAATAAGTTCAAATTCGTAACTTCATCTTGAATAGGAAATAGTCGCATGGAAAATAGTTGGACCACGTGCTCTGCCGAGTTGTGAGTTTACGTAAATTGTATCGCTAATGAAAACGAGTTTCTTTGAATTTAAAATGATTATTTAGAAGGTACATATAATGTGGTCCATGATTTGAACTTTTGATGAACTATGTGCAATTAAATTATTTGAATTTTCCCGTCTATCTTGACGCAAATTCGCTTGTAAACTCGCTTGTGTAAACTCGCTCAAACTAGCGCTGTCGGTAAATCGTAGTTGGTAAACATTGATTTTTTTTTGATTGATGAACCATTTTATGTATGTTAATAATAAATTAATAGTTATCGTTAATTGCTTTCGTGTTAGGTTTAATAGTATGCAATGAATGAAGAACCAACAAATAGTAATAATTTCTCATACTTTATTCATAAAATAAAATTTACTTCCGGGTTCGTCTTTTTGGGTCAAAGATGAAATGTCCGACTGGCAAAAATTTGAATCTGCATCCCTGTTTTCAACATAACCAAACCAAGAAAGGATAACTTTAATCTGAACAAAAATATGTTCTGTTATCTTACTGATTCCTTGTACAATTATCCAACACAAGATTCCTGCATTACAATGTTTGTGTGAAACAGATGTACTGTGTCTGTTAGAAGGGAAGGTCTAGGGGTTGTGTACATTGTGTAACATGGTGCTACACTGTAGTGTGTTGTATGTGTTATATGTGTTATAAGACAGCTGTGTCTCTGTCTGGTACTTATCTTCTCCCATACATCACAGACAGACAGCATGTTAACCCTGATACTGCCTCCTGGACTGATAGCTACACACTAGAGATAGGAACATCCTCTCTGCTTCATTGAGTATCAGACATGCTTAAAATCTTAAATAAAAATTAGTAAAAAAATACCAAGTTGGATTATAAAGATAATGTTATCATGATGTATGTATTGATTGTATCATTAAAGAATTCTGAAATAGAGGTGTCTTCATTTCATATACTAATTCAAAATATAAATTTGATAAAAATCAGTTCAATTCAGTTTTGCAGTTTCTGCAAAGAAATATATGTAGACGTCTTTGCAAGTGAAAGCGAGAGACAAGGCATGCATATTGTATGCTAATTGCAGGTAAACAACTGTAATTCAGGTGAGCCCAGGGTCTGCAGGTATTTCCCTACCTTCAAAGGCAGCCAGGAATATATTTAGCACAGTGTTTGCTGGGGTATTGCACCTTCTTTCAAGAAGAATTTGCGCAAAGTGTAGGCGTCCCGAGATAGGTCATGACCTTTCGAGATAACCCCACATGCTGTTGGGTTTTTGAGACTGAGTGGGAGAGACAGGGAGGGGTGGGGAGGGGGAGAAGGGGGGTTATTAGAGGAGAAAAAGGGTGGGTTAATGACAATTGGGACAACACCCTTTATGTATTGCTTACATATGCTGAGTTCACATTTTCCATTGAAGATATTGTCATCTGGAATTCATTCATTTTAGTTTAAATTTCAGTGCATTTCATGTCTTTCATTATTTTTCTCAGAGGATAATGGTGTTTCAATGTTAAGTGAAATTTCTGGACGTCATGTGTATTACTCTTTTGGAAACTGAAGTCGAAATTTAAAATTTTCTTTCATCCTAATGTTGATCTAAATGAGATATATTATTTTTTTAAATAGTTTAGAAATGCTTTAGAAATATATTAAATATAATCTGAATTCATTGAAATTATTCTAAATTGTATTTAAAATTCAAAGGAATACAAAAGAGGTTTATGTTAATCTAATATTCATCAAGATAGAGGCATATTTCACGCTGATTGTGCGGTATGTAGAGTAGGTACTACGACAGGAAGTGTGTGTAACGGTTACGTGTACAAGCATTTCACCAGTAGACAGAGAGAAGGCAACTCAGAGCCAGACTAGCGGACCTGTTCACCGCAGGATACACTTACCAGCTTCCGCACCAATTGAAATGTCAAAGGGCATAAATCTGCAGCTTGACCAATCAGAACTGACCGACTGGTGTTACTGATAACTCTATGTATGAAATGTACAGGGATCAAAGCCAATGTTACTACATGCCCGCCTTATCGTCCCTATCTGTAATTGATACATTTGTAAAACATTGTATGGTTTATTGAACCCCACAGAACATATTTTTTTCTATCTGAACATTAGAATTGAAGCTCTTCTCACTAAACAGCTGTTTATGCAAAATATGAATACTTTTTGTCATTTTACAATTATCGAACACGTTGACATGAATTATTTTTGGAAAAAAAGATCGAAATAATGTTATGGAAACCATGTTGTGACTACAATAGAATATAAGCATATAACTACATGGTAAAACAATCAACCATGACGCTTTGACAACAACTGGCAATACTTGTCAACAAATGGCAATAATTGTCAACAACTGACAACAATTGGCAACAACTGACAACAATTGGCAACAACTGACTAAAGCTGACAATGCAGATCATGCTGCAATATAATAAACATATAAAAAGGCTAAATATAGAAATTGATATTTAGAAATCAACAGTAGGATATGGAGTGGAGCTGATCGTGGTATATTGATCGATATTACCCTACCTTGATACAGATGTTAGCTTCCTGCAGAATGTTAACAGCTTGCTCTAACACAGAGGGAGGGATTATCTCTCCCTGTATCCCACCTATTTTATTATTAAACCAGACAGGTTCATAGATGTAAATTCAGGTGCATTGGTAGATTGAACCAGCCATAGTTGTTCAGAATTGAAGCAATAAACTTTAGATATAAATAATGACAAAATGTTAAATTATCATTTAGGCCTACTCTAAATGAAAAAGAACAATGAGAGCTCCATTTGGTCCTGTGTATTGTACTAGTAGAGTGTGATATGAATTACTTCCATAAAGGAATCCAGTACTCACTGTTATTGTTATTTACAATATTTCATTGAGTTTCTTTGATAAATAGATAAACAAAATATTGTCAGTATGATTATATTCCATTTTAACTACACATGTATTCAGTAGAAATCAACATGCATTCTTCATAATATCATCACAGCTGTCCTAAGTTTTGTAACCCTGCAATCTGTCAACATTGTTTTTGTCAGAAGTCATAAAACATGAAAGAAAGTGACACAAAAACATAACACAATTTCTGATTTCAGTGAACAAAACTATTCCAATAACATTTCATAATCAATTATTTTGAAACGTCTATGAATCTACAGCCTATGACTCGGATAAGTCTACGAATTCACAACAGCCAATATCAACTGCCTGCATGGGGATGACGCTCATATTTTTCAGTTTGAATGTTCCAGGTAAATAATAATCTGTATATCATCTTATTACCAGTAATTGAAAAAATGTCTGGGTTATCAATGTAGAGACATGAGTTACCATGGTATGTTACAATATTTTCAAAACAAGTTGTTTATTCTTTTTTTTTATCCTTAAAACAACATTATTGAGAAAACATAATTCAATAATAGCAAATATATCATCAAAATACAGACATGAACTTTCACGACACTAATTCAATTTGTAGCTGATAAATTAGGTTATTTCAAAATTATTACGGATACATATATTTTCAGGAGAAGAATTTAGAAAGCTGTGCAAGTGTCAAGGTTTCATGATGTGTTTGCAAACTCCAGGGTGACCTTCTGAATAGACACAACGTGAATAGACCGTATAAAGTTTATGTTTTCATAAATAACACTTTCCAACTTTGATCGATCAAATTCTGTTTGCACTGGTCAAACTAGCAATACTTTGAGGCCATAGAAATAGAGTATCTAAGTAAAACTACCAGTAAATTGGTTTATTTCAAATTTATGAGTTTATTTTATGAGCTACAGCGGCAATCCTGGTTGATAAAGCTCTACACACAAGCCTTGGGCAGTGAAAGCACATTGTATAACATTGTAGGACTTCTTGCCAACACAGGGTGTGATATAGAAACCTATCTCTCATACCTGGGGCAGATAGAGCTATGTCAACACATGATATCCCATACTTGTTATACACCTCACTGAACACCCTGTTTTGGTTGAGCTGTATGAAGGGGGGAGAGCTAGAGTTCTTTGGGGATAGTTTTTGTAGCTATGGTCATTGTGACGATTGAACTGTTTGAGGAGAGCTTTTATGGTCATAGATCCTTATGTGGATACCAGCTTTAAAGGGCTTTAAAAGGTTAACAGGCTAACATTAGTTGATGGGGAGATATCTTAATGATAGCCTCTTCAAACTCAATAAAACGAACCGAGTTCATGTAAAAGGAAAATGTGAGTTTGCCAAATTTTCAAGATTATAGTATTTTAAATCCAATTTTAGTCACATTCTATATCACCCAGCTGGCAGGGATAATGGAAAACAGGTCAAACAAAACTGCAAAGTTGTTCTAGTCGTGTCAGTTTTACAATGTAAGGTTTTCAATTTGACTTGCCAATAAGCTGACCCATTGCTGAAATGATGGACATTCCATGAAGGGATGACAGCTAGTGATGACAGAGGATGGAACTTGTTATCTCCCGTCATAACAACATGTCATCCTGTCATTTCAAAACACATTCACACAATTGTCTCACTTTCACTCATTCATACATATTAAAATGCACTTTGTATACATTTGAATAATAATGAAACACTGTGCTATACTTTCTAAAAGAAGTTACTATATGTATAATTTTTAATACCGGGTAAATATATTCGTGCATGCATTACCGGTACATCAATCTCTTATACTTCACATTGAAAATCGGATATTTGAATTCCTTTCATACAAATTTGATTTTATGATGTGGGATTAACTTTTTCGACCTCAACTGTGATCCTGTTAAATAGAGTTAACCAACCTAATTGTTGCAATGTATTTCTTTCTCTCCTTATCTCAGCAACATAGTTAGAAGTGGATTTGTAGGATTGACAGCTGAAAATACTTCAACATAATACTCACTTGATTTTTATGGGAGTTATTATCCTTGCTCCAGTAAATGTTTTCTACGGGACCAGGTTATAAAAGTGGCTGGGCTAGTTCTCGAATGAATATAATTATTAATCTATTGTTAAGAAGTATATGTGTTGGATGCCAGTGAATGGAATGTGATTGCTTGCTATCTTAATAATTTGAGCAAATCTGTAATTTAGTAAATGGATGGACGTGTACACTAGTTTATGTAATGTATGAGTTGTTATATGTTGTGATGCAACTTTATTCATAAAATCATAAATTCATCAACTATGTAGCTATCATTAAATTTGGATAATAGAACTTTAATAGTCCATTTAACCAAATGAGAACAATAATTATGTAAAATACTCAACAAGCAACTAAACCAGTTTCTATTTTACCTTAAAATAGATCAAATTATCTCAATCTTTTTCGCCCATATAAACAAGAAACAAGCAAGAAGCGTCTTGGTTCTACTGGTCAGTAGTAACGGTATAGATTATGGAGGCATAGAACTGTTCTACAGAAAGCTAAAGTCAAATACAAATTTGAAGAATATCTCATGGGTAAGGGTTATATTTGTACATATACACACTTTAGAAGTCAACCTTGAATTTAGACAAGGAGCTTGCTTAAATGACACTCTCAGTAGGGCTATGAATGACTATGATGGACAGAATAGTGACAAGAAGATCTCCCAGATTTGGAAAGATCAGAACAGTGACATTTTTGACTGGAGTGGGTGGTGTTCCACAGGGAGATGCAAGATGTCAGCAGTGTGCTGTTGTGTCACAGGGTGTCAAAAGGTGTTGCAGGGTGTCGCAGATTCAACCGTGTACTACTTCTCAAAGTTTCAGCAATATACTGTTGTGTCACAGATCCACCTGTGATTGGTCTTTGACCATTTAACCCTTTATCTATCTGTCTGTCTGGCTATTATCTAAATTAATGGCATTCAAAGAATGTATATTAAATAGTTGAATGGATTATCATAACAAGGAAATGAGGAAATAAAACTTTATTTCTTCCTTATTGGACAAGGCCATCTCTTCAGTCACAATGATATCCTGACACAATATTGAAGCTGTATCTGGATTGTGAATTCTATATTCAAGATATATATACAAAATTCAGCTGGGAAAAGCAGTGACAAATGTCATTAACAGACCTTGACACTGATCTCATAGATTTTCGAATGACATGAGACACAATGAGTTGTTCGGATGACCTCAACTGCTGACATGACCTCTGACCCGGATCTGGAGTTGATGAAGGCTCTGTGAGACTCGGATTTACTCTGATTGAAACTCATCTTCAAAGATGTGATGACATGAGACAAGCCTTGAAGATGATGAACACCGACAAGAAACATGGAGTAACATGTCTAGGGTGGTATGGACAGTTTCTTATCCAGGAAATAACCCACTGCGTGCATGTGTTGACATGTGACAATGACGGGCAGCAAAAGCTACATGTTGTAGAAGCCAGTCATCGTAATGACCTTTGGCCAAAAAGAACATCACATTCACATACATGTTGAGCTGGTGGCCTTGCAGCAGACAGACATCTGAACAACAGGAAGTAGAGTACACGATCACAAACATGTGTTGAGTTGGTCAAGATGACTTGCAACACAAATGAAGAGTTCACAGTTGCAGCAGCCAGTTAAATGATCCTTTTGAGTTCGATTTCATACCTGTGTTCAATTGGTCAGTGATGATATGCAAGACAGACATTGAAGTAACTGTTAATATAGAAATTAAGACGGCATAGATATGCCAAGATGACAACCAATAAAATTTGGAATATGTACCGGATAAACAATTGGTTGGATGAAATGAGTAACGAACAGATGACATGTTCAGAGATGTCAAGAGGGGTGTTACACGATCTGAGAGGCAATATACGTTAGGGAGGCTTTCAGAAGTCTGAAACGAGATGTCCACCTTGTGTTCGTCATGATGTTGATGTAACTCAGCCATTGTAATTACCATGCTGTAGACACCAGACGATGTTGGACAAGTCTCGTGATTGTCCTGAGGGTCGCTCATAAGGTCACAAAGGGCTGAAATCATCTGACATGATGGATTTCAGAGATGTCAAAAACAATTGCTTGAAGTTAGAGTTTTTATAATTAAAGACCCTTTCATCAAATTATTACTGTCATCATCAATGATCAATTTTTACCTATATTTTAGGGAATCACTGAGTCCAGAGAAGTAAAATATTTGAGGGCGAGACTTAGGTTCATTTATCTTTAAGTATCATTTATAGAATTGGCTTTTGATCATCTTAGCGCTGAGAGAGCTTTGAAAATCTAGCCCCAGAAGTAAACAAAACATAAGAAGAGCAACCATTCTAATTCAAAGATAAGTTTTCTGGTACAGTATCTATGCTTACAAAAATAGATGAACTTGCGGTTACATAAATAAAGGCAATGTGATTGACTCTTTGACAGCAGGTGCTTGCAGTACAAGGCCATGTCACTGACATTTGTGTGCAGGATTGAGCATGACAGGAAGTGATGTAGAGCTAATTGCTGATTGGTCGCTGGTGGTGACCTTTGGTATTTCCTTGGACTTGTTACCCACCTAGTTTTTACTACTCTTCAAACACAGATGACATTTGGGAGGAAACTGAGTTATGCAAATGTCTTCATCATCTTCAGTTCAGTGTGAGGTTGACAGCTGGCAGTTTCTCTTGACCCAGTTTCATGGATGGAGTTGTAAACTGTTATATTGATTATAATTTATGGTGTATTACACGCGCATAAATATTGCACTGTGTCTGTATCATGTTATTTTCATATCTAAAGTTCAAAAATTACATTTTCAATTTAGGTTTTTGTAACGCTTTGGGATATATAAATATATAATGCTCTGTCATTGGCCTTTCTCTCATTTAGCTCATAAATTGACCATTGCAATATTCATCCATAGGAAAATCAGGCAAATGATGACCAGGATACCACATGACTGTGACAATTTCTTAATTAATATCAACATATCGCTAGTGTTGACCAAATAAACTGGCTGTTGAGGACAGTGTTATAGCATCCCAGATCCTGACATACCCAACTTACTGCAATCATCGCACTTTCTCTCAATGCATAGCAAAGAAGCTCAGTTTAATGTATGATTAACATCTCATAAGCAGGAGGATCTCGTACACCAGTAATGTTTATCTATATGTTAGAGAGAGATTCAACATGGATTTAAACTGGAGAGAGGAAAAGGAACTATAATTTGTCTGTTTTTGGGTTGGCCATGGAATTGTGAGGGAACTTCTTGATCTGTATATAAAAATGGCATCATTGTTGATAGAAATGTGGCCTACAATTTAAGTTTTAACTTTATTTTTGTAGCATCATCCAATAGGCTTTTAGTTTCATATATTCAGTTACTCTGACTTCCTGAATGAGGATCTAGACTAAATTAACAGCTCTTATTCTAAACACAGTCAGTAATTATGTAATAAAGTTTTGTTGTTCCATAAGAAGAATGTACTTCCCTTTAAGTTTAAAGCACAGTTCGAATGACAGCCAAAGTTATAATTTTTGTTTCAACGTGTCACTTCATGAGTAAATAGAAACTTCTTATTTGATCCACACCTCGGTGTAATAAGCTGACGTTTGAGGCCTGACTTGCTGAATGAGTTTCTCCTGCAAATATGGACATAGCTAAAGAGAAATATTAAAATTTTGCTTATAGATTCAAAAGGTTTGAATATTCAGTTGGCATTGCGCATTTACATTGGTTTAAGTAAATGTTTTATTTAAAATGTTCTTTTCCGGTAAAGCACACTTCAGAGAAGAAGAAATTTGCAGCTTTTAGTGTTGAATTGAAAGTTATGATTTTGCATGTTTACTCATGAAGACTTGTCATTCAGAAAGAACTTTGCCAAGTGTTGAAATAAATGTTTTTTTAAAGAGGTGTGAGGCTTCTAATGCAGCCCACAGAGGCTCTGAGAGTAGAGTTTAGAATTTGAAATTAGTTTCATGCAAAGAAATTGCACTTCTTAAATCGAAAACAGGTGCATGTTTACGAAAATCGGGCGAGATCATGTTTGTGTACTTGTAACTGGTGCAAAGATGGTCAACATGACATAGCAGGATAAATACCAAATTTTGTGCTCAATTTGTTAATATTTTGACAAATCTGTATCCATTAGAAAATGTCTTCGGTGACAGAAAGTTCTGTTTGGTTTTTATTTAAGAGAAACTGATCGAATATTACTCTGTATCAAATTTTCTAATAATTACCTTTAAAATAATAAGCATTGCAAAAATCATATCTAATGTTAATGTCGAAGAATGATCAGTAATTCTCATTCATTTATGGTTGAATACTTGTTGATTATTATAATTAAATTTCCTTCATACAAACCACATGCTTATTCCTACCCACATTCCTGAGTGCAAATACTTATTTCATGGAGGTGCTTGACAGTCTTGGCATGTGCACCGGAATAAAACCGACTAAATGAGGGTGCTGTCCCCTACATGCTTGAGAACGTAGATGAAAGGAGGTAATCACGGACTGATTGTGCACAAGTGCTAACATCTCTCGCGTTGATCCTCTCAGCACGTGCTTGTTAACGTCAAGTTCTGTAATTAAAGGAAGAGTGTACAGATCCCAGTGAGTCAATATTGGCCGACACATGTTGTCTTTGTGCTGCCACTGAATTTTGTTTTAAAAAGTAAGTCTCGCAAATAAAGGTTATAGGTCAAGGAAGTTTGTTTGACCCCATGTCACGCTGCCTCTCAAAGTCGGCTTGCATACTAATGAGCAAGATTTTTCTGAAAGAAAGTCAGCTTGTCCTAAAGATAGCCTTTTCTTAACGGTTGACGTGCTTCAAAGGGAAACTTTAAAAAATTATTTGAATAAGATAACATCAGTTAGAAATACAACACTTCAATTATCTGCAAATTTACAGTTTACAATTTGGTTGATTGTCTTTCTTGGAGTACATACACCTACAACAATCATTGCTAGTAAAGAAGTTTCCTTGACTCTTAATTGAGAAGATGTTCTAATTTATACACTTTTCACAGTAGAAACATCCCCATGCGCCATCTGTTGCTGCTAACCAATACACTAATCAGGACACACATGTCTGTTCTGGTGCCAACCATTGGCAGGGGAACCTTTTACAACATACTCTACTGATAACTGGTATCTTGGCAACCGATTTAAATTCCTTCGTGTAAAACTAATTTGGAAGTTGTGATAATAAGGTTCTAGAGTTTAAAAATGTGCAAGAAATGTCAACCTGCATCGTTTTCCATTGCCAGACCTCAGTTACAGTGGTATCTAACTGCTCCATGTTAATCAGATAGGAGGTATGTGATCTCCCGGCCACCTCCCACTAGGAGAAACATCAAAGATTACAACTTTCCTCTCTTCCGTGAAAATTACCAAATGATAAACTATAAAATTGATGTGTTTCATTCCCAATTTGAAAATTAATTTACACATTTTTACCAAAGATATTATTCCAGCTCTTATGTTGCTATTTAAATTTATCTATAAACGCCCTAACATTGCATTTATTTGAAAGATCAAATTATCATCATGAATATTTTGAATGAACTGGGAAAATTAATCTATTTAGGGCCTGTGAATGAAGCTAATCAGACGTTTCCAAATTCACCATTCATTCACAGCAAGCTATTCAACATATTTCATTCTTTTGATCCATTTTAAAGAAATGCTGACCTCAGTTAACGTGTCCTCACAAAAGTAGACTTGAATGATAACCTTGGAAATTAACTACCTGTTAATATCAGCAAAAAATATTTTGTTACACATTATGGCTGGTTTAAAGCCCTCCAGCCTGCACAGCCAGTGTGATGTGGTATTCATGGAATTTGTAATGCTATATGTGTGTATGTGAAATTGTATCAAGCGTGATTCATTTTTGTGCCTGATGTATAAAAACATGTCAACTTCAGGCTGATGTGTATTATTATGTTTGGGTTGATTAGCATTGAATGTAAGTTTTATTATACTGATTATTTTGAAGCATCTCAGTTATTCTATGATTCATAGCCTTGAGTTGTCCATATAGAATTACCCATAATTCAATGTGTCTACCGGTATTCAAAAGTTTAATAATTTTCATAATTGATTTAATTTTTGAGTATAATTGAATGTGTTGTATTTAATATTTTAATTTCACTGGAACTAGATAACCTTTTATCTATTTTTAATCGTCGTTTGATAAAATATGAAATACTATGTATAAGATTTGGTCAAAAACTGACGAATATGATGCAAGCAATGAATGTGAAATAAACTTCAGTTATCACAGAAACCCCCAACAAGGATTGTCTGTTTAAGCTAGCCAAGACCCGATGGATTAAGATTTGTCCCACAATAATCCTGTATCATATGTGAAAAGCAAGAGTGGTAGAAATGCACCCTGACTCCCACCTACATCTCAAGTGCAGTGTTGATATTAACCCTACCACACCCAGGTGACAAACCTGGACTTGAAGAACATATAAGGTATGGGTGGCAGACATAGGGGTCGCTGTTGAGTTGTTTATTTCCACGTAGGATGATAGCGATGATTAGTAGCTGTCAATGTCTAGCGCAGACTACAGAGAGCTTTGTCCATCCTACATGGTACCATGCTGTCCTCAAGTAGAGACTCTTACATTAATCAGGGACAGATAGGCCGACTGAAGCAGGACTTGTTTGAAGGCTGTAGATCAACATTATCATATTGAGATCTCATTTGTAGTGAAATGTTTGTTTGGGGAGGCTTTTGTAGTGTCTTGAATGTATTTGAGAAGGACTTGGGTCGTATTGACTCAAACAGTCTTCTGGTTGGATCTATGTCGGGCTTAGTCCAGGAACGTGAATGAAAGATGTGGATAGACTTGAAAGTAGAAATTCGTTGAAAAGGACAAGTTTGAAGAAAAAATGTTAGACCTATGTCTGACATATTTATGATATTTATGATATTTATGATATTTACAGGAATACGATATTTGTGACATATATTTCCTTTCTGGTAACATCGGACTTGAAACTGTAGGTGAGGAGAAGAAGTTTTCATCTTAGTCACAGATACTTTAATTTCTTCTGACATATGATAAGAATTATAAGATTCAGGCAATAAATGACATACATTTCCACCCCCACAGTTGATAAGGGCAGTCCTGATGTATGTTCATCTATCAACAAGCACTACATCAAGGGTTGAACAAGACTTGTCCTCTGGAGGAGCTGAGTATGTGGACGACAGCGTGAACAATATACCAGGCATATTGTTCTTTCCAGTATTGTTCTCAAAGTCTATCCTCGACTTGCTTTAAATTGCCAGTCTGTATCCAGACAGACCTGTGTGGTTCTAGTCTCAGTACAGTTAGTCTCAGAAATATTTTTTTTCTTGCCCACAACATTTTAAAACAATTCAATTAGTTATACAAAATGGAACCCTAAAGATGGTAGAGTTGAGTAATCTAGACTTGCTGTAAATTTCTAGACTGGGCTGGTCGTCAATTGAATATTTTGCTTTAGGGTCTCTGGGACAGACCTGTGTTGATCATGCAGTGGGGGTTTTAAATCACTGACAGATAGATTTTAAGTAAGTTATAAAAGTGCAAATTTTAAATTCCTTGAAACTATAAACATTGCCTTCTGTAGAGAAATGATTAGTCATTGTTAGATAAACAATTCCTTCAAATCTGGAACCATAAGAATTTCCTTTGAATCATGAAAATACCATTCTCAAGCACAAGAATCTTGCTGGATTAGATTGCCAGATTGCTGATATTCCCCCGCCTCATCTCACTTCATGGTCCAGGTGCTTCCTGTCTGTTTCGTGTTGGAGAAGCACTTACAAACAAACACACTAACAGACAGACGAACTAACAAACAGACATCTACCATTTTGAAGAAACAAGGGAGATAATAATTGCTGACTTGATGAAACTCAGCTGGAGGAGGTGACCTTGAGCTGGAAGTGAAGTAGAAGTGAAAATGATAGTTGTGTAATTCTCTTTACCTGGATTCCATTGCCTAGGTTCACTTTGTAGTTCTGTTTTTGGTAAGGTTTATAGGATTAGAATTGGTTAGATGTTCCCTGGTACACTTGGTTAAGTATCTGAGAGTTCACAAATACATATACCCATAGATGAGCTTGACTTTAAATGATCTTGTTGTTATTTTGGTTGAGTTTGGATTCATAAGTAAATCAATGTGAGAAAAGCAATGATGTTTATATGATACATATACGTTCTTGGTTATTCGATATCAACCACCATTAGATAAGAGACTACTGAATTTTATGATCACAAGCTCAGAGTAATGTACTATGTTATAATGAAACCCAATCACATGTATATAATTTCATGACATATTTATGGGTCAGAAGATAGATAAATGAGTTATCTCCCATGTATGTTATAAAAGAAGAGGAGATATTCCCGGCAAGCTGTGGCGTTATCATGTTTATCTGCTGACTAGTAAATATTGCTGGGATTCCATCTCCATATGTTTAGATGGCACTCAGCATTTCTTGGAGAGCTTCCAACTCAATATACTCTCTCTAATTTTCTTTAACTCTTTCTTCTCATCCACTAAATCTTTCTTAATTTTACACTTTCAGCAACAATTCAAATGTTTGATAATGGTTTCCATTTTGTTTGTTAGTTAATTAAAATTTATGTTTTTTGCTTTGCTAAGCATATTTTATTTTACTTCTGATAATTTTGTCACATTATTACGAGGTTAAATTTCAAAGCCAAATTGTTGTATGTACAAAATTTCATTATCATTCAATATGGATTTAAAAATATTATTAGAAACTTTCCAGAAACTTTTTCTTCATTAAATTTATTTTTGACAGAAGTTAACTCATAATAAAAAAAAGTTTTAAATAACTGGTTCAAGGATATCCGGTGCAAATCATTTCTATTTCCTATGTAGTCGGCAGTTGAAAGTAAAAGTCATGTCAGTGATTCGTAATGAGGACGATAGGCGTTAAGTGATGTGAAATATAGAGATGATTTATGGAGTTTGACAGGCGATCTGTCTCTGGCGACCTTGTTAGACCCTGGAGTGTTTCAGAGGGTCCCCTATTGACAGAACACTACACGGGGCTAATACTATAAAGTCTACTCCAGGTGGTAAACAAAGACAGAATGGGAATATCCAAGCCACACCCTTTTAAACTTTTAAAAATTTTATTAATTTTTTCTTTGGCTTTCTTATACATAATATATGGCAGTTCATGTCTTTCTTTTTCTCTAGATCTCAATTATGCAGGCAAGTTATGCAAAACATTTATGATCATGAATTTATGCAAGACCCAGTTTTATACTTCTCAGTGGTTCCGTGTGTTTTTATTACTGTCACTTAGAACTGTAAAAAGTTTTTGTTTACATATATTCATCCATATTAGCATTTCTTCCCATCCTCTATTCACACCAAAATGAAATGATATTCACTCTATACGAAAATGGTCATCTCTTACATGATTAATCTATCACTTAAACCTGTAAAAACCTATAAACTGAAAACTATCCTACACACTACACCAAGTAACGATGACAACTCCATTCCTCTCCTTCCCTGTTCCCGCCAAATCGTAAATGAGATTCACTCTATAGCCACCCCCTCAGACAGGTAAGTGTCTATTCTGTGGAGAAACTCGTTTAGCAGGTGAAAACCACGAGCGTCGACCCAACGTGCTTGAAATAATAAGCCCACATTCGTCCAGAGTAAGTGCTCCTTTAGTGGGGTCATATCCCTGGGATTAGCGTCTTTGTGGGCATTGCTACGTAGTGTGTCACCTTATCAGCAAGTAATAATTCTTCACAGTCAGTTGGTAAGCTATGAGTAGTTGTGCCCCGTGTAGTATACACTTTGCACCTAGTTATAATGCCACTTCCACTATGTCGCTAATCATTGTAACAAATCTGTAAGAATCAATTTGCCTGCTTGTAAAGCTGTAAGGAATAATCATAATCTTTAGATGAGCTTTGTTTGGGGTCCTGCTTAGAGAGTCAGAGTTTCCACTGGGTCATTTTCATTGCTCAAAAGTTGTTGAAGAATAATAAAATTCCTTGAATGAGGTACAGTGTTGGGTGTTTAGAACTTGTTGTAGGAGTCGAAGTTGTCACAGGGTCATTTTCCTTTTCAAAACATCAATTCCGTGACATGAAATAAAGATTACCTTTCTTGTTAAACATGTCTCGGAGTCTTAGGTAACATGGTTCAATTCAACTATCTTTTATTTGGATTTCTTTATGTGAAGTGGGGTTTTTGACCAGATATAAAAACCTTAAGTAGTAAATCTTGAACCTATATTATAAGTATAATATATGAATAGAGGATTATGGAGCAAGCAGATATCATTGTATAAGTTCAGTAGGTATAATGGAAGTAAATCTATGGCTGAGTGTTTCCACCTGGATGAGTCTTAATGTATTCATACACACATTAAGTTTATGAATGGCGGATTTTAAAAGACTTTTCATCTGCTACATGCATGTTAGAAAGGGTATTGTACACCTTACTTGATCCACAACTTCAGATATACTATTCGACCCACAACTAGTTACACACAATCCAATCCAGTTCTTGCCTACAGTTAAAAAAAATTACATCATACTATTTGCTGTAAAACTAGTTACATTGACAAAATACACTACTTCTACTACCTAGCATCCATGATATTTACCTACAACTAGTTACACATTCAGTGTACGCGTGTATACATCCTGGGCAAAGGTGTGCCACATTGTGTATACTCGCGTTCTCATAACATGGCCTTTTATATACATGGAGGTGTCACGCTTGGTGAAGTAGGTGTATTCACATCCTTATTTGGTAGCTATTGCACTGAGGAATCTATGATCGAGGGCTAGGCTAGGTGTAATGAGCCGAGAAAAATGCTTACACATATATTTCCGTAGGTTGTTATTTCCTGTGATGTGTTTTGAAAGGTATTACCTGCATTTCAGTGCATATTTGTTTGAGATATTTTTTTAAATTCTGTAGAGTTGAAAAAAGTGTAATTTAGTATATAGATATCATTTGAATGCAACCAGGTTACATAATACTGATATTGCTTGATCGACAATATTTATAAAATTTCATATTCTGCAAGTAGAGTCAAGTGCTAATAGGTTTTGAACTTGACAGTGAAGTACTGCTTATAAAGATAATAGTCATCTCCTACACATAAGATTGTTTGTAAAGGTACTTGAGCTGCACTGGTTTCACCTTCAGTTTAACAAAAGGTGTGGCTTGTAGTATTTTATGTTGCTAATACCTTATCAGATGAAATTTAAAAAAGAACTTTATCTTTGGATTCAGAAAATCTATAAACGCATTTTAGTTTCTTTTTAGATGAAAGGAGAGTTAGCCAGATATCTTATCCAACTTCAGATTGGGTTTATCTTGCATGTGCAGAATTAATCAAGTTTATAGCAAACTGTTTTTTCAATGGTTCTTCATCTATGCTTGATGGCACTGTTTAGGGTTATAGCTAAGATACTACTTTCCGGTCAACTAGTGATGTTTAACATGAATAAAAGTGAGGCACTCTTTTGAACTACACCTCGGTGCTGGCTTGGCTTTGCTTATTCTGTATATAATATAACAAGGGGTCTCAATACAACGGTTGTAAATTCCATGTGCATTAACACAGGAAAACTGCAAATTTATAGCTTGATGCAAGGTTAAAAGAACTTGTAGGATTGTTTTAATAAAAAGTAGAGGAAGTGTGTACAGTAGAATAAAAGATGGGGGAAGTGTGTACAGTAGAATAAAAGATGGGGGAAGTATGAATACTGGTAGAGGTAACAGCAGCATCAGCAGAATTGTTGCCAACATCAACAGCACATTCCGTGGACATTAACGCAAGAAGCTGCACACTCTCCGAGCTGACGAGTCCTCCTGTTTATATCTGTTCCGTTGATTCACATCGTGAAAACACATAATGCAGTGCTTGGAAGTTGTACAGTAATACCTGAGAATCTTACCTGTGTGTGTGTCAGAGTCTATATTTATCTCACAGGTATACCTGAGATTCTTACCTGTGTGTGTCATAATGCTGCATTGTTCCTCTATTGTTCTGATACCTGTTCCTACATTGTGTGGGTGTCCGTGCTACCGGTAATTTTTTGTTATTGTTCTCTGCCCACGTTGAAGATAAGTACCAGAATTAAAACAGAGACAAAATAAAATAAAATAAAGCTCACTTCTTCATGCAAAACTATTTGATAGATTCTCACAATGTTTTAATCATATTTTCATATCTTTATGTAAAATACTTTATGGCTTTTTACCAAATTTCTTTAAAAAGAGTCAGTATCAATTTCTACTTAGCCATATATAGCATTTTGAAAGGTATGAATCAGTCGTTTCATCTGAGGTCGTTAACAGGTATGATCAGCACTTGGTCCGGTAGGCGTTGAACACCTAGGTGTGCTGCAGCTGATGTCTTCACGAACTGGGTCGGAAATATACACAAAGTGATTTAGCAGATCTCTCCTAGATTGATTACCACACTGTGGCCTTGGCTTCATAGTACTGAGTTATATATACCCATACAGCTTCTCAGTAGTTGCTTACTGCTGGGAGAGGGAGATTCTGGCTTAACTTGTTGCTTTCAACACTGTTGACTTTAAAATCTCAAGAATTAGGAGATAAACATACTGTGTTTTAAAATCAGCGTCATATAAGGGACTTATAATAGCTCTAAATTCAATTTTAAGTCGACGGACCGCAAAGCAAAAAAAATGATTAATGCAAAAGCATGAACAATCTGTTATCTGTTATGTAAGTGGATCATTGTGTTTAGAGAAACCTGAGACGATTTACCAAGACCTTGTAAATCATTCATGTACAGCTTGATTAGTTTGTGTCGTATGAACAGAACATCAGCTGAGATGAATATATTATCAACTATCTGAAACACATACCAGTGAACAGAAAGAACATCCTGGAACCATTTACCAATGCTCAAGGCTATTTAGTGGCGACTGCACACATAATGCACTGCATATATTCAATTTACCTGCAGACACCAGAATATTTGGGAAAGCCTTTCTAGCCAGGGGCGTATTCCTGGTCATTCCCTTCGTGAACTAGTTGTAGTTCCTGTAAACCGGTCACTCAGCATGTTTAGCATTCAGCAATTCAACACCAAGAGTGTTCAAATAGAGACCTGAGAGTTGCTTCACAAAACAGCCTTAACATTAAGGTGCCATCTTATAACATTGCGCTAAGGCTACCTTGTAGTTGGTGATTTCAGGATACCTTAGTGCTTCATGCAACAGGACACTGGGCCTAGATTTTCCAAGCTCTCTTAGTGCTAAGATAGTCATAAATGTCATTCATTAATATTGGCTTATGATATCTTCGCGCTAAGAAAGGTTAGAAAATCTAGACCATGTATGATGAGAGAAGGAATGCAAACTGACCTCACATATTACAGATTAAATACTGTATTATGTTCTGAACAAGAATTGCTTACATCACTGCAGTAGATGCTTAGAAATAAGGGTATGTCTTAAGTTTATGTTTTCATGTTACAAGAAGTAAACACAACATTGAGAGAGATGTAGTATTAGTCGTGATATTGCACATTTCCTGTACAAGAAGCCCTCTGTTGACTGCTAGTGTTGACAGATGCAGGTAGCGTGTTGTCTGTGTGCTGTGATCCCCGTACAAACACTACACCCTCTTCTTCACAATAGATAATCAACTCATTGCCATGGTTACGCTGCATTTATTTGCTCTTGCATTATATATTTGAATTTACCTTAAGAAATTTGGAGTGAATTGGAGAGACCAGAGATTATTGAAAATTAAACTCTAGAAAATTTGATTGGAATCTGATATATGGTATTGTGAATAATAACGATAATTTTGCTTATGATGTAAAAAGAGTAAGCCCAAAAAGTCAATATTCTCTCTTTTATATAATAATCTCAGTTCAAATAATATCATAAGGTATTCAATTTATACCAACACAACCAGTGCTTATGAGCTGTCTGATCTCCTATAAGCTTGTGTACTTCAGATAGAGATATCTACACAACTCTCATATGGACACGCCATTCCATCACTTTCTCAGTTAAAGTATCACAGACTAATTTGTAACTGTCCGCATCCATTAACACTATAAGACTTCAGCTTCCACATTAATTTCTACACGCCACCCTACAGTCAATACTACAGTGTCTTATCTCTGTGATTTAGTGAAGTCAGGAGGGTTATCAGTGGAAGGAGGGAGATACGAGTTAACATAACCTCCCATTGTTACAAGAGTCCTCAGCTTATTAGTATAAGGCTCCTCACGTACTAGGTGGTGGCTTGCAGCACTTCACAGATATGTGTTGGTGTTATTAAGTTGATGTAATCTGTTTATTGAATAAAATCAATGTTACACATTGCTTCTTGTAAACAAACATCTGTGCACAAGTTTTACAAACATATCTGATCTATGCAGTACTATTAAACATGTAGAGCTGAAAGCTGGTGGTGTTCAATGGATATTGATTATAACAAAAACGTTTTAAATTTACATATTGTGTCAATAATTGTTTTGTAACAATGTATACAATTTTTTATCCAAACGGAACAGATTGATAAAGAGCACCTTGACATTAAATAATCCATTTTGAAATGTAAATTTTGATTTTGTGTATCTTCTTTAAGTGTGGTGATACTAGACAATATTTCTGATGCCATTTATACAGCATATCAATTCAATGTATTTGTTTATGTAATTTAAAAGGTACAAACATTCAAATGGTATCAACAAATCAATATAACAAATTATATTATGGACCCAATATTAGTGAAAGATCATCCCAATATTCAATATTTAAGTATATATGGATTATAAGATGAACTATTCAATACTTCAATATTGAACAATTTGGGGGTCCATGACTTTTGGTTGAGGATATAATAAAACCGTAATATGATTTAGATAAGATTTCCATTTTCTCAGATAATTCGAAGCAAATAAAGACAATATCTAACCAGCTCCTGGTCTTGTGTTTACAGACAGCTCGGACATCGTGGACAAGAAGCTGAAGCTGATCCTTGGTCTGATATGGACCCTCATCCTGCACTACTCCATCTCCATGCCCATGTGGGAGGGGGAGGAGCCCGGCCCCTCCGAGGGGGGACCCACCCCCAAGCAGCGCCTGCTCAACTGGGTGCAGACCAAAGTGCCAGACCTTCCTATCAAGAACTTCACCACCGACTGGAACGACGGCAAAGCCATCGGCGCTCTCGTTGATGCCTGCGGACCAGGTTCGTCAAAATGGTTTTATATCAATTTTTGCTCACCACATGAATTTTATTAATAATAATGATAACGATTGGTAAGGCATATATAACCAAGTCAAAGCGCCCAAAGAGCATGCACACGAACACATACAACTCACTGAGAATAGACATCTTTGAAGTTTCTGTAAGTCTATGAACAAGATATCTCATTGAAAAGTTAAAACTTTTTTCAACCATATTAAGTGTACTTATAAACATGGAGATGACATTGTATTATTAAGAATGCTGAAAAATTGTCTGTTATCTCATTTAGTTGCTTCTGTAACATTTCTGATTACCAAAGCAGTATCAGAGATTGGACATGAACTAGATTTAATTACGTAAGTCTTTATAGATTTCATCAGAAGTAGTGATATTCAAGAGATTTTCAGCAATTCTGATGAACTATTCTCCCTTTGACAGGATTGTGCCCTGACTGGGACACATGGGACCCTAAGAAGGGCAAGGCCAACGCCAAGGAGGCCATGGACGCCGCTGAGCAGTGGCTAGATGTACCACAGGTAGGCGGATAGTGTCTGGTGCTCTAGATTTGTGTCTACAGTTAGGCATTTACATTGATTGCAGTTAAAGATTTGAGATTCACAGTCTAAAGAAGGCAGATAGACTGACTTTGGAGAGAGGTACCACCAGTGGTCAGATGGAATATCTAGTGTTGAAAGTTATCAACATCAATCTCCTTCTGTTACATATCTTCACTTAAAGATTTTTCCTCATAAAAAGTAACTCAGTTTGGCTTATAGATGATTTTTTCTTTAGAAAATTAAATGTAAAGAAATTATGACAGCTCAGCACAAAATGTTATCAATTGGCGTGATAAAGTTTCATGAAAGCTACAACAGTTGAAGTAAAGTTGAATAAAATTCAATATCTAAACTCTAAAGGGGACTACACAGTTATTCATCTCGCAGTTTATCTTTTCTCCTCCAAACCTCCCACATAGCGGAGGTGCTTACTTGTTCACACCATTCATCAAATAAACGTTACTTCACACACCCAGATATTGATACAAGTTTAATCCTCATGTGTAAATCAGCGTATGAATTGCTTTCCCTTGACTCTATTCATTCTGGGTTTGACTCGCTGTCAGAGGAATAGTCTCTCTAACTTGGATAAGTTATTATATTTTATAAATTTTGCAACACAGTTGTGTTTTGTAAAAGGTCAAATTTATTTTTTTCCTCAGTGACATATATATTACAGTGAATAGCGTCCCCTGTCAAATTGTGATTATTAACCCTTTCCCTGTAAACTCCAGAATATTACAAGATAGTCTATCTATAGCTAGATGCCAATCATGGATTGAACTTATCAAGTTAAAGTGTTTTAGTGCAAGATCACTTGGTAATTAATGACAACTGGTAAAAGAATATAACTTTTACAGTATGTGTTACTATTTGTCGGCTATATTTCTACTATTATGTTCCTATGTAGGGGTAATTCAGTGCTACTCAGCTCTGGAATTTGCCTCTGGGCGTGTAAATGACACATTCGTCAAACACGCCCTATACATAGTATATCAGTTATCAGTTGTCACTAATGATTTGTCGATTATGAAGAAGCCAACTTTTTATGAGAATTTGAACATTGATTGAATCTGAAGCAGTGTATTGAAGACAGCTAAAACAAGTGTAGAACATCTAGCAGTTCAAGAAGGAGATAATAGGAGGAGAGAATAATGTTTGATTCATTTGGATAAAATCATTCAGCGTCAAACCCTGATTGAACTAAAGAGGGTGATTCAGACAATAAAATGAGAAGCACGAAAACTAATAGATAGCTCAACTTCCAAAAGTAAAGCATAACTCTTGCAAGTCTGCATTACTGGCTGATTTAAGCCTTGCTGTATTTCCCTCGCTTTGTTGTGCTTAGATAGTGAATCGCTGCACCAGAAACTCATATTGGGCCTGGATTTCTAAGCACAGATTATAAGGAAATACTGCAAGGCCTAAATCAGCCAGTAATGGAGACTGGTAAGAGTTATGCCTTACACTGGGAAGTTGGAGACAGCTATGCACAGGACAATGTACCGGCCTCCTTTATAGAAAATTAGAAATCAAATTGTAAAGGTTATTGACCAAGTCACAGATTACTGATTAAGACAATGAATAGATATGCACATTATGAATCAAACAGATCTTAGCTATGCATAGGAAAACATGCCACTCTCTTTTATAGAATTCAATTATAAATTATTCGCAAAGTCCAATTTTGAAACATATACAGGGCCTGATTAATACAATAAAAAATATCCACATTTTCAAAGCACAGAGATAGCATTTAATATCTATGAACAATCTATGAACAATCCATGAACAATCTATGAAAATCCATGAAAAATCTATGCACAATCTATGAAAATTGATCAACAGTAATATATCTATAGGCCAATGGTTTCCAGCAGGGAACCTATAAGGACGTGTAACAGTATATCCCAGTACTGAAAGCATGCACTACAGTAGCAGAGCGCCAGCAATGACAAATTATTGGCAGTGATGGAAAGATTGCCTTGTCTGACATTCTGGCACTTTGCCACTGCTATAATTATCTCCCTTTTGTCAAGGTTAGAGACCCCTTCTAAATTACACAACTATTGCCTCTTCATTATGCCGATCTAGCTTTATTCACGTTCCCCTTGTTTTAGTAGGTGCATGAACATCAATCCCGGGCTAATCATTATCTGCTTTATCTGCACTTATTTCTGGCTAATAAAAACTGCTGATTCAGAGGAAAATTGAATAAGGTTATGATAACCTTTTATAAGGAGAGTAAATCTTTCATGTACAGAGTTTACTGAAAATGTAACTGAAATGGACAACACTGAATAAAAATAAAGAAATCTTATCATTATGATCATTGGGAATTTCAAATTTCAAATCTACAAATGGCAATCGTGCAAGATGTCCATATTCTAATCACGATCACTGTGAGCTGATTGCTACTGATATGTGAGTTTCCTGGTTGATAAGGAGATATATATATATATATAACATTATACCGGTAGATGTATGTATTCTTAATTCCTACATTCCTAAATAACATGAAAACTACACAGTGTAAACCCAGCAGCAAGAGTGTACAAGGTAATACAGCCAGGATATTTCTGTGGAAGCAATATTAGAGGCGATAGTCACATTTATTAATATATTCTGATAACTTTAGAAAAAAGGTTAAAATGGGATGTGTTTTAATCTTGCATCAATAGCACAAATTCTGCATTCTCAAACTATGAATGTGCAAGCTAACACACAATCTTGTCTTCTGTCCATGCTTTTGAAAGATCCTGTCACAATGCCAGTAATGTATAACTTTGAATGAAATTAATGTGTATCTCTATGCATTACGTTGCTGAAAGGTTTTTTTGTAAAAAATTTTTTTAAATATTTCACAAATGAGATTATCCGACACAATAACATGGGACATTTTGTCAACCGTTGAAAACATAAATGACCAAATAAACACTAAGTGTTATCATGTCAGATTACGTCATCCAATAGAACAAAAGCTGAATTGTGTGGT
This sequence comes from Gibbula magus, assembly GCA_936450465.1. Taxonomy (NCBI): domain Eukaryota; kingdom Metazoa; phylum Mollusca; class Gastropoda; order Trochida; family Trochidae; genus Gibbula; species Gibbula magus. Next base: position 73,634,265 of record OW388296.1, on the reverse strand, counting down.
GGTGACAGCTTCAAGAACAAGGAACAGAATTATTCACAAACGGAACTTTATCTCCCTAGAACAACAGTTGATTCTCCGCCCATTTCCTACTTGTTGGTCTAAGTGTCTGCAGTTTGTAGGATCACACCCCGACCGGGCTCGTATTTCTCTCGCTGGTGGCGTAATCGCTGCTATGTAGATTCCTGAATATCACGCCCTTATCCTCTTCTTCCAAAAACAGACAGAGAAATTACCAGATGTGCCGAAATGTAAATGTAAACAGAAACTCCATAATGTACAAAAAAATTATATCAGATGTTTTCATATTTAGTTTCATTTATTTTGAGAGCAAATATTACGGCTGACATGTATTCATATTTATTACATGATTGAGGTATCTGTTACATAGCTTTTCGTTATTTGGTATTTAGTGGCTGGTGGTTTTTAACCTAGACCTTATTAAATTATTTTAAAGTTTTATCAATCTGAATCTGGTTTTCCATCAGGCTGTTTAGGCACATGGCTGAAGAGTGCATCTAACATAAAGTTGATGTAATTAATTAAGTAAACCTTGTCATGTAATTGCTGTGTAGAAACTTAATTATTTGCACTTAACCACTGACTGGAACTTAGTTAAATCAGGCAGCTTCTTATGTAGAAATTACCTTGTTGATAGAAATATAAGGGAGGTAAACATACCAATTTGAGATATAGTGTGCTCCCGTAATACAGTATATCTATTCAGTACATCCACAACCAACTTATTTCAATATTTTATGAGTGCTTCGTTCTCTCAACCTTTTTTGCTGTGCTGTTCAAGTAGAGCTCAAAGCCTAGATATAAGAGTTTGTATGGGTAGCACAGATACCCGCTATGAATGGGTACTAACTTAGTGCTTGACCTCCACATCACATCTCTTGAAATTTTTTATCATTTAATTGTTAATTTAATTGTGATATATAAATTTCTAAATCCACTGTATTTTCTCTGCAGCTGATGAAGCCAACTGAGTTGACGAACCCGAAGGTGGACGAGATGAGTATGATGACGTACCTGTCTCAGTTCCCCAAGGCCAAGCTGAAGCCAGGCGCCCCCCTCCGCCCCCGCGTCAACCCCAACCGGGTTCGTGCGTACGGTCCAGGTATCGAACCCAAGGGTAACCAGGTCGGAGCTCCTGCTCGCTTCACCATTGAAACTTTCTCTGCCGGCAAAGGGGAGGTAATTGTCATCATCCTCAACCCCAAGGGCAAACAGGAGCCGGTGAGTGTTCGGATTACCTCCCTTTGACTGTAACATTGGTTTTGTCGTAACATTATCTTTCAATATAAGATATTCTCCATGATAAAGTAGCATGATAATTCAATAATTTTGAAAGAATGTTACATAAAAAGGAAATTTTCGCAGAATTTGGAACCAAAGTATGTGCGCCTTTGTTGTAATTTAATTGAAATTAACAATCATTATTGAACAAGTTGTATATTTGTTCCTCCAGTGTGAAGTAGTGTTCAACAATGACAAGAACCTGACCTACTCCTGCTGCTACAAGCCCACCATGGAGGGAAACTACAAGGTACCCCATCGTTCTACCTCGTCTAATCAATTTTTTGTCTAATCAGAATTTCGTTATTGAAGAAATTATTCTAAATACTTTACTAAATCGTGAGTTAAAGTGTTCAGATGGTTGAACATTTGAGTTATAAGTTTGTGTCGATTTCTTGCTTGATAAAGGGATATGGTTAATATTTCAATGGTCTATGTCTCCCGACCATGGAAGGAGACTACTAGTTACCCGCCCTCTTCTGTATCGTCTAATCAACTCGAAATAAATTTTGTCATTAACTTTGGTAAAACACTAATTTAAGTGTTCAGATGGTTGAACATTTCTGTTATCACCTTTTGAGATATCTTGCTTGCAAAATGGGTCGCCTTTAATGGCTGCAATATTGCCCAAGTGGCATTAACCAATAACTGACTCACAGAAAAAGGTATACAGGTAATATTTCAATGGTCCATGTATGCAGGTTATCGTGAAGTTCAACCAGAAGGAAATCCCCAAGAGTCCCTTCACCGTCTCCGTGGAAGGCAAGGCTGGAGACCCCACTAAAGTGACCGCCAAGGGTCCGGGTCTTGAAAAGACCGGCGTTGTCTGCAAAGTCAAGACCTACTTTGAGGTCTACACAAAGGGTAATTACTGGAATTTTGGCACATACTAATGAAGACTGTTTTGGTATTTATTTTACAGAATTTGAATATTCATTGATTAAGTATTGAGCAATATGCAATGAAAACCTTTTGTAATGTTTGAACATTTGAAATCTATTTGTTAATGGAAATTACTCGATTAACTGGAAAATGTTTATGAATATGAATCATAATTTGATTCTAAAAAAGTATGATTGAATTTTTTTTTTAATTTGATATTTTGAAGATTTCGTTGATTAAAAGTAAATATAAATTTGTCTACTACTTTCCTGTGTCTATGAAGGTGCTGGGAGCGGTGCTGTTGATGTTGCTATCCTGGACCCACACGGCCACAAGGACAAGGTGAAGCCGAGTATCCAGGCAGTTCCCGGCAAGGAGGGAACATTCCTTGTCGAGTACATCGCCATGGAAGCCGGGCTTCACTCCATCAACGTGTTCTTCTCCGGACACCAGATCCCAAACAGCCCCTTCGGAGTCAACGTCTCACCACGTACGTCTTACAATTATTGCCTTGTAATCTTGAAATGACATCTCTCTTTTAATGGTTTCCATTGATTTCCATGGCTTCATATAGCGAGTGTGAAGAGTAAGATTATGTGTTAGAATTACTGTTATTTAGAATTTAAAATAAAACCATATTTGTAATAGATTCTATCAGTTTCCATGGTTTCATGAGACGAGTGTGAAGAGTAAGAGTATGTGAAGTTACTGTTATGGGAACTTAAAAAGAAAACTCTCTTTTGCCCGTTGATCAGGATTTCTATGTAGAGATGCAGTAAGATTATTGATGAAATGTGTTTGTTTTCCTCTCCAGCCTCCAACGCCAAGGTATGCTATGCAACAGGGCGTGGCATCCAGCCTAAAGGTATCCGCGTCAAGGATCAGGCCGATTTCAAGGTACACACCGCCGGTGCGGGTGACGCCCCCCTCAAGGTGCAGGTGATCGGACCGGGAGGAGTGGACTGTCCATGCAGAGTGGTCATGTCCACCACTGAGGCCGGTGTGTATAACTGTGTGTACAGCCCGACCAAACCTGGCAACTACGTGATCAATGTCATGTACGGAGATGTCCACATCACCAAGAGCCCCTTCAAGGTGGAGGTCGGAGCCTTCATTCAGTCCAAGATCCGAGCCTACGGTCCTGGTCTTGAGGCTGGAGTTGTTGGACAACCTGCCGTCTTCACTGTGGAGACCAACGGAGAGGTTGGAGCTCTCGGTAAGTCAAGGATAGCCGTTTATATTCTCATTGTTTTAATCATGTAAATGTTAGAAAAACATGTCTTATTGAAGTCTAATTTATCACATACTTTTATGTTGACATCAAAAGGAAACCCTTTTGTGTTGGACCCATTCAGGTTCAGGTGACTTATGTTTTGTGAAAGACTGACTTACATTTGATCTTAGGGTTAAAGTCGATTGTAGGAAAGGCACCAATAACTGTACTATCATTTTGACTCAATAAAATAACATCACAAACAATTCACTAATATAACTTGATATTCTGACAATCCTCTCCACATTGCAGGATTCTCCATCGAGGGTCCATCTCAGGCAAAGATCGACTGTAAGGATAACGGTGATGGCTCCGCTGACGTGACCTACTGGCCGACCACGCCAGGAGAGTACGCTGTTCACATTCTGTGCAACGAGCAAGACATCCCCAAGTCTCCCTACATGGCCCAGATCTCCCCCGCTGCTGATTTCGATGCCTCAAAGGTATGTACCGCTGTACCGTTCTATTTTAGATGCCTCAAAAATTAAAAGTGTCCAGTATTATATCTGAATTTACATATTCCCTTCTGAAAGGTTATTGTCAGTGTTCGAAATTATATCATTAATTACCTATTCCCTTCTGACAGGTTACCGCCAAGGGCCCTGGTCTAGAGAAAACAGGTGTAACAACAAGTAAATGGGCCGAGTTCACAGTGGACTGTACCAAGGCTGGACGTACACTACAGCCCCTCGCCGTCACCTGTCTTGATGTTGACTACAAACCCGTAGAAGTGCAGATCACCGACAACAAGAACGGGACCTACAGCTGCCGCTACATGGCTCGCCGCAACGTCAAACACACCATCACCATCACATACGGCACCGTCAACATTCCCAAGAGTCCCTTCAGGGTACGACTGCTGGATATTTGGACTAGTTTTATAGTATAAGAAATCAATGGAATATGTGTTTTCATTGTCAGATTATTTGAATCCAAATTAGAAATAATTATGTTTGTTTGCTAGGCAAAATTCATCTTGATGCAAATGTGTTACAAGTTTAACAAAATTGCTTCTTGTACATTTATGTTCAACAATGTTTTAAATTAGAAACATTTTGCCACAGTTGTAAAACATTGTTAAGAAGGTTAAGTTTTATCATAAGATGATTATCTGAGGAAAAGATGATAAAATATGAAAATACTAATCCATCCTGTCTCTCTCCAGGTGTATGTGTCGGAGCCAAGCACCCCGTCTAACGTGAAGGTGTACGGACCTGGAGTGGAGAAGGGCCTGAAGACAGGTAAACCAACCTACTTCAAGGTTGACTGTACCAAGGCAGGACCTGGTGATGTTGCTATCGCACTCACCGACGCCAACGGACGTGATGTACCTGTCAAAACAACCGACAACGGTGACGGAACCTTCACTGTCGAGTATGAGCCCAAATCTCCTGGAACATACGTGGTGCAAGTGTTCTTCGCAGAGCAACAGATTCCTCAGAGTCCGATCAAGGTCACTGTCGAGTCCAGCATTGACGTTAGCAAGGTCAAGGTCGTGGGTCTCGAACCAAGTAAGTTGAATCTTGTACACATTTGTTAAATTGTTTAAGGAAATTCATCTAATACTCTTATTCTTCTTGATTTGATATTGTATTTGACCAAATGAATCCAAATCAGAAATGTCAGATCTTATTTGAGGAATCTATGGTTACTGAAGAAGGAAAAGCCTTCTTCTTTCTGCTAAAATCTAAAATATCTCTCTTTAGACTGGGGGGCTTTGAATTTTCTAGAATAATTATATGATGTAATTTGATTCCTTATGGTCAAATACAGGAGATAATATCAAAGTTATAATTTTGTTTTGTGTATTTCCAGGTTTCAATTCTTTCATGATATTAAATGAGTTAATATATTATATGATATTTCTTCTTGATCTCCTATTCATGTAATGCTACTATACAACCGTTTACATGAAATCTGTGGGTGTTTCTAAACTATCAAACTTCCATACTGTATCTAAAGGCTATCCAAGTAATTGGTGTAGGAAATGTAAGCTGTGCATGAAAATATATAATACAATACAATGTATTGATGAAGAAGAAACTATATCCCATCCCTACTTTTCTCCTCTCTACAAGAAATGCCTGTTGGGGTACCGAAAGAAGTTGGCATAATCAGTAAGGGTATGCCTAAAGCTAAGGCAACTGTCTCTGTAACCAATCCCGCTGGAAAGACCAAGGAAATGCCTGTAGCTGAAACTGTTGATGGACACGTTGCCAATGTTACCTTTGCCGAGCCTGGACCCCACAAGGTCGACGTGACCTACGGAGGAGCACCTGTTCCCGACTCCCCATTCAGAGTGGATGCTATCAAGGTCCCGAAGGTTCTGGCCTATGGTCCTGGTTTGAAGGGAGGAGAGGCCTTGAAACCTGCCAAGTTCACAATCGATACGAGGGAAGCCAAAAGCCCCGGCGGAATCGGGGTGACAGTTGAAGGACCCGGGGAATCCAAGATCGACTGCATGGATAATGGCGACGGTACATGTGCTGTTTCCTACCTCCCCCCCCAGGAAGGAGAGTACAAGATCAATGTTACCTATGGTGACCAGCATATCCCACAGTCCCCCTTCACTGCTCAGATTGCACCGAGCTCGGGAGCACCGGCAGGACCTGGTGTCAAGAAACCAGACACCGGGAAAGTGACGGCTTATGGCCCTGGACTTTCACCTGATGGTAAACAAACAAACAAACACTGCATGGAGTGTCAGGTTCTAGCTCGGAGGATCGTCAGCTTCCCATGATGCATCACTCACACCTAATCTTGTCTCTCATTGGTCAATCACTAACCTGTCCGTCAAGATGGCATCTGTCCGTGTCACCATAACTTATGATCTGCATGTTTTGTCATCTCAACTAATGGTACTATTGTCATTTGCCTTGCGATGATCTTAATCATTTTTAATTCATTATTTTCATTTCAGGATTTTTTTTCTTTTTGAGAATGATTGTTACTAATTATTTTTTTCTTAAGGTTATTTGGTTATAGAAGTGCATTTTTAGATGTAACGTCTTGGCATTCATTTTCTTAAGCCTCAATAAGGTTATGGCTTTTAGAATTACTGCTTCTTTTGGAAATAGATTTGCATTTTTAGGTGAAAGTAATATATAGATTGATTTCAATGATCAAGATAGTTAAATCAAAATTTGTGGTAGTTCACCATTATTAGTAGAAAATCCTACAAATATAGCTCTTTGTTGTAAACGGAGATTTATGGAATAGAGTATGAATGATTTAAACTATTCTATTCCTAGAATCTCTTATTTCTTTATATTTGTAAGAACAATTTATAGATATTATTTTGGTTTTCACAATAACTTGAATGTTGTCTTTGCCATGAACATGTAACACCAAATTTATATTCAATGCATTGCATCCCAGTTTGTACGATTATTCCATCTGATGAAGTCTTTAATATCAAAAATTTAACCTGACACTATGTAAACAGAAACAAAAATATAAACAAAAGCTGTAATATAAAGAATCTATTCAGATCATACAAATAAATATTGAATGATTATTTTCTGATTTATAATATTACTTACACAGATATGCTACCTAATACACCCCTGAATTATCTCCAAGCACATTTCTGCATTACTAACAATATCATTGTCAATATTTCCTGTGAACCCAATATAAAATATCTGAATGTTTTTCAGGAGTTTTCATCGAGTCCCCGACGGAGTTCACCGTTGACGCGAAGGCTGTGACCCCGGTAGGTAAAGGGAAGGTAGACGCTATCCTCACAAACCCGTCCGGACAGAAGAACAGAGCCGCAGTCAAGGATAACGGGGATGGAACCCAGCAAGTACAGTATACACCATTCGAACAAGGTGAGAGATCTTTTTTTTATAAATCTTTATATTTTTCTGAAATTATTGTATATTTTGCTTTCTTTTCAATACGTTTTACGTGAGAACTGTGAAAATATTTTGTGTTATTTGCTTTATTTGAGCTGTAGTAATTTTTTTGGTGGATTGAAGGATCATGTTTGAAGAAAGTGGCTTTAGACTAGATTCCTACTATATTTTACGAGTGCTTCACTCACTTTCAGATCTCCTTTTACTGTTGATTTTCTAACACATATGCAAGGAAGGCATTGCTCATGATTTTATTCTAGGAACAAGTGTAGTTATGAATCTATATGTACAAAATGCAAGATGAAACTTTTCATAAAATAACAAAAAACTGTTACAATTTACATCATCCCAGTTTGTTAAGATCATTCCCATATAACATCTATGTAAGTGTTTCCCTAACGTATCTAAATTATTCAATCTGCCAGGTCCCTTGACCCTGGATGTTACGTACGACGAGGCTCCTATCCCAGGTTCTCCCTTCAAGGTCCAGGCCATCCCCGGCAACGACCCCAACAGAGTCAAGGCTTATGGACCTGGTAGGTTGCTCTTTCTGTTGAAATACAAGTCTTTATTTACTTGAATTTAATTTCATCCAGCAGGATGTAAATATTATCATAAAGATTGCCGTTAATGGCTGCAGTCTTTCCTAAGCTGCATTACACAATTATTCACTCTCTCATTATTTGTAGAAACATTTAGGGCATGTACCAAACACAATGTATTTTGTATGAAAAAAAATAATATCATTAATAATACTGAAAAGATCTATTTATGATTTAGATAAGCTAAAACATAGTTCATGTTCAGTCAGTTTTGCTGTACAAATATCCTCTTTAATTGTTGAAAGAAAGTATGGTATATACATGACATGATGAATTCAACAATCGTCTTGTCTCTGCCCACAGGTCTGGAGGGAGGAGTAACTAACGCCCCTGCCCAGTTCACGGTAGATATGCGCGGTGCCGGTAAGGGAGGACTTGGTCTGGCTATCGAGGGACCTGTGGAGGCTCCCCTCAACTGCCAGGACAACCGTGATGGCACCTGCAACGTGCAGTACAACCCCAGCAAGGCCGGGGACTACGACATCACCGTCAAGTTCGACGATAAGGATATTCCTGGTAAATATTGTCAAGATTCTTGATGTGTGTGTTGGAATTGATTATGGTTCTCATTTTCCATTTCTGAAAGTTTCCAACCTAAATAACCTTCAAAGGTCTGAACCATCCATACTTTACAGAGATGATTTTTTATATAATAATAATATAATGATAAGCTTTTGTAGTGACATATGTGACGTAATGCTTCTTTCAACTAATCCATTTTATTCATATGTATGCAAAATCTTATATGAACTATCCAAGTATTGGTAGGTTACTCTTTCTGTTGCAATACATACCTTTATTTACTTGAATTTAATTTCATCAAGCAGGATCTAAATATTATTTATAATGACCGCTGTAATTTCTGCAGTTTTCCCTAAGTATTAATTGATATTCAAGTGATTGTAACGCAATCATTTCCGATACCATAATATTTTCTTGTTCAATCACCACTTATACAATATCTCCTCTTCCTCGTCAACAGGCAGCCCGTTCCGTGTGCGAGTGTGTGACGCGGTTGACGCCAGCAAGGTCAAGTGTTACGGACCCGGTGTCGACCCCATGGGTGTCCGCGCTGGTGAACCAGCGACCTTCACGGTGGACGCCAAGGCGGCAGGAGAGGCTCCGTTAGAGGTCACCTACACCGACCCCACAGGTACACTGGCTCCGTTAGTGATTTGGTTTCTGCAAAAATGAATTGATAAATTGTCTATATCTATGTCTAATTGGTATTTGAGTGTGGTCGCTGCAGATCTTCTGATTACTAAGAGCAAACTTATCACTCCCAATCTCACTCTCCAGGCCAGAAGAAACCTGCCCAAGTTGTTCCAGTGGAGGAGGGAGTTTTCGCAGCAACCTACGTCCCTGCTGCCGAGGGCAAGTGCAAGGTCGACGTCAAATATGGCGGACAGGAGGTACCTCAAAGGTCAGTACAAAATACTCTTGGAGTCCCATTTCTTGGCTCTGTATTATTGTGTTTGATAATTGTGAAATTAGCTCTGTCTCTTTTGGAATTAGAGAGTTAACTCTTCTAACTGACCTGAAATTAGCTCTGTCTCTTTTGTAATTTAGAGAATAAACTCTTTCTAACTGACCTGAAGGGTTAACAAAACTGAAGCAAAATACATTGAACAGTGCCTTTATCCTATGATATGCAGGTCTTAACAAACACACACAAACATTGAATCTCTATTACAGCCCCTTCGATATGCGTGTCCTGCCGGGAGTTGATGCGAGCAAGGTCAAGGTCACTGGTTCCGGGGTTGATAACGCTATCCCCGCCAGTATGCCGGCCACCTTCAACATTGACACCAGGGAGGCCGGAGATGCTCCCCTTGATGTATATGTTCAGGTAAGGAGTGTACTTCCGGTAGTAGTTGCTCAGTGATACCACAGTGGTGAATGTCCAGATTTTGTTGAGTCGTAAAAGTAATAATATTCATTACAACATTTTCCTGCACACATCAAAGGTACATATAAACACAACTGCTGAAGAATTAGAATCTGGTGCAGGTATATGAAGCATTTAATTCACGAATCGATTTGACTATGTTTGAGTTGAATGAAAGTTGTCGGAGGAGTCTGACTACTTCTATTAGATATATCAGATGATTGTATAAGCAATTGGATTAAGGGATTCTGCTGTCAACTATGTGATACTCCAAGAAATTGTTAGATATTATTTAATTACCAATTTCATAGATTAAAAGTGAAATTCAGAAATCCAAATTCCGTAAACTAAATTAGAAATTTGAAATAATGATATAAATCTGAAATTCTATCCCTTGCAGCGCCCTGATGAAACATACATCAGACCGATGGTCCTGGACAACAAGGATGGAACCTACGATGTGACGTACACACCTGAAGATCTCGGAGTTTACGATATCAAGGTTCAGTACGGAGGTCAAAACGTTCCCAACTCACCTTTCAATGTCAAGGCCACACCCACTGGCGATGCCAGCAAGTGCCGTATCACTGGTAGGTTTGAGATTATGCTTTAAGTACTACTGCCCCTTTAAGTAAGGTTCTAAAAGTAAAATGAATAAATATTTATACATTTACCACAGGCAGTAGGATATAGCTGCTCTGTGGAGGATGTACAGAAAGTGCAACTCTACAACAACTGCTTATCTACAGCTTGTAGCTAGAGTTATAGAGTTACTATAATATTTTTTATTCCCTCCCCTCTCAAAAGATCAAATAAACAGCAGCAATATTATGGCTGGTTTTAACACACTATGTTTGCCTGCAATGATCTATCAGCTCTTCAGTGAGATCTTTATGTATCAACTTTAAGTGATGGGTATTAATTACCTATTTGGATCGAAACACTACTCTATTTACTTGTGTCTCTATCATTCAGTTGAAATGAATGGGACACCAGCATGATATGGTTGTCAATAAAAGAATGTATCACAAAATCCATGTTCATTCAATGATGTATTATAATCTGTGTACACTGTTCTCCCCCTCCAGATGGAACGGACAAGGCTGTCCCTGTAAACAAAGAGACCATTATCACTGTTGACGCCGCAGAGGCAGGCACTGGCAAAGTCACGTGTCGTATCCGTAGCCCAAGTGGCACCGACATCGACATTGACATCAGCGACAACAGCGATGGAACGTTCAGCATAAGCTTCACGCCTCAGTTCCCTGGAGAATACACCATCAGCATTAAGTTCGGAGGAGAGGAGATTCCTAACGGAGGCTACACTATCCAGGTAGGTGGAAACTTGTCGTTTGGAAAATAGTATCTGACAGTTAGTCATAGTACATTTCAGAAATCAATGATAATTAGCGTTTTAAATTTCCTTTAGAAGGATTTGCGAAATTGAGCCATTATTTTGATGTTTTTTCTATTCATGACATTTCAGAGATTTTAATAAAAATTCAATGATGGATGTTAACTTGAAATTTATTAAGCTTGAAAAGTTCGAAGATTTAGCTTAGTTGCATGTTATCTGAATAGGGATCAGAACCCAAATTTAGCAGATTTGGCAAGTGTTAATGTTTGTTGTGCAAGTAATAACATGAGTGTTTGTGAGCATGTTGTGTTGTTACTAAATAAGGCTCACACGGGGCAAGTCACAGAAAACATAATTAGAAATGATTGCATACCCAGTCTCGTATTTCTGAAGAAATTTCAAGAAGCCGCCAGGCATGACATTTGCAAGGTCTCATCACCCTCCGTAAGCTAGAACAGGAAACAACAGACCACTTGTTGTGGGACTTTTATTGCTGCAAGTACTGACTTTCTCCTCTGTCAGTGGAACTGGGGAGCTGCCAAGTTATGGGGCCTCTCCAAGCCATTAATTATGAGTGTGGCTGAAGTATTTAGATTGCAGTTGAGAAGTACTGTTTCATAAATACTTCACAGCCTCATGGAATGTAGCCAGACCTTGCCAAGAGTTATTTTACTGTTGTTTTCAACAAAGAAGTCAGATGGAAATAGATAACAGGACTGCGTGTTCGGAGAGGCAATAAAAAAGTTCTTAAAATGATTTAATGGACACTTAAGTATTTTTTTATCATTACAAAATGATTATGTTTGTTAAGTTGAAATTCGTTCAAAGGGGAAATCACTTATTTTAATTTGCAGTTCTAATATTCTAAATCTTATGTTATTTTCAAGTTTATTGAATTTTGAAATAACTGTTATCAAAAAATAAGATGTTTGTAAACTATCTATTTTAACATCCCAAAGAATAATTCAACCTTTCTGTCAAGAATGTATGCAAAACTGAATTTAACCAAGTACAAAATGATTGATTTCAAAGCTTAAAGAATTTACTGCAGGAACTTTGAGAAAGTAATTTCTTGCCTATCTCGACCCCAGCAGGGGGTAGAATGGAGAGCTTGGGGCGTGTCAATGTAAACAGGAAGTACACTTTGTTCCTCACAATCTTCTACATTCCATGTTGGCTTGTCTTGAAAATGAAAATGTATTTATAATTACCTGTTTTAAAATGAAAACAGTTGATTTGTTACCTGCCAAAACAAATTTTTAAAAAACACACATAATTAGAATTAAAGTAGAGTTTTAACAATTCTGACAGAAATTATTCATTAACCTTACATAAAAATTACTTTTCCTTCAAACTGTTAATGGTAAATTGATAACTATTTTGGGTTTCTCTATTATCTTTTAATCATATCTTGCGCAAAGCAGTAAATGTTGGAGAAGTAAGGAATGCTTCCTAACCGGCTTGCCAACAACGGAGTGTCTCTACCACTGGGATAGTTCCTGGGATTCTAATTACACCAAACTGGTTTCAATTTGGAAAGAAAACTATCAGAAGAATTAAGCTCCGCTGACTTTAGTGTCTAACTGGGGTAAGGAGAGCCTGTCTCGTCCAATCAATGAAGAGAAAATGCATATGTGCTGTACTTTCACATGTGCAAAATACTTCCTGTCTCAGAATGAAAATACTCTGCTTACACTACTCTGAAGTCTGTCATGGACCGCTTCTCGTCAGATTGCTTCAAGTTAAGAAATCATCAGCAATAGTAACCTCTCAAGGTTCACTTTTCGTCAGATTCTTTTAAGTTTAGAAGAGTTAGAACCTTCATTTAGATCATGAATGGTTCAATCATGTTCATTTTCATGCCCTCAATTCATAAATCAAAGTTTGTTTCATAACAATGCAAACATGTTGCAATTTAAGAGGAGTCTAACATATTTACCGTTCCTATCATAAAATATTTATCAATACATCATTATATCAATATCAAAAACATTTCAAAGGATTGAAAAAAGAAGTAGAAGTAGAAAGTAGAAAGAAGTAGAAAGGGATGAGTTTGATATCCGACTCACAGCCCATTAAGATAGCTCTCGCAGCCTGTTAGCCTATCGTTATATCGCTATCATGTTGAGTGAGGGATGCTGGGAATTTTGATAGCTGCGACATCACTTATTGTTGCACCTCAAGTGGCGTGGGTCGGGGAGCACCTGTGCTCTGCGCTGTAAGCATTAAATCATTAAATCAGGAGACTGTTCACATCACGGAACGAGAGGAAATGCACAGCAGTCTACATCATAAAGGAAAAAGGAATATTTAGAGATTTATGTATTTTCCACATAAGCTTCTGATAAGCTAGACTTTATGAAAGAATTTGTTTTGAGGAAACAATAATAAAGCAATGTTCTTTCGGATTTATTTTTCCGCTTCCATGAATTGCGAATAGAATATTCATTATTTTTTACTGTGTGACTTGTCTCCCTTAAGTTCAAAATGATTCTATATTATATTTCAAACAAAAACTGAAATGTTAAAATGAATTAATGTTTCTAAGATTATTTTATAGTTTGAATTGTGGTTTCTTAGGGCTTTTAACTTGGCTTTTTCTGTAAAAATAAAATATTAATCAATCAATAACCAAAACATTTAAAAAAATAAAATTAAGTCTTCAAAGTAGACACTTAGACTGTTTTACACCAACTTTATAGTCTATAGAGATAAAAATTCAAAATGGCCGCCATGCACTTTTGCAAAACAACCATGTTGAAAATGCATTATGACCTGGAGAAGATAACATATAATCTAATTATGAGTTCATCTTTGCAACAGCTGTTTTAAAACCATTCCCTTGATCATCAAGCCTCTATCATTTAAAAATTAAGAGTTTGGAAGCAAATATTTAAATTGATTTTAAATGCGGTGTTCCTTATGCCTTGTTTATTCATCATTTTGAAGTAAATACACATGAATGATTACTCATCTTCAAATAACATGTTCATGAATAATGATAATTTGTAATCAACAACTCCTCTTTTCTGTGAAGAAGTCATTTCTACATAGATTTTATTTAGACATCAGAATCTATCAAAAAGTCGCCTTCACACAAATAAAGAGGTTGTTTATCCGCAAACTTGTCATCATTCTTTCTCACTTCAACCTCTTGAATGCCAACATGTTAATAATCTGGTTTAACGGAAATGTCTGCCAAGTAATAGCAAGTTGAAGTAAATTTATAGATTTGGATTTGAACATTAATTTTGAAAAATCTGAAAAAATAATCAATCTCTTTTGAGACAGCTTTATATAAACAGGTTTTAGATTTGACAAAATCGTTGTAAACTTTGTAATTTATAAAGCACAGAATTTCATTTATTCAAAAAAAATTCCTCTAACTGTTTCCTAAGACAAGATATAAATCAGTTCTGGAGGTGCAAACCATCTTTGTTTGGCAAAGTGTTGACAAAATTCTTCTATGAACTCCTTTACATTTTTTCTTTCTAAATGATTTTAACATTTTGCCAAGCGCTAAACTTTTTCAAAGCCAAAAAAATAGGTAGTTGAAGGCTTTCTATTTCCAGTCCAGCATGTGTCTTTTCCTATCAAGTAAAACATTCATTTCTTCATGTTTGACTGAAATATTCGAGAAGATTCCAAAACTATTACATCCTTGTCTGCAGTTGAAGAATTCCTTCATCGCTTGTTGGAACTTAGTGCAGAGTGTTTAGCACTATCCTGTGCTTCATGCTTGCCCCAGCTTCAGTATCTTCATATGTAGGGTTTACAGAGATTCATCATACCACCTTCAGTATCTTCATATGTAGGGTTTACAGACATTCACCTCAGGCTGGTGTGACTTTCCATTAATTGTGATAGAATAATTGATTTTAGTTAGAAACACTTTAAAACATGATATTAAGTGTTGGCAATGTCAATAATAAATTCACTTAAGAAAATTAAGAGACTTTAACAGATAAGATTTTGAGTTAGTGGAGACATTTTGAATACCACCATCAAAGCATATACATTTTGAATGCTTATTTTAGATATTCAACAGCTTTTGGATGATTTTCTATTTGTATGGAGACTTCATACAGGCTAGATATTGCATATTTCAAGTAGAATTAGAGAGATTTCATACAGGCAAGATATTGCATATTACAAGTAGAGTTCGAGCGACTTCACACAGGCTAGACATTGCATATTACAAGTAGAGTTCAAGCGACTTCACACAGGCTAGATATTTCATATCAAAGTAGAGTTCAAGCGACTTCACACAGGCTAGACATTGCATATTACAAGTAGAGTTCAAGCGACTTCACACAGGCTAGACATTGCATATTACAAGTAGAGTTCAAGCGACTTCACACAGGCTAGATATTATATATTACAAGTAGAGTTTTATGTCCTCCCCGTGGAGTGGTTATCTTATCCTCGTTGCAAGGAGCTGATATTTGCTGTTGATTTTCTCAAAGTAATGGTCTGATATGCTAACATGTTTTTTATTATTTTTCTTAAAATCATTTCAAACTCTGATGTAATTGAAGAGTATTAACAAATTATTTGCTTGATATTATCATTTACTTTCCAAATTAACTCATTTTTAAGTACACATTTATAGTCCTTGGATAACATCATTTGATTCAGATAGGTAATAATGATCCCTCTAACAGATAGCTATCTTTTAATCATTAAAAATGTAGTTTATCAAAGGTAACGTAAGGTAACTTCAACAAATTTAACCTTTCTGTGGGTGTGGGAGGACTGGTATTTTCTATCAGTAGGAACTTCAAGGATTTTTTATTTATAAGGAAGAGCTGAGAGGAGTATCATGATTAATCGACTGTTACTGCTACGCGACATACTCAAGTTTGAGATTTAACACCGTCAGAGGAACTCTTCTGATTCTGAGATAAAAAAGTGAGTCAAAGAAATTCCATTTCGGTAAGCTTGATGCTGATTGGTGGAGATGGTTTCCAGGCTCGTGCCAGTGAAACACGATAGTGTCTCCTTAAGCCATGTAATTTGAGGACAGTCTTGAAATTCTTCCCTTTTTACAGATGTTTTAAAGTTCTCTTTTAGGACCTCCTTCAAGTTTAGTTCGTCTTATTTAAACTATCTATGGTAAAGTGACTTGAGGTCTACTTAAACTTAACTTAAACTTAAAATTATAATTATAAATGTACCTGTATTATAGAACAACTACCAATGGTAAATACTTACTGTTTTTTTATCAAAAAGTTGAATTTGATAAATTTGAAAGATATCAGACCTTATTATTAGACAAGTTATGTGAAATGCATTTCTTTCTTAATAAATTTATATAAATAATCTATAAGTAAAAAAACAATACGGTCTACTTTAACATAATATCATATTTATGACCTTCCCCAGATATCCATGGTGCTAATGGTCAGTTGTAACCCAAGTAGTATTTCATGATAACTATAAGTAAATTGACAAGACAAGCAGACGACAAGCAGACGGCAATCTAGCAAGCTAGCGCATGCGCAGAACCAACTTCCTCCATCGGAAGTGACAGGAAACACGTTGGACAGCTGACACTTAGTAATGTGATACGGCAGAGGCAAGACAGAATATCATATGAGGTAGGAATCTATTATGGTAGCAGATCGTGGTTAGTATGGCAATGGCTAATTACAAAAACCCCCCAGTGTTGGCGGAAGACACGGTGTACGAAACGTGGAAAGCGGAGATAGAAGTATGGCGTCTCATGACAGATGTCCCGATAGAAAAACAGGCATTAGCAATAACATTGACTTTGGCAGGTCAAGCGAGGGCAAAGGCCTTAGAGATAGATGTCAAAACTCTAAACAGTGAAACTGGAATAGATAACTTGTTGAAAGCTCTTGACAGTTTGTTTGAAAGAGACTCGATAGATTCAGCGTATTTGGCCTACAAAAAATTTGATACTTATCGGAGAGAGGATGGATGTAGCATGAATGATTTCATCATTGAATATGAGAGGAGACACAATGCTTGTAAGAAATATCAGCTTACATTTCCAGATTCAATTTTAGCATTCAAATTACTTGACAGTGCTAACCTGAATCAAACTGAAAGACAATTAGTATTGACGGCAGCATCTGATAGAAATTATGACTCTGTTAAATCTGGATTGAAAAGAATTTTTGGAGATACTACACGTTCAAGTAATGATTGTGGAATTTCTATCAAACAAGAAAGTGCATATTACACCCAAAATAGAGGACAAAGATCTAACGCACGTCCTAGATCATTCCAATCTGGATATCAAGGTTATCCAAGCAATCAAGGGAATAGTAGAGGAACTAACCCATTTGATAGATTTGGAAGACGGACAAGATGTGCTTTATGTCAATCTGTATTTCATTGGGTCAAGGACTGTCCCCATAAAAATGATGAATATAATCAAAGAACAAGTTCAAATGAAAAATCTGAAAAGACAGAAGAAAATGTCAATTTAACTCTTTTCACCAAATCTGAACATGAAACTGACAATGAAATACTTATGACTGAAGCATACAGATGTGCTGTGATAGATACTGGTTGTACCAGGACTGTTTGTGGAAAAGATTGGTTTGAAAATTTTGTAGAGAATCTGGATCAAGAGAAGAGAAATGAAATTACTACCAAACCAAGTGAAAGAATCTTCAAGTTTGGAGACGGTGTACAGGTGAAATCATACATGAATGCATCAATTCCAGCTGTTATGGGCGACACAAATTGTAGAATAGAAACAGAAATAGTTGATGTTGATATTCCTTTACTTTTGAGCAAGCCATCATTGAAGAAAGCTGATACAGTTATTGATTTGTCTAATGATGAAGCAACAATGTTTCAGAAACCGGTGAAGCTAGAACTTACCTCAGGTGGACACTACTGCATCAACATAATGGAAGATGGAACAAGCATCGTCGGAAGAGAAGAGGAGGTACTTGTGATGGAAGACAAATTGAACAACATGAGTGACAGCGAAAAGAAGAAAACTCTCATCAAGCTACATAAGCAGTTTGGCCATGCCTCGAGGGACAATTTGAAGAAAATATTGAGCAATGCAAACATTCAAGATCCAGGTATTCATTTGATGTTGGATGATATTGTTGATGAGTGTGAAATTTGTCTGAAACACAAGAAGCAAGACCCAAAGCCTGCAGTTGGATTTCCTTTAGCTTCTGACTTTAACCAGACAGTGGCAGTAGACCTTCATCAATTGGAATCAAGACTGTGGTATCTTCACATTATTGATGAATTTACAAGATTCAGCTCGGGAGCCATAGTGTACAGCAAAGAACCAAAAGAATTTGTTGCCAACTTTTTGGCCAAGTGGATCAGCGTGCATGGAGCACCACAGAAACTCTATAGTGATAACGGAGGTGAATTCAGCAATGAAGAAGTACGTGACATGTGTGAAAATTTCAATATAGAAGCAAAGACCACTGCAGCCTATAGTCCATGGAGCAACGGACTCTTAGAGAGACACAATCAGACACTAACAAATATTCTGAAAAAGATCAAGATGGAACAACAATGTGATTGGGAAACAGCTCTCAGTTGGGCCTTGTCAGCAAAAAATACCATGGTGAATGTTCACGGATATAGTGCACATCAACTTGTGTTTGGAAGAAATCCCAATCTACCTTCAGTATTAACTGACAAGCCCCCTGCCCTAGAAGGGACCACAAGAAGCAAGACTGTTGGAGAACACCTCAACACTTTACATGCCATGCGTCAAGAATTTACCAAGGCTGAGAGTTCCGAAAGGCTGAGACGTGCTCTGAGGAAACAAATTCGACCTGAATCAGGACCCTACAAGATGGGAGACAGAGTATATTACAAAAGACCTGACAATATCGAGTGGAAAGGACCAGGTACTGTTATTGGACAAGATGGGCCAGTGGTATTCATCAGACATGGAGGCGTGTTGGTAAGAGTACACAAATGCAGACTTAGGCATACAGAACGTCAGAAGAGAGACAAATTAGATACTACAACAGAAATTCCAGAAGTGAAATCCACAAATGAAAAACACATTGAACAAGATGAAGATAGTGATTTGCAGGTGAATCCAGTCACAAACACAACAGTAGAGGAACAGGAGACTGTTGATATCAGTAAATTGAAGCCAGGTCAGATGATAACATATGAACATATGGCAACAGGAGACACACTTTCAGCTAAAATATTGAGCAGAGCAGGCAAAGCAGTGGGAAAACATAAGAACTGGTATAATGTTGAGTATGCAAACCCAGACCAAGACAGAGTCCAACAATCTATTGATTTGAGTAAGGTACAGAGCCTTAGTGTTGCTTCAGCCACAAAGGAAGATGAGGATGAAGTCCTTCTAACAGAGAATATTTCTTGGGAAGAAGCAAAGCAGGATGAAATTCTAAATTGGAAAACGAACGAGGTTTACAAAGAGATCAAAGATGAGGGGCAAAAGGCTATCTCTACCAGATGGATATGCACTCTGAAAGAAACAGAAAATGGAATGAAACCAAAAGCACGCTTGGTAGCCAGAGGGTTTGAAGAAGTTAGCCATGATATTCCAAAAGACTCTCCTACTTGTTCCAACGAATCCGTAAAAATTATTCTTGCGATAACAGCGCACAAGAGATGGACAATTCACTCAATGGACATAAAAACGGCATTCCTTCAAGGACAAGCAATTGAGAGAAACCTTTTCATTAAACCCCCAGTGGAAGCAAAATGCAGTGGGAAGTTATGGTATCTTCTGAAATGTGTCTATGGACTTGGAGATGCATCACGGCAATGGTATAACAGAGTGAAAGAAGTTATGACAAAGTTGTCTGGAGAAACGTCGTGCTTGGACCCTGCTGTTTTCAGATGGTATGACAACAAAGGTTCGCTCATGGGAATTCTAGCCAGTCATGTTGACGACTTCATCTGGAGTGGCACAGGTGAATTTGAGTCCAGAGTCATAAATGCGATTCGATCAGAATTCAACGTGGGACGTGAGGAGAGCAAAATCTTTCAGTACTTGGGAATGGAACTATTTGAGAAGGAAAGTGAAATTCAATTCCATCAACACCGATATGCTGAAAATCTCAAGTTCATTCCACTGGAGAAGAATAGAGCAGCTGAGAAAGACAGTCCCTTAGATTCAAAAGAAGTAGAAGCACTTAGAGCTAAAGTCGGACAAATCTTATGGACAGCTCGGCAAAGCAGACCAGATCTGATGTATGATGCATGTAGACTCTCAGGCTGTACAAAGAATGCCACCGTGGAAGATCTTTTACAGGCAAACAAGGCGATCAAGCAAATTAAATCAGAGAAGGTGACACTTAAATTTCAAGATCTTCGAGAAGGTGAGCTGATCATTACTGTATACTGTGACGCTAGCTTTGGAAACCTTCCTGATGGAAGCAGCCAAGGAGGACATATTATCTTCCTCATGAACACCAAGAATGGACTCATTTCTCCACTGTGTTGGAACTCAAAGAAAATAAGAAGAGTTGTGAGGAGTACCTTAGCTGCTGAGACTTTAGCCATGGCTGATGCCATTGATATGGGGATTTTCCTCGCCACCCTGTATTCAGAAATTATCTCAGGTCAAACAGAGAAACTGCTGCTCCCGTTAGTGTGCATCACAGACTGCAAGTCCTTGTATGAAAATCTCAAGTCAACAAAGCTGGTAACAGAAAAAAGACTAAGAATGGAGATAAATGCAATAAGGCAACATATTCAGCAGCAGCATGTCAAGGAAGTCAGATGGGTGAAAACTCAAGAGCAACTTGCAGACTGTCTCACGAAGAAAGGAGCTACACCGCTCAAGCTCCTTCAGGCACTCGAAAATGGCTGCCTCTGAATGAACTTTATCTTACATATGAACTTTTTTAAATGTACAAAGTTATTTCTTTTAACCATCAAGTAAATAGAAAAAAAGGAAGATTTTATCAGATGGGACGCTGCAAAACAAAAGAAAAATGTTTGAAGATTTTATGATATACAAAAAAAAGAAGTTTATTGACTTTACGATGTTTTATCTGGTGAAAGTATTTAAAGACTGCCATTCATTATAACCCGATCTGTTTACCTATTGACTGTGATTGTCTATGTTAAAAAAGAAGAGTGAGATTGATAACTATAAGTAAATTGACAAGACAAGCAGACGACAAGCAGACGGCAATCTAGCAAGCTAGCGCATGCGCAGAACCAACTTCCTCCATCGGAAGTGACAGGAAACACGTTGGACAGCTGACACTTAGTAATGTGATACGGCAGAGGCAAGACAGAATATCATATGAGGTAGGAATCTATTATTTCAATCCCTGACTTTAGTAAGTTATCAGGAAGCTAGTACAGGAATGGAGTTTGTTACAGTAAATTTCTGTGAGTGACAGGATCACTAGCACAACTCCCCATCATCTCTGTAACTCCGTCCCTCCTCGCAGAATGAATTAAAGCGGGTCTCCGCTCATTGGATATAAGTGCCTAAAGCAGAGAGGCCAGTGAGAGCTAGCTGGTACTGCAGAACTCTTTCTATCTGTGTAGCTGTAGATTTAGTCAAGGCTGGAATATTTTGGATATATGCAGTTTTGGATTTTGCTTTTTTGAAATAGAAAGGTAGGATTTTAAATTTTGTTTTAATTGAAATTTTCTTGATTGTTTTATTTGATTTTAATTATTTCTACTTCAAAGACGAACATTTATTAGAACTTGATATTTTTGTTATCAGATTAACAAATTTATTCAATAAAATAAGTTGATATTCACTTCTTATTTCAGTTTGTTAAAAATCAGTCTTGGAAAACACGTATTAGCTTTTTGACAGGCTGAAATATCCCATAATTCGAACTTTAAACTGGAATATGAAGTGGATACATTTGGGATATTATTTTACTAGATTTGCCCCATTTCATACAGGAACAACTTGATGTACCCCAATTAGCGAAACACAGGGACATACTATGAAACAATGAATGAATAAAGAATCATATAAAAAGTTTCATAATTTGGATGACTTTAATCAGACTTCCACGTCAACCTTTTATTGCACCTTGTTTATAAAAACATGAAGGCTTGACCTCACATAATGTTTTCATTT
The DNA here is from genome assembly GCA_936450465.1 of Gibbula magus. Classification (NCBI taxonomy): domain Eukaryota; kingdom Metazoa; phylum Mollusca; class Gastropoda; order Trochida; family Trochidae; genus Gibbula; species Gibbula magus. Next base: position 73,612,045 of record OW388296.1, on the reverse strand, counting down.
TGGGACATGTTTTACCAACTAGAGACGTAACGTCTGGCTCTGTTGATAACAAGAAAGGGTCATTTAGTTTTATCTCCCTTCGTATCTACAAGAAGTAGGTGTCTCGAGCAGCAACCCAAGGAGGAGATGAGTTTCTTATAAAAATATGTCCAAGATAACTTTTAGGGATTATCTGGGAGAGCAGTATCACATTACAACTAGTTCTCAAACTTGCAAACTCTTCCGGGTTATTGAAGGTAGGTTGTGATGATTCCGAACAGCTGACAAGGATCTGTGTGCAAGTATATCATCAATCAGTGTGTTGTGGCAGTAAAACTCTTTAGAATTAGGTGCTGAAATTTCAATAAGGATAACTATCCCTGGAAATTAGCTTTAAGCATTTATTGAAAAACTGGGGTTGCATAATGTTCATTGAATTACCAAAACTTCTCGTTATTGTAATGTTCTTTATAGGGGTAGTAATTAGTTCCATACATGTTTAATTCAATTAAAGACAATATATATAAGTATTTAAAGACATTATACTTCAACTTGCATTAACGTTAGACATGAAATGAGGAAAGAAATGTTAAAAATAACTTTTATGCTTACTGAAAAATATCTTAGATTTTAACACTCATTTTTCATGTATGTGTATATATAATAGTTTACTCCCAAAATAAGACACTTCATTGCACAACACCCCAAATAAATGATATTATTGCTAAACTAAACATAACAGCATAACTGCTTCTGAAGTTCATCCTTGAAACATATGACCTTGACTTTGCAGTGCTAATGTGCTTTAGTTTGCTTGTTTGGTCAGGTGCTCTGTCTTTCATCAGATTAGAACTGACAATTTTGGTGAGTATTTGAGGTAATTTGTTAGTAATTAGTTATCATGCAGGGTAATGCTGGATTCAAGGATGTTTGCTATACAGAGCCTGTGAAGCCATGTTGATGATGGGACCTCAATAGTTTGTTTTAGTGATATTCTCCAGGTACTAAGAAAGTATTAACAGGTTTACTGAATAGAATGGGTTCACAGTAAATTTATTTAGACTGCATTTAATTTGTAGTGAATATGTTCAGTTCTTATGGTTAAGAGTTTAAGAAAAGATGTGTAACAATGCATGATGAAACTATATACACACTAAACCATTGTTAGCTCTGAAAGTATGAGAAGTGTTTTTTCTCTCTGAAAGTAGGTCAAGGTATACCTTAAGAATGAAGTTACAACTTACAAGTTTACTTGCGATATCAGTCATCTTTATCTAATCTCTCCTTAAGTGAATCAAAATTTATATTTTATGGCTTACCAAAGGTCAGAGCAATGCAGCATTCCAGGCTGTTTTTAACTCTTGACAGACTCAATTTATGGCTCACATGGATGATAGACTATCGACAAGTGATAAGAAGCATTAGTAATTCCTCAAGGGCTGCTGCCTAACATGGAGCTAGATGTCAGTAGGACCATGCTCAGTGGAGATCTGACTCATGAGCAGCCAGACCTGAACCTATCCAGTGAGTTACAGAGGAGGAAATAAGTGAGGATTTACTGTGAAGAAGCAGATGCCTGCTTATATGGGAATGATATCAAATTAATATGCAAAGCGGTGAACAAGAGACACATGGTAGTGGCTATGATTGATTAATTGTAACTTTCACAAACCTTTATCATAAGGGGGCTGGATAGTGTGGTGGTTAGCGTGTTCAGCTTCAGATCAATAGGTCCGGGTTTGAACCTTGCCAGGGACTCAGGAACTTTGTCTGCTGTGGAGAACTATTCTACATGAAGTAAGGTTTGGATGCAATGCTACAATGAATTTCAGTGTAGTACCACCCACAGTTTGCTAGTTCCAGTAGATGCTCAGATTTCAGTGCAATGCACAACCACAAAGGTGTTGTGGGCTTTCTCCCTGCAATAATCCTAGCAGTAGTGGTATAAGTAAAAACATCTTGAAAACAGCAGTGAGCCCCGAGTCTCCTGACCTCCCCTCTATGAAATGAGAAAGGCATCTTAGAAATAAACCTAAGAAAGTAAGTTCAAGATTTATGTTCAAACGTTACCATATAGACTAATTAAAGAATACGAGACCGTGATGAATTTAAATCACATCTGCCGTGGACTGAAGGATTGCAATGAGCCAACTTCTCCATGAAAGGAGGCCACTAATTAAGAGTGGTATCCATCAAAGGGTTGTCTTGTCTTGTTTAGACTCAGAGAAGATTTGAAGGAACACCAGAGTCTTGGAGAAGCAGAAGAAGTCCTGGGCAACTTTCTGGTGGAGGCACTGATGTATTGCTTCAGGGTTCCGCTTGTCTGCTTCACTTGCTTCAGGGTCCCGCTTGTCTGCTTCACTTGCTTCAGGGTTCCGCTTGTCTGCTTCACTTGCTTCAAATCTTTACTTCTTGTCAAGGAACAGAAAGTAGTTTCAGTTGTTTCCAATCTTTTCTTCTTGTCGGAATGTGTGGTCTTCAGGAATTTGCTGCAGTTGTTTCAGATCTTTATTTCTTGTCAGAGAATGCGTGGTCTTCAGGAAATAGTTGCAGTTGTAACAAATCTTTTTTCTTGTCGGGGAATTTGTGGTCTTCAGAAAATAACTTCAGTAGTTTTAAATCTTTATTTCTTGTGAGAGAATACATGGCCTCTGTGAAATCTTTATTTCTTGTTATAAGATGGATACATTGGCAAAGTACTTTTGTAAACTGAATAATTTAACATCCTCATGACCATATGTTCCAAATCTGGAAGGTTTGATCATATCAAGGATGTTGACTAAATATGTTGGTAGAAAATGTTATGTTAATTTCAAAGCAATCTTGTTCACTTAATTGTTGCATGTCTTCCTCAGGTTAATTCAGATGACTTTACATAAGTATAATATGTTCATATAACATGGTTATATTTGGGATAACACTACCTTCAATAGTACAAATTCTTGTACTTTTTCGGGCCGAGTCCCATGCGGGATTCGAACCCACGCCCTCAGAGTAAGGCAACTATCGCCAGCATTGACTGTACCAACAGCTATCAGAGAGGTATTGAATGTAAAAATTAGCTTAACTATCGATTGTTGGACCTCGATTTTGTCGAGGCGAAATGGTCGTGTGGTATAACCATGTTATATATCCTCACTATCTAAATGGCAAGTATTTCTAATATGTTCATAGTTTTCAGGCAAAATGTTCTTAGAATGATTTACTGTGATCTATGGAATTTTCTAGACAGAAAGACATGGCAGCTTAAATTTGGGCTAAACACTTCTTTTCCCATGTTTATGTTCTTCAACAGGGAAAAATCAACATCAAACATGTCTTGTCTACTTCTTGGGTCTTGGTTATACAACAAGTACAATCACATTTACAGCTTAAATCATTTCTCTGGTTTAAAAATATCTCTTTATGGATTAAAAACTTGAGTTCTTCCTGTACGAGACCCTGTTAAAATCATTACTTCTCCCCGGTTACCCTCACAACAGCCTTGCTCCCGGCACCTCAGTCTTGGCATGAAGTCAGCCTTCAAGAATGTTCCTAAATCATTTTTAATGGCTGGAAATTTCTCCATTCCTTGTTGTCTAGTGTCTGGTGTCTTGATTCTGCAAGACAGACATGGACTGTAGATTGTAATATATTCGTTCAATCAGGACACCTGTTGGTTCATTATGTTACAATGACATGTTGAACCTCCTTCGCAATACTGATTGACCCTCTGCGATGGATGCTTACCTTGCTGTTCAGAATCTTTTTAACTGAGTTGAGGTCTGGTAAGATGCTTCCACATTTTCAACTGGAATATTAATTAAGATATTTATTTTGGCCAGATTTCGGCATTCTAATTAAAATGTTCTTCACAGAGCAGAGCCAATCCTACTCAGATCTACCCAAAATAGAATGATGTTTACCTTCCAGTTGAAAAGATTTGGGAAAAAGTTGCAGGATTTTTCTTGCTATGTTGTCATAGCTTAGTTTGTGCAATGATCTTAGGTGGATGATGTAATAAAAACGTGTCCACGAATGAAGATGTCATCAGATGCACCAATCTGGAACTGTGTTTGATCTTCAAGCTGAAGTCCGTCATGGTTTTTGCTCATAGGTGAAGGTTGGGGTATTTAGAAGAGTTTTTTGCAAAGGTGCATCTATAGAGCATTATCAGATGTTGTCTGCATGTTTGATGTCTTTGTTCCTTTATTTATTGTTCGATCATCATCTTGTCCAAACTGTATGTCTAACAGAGAGTGCAAGAGACTGGATAGTGTTTCCACATTTGGTTTGCAAACCAACATTATTAACTTGTTTCCATGGCAACATGATTTTCTTCCATTGACGACCTATCTCTTAAATTTTGTAAAGCAGTTCATGCACATTTCCCCAAGTGAGATTTAATGAAGAAGTGCACCATTAACTTTACTCATTATGTAAGTATCAAACTATTGGTTCACTTGTTTCCAAAGGAAACTCTTGAACTTTATCTCAAGTACCAGCTAGTGTTTTATCTTTCAAACATGAAAGCTAACATTCAATAATATATTTTACAAACTGATGCAAAGATATATGCTAAACATATCAGGTATCCGTATGATCAACTTTCACGTGAAAATAGGCCAACCGTCAATGATTTAGATTTCAGTTTCAATGAACAAAGAAATTATGAGTTTAAAGTATCAAAAATCCTTTAACTACCATTTGCTTTAAACATTTTAAAACTGTATCCTGAAATACAAAAAGTTTGAAATATACATACTAGCGGTTTCAATATCTTAGAAGTTGAAAATTTTAAAAATGTCTTAAAAATGTTGAAATTGATCCATCCTGTGTCGGATTTCCTCGGGGGCGCGTTCTGCATCTGTCTGCGCTAGATAAGAGCAAGGAGGAGGAAAGCAGAGAGGAAGGATGTTTTTAAAGAGATGAAATAATGACTCTCTGTTGAGAACATGTAATATACGATGAGAGTTCACAAATCTGAAACACAGGGTGAGGAATATTATCAGCCGGGAGCTCGTTAGAACTAGAGAGAGGGGAGAGAGAAATCAGTTCTGTTTGGAAATGCTGAAATGACATAGGGTGTTTTAAGCGAGATTAAAGTAATTAAAATTAGAAGGAGAGACTCATGTGACTTGCCCTGTATGTAATAAAATGAATTTTCATCAGTGTTTGTTGTTGCATGGTGTGCTAAACAACGAGATAATCAGGACTGACCAGGAGATACGTCTTTCTCTCCTTTTAGTGATAAAAATTCTCTTTCTGAGCTTATATGATAGAAATGGACTCTTTTATGAAAATATTTATAAACAAAACAGTTTCTGTTCCTAAGAAATGATTTATGTTTGTTTATGATGTTTAGCCTGTTATGTTTGAAGATTTTTCCTTGCAAGCTGTACAGGAAAACTGTTATGTAAACACATTAAATGCCAGCGCTTTGGGCTTGTAAATACTTTAAATTTTTTCCATCAAAACAATTTATTTGTGGCGCTTTTGATGAACATTTAATGAAAAAAGTATATATGTTACAAACCTTTTAGAATTTACTTCTGAAAAATTAAAAAGTGAAAGGCTAAGATATCAAGAAAATTTGTAGCTTTACACAAGCCATTAAGGGTTTTATATTGGCTAGACCAGAATGAAATCTATAGCCTCCAAGCAGATCGGGTCTATGTTTCAGAGAGATATGTTACATGGAAAGAGATGAGCATTTAAAAAAAAAAGGTTTTTCAACTTAGGTAAAAACGAAAACCTTTTAGTTTACGCCAGTTGAGAATTTAAAAAGTATACTTTTTATATATAGTGACTTTCTCATTTAAAAATTTTGCAAGAAAAAGTTAAACATTTGAAATATTTGAATTAAAAAATTGTTGCGGTGAGTCAGTGTGTAGAAGGAGAGAAGCTATAACAGGCATGGAATGTAACACGAGCTTGCACTGTTTGTCAAATGAGTCATTTCGTTGGGTAAAACTTCAGTGATATGTGCTTGGTTCACAAAAACTAATTATCTAGCTTTTTGAAATAAATAGTTTTATCAATTCTTAACAATTGGTTAGTTGTTTGGCTTTAATCTCTGCCAAAATTTTGTAATTCTCAATGTCACTTAATTTCTTAATGTAAATATGTGTTTAGAAGTCAAGATGTCTTGTAAAGAATTCACAGTATTAAAAACTTGATTAAAAAGAATGTTAGAAACGTTTAGATTGATTTGGCCTTCTTGATGTTGTGAAGTAACTGTAAGTAAATGTACATAACATGAATTGTTCAACTAACAAAACATTTTGTTTGTAATTTCAAATATGTCAAGAAAACTAATATAGATTTTCTTTCTACCGTAACGTTGTTTAGAGAGCACATTACGCTGACTGTTTTACTATATATGTCTGATACATGAAATATTCCAATGTTCATTTTCAAATTTGAATTGTTGAGATTGATGACACATCAACATCACAGCTCCTTCCTTCCATCGAGGTAAGCATTCATCTCCACAGTTCTCCAAATGCTGGTATAGTCATCATTTAGTGTATGTATCAGTGTATGAAGTAAGGCCAGTTTGACAGTCTTTAACCTGGTTTCTTTTGGTCCAACCTGGTAACTTCTTGAGGTCTATGCTCAATATTATGAAAATCGACAAAATGGAAAGTTTCAGGCTTATTTCACACACTGCCTACACTATTTGATAACTGTCATAGAGCTAAGAGAACTTTGGACATCAGTGCCATGGTCCACTTGCACAAAACCTTCTAAGCCTAAGATGAATGAAGCTAAGATCTTATGGTTTGCGGGCTTTCTGCAAGCGACCCTCCACTGTGTGGAGATAGTAGAGCTGTGATGAGGAAGTGCCGGGTACCCACCTACGTGGCATGTGCATGTTGTGACCCTGTTTGTGTGTTCCTTCCCAGGCTCTAGAGGAGGAGGAATACGAGGTGTGGCGACAAGAGGTGAGTCGGTCTCGTAAACCTAACCACTATCATATCCATGCACTACTTAAAATAGTTCTAACATTAGAAGCCTCATTCAATCCAATAACAGTGAATGCAACTCCATATTTATTTGCCATACTGAAGCTGATTATACAGTTTGATAAAATATGCACTTTACTAACTTTCCCCCATACTTTGAGCATATTTTACTAATATTGAAGAAGAAAAACATGTTATTTTGATTTTAGTTATAATGTTTGCCTTCTGCTTAGTAGATCTATGTTCATGTTAGATTATTGAGATCATTAGCTGTAGTGAAATCATTTAACAATATCGTTAGCAAAAGCTTTTAGCTCATCAGCTGTTGGACCATTCATCCTCGTATGGTGTTGTTAATTTTCATTCTTCAAAATCTTCAGAAAGAAAAACTTACTTTACAATGTAAAATCATTGCTACATAACAACATTGTTCACCGGTAGTCATTGAAACAACCACTTGTAACTGACATCTTTTGGAACAGAAACTTCTTTAAAATATGAATAATCCAGGATTGAAGTTGGTTTTTTTAATAAAAAAAGTAAAATTGAAGTAGAAGCTGTTACTCGTATAAGTAGATGAGCGCCCTGTATGTAATTATCTGGTCTCGCTGGTGCTCAGTTTCCGGTGTTGGTGTGCACGGTGCACGGTGCACGCATCAGCAGCCTCCGCTACTCACAGACAACATTATATATATGTGTACATATTTATAAATATAATCAGCAAATGTTCCTGTCCTATCCTGTGGTTATCACTTCATGCTTTCTGCTCAAAGACAATGGCTTGGTGTAGCTTGATAAGATAACGTCAGTTCCCGCTGCTGACAGGCACATTCTACGTGGTAGTTTTAAGATTTGGTTAATGGTTAATGTAACCTTTTTCTCGAGTTGCTCACTTTCACATACGATACCAAGAGGTAGAATCACAAATAAAACTGTTTAACACTTCAACTTCATAAAGCTACATCTGTTATCAATGATGTTGACACTATGTCATCTTATCCTACTGATCACTGCATTTAGACTGATTTATCTCCTGACTTAAACATTATGAAGAGGGTATTTTTAACATGTCTACCATTTACCAGATTTTAATGACCTTGATACTCCTTACAGTTCATAACAGGGGTTCTGTATAGATCAAACTGACAAGGTTTGGACGGTGTTCTGATTAAAATATATAGTTCAGCAACTGGATGATTTCTAAGCTTCAGTCAGGTTGGCCTACGGGACAAGGATGTATATATGGAGGACTGCAAGTATAGGAAAAGGATGTATGTTCGATTATCTCCCACATCTTTGATTATGGAGTCGCCACCATAGAAATCATTTTACAGGCAAACATCATATACCAGTATATAAGGAAGATGAAATATTGACAAGTGTCTCTAAGTTTAGACTGCTAGGTATAACTGACGTGTGTCTGTAGTCTTAACTGACGAAAGTCAATCTCTACGATGCAGGTTGGGACCAGCGAGGATCTGATCGTACCCCAGTCTCAGCAGGACGTCAGCGCCGCCCCCGGATCAGGAGTCTTCCAGCCTGTCGACTTCTGTATACCCGTCGGACCTATCTTTAACTTTGTCTCAGGTACATCGCTTACCTCTGTGCCATGAGTCCATTGACTATCGCTGTCTCTATTGCATGGGGAACTTGTCACTGTATTTTACAGAATTGACAAATAACTCGTTTCATGTTTATTACTTTGATACTTCGAAATTGTATCATTCTTATTAAAACTTGTATATTATCCCTCTTGCTTTATTTTGATGATATTATAAACAATAAGAAAAACGTGGTTATTGGATAACAACTTCATTACGAACATTTTGGAGTGTATGCTTACTCCTTCTTCAAGGTCACAATAAAGATGTTGTTAGCCATAAATCTTATGTACTCCACTTCTAAGTGCTCTTAAAAGTCTTGAATATAAACAATCTTCCATTTTTTCTCTGATACAAATATTTTGACTCTCGTATTACTCACATCTCTTTGTTACATCTGTTGAAACCTACAAAGGAAATCCTATTGATACTGTCATTATCTGCAACTTTGTGTCATTGATGTGCAAAGTTTAGGATTGCTATTATACGAATATTCTCGTTATGTGCAGCATATGTGGTGATGCCGTCGGGCAAGAAATCGTACCCGAAGATCGATGACAACCAGGATGGCACGGTCACCATCAAGTACCAGCCCCAGGAGACCGGCCTCCACGAGATGCACGTCAATTACAACAACGAGGAAATAGAAGGTACACAACTTCTTCTTTCTTTTTGTCATCAGTGATAGATAGAGGGTACACAACTTCTTTCTTTCTGTCATCAGTAGCCGATCCAAAGGTGTTCAAGGTGTTCGACGTGCTACCCCACTGTTTTGAACAAGTTTCATTTGGCACTAAACAATTTTCTCCTTTCACTTTCTAGAGTATTTCCTTTTGTTTGTGTTGGTTCAGACTTGGAAATAACAATGCTATGACCAGTCAAAAAACTTAAAGCTAACATGCAAAGTTCAAGGAAATTTCTTCTGCAATTTAACTTTTGCAGTTCACGCTAGAATACAGTGAGACCTTGTTTAACTGGATCACATATATCCGTAAACCCGCCCATCTGCACAGTAGCATTTCAAATCCTCTCTATGCATTTTTATGCATTTTTATGCAGGCAATTTTCAACTGTCTGACTGTTCTATTAATTTATTTCTAACTCCAACGTTTTTTTCTCTTGTCCTACAGGAAGCCCGTTCCTGTTCCACGTTGACGCTATCAACTCGGGCTATGTCACTGCTTACGGTCCTGGACTCAGTCATGGAGTCACCAACGAGCCGGCCTACTTCACCATCAACACCAAGAACGCTGGTGCAGGTGGGTCTAGCCTCAATGATAGATTTAAGTTTGTCACTCAACCTAACATATGTTGATTTTATGACTTTGTTGACTAAGGTTGTATCATGTATATTATTTGATTTTTCTGAAACATTGAACATAGGTTTTAAGTACCCTCTTTTGATGTGTTTTATAAACATTGATTTAGAAATAAGTTGTCTATATGAAAGATAAATAAAAAAATTGAGTAAAAAAAATTGGGTTAATCATAAAGTGATTTAAAAATCAGAAAGTGATGAATGCCACTTAATCCTTCTGACACAGAACCAAAATATAATGACCTAACTGAGAATCTGCCCTTGCATGTTCGACTAAAGGTCTAGAGCAAGTCTATAAATATGGAATGACCCATGCAGCTTCATAATTCTCATCTGTGCAGGTGGCTTGTCTCTGGCTATTGAGGGCCCGTCTAAGACTGAGATTAACTGCAAGGATAACGACGATGGAACATGCACAGTGAGCTACGTGCCCACCTCTCCCGGGGAGTACAACATCACCGTCAAGTTCGCCGACAAACACATCAATGGCTCTCCCTTCAAGGCCAAGGTCACCCGTAAGTTGAATAAATTGTCAAATTTCAGTCTATATCTCTCTTAAATCTGTAACTTGTTAAATGTAATGTTTCAATCATACCAACACTCAATGATCCCAGCAAATATTCAGACTGATTATATCTGATATCTTTTGATTAATATCATTAATATCAGTGTATGGAACAAGCTTGAAAAGTAGCCAGCCCATGTTATCCTGTCAATTTGAATTGCAAAATTAGAGAAAAGCCTCAAAAAGTGACCAGCCCGTACCAAAAGTTAAAAGGTTCCAAGATGGCGGACACGCCATATTTCATACACTGAGATATGTGTCTAAAAGTTCTACAGAAAATGATTGAGCGCTGGCTGATTGAGTGTATATTTCTCTATCTAAGTTGTGTTCCATGCTGTCTCTAAATGTACTGTGTATATTTCCATGTATATGTAATGTGGGCATGTGGTGTAATGTTCAGACAGTTTTCTGTCTCTCTGTGTCTTATGTACCCAACCAAAACCACAGTATAAACCATAGTATACACACGTCAACATCCTACATCAGGATAGACACATTTTAGAATAGATAAATTATTTAAATATTCCCTTGAATGATAGGCTCAGACATCATGTATTAAAACAATTTCTCATATTTTTTCAGAAAAAGGTAACTAGTTATTTATTCAAACTCCACTAATGAATGAATGAATGATGAAGATATGGCTTATAATGACTTTGGCTGACAAATGGTGTGAAGTATTAAACAGATCGTGAAGAAACAATTTGTGCGCAAATATAGTCTAGCGTCTGCCTTGTATCTCCCAACAAGAAACACTAGGTTCCCCATGTTGGCTGTTTCATGTCCATTGTCGTCTCTACTGACTCATTGTCCATTTTCATTTGTTTTGTCGCGTAGATTCCGTCTTTATGATCGCAGTAGAAGGTATATTGCATACTGAAGTGTTCTAAGTTTGCAATAATTTGAAGTTTGACCTTTTGTCCTTGATTTCAACTTTGACCTTTTTACCTTTGACCTCAAGTTGTCCTTCTGCACTCTCTGAAGTTCAATCCAGAAACTTTGTTTGTTTTTGTCTTGTTGCATTTGGGTGCAAATGCTTCAGGGTTGTGTGTGCAAATTTCGAAATTTGAAACTTCCACTCTTCTTAGAATTCAATGAAAAATTTGATTAAATAAAATTTGTCATGAATGATTCATGATCACGTACTAATGGCATGTTTCTCCTAGGTCGTCGCGGCTTTAATAACTTCCAAACATAGGTTTAATATGCTAAATGTTTTAAGAGCATGTGCATGTTTTTTAAACATCGAAATATATCATAATTTCAGACTATAATAAGCATGTTCTCCATGAAAAAAAGAAAGAAAGAAATCGAGAACCGCATCTCAGAACTAATTGTACTATAATATGTGAATAGTTGTCGAATGCCTAAAAAGGAATTATGCTTTCAGCGAATTGACAATTATTTTCTTCAACTCATTGCATGTAAGAAGTGGTGTGTGAATGATTATTTATGAGTCTTACTTTTTGGAATCATTTATCTTCAGATGTTAATCTTTTTGGAAACTCAGCATCGATAACAGCATGTTTATATCAAGGAAATGCTAGTTTTCATTTTATTATCTTGTTGAGCAAAATACTTTATTGTAAACTAATTATTAGTTTTATTGACTAAAATTCTTTCAAAATGCAATGTTTGTCCTTGGTTTCTTAATTATAGCTTATAGACATTGCCAAAGATGCCCAATATTCATTTTGGAAAGTTCTCGATTTCGATATGAAAAATATTTCCAAATGTTAAGTCATATTTCTCAAATTATCTTTCTTTGCAATCAATTTATAATATCAACGTATTAAACCTAAATGTTCATAATATAGTATAATTCCAAAGTGATACAGCAAAAGACATCACAATTTAGACAACTGTCCTCACGTTCCCCACTTATGTTTACCAGCAAGCGAGCAGCGTCGACGCGCAGCTCTGTCAGTCGGCAGCAGCAGTGAGGTTTCCCTCAAGGTGACAGAGAAGGACATCGCCAGTCTCACAGCCTCAATCCGCAGTCCCTCGGGCCGCGAGGAGCCGTGTATTCTCAAGAAACTGGCCAACGGTCATCTCGGTGAGTCAGACGAGTCAACCAATGAGAGCAGTGGCTCAGATTCGCTTCCAAATTAGCCAGCCCAAAGATAATTTTGTCAATTTAAACAAACAAATTTAGAAAATAACTCAAAATGTTAACAGTCGGGATAAAAAGTTCCTAGTTTACGGGTTGTCAGACAGGCTTTGTTCATACACTAGGTGTGTACCAGAATAAACTAGTTTGTACAATTTTCATAATCCTTATCACAGCATTTTATTTATGCAAATGAGAAAATGGTACTGTAAAAGTTAACCTTTGAGAGGATACTGGCTTCTTGCTTCTCACTAAAGTGACCATCACGTTATATTAAGAACAGGAGGTTAACTTTAGTAAAGGATGCTGTGTGAAAGCAGTCCCTGGATGTACACTCTCTAAGGAAATCAGAAAGAATTGTGAGTCTTCATCATTTTTGTGACATCAGGCTCATGTCAGTTTTTTTTCACATCGACACAATATTGTTTTGTTTTCTTCAGGAATCACGTTCACAGCGAGCGAGTCAGGTGAACACCTTGTCAATGTGTACAGAAACGGTAAACATATAGCCAACAGTCCTTTCAAGATCAATGTCGGCGAGAGTGAGATTGGAAATGCTTCCAAGGTCAAGGTCTATGGCAAGGGTCTTAAGGAGGGCATGGCCAACGAACTCAATGAATTCACCTTTGATAACCGTGAAGCAGGTATGTTGGATACTTGGTTTATTACAATATCAACTTCTGTCTCTTTCTGTTTAGATATTTGAAAATGATATTCTGAATTTGAAGTTCTCTATAGAAATGTTTAGATATTATTAACTCCTGTAAAGTGTCACAAATTAAGTGCAAGTGTCTGAAACTGATGATTTAACAATAGGTTATGCATATGTGACCTTATATAACAAACTCAAAGTTTGACAAAATATTAGTAACCCTTTGATTTATTTTATTAAATTGAACAAACTTGTAAGACTCTAGTGATATCATGCAGGTTACGGCAAGATGAGTCTGTCTATCGAGGGGCCGAGCAAGGCTGACATTGAATGTCACAACAACGAGGACGGAACTTGCCGTGTGACCTACAAACCCACGGAGCCAGGAACCTACATCATCAACATCAAGTTTGCTGATCAACACGTGCCTGGTACGTCTTCTCCCGTTATCTGTTCATTTATCATAAAATAGGCAGAAATGTCACTTTAACTTCACTCATAAGTATTAGGTCAGCTCTTAGTAACAGTATAATAATGTGTTATAGCTCTAAATGAAGTTGGTTATTTGCATGAATACTTCAAATCAAAGTCTATTCCTTCAACAAAATGACAGAAAGTAAGAAAGGAATTGTTTAAGATTTGATTCTAGCAATTCTAAGAGTCCTATTCCTTGACTTGCAGGCAGTCCCTTCAGTGTGAAGATCGGTGGTGAGCCGTCATCCAAGATCCAAGAGAAGATCACACGCCACAAGGAGGCTGTGGAATGTTCTCACATCGGCAGTCAGTGCGAGCTCAGTCTGAAGATCCCCGGTAGGTGCCTTGCTTAGTTCTGAACCTTCTTCAGTGGATACAGCTTGAAACATCCGCCCTGAAACTGTAAACTGAAACTGTAACGATTCTACAAATGTCCCATCATACTTAACATCCAGCAACCATAGTTATGTAATAACAATAGGTCAAATTTACAGAAGCTAAATTTGAAGAGGTGTCGATTTCTGCATCTATGATACCACTGGTCCTCAGAATAAAGCCATGAACAATATTTTTCTAGTTAGCAGTGTCTTGTTCGGGCATCAAAAGCATATAAGCAATATCCCTTTGAGTTTCATTTCAAAATGATCGGGTCTAACAGGCTCTAATTTTCGGGATTGGCTTATTATTTCAACACTGCTTTCAAATTTATCTCGTCTTCAACATTCCTGGCTGGTTGATCAGTGAAATCAGAGGACTTATACATTTATTTTCCTTCTATCAGCTCTGCCTGGAACAGGTTATTGGTTTAAAAATGAAGAGATGTAGGTGTAGATGGTATCTGCAGTGTATTCTTCATGTAAGCCTCTTCACGTTAGTCTTCATTTGATATGCTTTCAAACTTCTTTGTTCCAAGTATGTGATTTCACTGAAGGACACAAGTGTTTTGATAGGATTGTCTGCAACCATTTCTGTAAACAGTGTAACGGACAGCAACAAAAGTTGCTCTTTTGTAGAAGTCAAAAATAAGGAAGTATTTCTGGTAAACAATGTTTTTTAATCGTCTGTGTTAATAATAGAATTGCAAAGAGTATCAGCTCTCCCCTTCCTGGTTGATGAGTCTCGAAATAACAACATGCTTTTTGTGTACTGTAAACATGGAGAGATTTATAAACTGAGCTCTTTCTTTGCAAACAAACAACAAAACTGATGGCAAATCCTCCAAAATACTGTCAAGGAGCAAATAAACCTTTAATGACATTCCATTTAATATTGGCTGATCTCCAAAGGGTTAAACTTAATGCTAAGATGATAAGACAGCTACAACGTGTCTAATTATCATCTAATCTACCTAGTTAAAGACAGGAATGCTATCCAAAAATACTATTTTAATTCAAAAGTGTTTAAATGTAAAAAGTTAATGTTAATCAGCTTTATGGGAAAATCTTGATTGTCAGGTTGAATTGAAAGAAAGAAATAATGAGCGATTAAAAACTTCAGAAAATTGAGGAATTGAGTGGCAGTTGTGATCGTAATCTTGTTTCCTTGAATGTCAATTAGTTGTGTTTGGGAAATAGATGAGAATCTTTGTAAAATTCCCCAAATTGTGTTTACAAGGTGAACAGCAGCACAATCCATTTGAATGATGTATATCTAAATTCAGAGTTTTAAAACATATTCAGTTCAGAACTCAAAGATAATTTGAAGTAAGATTTATCAATCAATTCCCAAATAACTCATTATAATGACCAAAGAAACAGTATTATCTACAAAAAATTCAGATTTCAAAGTATGATAGTAATAAAAGTATTTTAAGTCTTCAATAGATTATTGGCAAGCTAAAGTGTAAACACATTTTCAATTAAAGATCACAGACATGTTCTCCTAAGATAGCCTGCAATGATTAAATTAGAACATAGATATTTACCTGCTGTTCTATAAATATCATCTGTCTGACGGCTAGTTATCACGGAGTTGTGTAGAGTTGTAGGGTTGGTTCTATGATAAGAAATGCCTTGATGATTTAACGATGGTAGAGAATAACTCGGAGCCATATATTCCCTGAAATCTCCACCTGTTTCTCTGTATATATATGTGTTTTGATGAACTTCCCCGCTAGGAATGTATATGAATGGATAACGATGCTCATGTTACTCGTTAATCAACTCGTTAATCAACTCGTTAATCAACTTATAACATAGTGACACCTGGCGCAGGTGAGGTGGCAAATTGAAATAAAAATAAAAATTGACATATTTTTTTTAAAAAAGGTTCTAAGCACAAATTGGGTTGGTAATGAAGGTGTTTTTTGACACAGGTGCTAAATATTGATGCAAACAGATAGTTAATGTATCACGTGAGACGAGGCTTAGTTGAGAGAGTAGGTGATAGCTATAGTATGAGAGCAGGAGGATCTACATCCAGTCATGTTTCTTGTACTTTGGACTAGAGATGATGTTATCCTAAGAACAAGTTTATAGTTGGCCAGATTTCAAGTTGATAGATGGCTTTGCTTATCTTCAAAGATTGAGGTATTGGCATGATAAATAAAACAAATAATTTTAATATTCTCAAACATGAGATCATTTGTAATTTCTGTTGGAAAGTCAACTTTATGTGCTACTATTATTCTATTGTTACATATTATGGTACTATTTTCATATTGTTACACATTGTGGTACTGTTTTGGAAATGTTATACACAGTGGTACTATTTTCCTATTGTTACACATTATGGTACTTCCTACTACACTCTATGGTTCCAGCAACCTATGGCGTTATAATAGGAAACTTTCCACACCAGTTCTCCTTGTCCAACATGTTATAACAAGGACCTCTCACCTGTAGCCTTATAGCGAGATAGCATAATTATTTAGCATTATTTAGGTACCACCCCACCATTCATTGCTCCAACATTAAAAACTTCCCATCCTCAACACTACAACAATGCAAGACACCTGTAATGTTATAATGAGGCCCTCTCACCTGTAGCGCTATAGCGAGGTAGACAAGTAGATAGTGTGAGGGGTTGCAGGCGCTGGGCCTGGCAATGATGATAATTAAAGACTATGAGAATAGCTGCATGGTCCGAGAGAGGAAGAATGCAGGTGCTAAACTCCCACCATCCCGTCTCCTCCTATATCCCCCTCATCAGGAGCCAACCTTTACTGAAAGGTCTGTTTTCAAAACTAGTTTCAATCAATCAATTTCTAAGTAATAATTCGATGGAATAGCAGTATTTGGTGCAGCTAAAATCCTTTGAACACAATCCAAGGTTTTGTTCTGTACCACGGAAAGGTAACCTTGGTTTGTATAAGCTGTGCAGTCAAATAGTTTGGTGTTGATTTATATTAAAATAAACATGTTTGGAGTTGATAATTGTTAATTAGAACTTACTGTCTTCATGCAACCATATCAGTTAAAGAGGCGACAGGGTGAGATTTATCTTCAGAGTCTGTTTTGGTTTAAACTGCATGATAAGCATGTCTTCCGTTTACTTTCTGTTGAATCAAAGAAATTATTTTTTAGGATTTGGGTCAAAATGTTGAATTTAATAAAAAAAAAAAATAAATAAAATGTTCAATGGAAGTGATGGACAAAATTAGATGCTTAAAATGTATAAGAATTTGAGTAAGATTGCTGTTCAGGTGCCTTAGCATGAGATGCTTACACATTCAGTATCAATTTGTTTGAATCAACTGAAATTCTAAAATAACATGAATTCTTTAAGAGCTATTTCTGAGTGGTGCCAAGCTAGTGACTCGGTCTTTCACATTTAAAATAGAAACTCTAAATTAAAAGAAGTTTATCTCTGACAAGAATACGCTATAAATATATTTCAATGTAAACGGAAGCCGTTTATTCTGATGTTGGCATTACGGCAAGTCAAGTACAATTGAAGGCAAGTAGAAGTATCTTTGTGAAGATCGAGAGATGTCCGTAGAGCTCGCTGTGCACTGATGTATCAGTGAAGATAAGCTGTGAGGAGACCAGGGTTAAGTGATGTTGCATTAAGCTGGTCTTACCTCCATACATGTACTTTACACACATCAACATTGGATTTACTGTTATTAGGTAATTTTAAGTTTTTTTAAATTTACTTTTTAAGTTATCTGGAGTTTTGTTTTTAGTTTTTCTATTGGTAATTGTAAGGTTTATTTGACAAAAGTTTTGATTTGATAGGTAATTGCCAGTTAATGATGTTGTGATGTTGTACTCTGTTTCATGTTCATTCAAGTTTTTTATCTGATTTTGGATGGGATTTTGTCAGAGATAGAACCACATTCTTTTGTGTTGTTGATGGATATTATGATGAATATGGTTTGTTATGTCAGTCGATCTGTTTAGTAGTTAGAAAGAGAAGTTTGTGGCATGTATTTTTCATCTCATTAATTGACAATTAATTATTCAAAATTATGGCATTGTATAATTATTGACATGTTCTTGAAATAATGATCTCAAAATGAGTTTTGTAACTCACATAATAATTTACTTATGTCTTAATCTTGAACTGGCATGTATAATTTATATCACACTGAATCATTCTCCTAAAAGACAATCGGGAAGGAAACAATCACAATAGTAGAGTAATGATGTCTGGCACCTGGAGCCTATGGAAAACTGTACATTGGCTGATAATAACCTTTATCCACTGATATCTGTCCTACAGTCATACCAGAGCTTATTTCAGGTGCAGGAGTGTGCAATAATAGAGAATATCCTTTATATCTAACTGTAAATATTTTCCTCCCCTCTAGGAACGTCTCCGTTCGAAATGACAGCTTCGGTGACGAGTCCCTCCGGTGTGACTGAACTGTGCGATGTTGTGAGTAAGGACGACTCTCATTACAACATCAAGTTCGTCCCCACAGAGATGGGCACCCACACCGTCAGCGTCAAGCATAAGGATATGCACATCCCAGGTGTGTAGAGGATTATTACAAAACTATCTTGTGAAGAGAGTATAAAATAATCTTAAAAAGAAATTAAGTCAGAATGCAATATTTTAAGAATAGTAGATCTGTAATGAAATCTGGTGTGTCCATTTCACAGGAGACATCAGAATGACAGATGTAGTTGACATATTGATAAGACTTCATTTCCAATGAACCAATGGTTAGTTATGCCCTATCCTCCATTTTAAGCCATTGCTCGCAGGTTTCACCACAATGCATAGCCATTTGGTGTTGCAGGCTTTCTCCCTGAAATAATACTAGCAGCCGTGATATAAGTGAAATACTCTTGAAAGCGGCGTTAAAACCCTGTATCACCCAACTTCACCTCGAATGAACCATCGCCGCTAATGGCTGCAATACTGCC
Organism: Gibbula magus; assembly: GCA_936450465.1. NCBI lineage: Eukaryota > Metazoa > Mollusca > Gastropoda > Trochida > Trochidae > Gibbula > Gibbula magus. Next base: position 73,593,084 of record OW388296.1, on the reverse strand, counting down.
GAAGCGGCGTTAAACAATAACTCACTCACTCACTCGAATGAACCAATGATTTTTAATCCCCTGTGCTCTATTTGCAGGCAGTCCATTTGAGTTCACGGTCGGCCCGATCGCTGGCGGCGGATCTCACAAGGTGCGGGCTGGTGGTCCTGGTCTGGAACGTGGAGAGATCGACCAGCCTTGTGAGTACCGTCAGATTTATAATAATATCATATCTCAGTGGCTTACAAAACAAATAATATTTCTGATTCAAAATTGATCTTTAAAATTTTTTTTTTATAGTAATTTGTATTTTCTTTTAAATTCCTAATAATATTTGAAATTGAGTTTAACTTGGTGCACTGACACTGTTGTGGTGTAATCTCATCATGTTGAGTGCCAAGTAGGAAAACAATAATTCCCATCTGTCATATTATTATTCAGTTTGGTTTCAAACCACAACATATTATAAGTACATACAGAATGTTCCGTTACTTACATATATTCTGGATTAGCTAAATAAGCCTCATGGCTTGTTTGCCAATCCAGATTTCATTATATGAAATAGAATTATGTTTGAACCATATATTCATTGTTTAAGCAAATCATGCACTTGTAGCTCTAAGAATTCTAGTTCTAATGAAGGTTTCCATAAACACATATACTGTTTATATTTTGGAATAATGGAATTATCATCTGTCCCAATCTCTCTCAGTGTGGCGGAGGTAAGATCAGTACAGTGCCACTACATTACTCTGTGATTTTAGATGGTAGTATTAGAGTTATCTCCCCTTAGTTTCAATCAATTTTGGTGTATTACCACTGTGGTAACATGACACCCAGGCAGATTAAGTCATTTGGTAGATAAGAAAGTCTACATTTAAGAGATTTATGTCCTCGGCTGGTTGTTAAATTGATGTTAGGGAAGGTGATTACCACCAATTATTGACAAGATGGCAGGAAGGTTGGGGAAACATGGCTGCCACCTGACGAGTTATCCATCAGACTTACCTCCCCTTGTGTCTGGTTGCTGCCAGGTGTCAGACTGTGTTAGGTCAGCTGTCATGGAGATCAATTAGTCCGCTGATGAAGGTTGTGTGGGTTGCCACAAAGTCGTCAGTGTTCATTATGACTAGTCATAACAGATAGGTTGTGATGTTAGTTTTTGAAGAGCATTATCAAATACTCGTCAGTCATACTTTCCCAAATTATTAAAGAATTAGAAAATGACATTGATCTGGGCTGTATAATTGTTGCTTTTCACTATAATAAGTTTCCATTTTCAATCATGCATTCCCCCTTCCATATAAATAATTCTGGCTTCTGATAATTTTAAGTGTAAAACTTATTTCCTTTCCCAAAATTTAAATCTAACCATAGAGTGAAGCATTGAACGTCATGAAAATATTTCTTATTAGCATTAATATTAAAATGTTTAAAAAGTGAACTAATGTAGAACATGTTGAAAACTTTGTACATAACCCTATAAGTTTATTGCCCAATACTGGAGTCTTGTAAAGATGCCTTCAGCCTGCTATAGGTTAATCCCTTGATGTCTGATTGCAGTGGAAACTGTACGTGTTAAACCATCAAAGACAGTTGTTAGGAGAAGGGTAGGAATATTTCACCAGTTTCTGCACAGTGTATAGAGGAAGACGACTTCTTTTGACTGAAACATCCTGGAGCAAACCAGCACACGATTAATCAGAATCCTCACAAACAGGATTTACAGTGCCCAGGAAAACAAAACTTTAGCTTCAATAAGTCTCTCATTCAAGAAACATGTAGATAAAGTCAACACACTATAAATCACAAAGCTGTTACCAGCCAATATGGCTACCAATTATAAAACGAGAATCAAGAGGTCTGTTTTACTTCAAAGGTCTACTCTTTGTCTTGTTTATATACAGTCAAACTGAGGCTTGCTATTCCTGCTTCTAACAACTTCAACTAAACTACAGGAGATGATTTGGGTTTAATGGCCTTTCACATCCAATTTGGCATAAATTTTGTGACCTTGCGCCAACAGACTCCAAAATTAACTCCACAGATAGCAGGAATACAGTTTTTGGGATGTAATTGAATTTTGACACCAGTGGAAACATTAATCTTGTTGAGGATGCACACTTGAGTGTGGTGAGCACCTGGCTGAGGTAATCAAGGTCCTCAGTGATGTGCTGAATGACATAGAAACAGGAAGTGGAGGCAGACATGTTTCTTGAGTCAGGCTAAAAACAGTGGAGAAACATACAGCCGCCAAATTTAGATTTACCAAATTCCTGTTGTAGATAGTTGCACAATTAAGTTCTCAAGTTCTGCATATTTTCAAGACGTTTGGCATTTCATTTTGTGGACTTAAATTAACTCTATTTTAAATCAGTTTTCACATTATTATACTGTCTAGAGTTTATTTTCCCTTTCAGTAGAAATATGTTTTCTAATATGCATTCAGATCTACACTTTTCAGCCCTAATGAAAAATTAATAAAGAAAATCTGAATGAAGGTCCATGTTTGAATCCTATCCACACCACCCATATCACACCAAAACATTATATTATTGGAATTCTTGTTCTCCTGTACGGTACTCAACAAAATCAAAGCATCACAGTGAGCACCTAGCTAGTAGTGAAACTGAAGCTCTGGGTTCGAATCCAGCCTGTTTTACCAAGAGTCATGAATTAATAAAAGAGAGTGTCTGCTGCGATGTGTGAATATCTAAGGACAATAAGACGTATATGTGGGTTGCAGGTGACTTCAACATCTACACACGTGAGGCAGGAGCCGGTGGTCTCTCGATCGGTGTCGAGGGTCCGTCCAAAGCTGAGATCAACTTCCAGGATCGTAAAGACGGATCTTGTGGAGTTGAATACAGAGTCAGTGAACCAGGTACGTAAAAATAAATTGTTCATAATAATATTGAAGATACTTATATTGCATGATGAAATGACCCAATGAGAGGTTGTTTAATGTTTGAATGCTTAACAATTGGAATGAATTATTTAACGTCTTTGTTTTGGTGAAAGATTTCATGTACTTTGGAATGCACAAGAACAAAATGTGCTACAGAATTGTATTTGATATCCACTGGAGGCTTTTCTTCCACTATTTGAAAGGAGATACCTCTTCAACAACTCCATTCATCCATAGAGCTTAATCTCTTTCACTTTAACACCATGTAGGTATATTCTAATCTCATCAACAGTGTTGAAAATAGATTTTTGCATGTCTCCCAGCTAGTTGCTGGTCAACTTGTCTTTAGGCCCCTTTAAAAAAATAAGAAAAAAAAACTGACAACAAATTTAAAGGCCTTTCAAATTTGGAGGAAACCAAACTGCCAGCTTTGTGCTTATTCCATACCCCGTTCACCAATATGTTGCGAGTTTAAGGAACTTGGTGTCATTATGCTGACATAAAATTATAGGTGTACCAAAGGACTGTTTCACAATCCACACAAGAGTTTGTGAGGATATAAAAAGTTGTGTTCAGTCCGGGAGGTGAGCAATCTTGAAATATCTCCAGGTTGCAGACGGTGTAAATCAGTAATTTGTCAGATTGTTTGAGAGATAATGATGAGGGATTGAGAGATTGCCAAGCTGAGTTCTGAACCTGTAAAACAGCACGTTCTCCGTGAAATGAGATAGATAGACAATACTTCAAGAAAATCTTTGTTTTCAAAGAAAGACATGTTTATGATGATTTATGGATTTGATAAGAAACTTTATGAACATAACTGTTTGAAGAAGATATTTATGGAGTTTCGACTGAGATCATACATTCATCAGAAAAAGGAGATAAAATTTCATCGTTTTGATAGGCGTCATGAAATACTGGTTTAAAGTTAGTCAAAATCATCAAATATAGATATGGGGAATTGGGTCCATAAAACATGGAAAATATTGTTGATTGTTAAAACATGACTCAGTTCTGCTTTGAAGGTACATATCCAAGTTTCTGTACTAAAACCATGAAGCGAGGCTAGAGAAGTTGTAATACAAAGGGTTTGTGCTGCGAACTAAGTCTGTGAGGATAAAAGCTGTATGTAATGCATGGATAACATTGCTTCAACATACCTGATAAAAACTTGCTGAGTCGGTGATAACATTATTACCTGGTTAAGTGGGCTGACGGGAGAGAATCGGGGAGAAGATGTTGTGTTGGATGAAGAAGGAATCCTTGTTGGAAGAATGAAGGATGATGTGCTTGGAGATTCCTGCTTCAAGCATTTAGAAAATCCAGACATATATTTTTCAACAGTGATATAAATACGGAAATAACTTGGTAGTCAGGAGGAATAGCACTCAGATTTTTGCTGACTCGTCAGAATATAATTTGGAAAGACTTCTGAAATTCCTTTGCAACAATATGACAAGAACCATAAATTTCAGAAGAAGAGCAGTCAAATATGTTATACATTGATGAAAAACAGGAAACAAACATTTCTGTAAATAAGATAAGGAAATAAGCCTTTGAAAGGAACTTAGATGTGGGATATCTGGAAAAAGAACAATTTTCTGTATTTGAATATTTGATTTGAGAAAGAATGTCAGGAGGGTAAGAGAAGGTATGAGATAGAGAGGTAAAGTGACGTGAAGGAGAGAGAAGGAGAATGATTACAATAGTTACCTATTGGTGGAATGTTCTGACATGAAAGCAGCAATAGGTCAATTGTAATGGGTGGAAGTAAGCTGAAGTCAGGATTACCGGTAACCAGGGCACAGCAACATTACGACCTGACTCACAGGTTACTGGGATAGATCAGCGGGGGATCATTAGGATCAGGTAGAGGCACTACCTGTAATAGGTCCAGACACTTACAGGGTGCACTACAGTTTATGGGTGTGTCAGGCATCTTGTCTGGTATTTCCTCCGCTACACTGCTGCCTCTCTCTCTCCCTGCTGCTGCAGCAGGGTTCCCCAGTGGCTCTAGCTCCTATCAGAGAGTATTGGGTTACGTTGTGCAGTGTATGAGGCGAGGGCTTACCTAATGTAGCCGTGTTATTCATATCACTCCTACATACATGTGTCTGGCTACACATTCACAGAGGGAGGGATTTAGATTTATTGTTTTAACTTTATCATATTTTATACCTTTCGTAATGAGGGTATGAACATTTTGACGTAAATAATGATGATTTGACTCGACTGCTGAGCTACTTACGAGATGTAATAGAAATACCGTTGAGCTAATAGAACACAGCGGGTGATAATAAAACAGCAGTGTCCCTGGTTATAGCAGACAAATAGGTTACCATGTTATTGTGGCTGTCAGAATCATTTCCAAATACACTCAAACTCTTACTTTATTTTCCTCACATATAAATCCCCATTTTCCCAAAATTCTACAAGAACACATAGTTATATGGTTTCATATGTCTTTCTCAAATCATAAACAAACATTTTAGGAAATAGAGTTGAAAGAGAATAATGTAATCAAAACTCTGAAGAAGTAATGTATTTATTGCAGGAGAGTATTTGGTGTCCATCAAGTTCAACGATGAGCACATACCCGACTCCCCGTTCCGTGTTGAAATCTCACCCAGTATCGGAGATGCTCGTAAACTGTCCGTCGCCGGCATGCAGGACAAGGGTCTTCAGGTAATTGATAATAATCTTACCACAATTCTTTTTTTTTATGATGATTTTGATGCAAAGATCTTCTTTCATAAACTGTTTGAACAATATTATTTCAATAGAAACTTTTTCTCATATCGACAAATATCTTCAAATATTTAAAGGTTTTAAACAAACAATTCGTTGTATCTTTTAGTATGATACTTTGTGATAAGTTGTAATACTTGATGACAAGTTGTGATACTTTGTGATAAGTTGTAATACTTGATGACAAGTTGTGATACTTTGTGATAAGTTGTAATACGTTGTTATTAGTTGTATACCTTGTGATGAGTTGTAAGACTTTGTCAAGTTGTGTTACTTTGTGATGAGTTGTGATACTTTGTGATAAGTTGTAATACCTTGTGATTAGTTGTAAGACTTTGTCAAGTTGTGTTACTTTGTGACAAGTTGTGATACTTTGACTTAGTGATACATTACTAATCTACTACTGTCTAATTAAGGTTGGAAAGCCAGCAGCATTTCTCGTTAACTACAACGGTGCGCAGAAGGGCAAGCTGACCGCACAAGTTGTGGCGCCATCTGGATCCCAGGACGAGGCAATCATCCAGGAGATTGATGATGGTCAGTTTAATATTAATAATATAAAACAATATAGTTCACTTTCATCACTAAACAGATGATCTAATTGATCAAAAACAAAACTAGATTATCATCTTCCAATACGATCATGGCCAAGCTCCTTAGCCTATTCAATAAATGTTTTTTTAACAACAACAAATATATGAAATTTACTGATAAATGAATACTTAATATTCCTATAAAGTCCATAACTACTTGTTGTATATCAGAGGGACAGCACAATGAGTATTATAACGGCCCAGTTTTTCTGAACACTTAAGCTGTTAAACAAGTTAGGCCGTATCATTCTGAGAGGCCAGTTTACATAAATCATTAACAAAGGGAATAATTCTGGATTTACACTGGTTATAGATAGCACAGAATATTCTGAGACCTGTAAGCAAGGGGCTGAGAACCTAGGGAGACAATGATGATGCACATGTACAGCTATTTCAGTCAATTTCAACTTCTTTCATTTTGCCTACAGGTGAATATGCTGTGCGATTCATCCCCCGTGAGAACGGTCCACACATGGTTCATGTCATGTTCAATGGCTACCAGATCCCGGACAGTCCGTTCCGAGTCCTGGTCGGCAAGGTTGACGCTGACCCCGGCAGAGTGACCGCTCAAGGTGATGGTCTCAAGACTGGCAAGACAGGTCAGTGTTTGATTCAGAACCATTGTTCTGAGTTTGAATTGCAAAATTTGTTATTTACCGGTTCCAAGACAAGTCAGTGGTCAACAGAGGACCACAGTTCTGAATTTACTTATAAAAATTGTAATCCTAAAAGAAGCTGGCCCGAAATGTACTTGGATATGTGCTCTTTGTAGATTGTGTAATCACATGGCATTAAAAAATTCCTATCTGTCAATCCCAACAGATTCAAGAATAGAAATTCAGTATTCCATTTATTTGTATCTCCAATTGTTCTTCCTGCAGGTCAAGTGTCCAAGTTTGTTGTGAACACCGTGAACGCTGGTGCCGGTGCTCTCGCCGTCACGGTCGAGGGACCGTCTAAAGTGAAGCTAGACTGCAAGGAGACGGACGAAGGGTATGAGTTTACATACACCCCGTCAGCTCCAGGAATCTATCTTGTTACAATCAAATATGCCGGCGTCCACATCGCCGGAAGTCCATTCAAGGCAACTGTTGAAGGTAAGGGTCATTCCACAATGATTTGTGATATTTCTAGATTCTTTATGTGCATGGTTCTAACATATTAGATATTATTTTTTTTATCTATTTGATGTGAATAACATGTTCATCAAATAAATGAAGTTTTTATTAGTTAGAAAGGGAATAGTTATTTCTGCTTATTTTCTGCTTCGTTAAACTTGAGTTTGCATTTTCATAACTGTTCTATCTCTTTATTTCTTTTCTCCTTTGTTGCTATGTTACTGAGTGAGGCTTCTAGTGCTTAAAAGTAGCATTTTGTTACAAAAATAATTCCAAGAGAAAAACTATAAAAGTAGAAATATTTTGAAGAAAATAATTCCTCCATTTTGTGGAAACTTAAAACAGAAAGATTTTGATGGAAGAGCTTCTAAGCCTGGAAGCCTGATTATTCTGCCACTAACATTTAATTATTTGACTTCATGATATTAATGTTGATATATATATATATATTTACTTAATTAATTCTCAAATAACTCAAGGATTTGCTTACAGTAAATAAGAGACCTATCCGTACAAACCCTGGTGAAAGGATTATACCAATCTACGATCAAAGTACCGATTCATACATCAACGGTACTGCCCAATTTGCTGTGAATAGGACTCCACTTAGAAAACTACCCTCTGTTAGCCCACTGGATGTGGTGTTTGCTTTTTATAAGACCAAGTCTCATTTTCACGACTGGCAGTCTAGCATATGCACCAGCTTTTTGCAAATACCAATAGAACTGTATTCATATACACTATCAAATGTTCATGAATACTTGAAAAAAATAAGGGATTTTGATTTACAATGAACAATGAAACAAAGTTTATAATTAAAATTTGAATCTGATTAATATTATAAATCTGCTTTTTAAATATGTCTATAAGCCTGCATAGTAGACTCCTCCCGTTCCACGACACACGACACTCCTGCTTATAGTCGAGCTTCAATGAGAGCGGTCCTTCGTACTCTCCTCTCATCTCTTATAACATGTAATCAGTTAATTAGGTACCGGGGTAATAATCAACTTGAAATCAATTCAATATCTTGTCGCAGGACCATATAGTCTGTGAAAGTAAATAGATTGATGATATTTTCTACTTCATTTCCTTCTCAATATTTATTTCTATTTTAACTAACACATTTTTACTTTATACTAACATATCTTTAGCTGATAGCACATTTTCTTTTCTTATTTCTTACAAAGATATGGAGCATGAAGTACTTGTAACTGTGTCGACCTTGTAGCTAATTCTTCAAGTATTTAACTGAACTATTTTCTTTTCAAGGTCAAGGTGAAGCATCATCAGTGCAAGAACATGCATCGGTTGTCGTGGAAACTGTTACCAAGACGAGCACAATGACAAAATTCAGTGGAATCCAGCGGTTCTCTTCAGATGGCAGCAAGGTCACAGCCAAGGGCAATGGTCTTCAGAAAGCATTTAGAGGACAGAAATCTGCTTTCACAGTCGACACGTCTGGAGCAGGTACGTGAAGCTTATTATTTCCTTACTGATGAAACTTGGTCTTTGAAAGAATTGCAGTAACGTTGGTCTTGGGAGAACAATGTTAAGTAAAATAGTCACATCGTCTAACATTTAAGGATTGTCTTATCCTAAATAAACATAGTTGCCTGCGTAAGTTAACTAAGTTAAATATGTGAGAGATAAAAGGATTTGAAACATATGTCATGATCAAGCCTCTTTTGTAAAACTTTGAACATTGCGTTTCAGGTAACAACATCCTTTACGTTGGTATGATGGGTCCTAAAGGCCCCTGTGAGGAGCTTACTGTCAAACACCAGGGCAACAACCAGTATACAATCAACTACGTAGTCAAGGAGCGTGGAACATACATGCTCATGGTAAAATGGGGCGACGAACAGATCCCCGGAAGTCCGTTCTGTGTCAAATGTGATTAAGGTGCTCTTACCCTCCAATGACCCCCAAAATTATAGTGGCTGCTCCCATCAAAGTTTGTGGAAGATACCAACTGTGAAATACAGGGTGAAGAGGTTGTTGGATTTTACCAAATGTTTTTACTCAGTTGTGATCCTACTTGGAATGGGAGATTCCATACATGCCTGTAGGGGTGACAGGATGTTCTGTGACATTATATTGCCAGTACCAACTGCCGTGTCAGGGGGGAGGCGGTCAAGAGATGAATTCTTGATTTCAAGAAAGTTGTCTTTTAACCATTTCCCCCCAGTTGAAGGATTCTGAGGGTAGAGGAATAAACTAGTTATCAAAGGTGCTCTCTTTGCTGTATGTTATAAACATTATTCTGTATGCAAATCTTGGTGAATAAGTCTGTGAGCATTGAACAAATTAATCTTATTCAGATGGCCATATCGTTATGGTTGAGGTTTAACGTATGGATAAACTTGGCTATCTTTAAGCGTGTATGAATTCTTTTTATATATTTATCAAAATATGTTGTTTGTATTGTTTAACGATTAAAATCAAATATGGTTTTTAGTTTCATATGAGTTCATGTATTTAACAAGATACTTTTGAAGTCATAATTTTCATCTTTGCAAACCACATAACAAGCTTGCGTATTTACCAGTTTCATGCACATACTAGTGAAATCTCTTGTACTGTTAAAGATCTGTCCATATTCAATGAATATAATTTTGTTGATGTATTTAGGAATGTTATTCAACAGGGTGATATGATCTTGCTTTTAAAACTTGTCTTGTGTTATTTGAATTGAATTTTATTGAATGACAAAAAAAATATATGAAAAGGCAAGACGTCATTTTGGCAATTTTTTTTCGTTGGCCAAATGCATAATTTTGCAAATTGTATGACTTGTTTGTTTTTGACGTAGCTATTCTTTTGTGTCCCCGATCTGTCTTTCTGAATTAGCTGCCCTTCTCTAACTGTCCACTAGGTGGCGTAGTTTCAACTACCTAAGCAAAGCGACGTCCGTTCAGATGTCAAATATTTAAGGACTAACATGCTCAACGAGTGCTTAAGCCAGCAAGTTGCCATTACATATTTTTTATTTTATGTTTACAAATGCTCCTGCATATAAGCATATTGTAGGCTAAGATTTTATTATCAATAAAATATTCCGTTTCATAACAGATACCTGACTCTTGTCTTCATTCAATGATATTGTGTTGGTGTGTGAACCAAAGGTTTGATCCTTTCAATTTATCGAAGCCTGTTCAAACGTCCGGTACATGCGCAAAGTGAGTGACTCGGAACACTGTTCTGGGTGTGCGGAACATGTTCTATTGCTAATTTTATTTGGAATATGTTCTGAACGCCCAGAACTGTGTTCGGAGCCAGCCCTTTCACTTCGCACATGTACTGGATGTTCAGAACAAACATGAATCATCGAAAGGAGCAGGCCTCTACTTGCAGACAGCCCCTTCAGGCAGCACCCCTAGCTCACGATGGTCACATTGACTTAAGATCCCCTTAGCTTCAAAGGGCCATGGCCTTGAGAATGTCAAGTAAAATGGAGTGTGGGATGGTGAACCTATCAAGTGTTTTAACTAGTTACATGTATAGAAGAACGAAAAACAATGTATATGGATATACAACTTCTTGAGTAATGACTTGTTTAACAGCAACAATAGAACTCATGTCAAAATATCGCCATAGGATTTTAGAATTAAGAATAGTAATGTCCATAAATATTGTCCTTATTATTCTTCATCTCTACTCAATGATGCTAGTTACATGCAGAGAAAACTGTCACAAGTAACTTACAATGTGTTAACAATTACCACTCTACACACCCAGCACAATTTACATATCTTGTTTGCGAACACAATGTTCCGGACTTCTGTACTGTACGGAGCAGGAGATAAGATAGGTTTGACTGTAGATCAAGAGGTCTGGAGTTTGAATCCCACCAGGGTAACTTTGTCTGCTGTAGAGAACTGTTCTACATACAGCGAGGTTTAGGTTCTATGCTACATTGAAATTCAGTGCAGAAACAACCCTGGTTCCCTAGTTACAGACAGTGCTTGCAGGTTTCACTGCAAAGCATAACCACAGTGGTGTTGAAGGCTTTCTCCATAATATAAATGAAATGCCTGACAGTGGCAGTAAACCCAATATGATCTCAACTTACTGGGCATGACAAGAAACTAGACACAAACGAGTACTAAAGAATAAAAGCTCCATGTGAAGGATACCCATGTGACATAATTGTTAAAATTTGTATGCTCGGTAAAATCCTGGACCCATATTTTCAAAGTTCTCTTAGCTCCTAGATAGTTGTAAGTGCCATAATTTAACATTGACGACTATCTTAGCACTAAGAGAGCTTCGAAAATATTGGCCCTGAAAACAATTGATCAGGATAAAGCTTAACTAGATCGTCAAAAGAATGAAAACAATTACACACGATGTGGCGTTTATTAAGATGTGTTATATACATTTATCAAAAAGAATTCAACAATAAGCATAAATATGTCATTGATTGATGTTGAACAAACTGGCAAGTCAAGTCCCACAATGCGAAGAAGTCCAACCATAGGTCGAACTAGCTGGACATTGAGAGTCCTCTCACTGTGCATCGGTCCAGTCAGAGTCCTTCCAAACCTGCAGTCATTAACATTGCAAGTACATCACACACCACACACAGTTCTGCATGGTTCTATGTGCAGAATGTTGATAGACGTACCCCTTCCACTTTCAGTCCTTTCCGCAGCAGACAATAGCTTTTACATCTGTCGAGTGTTCTGGTTTACGGTCATGTGACATTGAGAGTTGCCTGGTAGGCGGAGGACGTGTCCATTTTTATAAGCTCTCTGAGAGCCATGGTCGCGTAACACGAGGGCGGCAGCGACATCTCCAACTTCAAAGCTCGAAACTTGCCATCTGAGAAAATAACATGTAGACATTGAACATGTACCAGAAAAGCTCATTATCTGTTCAGTGTATCAGAGCCATACCATTCCTGTTAGCTTAATTACTAGAACTACTTCGGACAGTAGAGACCAGCTGTAATTGTCTTCAAAAAGAAAACAATATACCGCTCCTATTACTACAAGGTGTCCACAGCATGACACATACGTACCTTCCACTACTTTGGGTTTTGGCTTGTTGAACACGGCACTTATCTTCCACTACTTTGGGTTTGGGCTTGTTGAACACGACACTTGCGTTCCACTACTTTTGGTTTTTGCTTGTTGAACACGACACTTACCTTCCACTATTTTTGGTTATGGCTTGCTGAACACGACACTTACCTTCGACTACTTTGGGTTTGGGCTTGTTGAACATGACATTTATCTTCCACAACTTTGGGTTTGGGATGGTTGAAAATGACACTTTAATATCTTCCATTTATTTTGGTTTGGGTTTTATTAACTGTTCAGAACATGACACTTACCTTCCACTACTTTGGGTTTGGGCTTGTTGAACATGACATCCAGATCTCCCTGGCACAGCGCTACAGTGTAGTCGTTATACGGGATTACCTCCCATGTGACCTCTCCAGGGGTCACCACTAGGTGGCGATAGTCTCCAGACAGTGAGTAGTCTCTGGGAGGAAATTAGAAACTTTAAACGTGAGATGATTGAGAATGATGCAATACAGTCATTTTCGTAGTTTAAAAAGTGTGGTTTTAAAAAAGTTATTACTTGAAAAATTAAAAAATTTGAGTATGATGACCTTTCAAATATAATGATGCTACATTTACTGACTTTCAACAATAACCTTTCAAATACAACAATTCATCATTAATTTACTTTCTGTAATGACTTTTAAAGCAAAACAACATTTGTTTATTTCTAGGCATTTATCATCAAATAATATTCTCAAAGTGTTCAAAGCCAAATTTACAGGAAATATCCAGTCAGAAATGATACAGAACATGAAATGAAATATATACATTATATTACAAAAAAGCTTCAAATGAACTTAAATTACTTGTGTTTCTGTTTCATATTGTCAATATCAAGACCATCTTCTTCCATCAGGCTCTTGTAACATTCGCCAACTGTTGTCAAATAAATAAGGAAATAAAATATTACACATCACAATCTCTAGGAAACACTAAACGACACTGTTTACACTTTTGAAACATTGGCCTTGTATATACAAAAATAGTAAGACATTCATCTACATTTCAACAAATAGCAACCCATGCTCAGTGGGAGGTAAAGAGGGATTTTATGGCACTTCTGTCAGTTTGAATCATTTCCTGTAAATTAGAAATACTTGCCATTTAGATAGTGAGGAAATATAACATGGTTATATTTGGGATATCATTATTTCTGTGTCTTATGTTGACGTGGATTAATTTCAAAGGTAGTGTTATCCCAAATATAACCATGTTATATTTCCTGTAAAGTTCAAAGAAAATTATATTATATTGTGATTAGTGAATCAACGGAATCAATCTACAGTGAAAGCAGACCTGAAACTCTAACCCAACATCAATATTGAGATCAGCTGTCAAAAAATTGAACTGGACAAACTTTGAGATATATATATATATCCAACTAAACAGGTTTATCATAGGTTTGAAAGGTGATAACAAATGTTAACACACCCTCTCCATCTGGGTATACAACATCGTATCCCGGCAAAGGCAGCACTACGTCCTGGATGCTGTATTCTGATTGGTTGTCCTCTGTTATTACTGTGGGCTTGACTTTCTTCTCATCACCCTCTGCAAATATCAAGAAGTGTTAACCAAATAGTCTGCTTTCTGTAATGGGCAATGAAGGCATTTTCTTTGCTTTTGTACACTATAATACACTATAATAGAAATATATGGCAATATCATAGAAAGTAACATGACATTATTGTCTCGCGAGGTAGAAAAGTTAATATATTTCACTCTTGGCTGTTCCACTCAGGAAATATCTACTTTTCTACCTCACTCGATGAGATAAACATGGTATTTGTCAAGAAAAGAGAGGTATCCTATTTATTATATCATTATTTCTGTGTCTTATGTTGACGTGGATTGACAACTGACAATATGACATCATAACATTGCCCTGAAGAGGTCACGCTAGTGTTGATAAAGTTTATCGTCACTCAGTAGAGTGGTGATAAAGGCTATCGCCACTGTACCTTGAAAGATGGTATATTTCACCGATAGAATTCAGTATCTCACTCTAAATTATATATTAAATGGCAATATCACAGAAAGTAACATGACATTAGTGTCTCTTTGGCTAAAGGATGTACTAATGGGAAATTGAACAACATTACAGCTACATTTCAACTGGTTTGTACCAACAATTCATGATACCCATAATACACATACCTTTATTGCTGGATTTGTCCCGGGGGAGCACAAGGTCACCGATTTGGGTCTTACATCCAAATTTCTGTACACGTAAAGACGTCATTTTGTTCCACACAAAGCTTTGGTAGGCATGAACATACATAAGCCTGGTGTTTCTGGGAATCTAAAAGAAAAGAGGTCACAACGACATGAGGAAGAGGCTGACAGTTCTGCAGAAGTGTTCTTTAAATACAACTACTAATCCTGAAAATGTCTGAAATGAATGCCTTGCACTAATAAATTCAGCAGTGAACAGAATAGATAGAGCCAGTGTTCAGAATAAAGTGTTGCCTACCGCCTGCAGAGCACTGGCGTAGCTTGTCTCCCCTTGTTTGAGAAGCGTCTGAAGTAGCGTCTTCTCGATGTTGTGGTGTCCAGGGACCAATCGTAGAGCTTCGCTCACGTCACGTGACTTCCCCCAAGCCTCACGACACGCCACCATACTCTCATCCTCTATTGTATAAAGAACAAGAGTGGACATATTGTAGAGTGTAATTTCCATATAACTCTCCATACCTTAAAACATAACAGAGCCAAGGCCCCAGAGGTCCATTATTTTTAAGGAATTGAGAGTTATAAGGATATTACTTAGATGTCAATAATCATATGTAACGTCACACTGGTGTAGTTTGTATCTTTTATCTTTTTTAATTTCAAGTTTCAACAGACTCACCTCCAGCGCGAGGTTTGAGGATGAGATCGACGGCCTCCTCCCAGTTCCCCAGCAGTAACTCTCTGCAGAAGGAAAGAGTTAGAGATAGAGATAGACTTGCACAGAGTCTCCTTATACTGATGTCGTTTGTGAAAAAAAACAACACAAACATGATGACATCACAATGCTATGACCTCACTGCATTGTCAGTGCTATATTCATTTGGAAAGATGTCAATTTTAATTGAAAAGTTTTGGAAAATGATAAGATGCTAAATAGAATCATAACTCGTGTGGTTTGACAACAAATTTATCAATAGTCAAGGATAAAAAGCCTCTGATATTTGCAACTTTATTAACTCGGGTTGATTTATTTGATATTAACGTTTTAGTGAGATTCTCTCTATAATTTATAACATAATTTCTAGGCTATTTTGTATATTCCCTGCAGATGAAGACACCAATGTGCTGGTATAGCTCCACCCACCTGCCGATGTGATGAGTGGGGATGGAGGTGGTGCCAAACCTCTGCATTCCGTAGTAGTTGATGAACCCCACAGACTTTAGTGAGGACATGCCCTCCGATATCTGGTCATCTGTACCCGTCACATTCCTGTCAGGAGAAGACAATGAGTATTAACTCAATTTTATTTTAGTGTATATAAATTCTTAACTTTATGCCACCAATATTGAATATTCAGAGGCTATATTGTTTTTCCCTGACTGAATGTATGTTCATTTGTTGTTTAACAATGGCCATAATCATTGATTGGTGAGTGAAAAGCCTGACATTAACATGTCTATCTCTTTGTCACAAGATCAATAAGATAAGGTATTAATGTTTCTATTTAATCTCACCTGAGGACAATGGTGAACTTGTTTCCTTGCAGTTGTCCCAGAGTGAGGGGTTCCTTCACATACCTGGGAGAAATAAGAAATTCATATTCTCTTTCATAACATAAGAAAACGTGGGACTTTTCTTCTCCCTCTCTCTCTCTACTTTTTCCAAGAAGATATGGATTGGACAGGAAGATTTTATCATATTTCATTTTTTATTTTATTTTTGTATTTTGTAAAAAAATTAACAAATGAGAAATCAACAACAAAAATTTCAATGCACATTTTGGGAGACTAACCTAATGTAAAAACTCAAGTTTGTTCTATCAGACAAGAAACATATTTTTTGTTGTCATTAGTTTCAACAGAGCAATTTTCTTTTCATAGCTACAAAAAAGATTACGATAATAAAAAAAGATTTTCACGAAAATTCTCACCTGAAATTTCCCACCATCATATTCCTCAGTCTTGCGTTAAGTGCTTCCAACTTATTGGCTGTCACTCTGTCAAACAACAAAATTGACAATTAATTCGATGTCCAATGACTTTTCTAAAAAAAAATATACACATTCACATCATTTAACAATTGGCAAACATCGCCTGGGAATCTCCTCCTACCTGTAGGCCGTCACTTCTTGAGATGTTATCGCACGTTTGTCTTTCGTCCCCGCATATCGGAACAGGTTAGTTTTCAGTCTGAAAAAATCAAGAGGAAATGATCTCAGATAAAGGAATCGGTAAACGCTTTTTTAGTCATGTCAACTGCAATCTAATTGGTCCACATGGATCACATAGACCAATGAGAGAACAGGTTACATTCTGTTGAGTAATTCTGATTTATCACAGAGGAAATATTGTGAAGAAACTCAAAACAGAATGGTGACATAAAGGCAAGTTTCATATCTTATTCCAAACTTTACAGACATATTGTAAGTATCATTTACCTTTGTCATGAATGGGGAAGCTAAATACATGATTCATAACTGTGATCTAAATACCTTGCATATAATATTTGACATATAGACTCTATCCGAGTTAATTACAGGTAAGCGTCTCCCACCTGGCGAGTCCAGCGATGAGACTGATGGATGAACAGGTTACATAAAGGCAAGTTTCATATCCGAGTTAATTACAGGTAAGCGTCTCCCACCTGGCAAGTCTAGCGATGAGACGGATGGGAGAACAGGTTACATTAAGGCAAGTTTCATATCCGAGTTAATTACAGGTAAGCGTCTCCCACCTGGCGAGTCTAGCGATGAGACTGATGGGAGAACAGGTTACATAAAGGCAAGTTTCATATCCGAGTTAATTACAGGTAAGCGTCTCCCACCTGGCGAGTCTAGCGATGAGACTGATGGGAGAACAGGTTACATAAAGGCAAGTTTCATATCCGAGTTAATTACAGGTAAGCGTCTCCCACCTGGCGAGTCTAGCGATGAGACTGATGGGAGAACAGGTTACATAAAGGCAAGTTTCATATCCGAGTTAATTACAGGTAAGCGTCTCTCACCTGGCGAGTCTAGCGATGAGACTGATGGGAGAACAGGTTACATAAAGGCAAGTTTCATATCCGAGTTAATTACAGTTAAGCGTCTCTCACCTGGCGAGTCTAGCGATGACACTAATGGGAGAACAGGTTACATAAAGGCAAGTTTCATATCCGAGTTAATTACAGGTAAGCGTCTCCCACCTGGCGAGTCTAGCGATGAGACTGATGGGAGAACAGGTTACATAAAGGCAAGTTTCATATCCGAGTTAATTACAGGTAAGCGTCTCTCACCTGGGGAGTCTAGCGATGAGACTGATGGGAGAACAGGTTACATAAAGGCAAGTTTCATATCCGAGTTAATTACAGGTAAGCGTCTCCCACCTGGCGAGTCTAGCGATGAGACTGATGGGAGAACAGGTTACATAAAGGCAAGTTTCATATCAGAGTTAATTACAGGTAAGCGTCTCTCACCTGGCGAGTCTAGCGATGAGACTGATGGGAGAACAGGTTACATAAAGGCAAGTTTCATATCCGAGTTAATTACAGGTAAGCGTCTCCCACCTGGCGAGTCTAGCGATGAGACTGATGGGAGAACATGTTACATAAAGGCAAGTTTCATATCAGAGTTAATTACAGGTAAGCGTCTCTCACCTGGCGAGTCTAGCGATGAGACTGATGGGAGAACAGGTTACATAAAGGCAAGTTTCATATCCGAGTTAATTACAGGTAAGCGTCTCCCACCTGGCGAGTCTAGCGATGAGACTGATGGGAGAACAGGTTACATAAAGGCAAGTTTCATATCCGAGTTAATTACAGGTAAGCGTCTCTCACCTGGCGGGTCTAGCGATGAGACTGATGGGAGAACAGGTTACATAAAGGCAAGTTTCATATCCGAGTTAATTACAGGTAAGCGTCTCCCACCTGGCGAGTCTAGCGATGAGACTGATGGGAGAACAGGTTACATAAAGGCAAGTTTCATATCCGAGTTAATTACAGGTAAGCGTCTCTCACCTGGCGAGTCTAGCGATGAGACTGATGGGAGAACAGGTTACATAAAGGCAAGTTTCATATCCGAGTTAATTACAGGTAAGCGTCTCTCACCTGGCGAGTCTAGCGATGAGACTGATGGGAGAACAGGTTACATAAAGGCAAGTTTCATATCCGAGTTAATTACAGGTAAGCGTCTCCCACCTGGCGAGTCTAGCGATGAGACTGATGGGAGAACAGGTTACATAAAGGCAAGTTTCATATCCGAGTTAATTACAGGTAAGCGTCTCTCACCTGGGGAGTCTAGCGATGAGACTGATGGGAGAACATGTTACATAAAGGCAAGTTTCATATCAGAGTTAATTACAGGTAAGCGTCTCTCACCTGGCGAGTCTAGCGATGAGACTGATGGGAGAACAGGTTACATAAAGGCATGTTTCATATCCGAGTTAATTACAGGTAAGCGTCTCTCACCTGGCGAGTCTAGCGATGAGACTGATGGGAGAACAGGTTACATAAAGGCAAGTTTCATATCCGAGTTAATTACAGGTAAGCGTCTCTCACCTGGCGAGTCTAGCGATGAGACTGATGGCATCCATGGTGTCCTTGTTCTCCTTGTAGAGCACGAACCGACACACGTTCCCTCGCCCCGCCTTCCACTCAGGACGCTCTCGCTTGTCTGAGAATAAAAATAACACACTTCATTCTGATTGGTTAGCAGGATTACTTTTGTAGAAATGAAATTGAGGAGAACACACCAGCTTGTGCATTTAGCCTACTGGTATTTGTTTCTAACAAAATTATGAATATGACAGTTCTTTTGTAGATTTTTAACTAAAAGTCAATTGTAAAGTGCTGACATCACATGAAAATTCCCATCCTTACAATAAGGAACCTTGATTTACTGATCCACTTGGTAGCACTGGCCTGCAGCATTTATTGAGAGAATTGAATTTTTAAATTTCAAAAGTATCCCATCAATCTTCAAGTTAGCAATCTGTAAGAAATCAAATGAATAGATGTTTTATTCCATTTATTCAAATGTTTAATGTTCACCTCAGTAATTCTCACTTGATGACCTATAGTTTACAAATAGCTACTAAATTGTAAGTCCAGCCGATCCACCAAGCTATATCTGATCAAGATCCTAAGACACGTAATGACCAATAGATTACAAACAACTACCGGTACTTCTCTGCAAGAACTCACCTATCTTCATCTTGGAGATGCGGAGTCTCTTCTTGCCGTCCTCCTCGACGGTGTTGCTGTTGAGGGTCGGGTACACCGTCTTGATGGCCTTGTGCATCTTGGTGCGTGTCTCCTTGTCACAGTCCGCTGGCAGCTGCACATCAAGCCATACACGTGTACTTTGTGAGGACATCACAATATCATATATGGTCTATGGAAGTGTTGTGATGGGTAACAAGATAAAGGATTTTTCTTGGTCCTTATGAAACTTAGCCCTTAACATTAGTAGAAGTATGCAACATCAGGAGACATACTGACGCTGCTAATTGCCTAGAGATATGGAGGTCAGACAAAGACCATTTTCAAGAGATTTCTAATCTCATCCAAATGTTTGGCATAAAATCTTTATTTGATTTTCATCAGTGATTGGCCACATGCTAAAGATGCGTTATTCTGGAATATTTCAACACCCAAGGGTTACAATGAGAACAATCCTCTCAGGATAAATCTACATTACAATTTAAATAAACGTTAAAGTTAATTCTTGAGATTGGTGTAATGAGCCATAACATTTATCAGCTTGTAAGATTCCAGAACTATGAACAAAAAACTATCTATGGGAGAATTGATTTCAGAACACAGGTACTGAAACTCTGCTAAACTCACTTTTAATGACATGGAGCTAGGGTAGGAAAAAAAGAACAATGATCTCAGGGGAATTTTACATTACAATTTTACATGTCAAATTTAAGTATCTCATATCTCAATCTAATGCTAGAACATGTGACTGACCTCGATGAAGTCCTGGGCTCTTGGGTCCGGGTTGTCCATCAGTTTCTGCAGCTTCTCCTGGTCCACCTCGGATAGGTCATCGCTGGACGGTTTCTTCACTTCCTGTAACCATGGCAACATGAAAACTTCAATGTCCTATTACTTTGAATGATTATTCTCCTTAATTGAATTAGATTAATGATGAAGCTATTGAAAGTATTTCGGTAATGTAGCTGGTGGTGCAGCCAGAGACACTTGGCAGTATCTGCCCTTTTTGTTTTTGTGCATAACATTAAATGAGAAATTTGCTGCAGGTTTAGTAATTTTGAAAATTTTAAATAATAAAACATATACATTGATAGAATATCCACAAAGTAATAAATAATTTATCATTAGACTAATCCACAAGGTCTTTTTATACTTCAGCGATGATTTCAACACCTGTAGCGCCAAAAAATGGCACCTCTCCTTGTTTTTTTTGTGCACTAGTCTAAATCAAATTATCAAGTATAAAGTCATCAAAATATGAGCCTCAGTAATACTTGATTGTATTATAATTGTGACATGTACAAAAGAAATTAAAAGCAATTTTTTACATTTCATATTTAATAATTGCAACCATTTATGTGCTCCTTATTTGGTTAACATTCTAAGAAAGACTAAACCTTACTTCAATTTCTTGTGTTTCATCAGGAAGATCTGTTGAAGTCACATGGATTACCTGCCCTTCCTCGCTGATCTCATTCACAATGAAATCAGAATATCTGTAACAAAATTGACAACCCGTGAGAACATATTTTTTTCCTACAGAGGGTATTGAAGTCATTTCTTCCCATGTAGATTTTGTGAAAAGTGGTCCATTTTTCTAAGTCCCTAACAAAATCCTCCAGCGATGAAAATTTGCAGCATGGTCGATGTCCATACTACTATCCTACAATTATCGTTGTATATCTCTGATGGAGTCTTGTAAGAAGGAGCTCCAGTCTTATCAATGGTTACGGAACAGAACGATTGCTCATTTTGAAAGTTGCTGATTGTAAACTAATTTTGAAGGAAACCAATCAGGATTCTTTATTTCTATCCAAGAAAGTACTCCACTTGTAACAGAGGTTCAATGGGAAGAAATGACTTGAGTGATCTCTGTCAGCAGAGAATGATGTTCACATGACAATTATTGTGACCTAATAATTAAACAGACCATTAAAATGAGAACTTAACTTTATATACATATAAAAAATTTGAGACACACTTAGGCAACCAGCATAAAAGGGAAAAATAACAGTGTTGTCGGTTAGAAATAAATCTGCCAATGTTGAATTGAAATGAATCGAGGCAATTGTAAACTTGAAACTATTAGTCTTCTAAATGGTCGCATCCTGTGCTGTTGATTAGCTTTGGAACTATCTGATTATATCTTTAAAATGAAACATAAAGTTTGCAAAAAATCATGAAAGGTGAAACCAATATATAACACAATATTTTCACAAATCAAATTGGATTTAAGGCACTACCTCTGTTTGATGATGGCACTGAATCCCTTGTGTTTGCTGATGTACTCGGTGATGCCGGCATCCTTCTCACACAAGTGTCCAGCCTCCGCTCTAACAGCTTCATCAGTTTTCTCTACTGATTTACTCTTCTCTGCTTTCGCCTTTTCATTATTACTTTGATCCTTTTGATCATCAAGTTTGGCTTTCTTTGCAGGTGGAGGGCTGTCTAATATGACAACGTCATCATCAGTTTTTTTTTCATCTTGTTTTTTTTTGTTTTCATTGTCAGTTTTTGTATTTGTTTTTGGAAGGGTGTCGTCTAGAATAATGACATCATCACTCATTGTATTCTGTCTGCCTTCTGAAATAAATAACAATGATGAACAAACATATCGATAATGTTTACCCTGAAATACAGCACTGATATTGTCATCTCTCAAGACATTCCGAATTATGTCGATGAATTAGATAAGACATATATACGTAATTTTTGCTGTTCATGACTGGAACATGTCTTATTGTGATGATTATTGCATTTAAATATTGTGTGTAGTAGCCGAAAGTACAAATTGTTTTGACAAAGGATGCGTTTAATTGACATGACCCTTCATAACAATTGCAGAAGAGAGAAGATGTCAATGATTTACGAATTGGATACCAGAACACAATGAAGATCATATTTGTTTCCGACCGTTACATCAACTTCAACAACTTGTTATTGAACTGTTCCCAGGCTCATCAGGTTCTGGATACATCGGTTACTGATACCCCATTCGGGATACAAGGAATTGAAAGGAATGCAAGGAACCAGAGGCTTTTTCGTTGGTGCATGAGTGAATGATTCAAAGTTTAGTGAGTGATTGTTAAACGTATGCAAACATTAGTGTGGATATTGAATTTAATGGTGCTTTTGGAACTGATCATGTAGAAAAGTTAGCAAAGGAGGCATCTATAAGAAGTATGACATCATTTTGAGGTAAACATTTTGCTGTTGGTTGACTTAGGGTTTGTTAACATGTAGACTGCTTCAGCTGTCCTTCAACATAAGCCTTTGTGAAATGACAGTTTGTTCCAGAAAAACAATACTTTTTGACGTCTTTGATACATTTCATTAACACGATCGAGGTGTCAGTATACCCCTGGCCTTGGGATCAGACACGATTAGCAGCTATAGGGTTAACGTGTATCCAGAACCAGTTCAGGCAAAATAAGGTTTATTCATACTTGGGTAATCTACTGCAATTCACTGAGGAGTTATTCGCTGTGTTATTGTCGGCCACCGTTGCTCTTGCGTATTTGCCTACCACTGGAGAATATCACGTGGTTTGTGGCGTTATGCTTGTATTGTAAACACTAAAACAGATGGCAATTCTATAATTTTAATTTGTCATCTAACTGTTTACCTGTATGTTCCGTTTATTTTATATTCTTAACCACAACCATTCATTTACATTACTCTGTTTAGTATGTTAAGAACATAACTATAAACACTTACTTGGGAAGTTTTGTTATAAAGAAAGCTGAACGCACGTGTTGTTTACACTATATTTACCGGAAGTAGTACGACTGTTGAGAGTGACCTCCCCTAGTTTGAGGGGATTGAGGGAAGCTTTCATAAAATCCACTCATCCTTACCATCGATCTGTTTGTAAACGTTCAATCAATAATTCACACTGCTGTCAACCGAAATCATTGGAAAAGTAATGAGTAACGATCAAAATACAAAATATTTTGTATATAACATTGTGTTTACCATTATAATTACCATTGATAATGTTTCTAATGATATTGATGTTTGATAAATCATATTCAAAGTTTATCAGTGTATTCGCGACACAAAATAATTTCACAAAACTTAATCAAAATATTCTTTAAATTTTGTCTTGTGATCAAATATAATATATAAGTTAAGAGTATAATATGCCTTAAAGGGGCAGTAGCACGTTTTTTTGGAAAATTTATTTTGTCAAATTTCCTATTTATAATGATAGTTTGTGCTAATTAAATTTACTTTAGAGGGTAAAACATCTTATTACACAAACCAATTATCCGTAAAAGTAATAACGGTGTTGCTATAGAGCAAAAAGTGCATGGCGGCCATTTTATTGTGAACACATTTTATTATTTCGAATGACAAAAACGATTCCCATCCCAGCAGGCACAAGACGTCTATTAGACGTCT
This sequence comes from Gibbula magus, assembly GCA_936450465.1. Taxonomy (NCBI): domain Eukaryota; kingdom Metazoa; phylum Mollusca; class Gastropoda; order Trochida; family Trochidae; genus Gibbula; species Gibbula magus. The sequence continues at coordinate 73,568,890 of OW388296.1, read as the reverse complement.
AGATGAGGTCTATATCTGGTTTAGACGTATAACAACGTCTTTTAGACGTTGATTCAACGTAGCCATTTCGACGTTTAACCCTAGATGTCAATTCAACGTCTAATAGACGTCTAAAGTTCGACCAGCACATTTTCACATTTTGTGATGTGTTATTGTGTATTTCAGCTTGAAGTGTTGTTTTCTTCAATGTGTGTGTATAAGGTGACCTTTCTATTATTAATTGAGTAAAATCAAAAAAAGGTATGTTGTTTTTAATGCTTTTCCAATATATTTTGTAGATTTGAAAAAATAATTTATATTACATATAGTTTAAACTTTGAATAAACATTGACATTATGTAAAAAGCATGCTCAAAGTATTAATGTATTCTTTTAAAAATATGTAAAATTAATGTTTTATTCTTTTAAAAAATTATAAAAATATTCCCTTTTTGAAGGGATTTGAACTCTATCCGGTTCGATAATCGTATGTGTAGTGCAGAGTTGTTATTCCTACACCTCTAGATGTCGCTGCGTATGTTCACGCATGCGCTGTAAATCACAACTTGCGTCGTCTGCAATGAAACGAGTGCTGTCAAAATCATTGAACCGGATGGCAAACGTCGAACAAACTGGTCAACATCTCTCATCGAGGAGGAAAAAAAGCCCCAGGATCGTCTGTTAGTAAAGTTCAAAGGATATGAAACAGCCCTGATGAGAGGAGATTGTCCGTGTGACGCCGTGTTCTCGACAACATTTACCGGTATGTAGACCGTTAGTAAAATTGGCGTAGCGTTGTGTACATCGATTCTATATAAAACAAAATCAAAACATAGATGTTGCCCTATGAAATACAAGACTCGGCCTAATGTAGTAAATAATAAAATGCCACTTATCGAAATAACGGCCTGCATGCCTGCCCGAGACAGTCTACTTTTCTGTCGGACTGCCTTGAATTTTTCCTCCCCAGTCCGACTGTCTGACAGTCCTCAAACAAGATACAACTTTATTTTGAATATTACCAGCCATGTCTTCGAGATGTTCCAATAAACCCATCCAACTTCGAAAGATACCGAGAAAAATTCATAGTGTGCATCATGACTAGTAAATCGTGTGTTCAGTTACACTGTGGTAAAAAAATATAATTTGACAATGGCAGTTTACAATAATTACAGTCGCATTGTTGGCAATCACTTTTGAAAGATACTTCACACACAATTATATTAATTCCTCTTAAAAATTGTCATTCATATATATTTAAGAATGACCTGCATTTAAATAATTACATTGAAAACTGGCATGGGATTTTCCGATCTATTTTTAGAGTTTGAGCTTACCTAATATTTCAGCAAAATTCAATCAAAGGCAATATCCCTTTGTAATGACAATATTTGTTACTAATAGATAATATGAAAATCAATAAATAAATAAGATAAATTCGGCTTAATAGATAAAACAGAAACAATAACACAGCATGAGAGTTACGGCAAATGTTCTTGCTTCATGAAAGGGTCGGCCTATTTGTTCATGGGGGAAAGAGGGAGGGGGCAACTTTGAGAAGGAGAGTAAACCATCTTCACAGAACATTTGTTTATATATTTATAATAGTTTTCGTTTTGGATACTTTGAAAACAAAACAATAGATAAACTATGATTATAGTTTTACATTTTCAATATTACATCAAAAGTTAGTTGGCACTATATAATATATATTACTGTACCCCTTTTACTATAATAGATTGTTCCAGCACAGATTTCATGGAATTCAGTAAACAAATGATTGAAATTTCCTGTCTCAGCTTGAAGATCGACACAGTTAGGAATTATTTTAATTTAGATTCAATTCAAATGAATTTGCTTATGTCACACAGTCACATAATTGTTTAAACTAATCAAAATCCTTAAATGCACAAAACAGTATGTATAAGTGATATGTATACAGTATAAGGAATTAATGATAAAATTTACATGATTGAATTTGAAATTCATAAAATTATATTCAAGAATGTTTTCATTCAACTTTCACACTGTGTTGATTATTGCCATCAGACTTTTGAAATTTACATTAAGGCTTTTGAACATTTGTCAGATCATAAGTTTGAAATATTTACAATTATTATATAATAATGTTGAAGGTAATATATTTAAAATCTGCAGATAACTGAATTATAATTTAAGAATATTTAATCACCATTATGGTAAGAATGGTCATTTTGCATTAATCTTGATGTCAAGATGTAGACTTAGTAACAATTAAAAAGGTATGTTTAGAGTTGAAAATATGTTGAATTTCAATAGAGGAAGACAACCTGAAACAGGGATTGGGTAGGGGCCATGGGCCCTTTTGCACATTTGATGACAAAATGGCCTATTTAATTTTTTTCTGTTGCTATAAAGGGGAATTGCCCATTTAAAATTTTGAAAATGAATAAAAGCCCTATGAATGGCCCATTGTCAAAGGTGCCTCCCTGCTGAAATAACAGATATTTAACTAAATGTTTAAAAGAATTAAGAACATGTTAAACCTTTTGTTTTCTAAAGTCAGTTCAAATGAATAAAAATGGCTACTGTGACTGAGACAGACTGACAGCTGATGAAACCTTCTTTTTTTTAAAAAATAGAATTTAATATAATTTTTTTTATCAATATTGGAGTTTAAAATTATAAAATATAATCCAACATTGCGTTCATATACATGTAAGTTTATCATATTTTAGATCTATGTCAGCCAATCACAGAGAAGAGAAAACAAATTACTTTCAAATAATTTAAATTGTGTATAAAAATATCGGAGAAAAGAAGGAAATTGTTCTTTCTAAATGATTAAAATAGTCATATACATGTAGTTCAATCTGGCAATACTTTATATGTTTAAAACCAAATATCTATGTACATTTTCATATCAATTATCATTTACAAAATGTCATCCCTAGTATCAATTTTAGGTCATTGCTTACAAATAGAACATTAATTAATTTAATATTATGTATCATGTCCCTGACCCATGAATGATATTACCTGGTATTGTGTATACATATCAATCGATACACAAACTAAGAATCACAATAAAGTTTGTGATGGGTATTTCAACTTGTCAATGTTGCTTTAGTTTTTTTTATAGACTATCATTTTAAATTGAGAAGATAACAGAAGACAGAACACTTTCAACTATAATCAACAATATAAGCAACATAATGTAAAATTTGGGAAAAAGATGGTCAGACATTTCATAATATTTTCTTTGGTTTTGTTTCAGGAAATCCAGTTGGTTACAAGAACTGATGAGAAAGTGGTGAAAACAAATGCCAATTTTTACAACACAAAGCATAGAGGTAAAAATAAGTTATTATAACTATAAAATAGATACATGGTTCATTATTGGTTTAATTTTATGATGTACTCAAGTCAAATTTAGTGCAAAAAAAATCCTGTCTTGCATGATGTTAAAATTTCAATATAAAAATTAGAAAAAAGTAAAAATTTGGCAATTTCAATTTTAAAATTATCATGCATTTGCAGAGAATATTTACCATCTAATTCAGTAAATGTTACATTAGTATAATAAAATAAATAAATAAATATATAAATAAATATATAAATAAATAAATAAATAAATAAATAAATAAAAGGTACATGTACTTTTAATTTGACAGTTTTATTAATTTAATCACATTTTGTTTAAATTGATTCAGAATCAGAGTTGTTTATTAAATTTGATAAATTCAAATTTCAAAATGTGATATTCTAATAAATGATTATGTCTTTGAGCATATACAGAACAATTTCAAATTCAGGGCAGTCACATTTACATTCGCAACCATGCAGTTCATATATGAATGCCGCCGTTTTCTCTTCCAAAATTTTAAATTTTGATAATTCCAAAAGCTTGTTTGAAAGGTTTAATAGATAGAGCCCAACGAGTATCTTTCTTTCCTTGATATACCATGTCTATATCATTCGGTGAGGTAAAAGAAGTATATATTTCAGCCGCGAGTGAAATATTATTTTTCTAACTCATAAGATGAGTTAAACACCATAATTTCACTGTGACCAGTGACTGATGTGATTTGACGTCATGAAACAATGGTCTGACGTAGCGCATTCGCTTATGACGTCACAGAGGTACTGTGGTGACGGGCTGTTCCCAGCGGTCAGTCAACATGAAAATAACCATCTTTTGGCATAATTACTTGAAGGGTAACATCGTAATATAATAACTAGAATTTTATTTTGTTATGATCCAAAGAGATTGTAAAAGAAGGCTCAGTAGTGAGCCACACTCACATTTTTGCTTCTTATAATTAAAAATCTATTACTTAACATAAATGAGTTGAAGCTTTTAACAATTTTCAACACTGATCTTGTTATGAAAGATTGGTTAGAAAATAAAGTTTCATTGTACAATAAATTTCCCAATACCCACTTGGTACTCTGATTGCCCGTTTTCATTTGAATTAAGAAAATGCATCATTACATATTTATGTATTTATGTATTTTACAGTCAAGGGCAAGCCGGATGCTATTCATCGGCCGAAAAACCGATGGTGATTCAAAGTTCCCCTATCCTTCAGAAGGCTTCTCTACCAGAATTCAAGTTGATCGAAGATTTGGCAGAGAGGTCTACTTTACAGAGCCTGGCAGACGGTTTTGATTCGGAAGGTAAGTGAGCGAAACAACTAAATATATAAAGAATATACCAAAGATAAATATTAACACTATTAAATAATCAAATACAAGTAAAATGTTTGAGATTTTACCTGATAAATGTATAAAGTATTGAACATATTTTTTTTCCAGATACTACCAGGAAGACCTGGAAGGAGGTCACTCAGGACATGGTTTTCAATGACAAGGCCAAATTCTTTTAAAATGCTTCTGTAAGATGCCGAAACTATGATTATTTTGTTACGAGTATTCACATGAATACGTTTGTACATTATAAGACTATAAGTGTCAAATTTTATTCGTTTTAATTGTACATTTAATTTGTATGCCATTTCTTTCTGTTAACCAAAGACTCATCTTCAATCAAATAGACAATATGAAAACACATTGTATTTCAGTACCTCATACATTCTTTTGTTATCAGCTGCAAGACACTGTTGTGTACCTCAGGGGAACATCTAAGTGTATTTTTTCCTGTCACAATGTATGGTATGTTAAATATTTTGGCATAACCTCAATGTGAAACAGATTTTACAGTATGGATTGATATACTGAATAAATTAGTTTATATTCTATGGCTTGTTTTATTTCATTGTTAATTACTACATTGTTTTATTTTTAAGGCACAAATGCACATATCTTACCTGTAAAATAAGTTACAGTGAAGTCAAAATCAATAAATGTTGTTTTGTTAGAAATGTGAATTATCTTTAAAAAGATGCTATATTCCACATTATATCCAATTTCATTAAGAATGTGTGCAATTGTGCCTTAAATGCAGAATTTATTGTGGAATTTGACAGCATCGCATGGTAATAAGGAGACATCTTTTAAATGTCTATAGACATATTTTAAACGTCTTATAACTGTCTTTTAAACGTCTTATAGACGTCTTTTATACGTCTAGTTCAGGACTACCTTCAGTCGTCTAAACAACGTCTAGCCTTCAACGTCTTTTAAACTTTCATTTTAGACCTATATTTAGACGTCTTTTCAACGTCTTGAGTAGACGTCATTTAGACGTTTAATAGACATCTTTAAACGTCTATAGACGTCTTTTAAACGTCTATAGACATCTTTTAAACGTCTTATAAATGTCTTTTAAACGTCTTATAGACGTCTTTTAAACGTTTAGTTCAGGACTACCTTTAGTCGTCTAAACAACGTCTAGGCTTCAACGTCTTTTAAACTTTCATTTTAGACCTATATTTAGACGTCTTTTCAACGTCTTGAGTAGACGTCATTTAGACGTTTAATAGACGTCTTTGTGCCTGCTGGGATGGCTTTACTGAGCCATGTACATTCATTTTTAGCTTGGTTTTCCGAAGGGTGTTATATGATTGATGAATTTATTTTTCAAATACATTTCATCGACTTATTTCAGAGAAAAAACGTGCTACTGCCCCTTTAAAGTATAATATAGTTTCTCATCTATGAACTACATGAACGTACGTGTCCACGTGGTTGTGTTACGTTTAAAAATATATATCAGTGAGCATTTCCCTCCTTTTATATCACATTAATCGTATTATTTGTATTGCATATGTATATACAATGTATACTATATGTTTGCCTAATACAGTATATTGCACATATATATCGGTCTCCATCTTCGTCAGAATACCGTTTACAGTAGCCTTTAATGGTGTAGGCCTACATGGATAACTAGTTCAATCACCATAGGTCGATAAAAGTGATCTCATTTTTATCCTCGACGCAGTCTGCCTTTAATAATTATTCAGGCCAAGGGGATCGGTATGTACAAACGCAATAGAAATGAAAAATCCACTTCCTTTTTTTAATGTAATAAGTATCTAAAGTACTCAGAAAAATATCTATTTTCATGGAATATTCAAACTATTGTACATTGATAAAGCTTATAATGTCAATTGATGTGAAACTGTTATTGATTGTGCTAATTTTATCAAGTTTGCTCTTATATATCTTTTGTCAATTGAAAGTCAAATGTCTGTAATTTGTCATTCTATGAACACCATTGACATTGTATACTGGACTAAAATAGCTAGGGATGTATGTATATTGTGAAATGATGAATAGTGGTCTATTTAATTATTGACACGACGATAAAATATCAATAATTATAAAAATAGAATATTCCTACCTTTTTCTGTCTAGTATATATGGCCCGACGTCCTACAGACTGAACAAACATATTCTTTTGTTGGAGAATAGGACTCGCCAATGACTTGATAGATACATGTTCCAAAAAATTGCAAGAATGCTGTGAATATATAGAGCAGTATCAACCATGGTTAACAGTTCCAGTCGAAACTCTCTGAGCTCTTGGTTTCACAGGAATTCATAACCACAATCATTGACGACGTTGTTTCGTGTTTTCTCTCTGTAATAACTTTACCGTCGTGATATTGGCAAAATACCATTGACTTCAAGCGTTGTTCAGTCCATATATCACCTGACTTATTTTGCGACTTGCATGATTTGGCGTAAGACACGTTTGTTAAGAAATCTTCAGGTTTGCGTTATCTACCCTCAACAATGTTCTTCAACAATGATTATGTCGCTTCGATGCTATTTGGCGATCGTTCTTTCTTTTATTCATCAATCCACTTCGAAAAGAACACAAATATGTCTTTTTTCAATATTTTATTTATCTGTTCTAGTAAACGATACAAAACAACTTAGATGTGAAAAACAATTTTATCTATAAGACATCACACATCACTCTTGACATGACAAAATGTCATGGGCATATCACCAGAAACATTTATTTAGAAAAAGAAATGTAAAATAAGACATAGTATATCAATGGTTAACATAACACGTGGCAATATACATGTAGTTTGATAGAAATGGCAGTCGAAGTTTGTTGGAGTGTGAAAAATAATTTCTCACCAGATGTGAAAAGGTGACTTTCATGAACGAAAATAATGGTAGATTCTAAAATGTTTAAAAGCTGCACGAAATCTTTGTATTATGAGTTAAAGTTTACAATGCTGCCCTATTCATTGTCACTGCATTGGTGGACATGTACAGTTCTATGTTACAAGCGCTGAACAGTGAAATGGCAGTGAGGATCTTCTCGTAGTGATGGATACATTGTACATTCAATACTTTCTCACTGTGATTACTCTAATCAAACTAACATACATAACACCAGTTTAGTCGATAGTTTACAATGTTAGAAGTAAGACCAATATGTCATTGTGATAAATAAGTTTTAATAAAGTATAAACACATTAGTGTATTCTCAAAATTAAAGATACAATATGCTTAGACTGGTTCCTCAGGGTACTATTATCCGTAAAACTACTTCAAAGAGTATACCCTGAGATTTAAAAAAAAACTCATCGAGCAGGAAGGATTCGATTATATTTATGTATATTTTCAAGATGACAGACTGGTTTTGAATTAGCATTCTACAATTGGGAACATGACATTTACACGACATTTACACTGCTAGTTTCTTCCTCACCACTTGACGACATCGTTGATAAAGTTTTCACATCGCCATATTGCATAATCTGTAATAGATACTTCACAAAAAAGGTTAGATACTATGACATGCATATAATATATTTTCTTTGTGTTTTGTAATGTCATTTTTAATATAAAATATAAAGAAACGATGTCTAATGAAAACAAACAAAAGGTAAATGGATATATAAGAACACAATGAACCATAAATACAACTCGTAGAAGGCACACTTTCAAAGAATGTTTCAGTTGAAGACAGCAAAGTCGACCAGTACAAGGTCTAGAAAATGAAAGTGACGAATGAAAACAATTTCAGTTGAATTAGAAATTAAGGAAATTTACATGGACATTTAATTACCCTTCAGTAATGGAAAATGACTATAACTATCAAAGCATTCACTCATGAGACTGTGAATGACACACTTATATACATCATTTCTTTGCTCCCTTCCTCCCTTTCCCCTTCTTGCCCTTTGCTGCCTTCTTAGCTTTGATGGCTTTCCCTTTTGCTGCCTTTGGTTTCGCCTTAGCTGCTTTTGTGCTTTTCTTTGCAGTAGCTTTCTTAGTTGTTTTAGGTACTTTTGGTGTTTTAGCTGCCATCTTGGCTGTTGTTTTACCACAACAGGCCGCCCCAGAAATGAGAAATCTTTTTGATTTCCGGATGACCCGATGCGGCCTTGACCCCGAAGCATGCCTGTTCCATGCGTAGTCGTATTTATCTTGTATGACCTTGACCGCATCGTCGTAATCACGGTCCGAACCGTCGGGGAGAGTTCCTCTTCTGACCATGATGGTTCCACCACGGGACAGAATGTCACCAATTTCCTGTTTGACCGGATTATTGCTGAGAAGGTATCGGTCCCATCGACGTTTGTTCTCGAACCCTCGGGTGTGCTTCATCATCAGGGCGAACACGCGTTTACGGAAGGACAATGGTGGACGGACACCCACCTCGTAAATTGCTTGGACATCATTTTGCTTCCGAAACAGATTGGCGTATACGTATCCTGGACCGTTAACTCGGGACTTAACGTTTCTATTATTTCCTTTCTTCTCACTGACCATTCCAACGTTCCACTGGGACCAGTTGATGTCCCGTATGTCGTCTGAAGTAATTGGCATCTTATTTGTTCCGTAGGCAAACTTTCCGTCAAATACATTTTCTCGTTGCAGCTTCTGAAAAAGTATTTCAAGAACTCAATTAATGCTCATTTGACCACAATAAATGTTCAATATACATGTATACGAATACAAATTACCTGAAATTTCACTAGTGTCAGTGTGTATGACCATTCCAAATGTCAAGACAATTAAGAGAATTTTGGCTGCTTTTGCAATATATCAGTGGAATTATCCTTATCATTTACATAAATGGTTCACGTTATGGTACATGTCCAGCTCAAAGGTAGCAAGTCTTACATTTTTGTCAGCTTTCTTTGTCTCTTTATTCTTCTTCGCCTTTTTGACCTTCTTGGTTTTCTTGGCTGTCCCTTTTTTCTTAGCGGCACCTTTTGTCTTAGCAACACCTTTGATCTTCTTGGCAGCGCCCTTAGCCATGATGACTCCCTTCAGCTTCTTGACTGCCTTAGCCTTGGCCGTTTCCTTCTTGGCCTTAGCTGCTCCTTTCTTAGCTGGGGTCTTCTTGGCAGGTGCGTCTGCTAGAGGCGCGTCATCCTTGAGGGTCCCGAACACTCCCTCCAGGTCCCTGTGAAGTGCCCCACCCCCGTGCCGGTCTCGCACCTCGTCCTCATAGGCCTGGGGTAGAGGACGAGAGTCATTTTGATTACAAAACAAATCTCTACACGTCTCTTGACGTCTATCTGTATCAAATACATGTATTCATTACGTGGCTTTAAAGCAAACATTCAATATATAATGAAATCGATCTAAACTTGTTGAATGTTCGGAAATATAGATTATTACTTGCAAGATTTCGTTTATAATCTCGTGAAATGTTATAAAATGTGAGTGCTTAATCTAAAAAAAAAGATGAAATCTTATAATCTGAGATTTCGATGTAATTGAAAACGATTACAATTTTCTTTGTGTCCGCCCAGCCTACCACATTTCGAGAAGCAAGAGTATTACGAAAAATCACAAAATAACAATATTAATATCTCTCTTAAACTCTGCTAGCAAAGAACCTGCAGAACACAGGAACAATGTACTCTCTATTGCCCCACAAGTATACATGTAGGATACATGTAACCTTATATTGATTGTAGTTCGGTTAATAACACAGTCAAAGATTAATCCGCTGAATAATCACAAAAACAGTGATAACATAGATTTACAGACCAATCTAATTGTAATGGATGATAACAATGCTAACTTTATTCTTATTAATCCTTTTCATTATATCATACACACCATATTTGACCAGGAAACTATTTTACTTTTTACTCTATAGGATCATAACGTTATGATGTCATCACGTCGGCGAGGAACATTTCCCCCATACAGTAATTTCAGTCATCTGCTATTCACAGTCATACCGTCCTTACAAACTTATTTCAGCTCACCTCCAAGAAATCGTCTCCCCGCTCCCGGTAGCAGATGGCCATGATGATATCGAACACGTTGGAGAACTGGTCCAACTTCAGATGCAGCCCGCGTGTTATGGTCGCCATTGTCTTGTAGAAGACGTTGGACTGGCTATTGTTCAGGGCTTGCACAGAGTAGATACGCACCCCCTGTAAGAGAAAGATGTACCCGTATTAATTCTCTGAACCTAGTTTACATTGAACGGATATTAAATTCTTCAAAGGCATTTAAAGGTTTGCAGAGTAATGAGAGACTTCTTTATTTGTTTCACACGACGTTGCTGGCCCCTTCTTCATCGTGTGAAATAAATAAAGAACGTATATTGCCTGTAACGACCCATTTCCTTCTCACAGAGGTTACTCCCTTCAGATTCCCGATCCTCTGAAGGGAGTCACCTCTGTGGGAAGTGAATGGTAACGATCTGAAGTGACAACATGTATCATGTTTTATGAGCAAATTTGACTGGAACTGGAAAACACATTTATCCTGATTAAGTAGTACGAGATTTCAATTACCATATAAATATATATCAGTCAGTTTGAATGAATATTTCCCATCACTTATTTTCTCCAAATGTAAAAAAAAGTACGAAAATTTCTATCAAACTTACAAAGTCTTTCAGAGCTCGACATTCAGTTTTCCAGTCTATGTTCTCTTCATTCTGAGGATCGTTCGCCTCGTGGGGCGTGGCATCTCCGATCATAACGAGGGACCGCTGGCTGCCTGGAGTCCACGACAGAACGGTCTGACAACGCCTCAGCACCATCTCGTATGCCTCGGGAAAATCTCCTCCGCCAGTTCGGTCGACTTCCTTCACAAACTTGCAGATCTCGGGTGTAGTGGCCCCGAAGTCGATCCACTTGACGATGTAGTTGTTCTTGTCGCAGTAGTCCCCGTGAGCAAAGATGGCGATCCGGATACCGGGAATGTCGGCCTGTAGTCGCTGTACCATATCCTGGATGCGATTGCGAACTTGGTCCAGGCAACTTAAAGGAGAAGAAGAGGATAATAAACACATTATGATTGGAATGTTAGACTGTTGAACAATGCCATAGACCCCGATGGACTACTATTGACGTTCAGGGTAAAATGTAGACAAGGGTGTTGTATTTTGAAACATTATGTAAACTGTTTCCATAACTGGAGATAATCACCCGCTCGTTTACGTTACCAATGGTGAAAACTCACCTGTACATGGATCCAGTGGTGTCAAAAGAGAAGACGATTTCCATTAGACCCCCGGGCGGAAGTGGAATATCCCGCGTCACGGCAGACTCCTCTTCTTCTTCCGCCTCTTCCGCTTCCGCTGCTGCATCTTCCGCCGCCTCCTCCGCCGCGGCCACAATCAGACTCTCTGACTTCTCCTTGGTGAGGGTCGGTTTGGACAAACTCTTGCTCAGACTCACGACTGTTTCAAGAGGAACCCCAGCCTCCGGTTCGTCTACTGAAGATTTGGACATGGACTTAGACTTGCTCAATGAAGGAACGTCCAGGATGATGCTTCCTCCCTTGCTGATGCCCTTTGCTATAAGCGGAGTCTTGAAGCTACCCGGGCTGGACAGCTCCTTGCTGATGGCGCCAGGTGCAGTGCTGAAGCTCGTCGTACATCCTATAGACGCACCGGAAGCTAGACGTGTAAGCGTTGTGACTACGTCGTCCCCTTCAACGATAGATGCCGTCTTTGGTAGTGAAGGAACTGTCACGACTTCGCCGACAGCGACGGATCCTTTTTTAGATAGACTCTTCTTCCCTGTCAGAGACGATGAAGCCTCCTTATCTTCCAAGGTCAAGGTCGGAGCCCGTCTCAGTCCTGGCGTTGAGCTGCTCTTCTCTCGACTCATTTTGCTGGTCGGCTCGAATGGGGAGGCTCGGGAAGCCTTTCTCTTTAAACTGGACATGCCTCGGCTTCTGTAGATTGAATATAATGAAGGATGAAGAACATATATAATCCCATAGAATTATACTGTGACCAACAGGATAATATTATATGTATTCATCTGGACAATTGCTCACTGGTCCACTGTCTGGGGACAATACAACTCTTGTTACTGATAGGCGCATGGAATTAATATTTTTTCTTACTAGGATAACGAAGGTTGTCGCCCTTTTGTACAGGTATATACATTTGTAATATCACACTTTTCTCACTTTTGTGAGTTAATTATCTTTCTTTAGAGAATGCATTTCTTGACATTACCTCAATTAATTCTAGCCATAAATTCAAGTGAAATGATGACAGTATATGTATGGGAACATTTACTTATTTAGATTTGGTTCATCTTCTAATTTTACAGAATTCGAACCATATTCCATTTATAGGCAAATGTACTGACATACAACGGTACTATTTGTTAATTGGTATGCCTCAAGGACCATAAGCTGACAACAATGCAACTTGAGTCGGGGTTGAGTAAATCATACATCCTGTCTTTGAAGTGCATTATAAGTGGCTACATACTAGGAGAGAGAGTCTATATTTCATAAAGGGGCCACAGGCCCATTATACATACATATCATAGAAAATATGATACATGTACATCGACTCGACAACCTACATAAGAACACCTTACAACATCATATTGGTAGTGTTATATTTTGTTGTTAGAATGTTTACATACAAATATTATTTCTCTTTTAATGGCAAGAAATGTGGAAGTATTCTGTGATAGTACGTGATTGAAGCAAGGTTTCTAGATACTAATTTCTTTATTGTGAACAGACTTGGCATTTTGGAGTATATGCTTGCTCCTTCATCAAGTGAATTGTGAGTACCAAAACATGTTAATATTGTGAGAAAACTCCATCAAGGGCATTAAAATGCAAAAATATGCTATACAAGGTGGATTTGCAAAAATTATAGAGTTAATGGCAAGTTGGTTTGCTTTATTGACGTAGAGGACGTATAGTGATGACGGTTGGTTGGTTTCAATAGGGATTTGCAATACAACATTGTATATCAAGCAAGGGATAAATACTCCTACAATACAGCCAGTGGTCTCTACTCTAATCCACCATTTGATTGTTTCTCGACGAGTAAAGTGAGGTCGTATTCAGAAGAACTGTTTTGTGAGCATACACAACGTTACAGGGCAGATGCCTGCTCCTCGATTTGCTGGATAATATAGACAGGACGTGGAGCATCTTTATTAATCCATATCATAAATGGTTTTGCATTCGAGGTCTTATACTGAATTGTACTAGGCTTACGAAAAGCTTTATTGTAAATTGTTAACGTATTCCTTTTATTAAAACGTGTTTAAGCTTTTTTGTTGATCATGTAAAATTAGTGTATCCCTTCCCCTGTACTGTACTAAATGGATGTTTTGAATGCTGTTTTGATCGGATAAGAAAGCTGAGCGGGAAGTAAGACCGAAAGCGAAGCTTTAGGTCTTACTTCCCCGAAGCTTTCTTAACGAGGGTTTTCAATCCCAAACATAACCGAGGTAGAGTGTTTTATCTAACTTAAATACCGTAAAACATAAATGTGAGCGCTTATCGTATATTGAGGTTTTCTTACAGCAGAAGAATGAGGGGTAATTTTATAACTGTCAACTGTCAAAATTTACATTGTATAATGTTTGATTCCCAAATTCTGCGTTATAAACAGTATGTCTCCCGGACTAGCGTTATATAAAGGCAGAGACAGTGTGACTGTAAATAGAGGAAATCCACAAAGTTATTTCGGCTTCCGCGGAAGCGTGGAGGTAGAGCGTCCGATTTAAAGAGTAACGGTGTCGAGTTCGATTCCCGCCATCTACAAAAGTTATCTTTCTATACTTTTCGATAATAATTGTTATGAATTGAGTTGTGAAAAAAAATCTTAGTCTCATTTAAGGTCTTACTATCAAAAGTAAAAACTTACTTTCACAATAAAAACCTCATACGTGGTTATTATAAGAAGAAAAGCCGACTGAAATAATAATGAGGGGTTATTACGAGAAAACAAGATACCCACGAAACAATAGACACAATCCCTGATAGGTTTCTAATTTCTCTAAACACGTCCGCGCATGACAGATTCAACAAACTCTTATCGACATGTTCTCACGGTGGGCAGATCACAACCTAGTGGCTTCATAATTGTTTTTTACTTCACAAAAATGTAAAATATTGAAAATTCATGTTAAATTTGTAAATTAATTCAGGTGATATTGAAAGGATGTTCAGCATTAATTATAACAAAAGTGTAGCCCCAGGGAACTGCATGTACATAACAAGTTGCAATATCTCGACTTTTTTTTATCCGCTGTTGTTCTTCTTCATCCGAATGCTTTCAAACATCAAAGAGCTCTATGCAATATAATTGCATGCAAGATGACTGACAGAATTGCTCTTTAGGATATACTCAGTATACATCGTGCTCGTCAAGTACAGATATAAGTCAAGCTTTACTATTTATAAAGGCTTGTGTCCTTTAAGCATAGCGACCTGTACCGACGTTGTCCTGGTTTATTATTCTTTTAACGCATTCAATATTTGCTCAGTGTTGTGTTGAGGTTGCCATAGGAAACTAGCGCCTTATAACGGGGTGGAGTGTGTAAGACAATCTATAAGCACGCAGGGTACTATCATGCACGAAATTGTTTTGTCCTGTTAGAAATGTTTTTAGTTTATTTTAGAATTAGTTTTCTATTTGAAATACATCCCCATAGATTAGATAAAAACATTTATGAAATATATAGGTAAAATTATGTTAATGTGTTTGTATTAACGACTTCAATATTCTATTTAAAAATTGATAATCTAAATGCTCCGTAATAAATAACCAAGACGAATATAAGTATTGCGGTTATGTCAAATGATGCATTAGATGATAAATTGATGCTAATTAATATCACCGAGCCGGCGTTCTTATTCGTTGCTCTTTAATGCCCATTCAAGCATTACGACTTAGCCACGCAAACGGAACAAAAGTTATTTTGCTGTTTTGAGAATCGATGGTGTGATTATTTGGGTTACATTTCTAACCTTAATTATTATCTAAATTGTGCAATGCTTATAAATTTAAATCGAAAATACTATCGTATTTTATGAATATGAAGAGAAAATAAGGACAGCAAGATTTTCGTGACAACTTGTTTTGTGAACATACAACGAAAATGTTTCAGAGTAAATGTATATGTTTACTTGTGAATCAGTTCACAATCCAACAGATGAAGGAGAAAACAGATAACCCTAAACGTTATTTTTGTTCACAATATAGAAATTATTAAAAGCAAAAATACTTATCAAAGAAGAACAGTAAATTAATATGCAGAAAATATTGGTATTTTTATATATTCCACTTCTAAATGATCCTTAAAGATTATGAAAAAAACAATAACAAAGGATTTTGGTTAATTTGAAGATTCTATTTCATGAATAATACACAAACGATCTATATTCAACTACATTTAAGGTTTCCACTTCAAAAACACAATGCAGAAAGAGACGAGTCTAACAGATTAAGATTACAATAATTGAAGTCCATTCCATTTGAAAGTTCAACATACACTAGACATGTGCATATATCAGCTCTCTACCTTCTTTGTACAGTATACGGTGTTACAATGAATTGTTTCGCCAACGCAACTGGGTTAACACTACCGTATTTGTTCCAATTAACGCGCACTTGGCACATGTTCAATTTTATACTTAATCAGTATAGGTATTTATATATTCCGTCAAATATACAAGAACTATTAAATTGTAAAAAGGAATTACCTCGACAATTTACAATACACATTTACACCATCAATACCTTATCTACGATAAACATACGTCAATATGATTAAATACGGTATCTATGAGCTTGTAGATGAAAACAAATTAACCTATTTGCTAATTGCTCATTAAGACTCATTTAGACCCTGAAGTAGCGCAACTATGCATAATTTCATATCAAGTAAAACATTAGTGACCTGCATACTGAATGTCATAGTGCCCTTGGAACGCCTTACACTGCCAACGCACAGAATCTACATGTAGAAGATATCTGCCCCGCCCCTTAGTTCTACAACATGACCCAACGCTGTGATAGAGCGCGGTGGTGGATCACACCAAACACTTATAACACCTACACGGTATATACCTGTCTGACACAATGCAATCAATAGCTAAAACGCAATTTGTGTATCATAGGTTACTTCCGCCTCTCACCTTGTTTTCAGGGATTTCTCCTTTTTCGGAAAATAATCGTATTTGGATCTATACGCCGGCCGGTTGTATCCCAGTCGCTCACTACACAACGGATCGGCTGCGTCAGCAAGCTTGATTATAGTAATACAGGCCTTGACATGCCCGCTCTCATGTCTCCCATTCTGCCTCGTTATTAGGCAAATGAATTAACTTCATTTATCTATCGAACACTTATCTTACAAAGCCAATATACTTTTCGTAATACACATAATAAATGTGTTGATAGCTGTTACATTTTTTCCAACAAAATAAACTTTTTATTATTAACTGTTATGATAGTCGATCTCGATATCTGACATGTATACAAGCCAGGCAATATCTATCCTACTGCGCAAGTCTTGAATGACGTCACCAGATACAAATTAGATGAGGATATTGTATAAAGGGTAACAGCAATGATGATCTTTATAACAATAAATCAATTATTTCAAGTGATGAAGTAGAAAAAACGTATCTGAATAATTCGACATATTTTTTTGTCTTAATGAATAGTGAGCCAAATGAAGTTAAGTTGTATTTAATACACAGAGAGGAGAACTAAGCAACGATGTGTGAACGAATAATTAGAAAATGTAACAAATGAATGATTCAAGACAAAAAGTAACATCCAATAAAAACAATACATCCATTTACATGTTCTTAAATGTAACAATGTAACTGCCATGTAATTCATTTGTCAAAAGTAAGCACATTCACAACCTGAAATAGTGACTAAAAGTAATACGAACATCAGAAACAACGAATGAATATATTACACTTCACGAACACATTATACGACAAAACCATTGTGAATAAAGACAGATGTGGATTAACAAGGGAAACGGATGTTAGCACATCATGTGTCTTTGAGCAAACATAAACATCAAAAGCAGCATAACCTGAATGAAAATGTGCCTACTTCTTTAGAAGACATGCCCATCAAAGACATTCAATATCGAATTTGTTCGGTATCAGTATTAAGTTTGTCCCTGTTGAAAAGAGATTATATGTTTTACACCAGTTTTGATGTCCAGCTGTCGGAAAATTTGAAGTAACTGTTTTAGCGACTGCAAGAGCACCATAAATATATCTACTTTGATTATATTGGTGTATATATGTTAAGAGCACGCCTAATAGAGATAAACGTCATATGATGCAATTAAAAACATAAATAAAGATAATGCGTCACTACAAACGTCTCTTGTAGACGTTTACGCATTATCTTTATTTATGTTTTTATGATCTCTTGACGCGCGTCTTCTGTCCAATTGCTGACTTCTTGGTTGTTGATGTCTTTCTCCTTTACTGCCTTATGTTGGTTTCGCCCATACATTTATTTCTTTTCATTATAATTATTTAGAATCTTCTATGACGTTTCTAACTGTTAGTTTCTATTTTCAAGGATGTGGCCTTTACCCAGGATTATATACTTATCTTGTCCCATCGTCATAATCCCTATGGGGAGAATTCTTCTTCAGAACAGGATGGTCCTACCACGAGACAAATGTCAGCAAGTTCATGTTAAACCCAACTACTAGTATATATACATGTACTTATTGATTCCCATCGACGTTTGTTCTCAAACCTCGGGTGGGTGTCATCATCGTGGAGAAATCGAATATAGTTGTCTTTAGAAACGGAGGTATTGTGGCAAAAACTGAAAAATGGTCATTTAGTGGCAAACCTATGGGTGTTGTTTCATATTATAAATATTTAGGTCTTGTATTTTCCAGTCGATTAAATTGGTCTATTGCATGTAAAACGCTTGCAGCACAAGCCAAAAAGGCAATGTTTTCAATTGTTAAGCTCTTTAAAATGAACAAGTTTATTTCATTCAATTCTGCTTGCTTACTTTTTGACTCTAAGATAGCGCCAATTGTGTTATATGGTTCTGAAATTTGGGGAGCTCATTATTTCCAAGTCATTGGAAATGTCCATGCAACATATTTTTAAAGGTTCCCAATATAGGTAAATATGCTTCCAACAAAGCCATACTTGGCGAAACAGATCGTTATAACATGCATATCGAAAGTTAAATGAGAGTAAATTTTGGATTAAACTTATTAGAATGCCCATCAATGTTATCAACTATTGAAATCATTAGATGATCGCGGAAAGCATTCGTGGGCTTTTCTTATGCCTGGTTGAATCAAAATGTTGGTGACAGGAAAATATGTTTGTCTATGTTTAAACTACGAACTAAGGATATGTTTATACAAAATTGGTCAGAAACAGTTAATTCATCAAGTTATTTAAGTCATTACTCGCAAAGTAAAGCGGTGTTTAGACCGGAAAAGTATATTAGTTTTCTTAATGATAAATCAATCTCACGAAATCTATGCAAATTTAGAATTTCACTACATTCTTTAAAAATAAAACGTTTTAGAAAAGATAATACTACACTGGATGATATATCATGTTCTTATTTTTTATCTGGTAACATAGAAGACGAATGTCACAATCATATTATTAGTTTGTGATGCCTTTTTTGCCTGCCGAAACAAATATTTGAATTGTATTAATGTCAATCCACAAACCATGTATAATCTACTTAATTTAAAATATTGATGTCTTAAAATCTGTTGCCATTTTTATATTCTGAACATTTGATGTCCATTTTAAAATCCCAAGCAAAACCAGTATCTATGTCACGTGATATCAAGCTGTCATGATGAAACATCAATTGTACTTTGGGCCACTGGGCCTTAAATATTGAATAAACCTGTCTGTCTGTCTGTCTGTCTGTCTGTCTGTCTGTCTGTCTGTGTGTCATCATCGGTACAAAACATGTTAAGTATCTGAGAAGTCAGGGAAGAGATATAAAACAGGTAGGAAAACAACCATTGAATATCTATATTTGAAGAACATAAACAATTTAATATTTTTAAAATGCTGCACGGGGGCATGCAATGATGCACTTTATAAGTGTTGATGTTTTTTGCCCTTCACTTCAATACAACTAGTTCTTCCTTCAAACATGGATAACATTGTCATGACGGCATTTCAAGAAATATTTTACTAGTGGCCCTATTCATTATTTCATTAATCCCTCTCATATCTCGCTATATCTTCTACTTTCATAATATTTGTTCTCTTTGCTGTTCACTTTCGTTTCGCCCCCGCCAAGCTCTTACTCTTCATCTTAGCTCCTGTGACATGGATAGAGGATAGAGTTCAGCTGACACAGGACAGAAATGCGATCAAAGAATAAGAACATCTTTTAAAAAGAGAAATGAAAGCATAATGAAGGAAATATGTATTCTTTCTTAATTACGAAATTAGTATAGACCATAATCCCATGACTACAATAAGACGTATACACGAAGCTAATATTAAGATACAGTGATCTTAGAAGCATAGCTTAAAAGGAGGGTTCTATCGGAGTATTTTTTGTGAAAACGAAATTCAAGAGGATATTCCAGATTATACATATATGCTTTTAATATATGATTAAAACACAGTCATATATATATAAATTGCTTTGTTGCGTTGATAACGTTTCATAGCTGAAAGCCCAACCATGTTCTACACACTCCATGCTGATGAGGTCCTAAAGACCGAAACAGCTGGCTGTCCATGGTTTATATATTTATTTTTTTATATTTTACATGAGTCGTAGTGGCATAGGCCAATTAGTAAAGGTATTTAAGTAAATAGGCAGTGACATTGACCAGTATTTCATGAATTTGGAGTACCGTAGTTGCAGTTTGAGAAAGAGATATATTTATCTAAATCGTATGTATTAATAATGTCTCTTTTGATATGTTGTATATTTGGTATTCTTTTGGAGAGCTAACATTTAAAAATATTGAATGTTGTTGTATTTATGATCAAGTTTACGACATAGTTTCGCTTTTCATAGTAACCAAATAGGATTTTTTCTTTGGTGAATTCTAGTTTGATTCCTGTTTTGTTCTGGATCCAGTCTTCTAATTCTCTCCATATGTGATTGACTTGTGTACATTCATAAAGGAGATGTGATATTTATTCGATGTCAGTTTTGCATAAGTCGCACATGTTGTATATTGTATTTTGTAAAAGAGTTCGTTTGTGTGTAGTATTCTGTAAATCATGCTTTGTTGAAACCACTGTAGTTTTCTATTAGCATATGAGCGAAATGGTATGTTATGTATGGTTTTCCATTCTGTTTTAGTAAAGGTACATGCGAGATTGTTCTCCCATTTTCGTACGTGTTTGGTAGTCGTTATGTCGAAGAGCGCTGTGTTCTGCATCCTTTACTCGTTTCGTTTACATCTTTGATGAAGTAAGGCAAAATTGGTGTTTGAAGTTTGAGTCCTAGTTTAATGTGTTTACTATTTGCGTAGAAGTCAATTGATTTAATAATGCCATGGTATTTGTTTTTATATTGCATTTATTTTGCACAGAAGATAAGTCAAGATAATTTCCATTGCTGTTCATTAAGTCATTAACATATTTGATTCCTTTATCAGAATAATGTTTATAGAAAAAGGTACTTCCTCCTATCTTAATGTTCTTATTGTGCCATACAGTTTGGGAAAGGATATCGCATTCGTTCTTAACATTTTCTCCTTTAATATTTAGGCATAATTCCCATGCCTTCAAAACATCTTTCCAGAAGGGATTTGTTTTTTGGTTCGTTAATTTGCTTGTGAGGTTGTCTTCATTATTTAAGAGGCGGTCTATGGATAATCGCGTAGTATTTGTGAGGAATAATTCTAGCATTGGGCTTATGGCATGGCATGGTGTCCGGCGTCCGTCCATCCGTCCGTCCGTAAACTTTTTCGACGTCTTCTCCAGAACCAATGACTCCACAGAGTTGAAATTTTATGTGCAGACTCCTTGGCCAATGGCCAATTGTAGATTTTTTGTCGTTACGGAGCATTATATTGCTAATATTTCTGCGCATATAAAAAATTAATAGGGTGATATTGGATCTCCTTGTCTGCAGCCTCTTGTAATACTGAAGAAATCTGTACCGGAGCCATTTATAAGGACGCTTGATCTAATATTTTTGAAAAATGTGTCAATCCAATGTTTAAGAGATGGGCCAAAGTTTAAGAAAGTCAACTCTCAGTTTACCGAGGCAAAGGCTTTTTCAAAATCTATTAGTAAAAGTAATCCAGGTATTTTCATGCATTCAGTGTAGTCCATGATATCATACACTAGTCTGGTGCATTCGCCTATATATCGATTAGTTATGAAGCCTTTTTGGTCTTCGTTTATTATATTTAGTAAAATTGTTTCATTCTTTTCAGATACTGTTTTGCTTTATCCTTTTAGGGAAGCAGGTTATTAGTCCCTGGTCAGGCTAATTGATAAAGATCCATTATAATAACCAAAATTGAGAGATCTTATCAAGAATTTATGTAAATCTTGCCAGAAAAATTTATAATACTCAACTGTATATCCTGAGGGTCCTGGGCTTTTCCCATTTTTCATGTTTTTCAAAGATTTTAGTACTTCATCGTAATTGAGATCGCCTTCTAAGCTAAGTTTTTGTTTGTCTGTAAGTTTCGGGGTATTAATTGTCTCAAACAATTGTTCTTAGTTAATATTTTCACAGTTTTGTTTACTGTACAGGTTTATATAGTAATTGTGGGTTTCTTTAAGGACGTCTTCCTTATTTGTGAGAATCTCTTCGTTTTTGTTCTCTAGTCTAGTTATTGTCTTATTAATATAATTTCTTGTAAAAATTTCCCGAAAAATCGGGTTGGTTTTTCACCTTTTTCAGTCCAATCTGCTTTAGATCTCATTATTATTCCTTTTGTTTTTATTTCGTTTATTGTTTCCAGTTCGTTATTTAATTCAGCTGTTGAGTTTGTTATCTGCTTTTTTCATCAATGTTGTCCGTTGTGTCTAGTTTTTGATCATTTTCTTCTATTTCTTGCTTTAGTTCATTTTCTCGCTTTAGATTCTAGTCTTGTTTTCTTTTTCTCGGAAGAGTATTTTATGGTTTGGACCCTTATCATTAGCAGCAGAGTTTCAAAAAATAATTGATCATCTATTTTGAATATGATTTTACCATTTTCATCTATTTCTTTTTTTGTTTTGTTCAATGGTATCTGAAATAACATCTTTTATTTTGTTTACAAAGTTTGTGTCATATAGAAGTGAATTGTTAAATTTCTAATATCCTCTACCTCTTTCAATGTTATCAAATTTCATGGTTATCCAATGATTATATTATTAGGGACATCTAAAAACTCTAAACTCTAAAATTAACTGAAATCGAACGAGGACGAGGTTTTTGGAAATTTAATAATTCGCTACTGCATGATAAAACATATGTGGATAATATCAAAGAAATAATTAAGAGCACGAAAAAACAATATGAAAGCGGCACCGAAGAGTTTAATAAACCAATATATACTATTGACGACAAACTTCTATTTGAAACGATTCTTCTCATGATCAGAGGACAAACTATAAAATATTCATCAGAGAAAAAACGGAAAAGGGAAAAAGATGAGAAAGATTTAACAAAGCAAATAGCAGAACTAAATATCAAACTCGACGAAGGTGAGAGTATAGATGACAAAAAGGAAATATCAGAGCAATTAAAATCAGCAAATCAGAAATTAGAGAAGATAAATGAAATAAAAACTGAAGGGATAATGACGAGAGCAAAAGTAGAATGGAAGGAGAAGGGTGAAAAACCTACAAAATATTTCCTTTCTCTTGAAAATCGAAATAACATAAATAAAACTATTGCAAAGTTACAATCCAAAACTGGAGAAACGTTAACAAAAACAAAAGACATATTACCAGAAGTGAAATCCTACTACCAGAATCTGTACACAAAACAAACATGTAGCGATATTGATCTAAATGAGCTTTTTTAGGACTTCTCCGTTCCAAAACTTAGTGAAAGTGAAAAAAACAATATTGAAGGAGATCTAAAATATGACGAAGTACTAGCCGCTTTAAAGAAAATGAAAAACAATAAAAGCCCCGGACCCTCCGGGTTCACTGCCGAATTTTATAAATTTTTCTGGATTGACCTTAATAAAAGCTCTCAACTCCGCTTTCGAAAAAGAAGAGCTATCAGTAAGTCAAAAGCAAGGCTTGATAACATGTATACCGAAAAAAGGAAAAACAAAAGAGTCTCTAAAAAACTGGACACCAATCTCCATTTTAAACGTTTCATATAAAATAGCATCCGCAACAATCGCAGATAGAATAAAAACAGTACTCCCGACAATAATAAATGAAGATCAGAAAGGCTTAATGTCAGAACGATACATCGGTGAATGTACGCGCATGATTTACGACATCATTGATTACACTGAATGCATGGAGATACCCGGTTTATTACTTTTAATAGACTTTGAAAAAGCATTTGACTCAGTTGATTGGTTATTTATTCAAAAAACTTTAAATTATTTTGGATTTGGCTCATATATCCGACGATGGATTGAATTACATTATACACACATTCAATCTAGTGTAACAGTAAACGGTTTTTCGCCTGAGTGTTTTTACCTTACAAGAGGATGCAGGCAAGGTGACCCATTATCCCCCTACATTTTCATAATATGTGCCGAAGTGCTAAGTATAATGTTACGAAATAATGAGAATATAAAGGGAATAAAGATAGGCAACACCGAATATCTCTTATCGCAATTTGCCGATGACACATCTCTTGTACTTGACGGAACCGAAAAATGTCTTCAACATACCCTCAAAACCTTAAATAATTTCGCATCGTTTTCTGGTCTTAATAAGATAAATACAAGCAAGACTCAGGTTATATGGATAGGGGCATTGAAACACTCACAGAATATCCTCTGCAAAAGTTATAAACTAGACTGGAATCAACGCGATTTCACTATCCTTGGCATTACCTTTACACATAACCTGGCCGAAATGGTGGAAAGGAATTATAAGGACAAACTGAAAATGATCAGAATTATAATGAATCAATGGTTAGGAAGATATCTCACTCCCCTTGGAAGAAATACAGTTTTAAAAAGTCTGATTCTTCCAAAATTAAATCACCTATTTTCAATTCTTCCGAACCCAAGTGATAAGATTATTAAAGAATTAACCTGTCTATGCTTTAACTTTATATGGCGTCACAAACCAGACAAAATAAGTCGTAATGAAATAATACAATCACACGAAGACGGCGGAATAAGAGTAGGCCCTACCAAATATAAAAAACACAGTTTTAGCACAAAAAGTAGCATGGATTAAACGACTCTTCAAGTCAGAAGATGACAACAAATTAAAACAACTATATGTACAAAATGTATCTCCAAAATCTGAGCATTATTACCTCAAATCACAAAAGTATATTGAAGAAAAGATTCTTACACCGAGGACTAACCCTTTCTGGCGAGATGTACTCAGAGCTTGGGGATTATTTATCAGCAAAAAAGGTTCAAATGTTAATGATGTCAACGATATTCTTTCCCAACCAATCTGGTGTAACGAAAAATATTACAATAGGCAAACAGGAAATATGCTATACACATTACATACAACACGGAATAATATTTATAAATGACATCCTGGATGAACAAGGACAGTTTCAAAACTTCGAAACGTTCACAAATTCTTATAAATGTAAAACACATTTTTTAGAATATGCTGGTATAGTTCAGTCAATCAAAGCTTATCTTAAAAATAAAAATCTCGAATTATCAAATAAACTATCCAATCCCATCCTGCCATACTTCATATCAGACATCGTAATACCAATTAAAGGATGCAGACTATTCTATGATATGTTTCAGAGCTCTGCCAATGGTTACACATATAAATACAGGCAGAAGTGGGAAAAGGATTTAAATCAATCTATTACTTCTAGAGAATGGGCCGAAATAAATAAGACGCCATTTTCATCACATCTCGGCACAAAGCAAATTTGGTTTCAATACTCCATCATACATAACATTCTCCCTCTGAACGATCTCCTATTCAAAATGAAACTGAAAGACACAAACAAATGTACCTTCTGTAAAGTATCTCTAGAAACTATAGTTCACATATTCTATGATTGTCCGATTGTGGATAACATCTGGGACAGAATCAAGACCTGGATAGAGCAAAAAACAGATTCCAAATTGAACCTTTCAAAACGCAATATATGTCTCGGATATCCTGAAAGACGAAATATGATTCTCAACCTTATAATAACAACTGTCAAGTATAATATATACATATCCAAATTAAAAGGATCTTTACCGCAACTTCATACAATAAAACAAGATTTAAAACATGCCTACGAAATTGACAAACTCGTATGTTACTCAGATTGCAATTATTCGAAATTCACTAAATTCTGGTCCGTATGCCATAATCTATTTACTATTCAAAACTCACTGCAACTTCTTGAATGTCAAATGCCAGGTTTAAAAAGAAACGAGAGAACTTTAGTGAATTCCTGTATTTTTGTTTTGCAGTTGTTCTGTACTAATATGTGTTTGTACTTCTATTGAAAACTTTGTACTATGAATGTCATATCATATATATGTCTGTGTATCTGAAAAAGAAATAAAATTATAAAAAAAAAAAAAAACAACAAAAAAAACAGTAATTCAGTGTAAAAATTAACGTGTGAGGAGCCTCAAGAGAATATTGCAAAATAATACAATGATTACTCCCTATGGCAGTGACGTAATTAACATATGCTTGCAGCTTGAAATATCCCATTATTACCAAATATTCACGATTACATTTTTTGGTGGTGACGTAAATGGATAATATATATATCATACACTACAACATTAATCATATATTATTGTTAGTCACGGAGATATGTAAAAATAACACCTTGAATAATATTCACGTGACGAGTCACATGACCAAATCTAGTAAAGATGGCGGCGGTAACACTTTAGGTGAGTGTTATGACAATAACTTTTGGAAATCTTGACGATACAGTGTACACAAGGGTTCCGTTTTGTAGAGTGACTTTGAGATAATATAACTGATTACCTAGAAATGTCCCAAAAAACAGTTATGTCCTATTTGAGGTCTCTATTACACTAAAATATGCAACATATTTTGGAAACTGAAACGCCCCTTGAGATACAGACAATAAGAAAATAACGTATCTTTGGTCTTTCAATTATGCTAGTGAGTGTAAATTCATGTTTGAGAATTAGTCTGTGAAATGATCAGGGCCCAATGGTCAAAACAAATTCAATAGACTGCTAATAATAAGAGTAAGATAGCCTTTTTGTCACAGGTATATTCGTACACAATTTGTAAAGTGAAGTTTGTGTGATAATGATATTACAAATCTTAGGAAGTTTCACACGAAGCATGTTAATCTGACGCCTAGCCCAGACCTCCCCTTAACATTGATGACATCACCTCGGTACGAAAACTGATCTAATGTTAGCCGTCCGAAAACCAAGTCCTTGGCGATATCTTTCAAAATGATTAAAAGATTTCATATACAATGTATGGATATAAACTGTTGTTAATGTCAAATGTAATGGTAAATAATTTGGTGCATACTGCTGTTTATATATTTCTGTTTAAAATATATCATCTCAAATTGACTCAATTTACCCTGCAGTGCAGCTGGACTTTGTTTTTCCAATTTTAATAACCTTTTCAATTTTTTCAAAATACATTGTATTTTGTTCAATCTAGCAACAAATATGAAATTATATCTCTGCAATAAAATTATTTCCATAGCATTATACACTATATCCTAAATACAAAGTGAGAATGAGTTCACAACAATATAACCACAATTAATTGAAATATAATCTGTAATCTGCGTTTGAAATTAGTTCTTATCTGGGATCCTATGGCTAGTAAAAGTTAATGGGATAGTAAAATGTTTTGAGTGTAGTCCAAAAGGCCTTGATAACCCAAACGCCCCTTTTTTCATTAAAATCATTCGGATAGTTATATATTCGGACTATTGAAATGAAAGAAACAAGATGGATTAAGATTGGTTGCAGCTTCCTACCGTTCGGACATCGGAGGATCCGGATTATCGGTGACTGTAATCCTGTAGATGCATTTTGCTAGTTCAAATGACTTTAGACTAGAACTTAAGAATTAATGATTGCGAGTGCCTTGATCCCTGGAAATACATTGAGCACTTCAAGTCATGAATGTTAACTTTGCATTGTATTTTTCAGATCTGTCCTGGATGACCAGTCCATATCCATGACGATCATGAACAAGCAAGCATTCAATGTACCTGGCATTCCGCCGGACCTCCGCCGGGAGGAAACTGTGATGCAAATTGCAGATTCTCTCGACTATTTGGACAAAATTGCAAATGACATCTTCAATCGCATTAGTAGTCGTGTTGCCGAAAACAAAGCCAGACTTCAAAAAGTCAATGACAGAGTAAACCTTGCCCAAGCAAGAGTTGATAAACTTCAAGGAAGTAACAAGGCCACCAAAGTGTTTGCATGTTCTAAATATCCTGCCGGGGATAAGAGTGAAGACTTTGACTCTGTATTCAAAGACACTAAGGCTCTCCAAGAAATTAAACGAGGTCATTATAAGCTGCAAGTGAAACACCGAAATGTGGATGACCGAGTGATCCGTGAAAAGCTACAGTATTACAATGTTCATCTTGACCTGAAGAGGAAGAAAGGAGGAGAGGACAAGAGTGAAGGATTGGGAGGATTGCCCAAAGTTCTCCCTTCAGTTAGCTCTTTGCTTCTCTTCAATACCTCAGAAAACCCGTAAGTAACCAGTGCTTATGTATCATGTGTTGTTGTCAAGGTATCGCATGAGTCTGTAAAATGTATCATTCTATGTTGGGATGCAAGAGTCGATAATATATTCATATGCTAGTTTAACATTAATTCAAAATTTAGTTTCTGAAATAATTGTGGTTTGTTGCAGAACCAAACATTAACAAAACCTAGGGTCCTTTAACCCACCATAGATCTTAGTGTTCAGTTTCACCCCTAGTCATTGAACGAAATTCTCCCCTTCATAATCTTTGTATTCTTTTTACCTTTAGTTACAAGAAGTATGTGATGCTGGACCCCCTGGGCGTGGTCACCAAGACGCGAGCTACTATAGAGGAGGAGGAGGCTGGGCTGGCCGATGCACCGAGCACCATTGTCCAGCGTGAAGAGCTGCAGAGACAGACTGCGGAGAACTTCTTCTACATCCCAGACATTGGACATGTTCCTGAGATAGCTGTACCAGATTTCCTTCCAAACTTGCTAGGTTGGTACTGACAGAAATTTGTTCCTTGTAGATTTATTGTGTTTATAAAATGTAGGATTTGTATCAAAATCTTTTCTTTTAGGTATACTTCATTTTTCAGAGTTATTTTGTTATTATTGTTTAAGTTTTTATCATTCTCTCTCCACTGAATTTACTCAAGTCATTTCCACTCTTGTAACGGTAAGTAACCTCTGTTCTAATCTGAGCTTTTTCTTGTGCCAGCAAGACAGTTCTGATTGGTTGCAATCCTAGTTAGTTGTACAATTGGCATTGTTGTTTCAGACTGAGCTTTCAGTCTGTTCATGTAACCGTTGAGAAGACTAGAGATTCTTTACCAGTGTTTACCAGGCGCATATATAACTTTCAAGACAGAAGTTGGAAATGTAGGACCATTTTTGATGGATAGGACTTTGGACATCATCTGTGTTACAAATTTTTATGAAAACAGAGAAATATCAACCAATACCAACAGAGGTTACATGGGAAGATAGAAGTTGAGTTGTGGACAGTGTCTTGATATGACAGCACAGTGATTATCCAGTGTGACTGGATATTATTCTTTGTGTTCAGTTATTCTCAATCTAAGATGACATCGTCTTGAAATTGAGGCTCTGTCCTTTTTTAGCTCATCAGGCCTGAAAGGCCCGATGGGCTTATGGCATGGGATGGCGTCCGGCGTCCGGCGTCCGTCCGTCCATCCGTCCGTCCATCCGTCCGTAAACTTTTCGCTTTTTCGACTTATCCTCCAGAACCAATAACTCCACAGAGCTGAAATTTTATCTGCAGACTCCTTGGCCAATGAGGATTCTAAATTATAGATTTCGTGACCCCATGACCCCAAATGGGGTCACAGGGGTCACATCCTTAAAAACCTATTTTCATCTTCTTCTCCAGTTCCAAAAGGTCTAGAGAGCTGAAAAGTTGTGTGCAGACTCCTTGGCTAATGGGGATTCTAAATTGTAGATTTCGTGACCCCATGACCCCAAATGGGGTCACAGGGGTCACATCCTTAAAAACCTATTTTCATCTTCTTCTCCAGTTCCAAAAGGTCTAGAGAGCTGAAAAGTTGTGTGCAGACTCCTTGGCTAATGGGGATTCTAAAATTGTAGATTTCGTGACCCCATGACCCTAAATGGGGTCACAGGGGTCACAGGGGTCACATGATTAAAAACCTATTTTCAGCTTCTTCTCCAGTTCCAAAAGGTCTAGAGAGCTGAAAAGTTGTGTGCAGACTTTTTGGCAAATGGGGATTCTAAATTGTAGATTTCGTGATCCCATGACCCCAAATGAGGTCACAGGGGTCACATGTTTAAAAACCTATTTTCATCTTCTTCTCCTGTTCCAAAAGGTCTAGAGAGCTGAAAAGTTGTGTGCAGACTCCGTGGCTAATGGGGATTCTAAATTGTAGATTTCGTCCCCAATCTAGGTCACGGGGTCATGACCCAAAAACCTATTTTCATCTTCTTCTCCAGTTTATATGTAAAGCTCTAGAAAGGAGAAATGTGGTGTAGAGATTCTTTGGTCAAAGGTGATTCTTGATTGTAGGATTGGTGACCCTGTGACTCCAAATGTGGGTCACAGGGGTCATGATCTAAAACCCATATTATTTTGCTTGTTAACAATGTATTACTTGAGATAACTTAGATATTCAACCTTAGATAATAAATCAATGAAATTCTGATGAGCTACAGAGCCCATGGCTCTATTTTTTAAACTTCCTCCAGATTCAGTATTGTAAAATTACTTGCTGTTTTACAGGCGTGGCTGACGATGTGTCCTTCAGTGCTGATCAGGGACCATCCATTGCTCCCTCAGTCCTGGGCTCCTCCAACATTCCTGACCTCCCCTCCGTCGAGCTGCCGGAGACTGTACCCTCTGGACCTGCAGCCCCTGAAACAACAGGTGCCCCTCCACCCCCTGCTGCTCCTCCTGGACCTCCCCCTGCCGCTCCACCTCCCCCACCCCCTTCATCAGCACCACCACCACCCCCTCCTCCCCCACCAAGTGGTGCTCCACCCCCACCTCCCCCTGGTGGCCCACCACCGCCACCTCCTCCCCCGCCCCCACCACCTGGAGGAGACCTACAGAGTGCTCCGACTGAGGTAGCAGCCCCTAGTGATGGGCGATCTAGTCTTCTAGATTCTATCCGGAAAGCTGGAGGCGCAGGAAAAGCCAAACTGAAGAGTGCGAAGGACAAGAAGAATGAGTACAGGATGAAGAAACAGGAAGAGAAGGCTGGGGGAGGGAGCTCTTCAGGTGGCGGAGGGGGAGACCTCATGTCTGACCTTTTCTCCAAGCTCACGATGAGACGGAAGGGGATTTCTGGGACCGGGAAACAAGCAGGAGGCGGAGGAGGAGGGGAGAAGACAGAGTCTTCATCTTCTGGTGGGGGAGGAGGTGTCATGGATAAAATCTCCTCGATGATCCCGCCACCTCCTAAACCAGGGGACGGTGCTGCCGAGGCGGAAGATGATTGGGATTAGATGTCAAGAAAAGCTTCTTTTATCTACTGAAATGTGTCGGATGATTTGATGATTAAAAATGGAATTACAGTTGTTGTACAGTTATGGACATATTTCTTCCATGATCGTGTCTTTGTAATCTTTGCTGTAAAGATGAACTGATATTTTATGATGATACTTGAGACAAGAGATTGTTGCTGGTGTACAGAGAAAAGAATTGTGTTATGATCATCGTTTCCTTAACTTGCATAGGAAAGAAAACATGGAGATTCAAATGTTTTTTAAAATGATGATATATTCATTTGTATATTACAAAAGTTCACAAAATGGATGTGCATTTAGGAAATATGGATGAAGTAATAGGTAATCGAGTTTGATTTATTTCATTTAATCCTAAAATAGATTATCCTTAAGATAGACTAGCTGTTTATGTTTTACATTCTTACAAAGAAAAGTGGCTGGTATTTGTTACACCAAGGAACTTGTACAGTTTTTCATTGTCATTGTAATGTACATTAGAGGTTTGTCACAAGAGTGTTTTGATACAGGTGAACACAGATATAGCGAACACGGATATAGCGAACAACGGATATTGCGAACAAATTTATAATTTATCAAAAGCCCTATATAATATGCCAAACGCGAATAGCGAACAGCATATAAAGCTAACTGAATTCTTTGGTCTCTTGGAGTTCGTTATATCCGTGTTCTACTGTAGTTAAAATGCAACTAGATCAAATATGTCATTTACTCTTGGCTCATTTTCTGCATCTTACCTTTTGTATATTTGAATCAACACAATTCAGGAGACTTTCTTTACTGGTGGTTTTGTTTGAAATGAAACCTGTGTTCCAGTCGAGAGTGATAAGCCTTGTCTCCTGTAATGTCTTTGACTACAAGGAGGGGACAAGTTACAGGCTCAAACAAGCTTGACTGTAAAACAAGAGATGCATGTGATGTGTTTCACCTTTCGTTAATGCAAGATTGACAGACTGGATGGGTCTATTAGCACACTTTTGTTTGAACCCAGGTTCAATATGAAGCATATATATGTTGTGCTGCTTAATAGTGAAACAATGATTTGTTTTTTATGTTAAATTTTGTGAGATGTACAATGGTCGAATTCGATTCAAGCAAATTAGTGCTCATATGTGGATGTTTAAATATGCCAAAATCAGAATAAATAATTTTGTTACAGTTTGTGGTGCACAATTCCATGTTGTTACAGAAGTATTTCTTGTTATCATGGTTTCTGACAGACTGTGAGTAAAGTTTTATGTTTTATAAAGCAATTGTTGGTTTATGTATGAAATGTGCAGATTTAAAAAGAAAGCAAATTGTTAACCAGATGTCCACAATTTATTTCAAAGTCAGTGCACAATTAATGTTCATTTTGCTGTTGGGGAAAAAGTTTTATTTGAGAATGTTGTCAATGTGATGAGCTTTGACATCATGTTATCCTAAGAAGTATATGAGAAAACTGTTTTAAATTCTGTTCTGACTAGCTCCAAGTATGTTATATATTTGTACCATAAATTCCACTTGATTTTTATCACTGAAACCTCACAAATTTGTAACTGAATAGATATTCTTCTCTTACTAAAAAAATTCTCAAAAATATAATATCTAGTCAACAGTTTGTTACTTTATCCCAGTGATTTTGTGAAGTTGTATATAATTGGACACATTCATGTTTGCAATAATTCACATTTAGTGTTCCCTGTGCAGCACAATCATGTCCTCGCTGGTGCTAGATGCAACTGTTGGAAATTTCACGTACCTTTGCTTCTCTGATTATCAAATTTGAAATAGTTTGATGTCCCAGGCGTCAATATAGCAACCAATTTAGGAGCATTTTCTCCCTGTAACTTTTATCCAAGAGCACACAATGTCTGTGACAAATTTTGAGGTCTACTAAAAAAATCAGTTTCTTCACCAAACATAACCATTATCTGTATCCATCACATTTGCTACCAAAATTGTGTTGAATATAAGCTAGTTTACAGTTTTTTTTCTTATATTCATTCATAAACATGTAATTTTAGCAATCATATCCTATATGTGCTCCTTGCATTTTCTTTCACTCCTAAGATAATATGGTAGGAGCGTGTCCACTCCTTGAAACAAGAAGTTTACTATGAGGCCGGTAAGTCCAAAATTACTTACATCAAAATTGCTATTGGTAGAGGATTCAGCTTCATCAAATCCTCGTGTATCCTGCTCCACAAGGTTACTTCAATCCCCTGTTTGTGTGCTGAGCTTTTGCCTTGTATCCCACTATAAATAACCAGCTAATGAAATTAAGTAACGTCAAGCGGTATTGGGAGTGCCCGGATGAGAAAATGACAAGCGACCATCAACTTTCATCAGCTAAAAATCGTGACAAGTAACCAGCCGTTATCAGTAAGGAGGCAACATTTTTGTAGAAAATCAGGGAATGGAAGTAACTTTGCGGATACAAATCCCTTGTTGAGCAGGGTGATATTCATATTCCTTTGCATAAGTTACTGAGCAGTCGTGTAAAGTATTTATGAATAATAAAGACCATTGAAGATTAAATGCCAAGGTGTTTTTATAGATTTATAATTGCATGTGATGTTTTGAGAACACTTTTGTCTGTTGATGCAGTGCTATTCTGGGATTATTCTCTGTCAGCCTCAGGGACCAATGAACAAACTTTAGTCTCTATGTAACAAAGATATATTCTGAAGTGAGTGAGTGAGTATTGCAACCATTAGCGGCGAAAATTATTTTGAAAATTTGTGCTTCCTACTAAGAACTTGTATCCCCTATGTACAGGTATCATCCCAAACAATTTCAGCTTTGGAGGTGTAGCACTTCTCAGAAGTGGAATTTGTGGACGTAGGACCACACCATAAACCCATCTGGGTTCATGTCTGACGAGCTGAAAATGAAATATACTAGTAGAAAGAAGTTAAAGAGTCGATCCTAAATTTTTGCAATACATTTCATCAGATACGGAGAACAAAAAATCAGACCACCTAAGCAGTGATACTGTAAGAATGAGTTAAAGTTGTCGTAAAACTGAGCCAGTAATGCACAGCAAATGCACTATTCAAACAACCATTGTTAGGATCTTTTGAAAACTCATTTTAAGAATTTCTAGGTAAAATAAAAATGTCGTGTCATAACATGTGAAACCACCTCATGCTCATTAGTCACCACATGGTGGAGACATGCTGTCGATCAGATGTCGAAAGAACATTTGGGGAATAGCCTGCAACTCTGCCTGAAGGAATTGCAGATCTTCTTGAAGAGAATGAGGTTGTCTCCAACAGGTCTGCCCAACTCATCCGATGCATGTCTGAATCTGCCAAATCAGGCCAATCCATTCGTTAAATGCCATATTGGTGAGAACATCAAGTCTTGCACGGTGTGGTTTAGCATTGTCATCTTTGAGCACAGACCCTTTTCCAATTTGGCAAAGAGTCCGTGAGGATCTAGTATTGAGGGTTACCAAACGATTTGTTACAGTCTGGTTGGATACCTGAACACCAGTTGCATTTCAGAGTTCAGCTCTCAGACACTTGGCTGTGCCAGTGATTTAGAATGACACATTTGAAACTATAACATTGATCTTGGCTTACCAGACAGCGGATGATTCTGAACTGAATTAGTTGCTTTGAACTGGTGCTGTTGTCTACCAATCGAACAGCTGTTTACCAGAGTTAGTCACGGAGAGCATTGCCATGTCTAATGTCAGACCACATTGCGTTTGAGCGATGCGAACAGTTTTCGTGGACTCTTGTATAGGTTGAATTGTTGAGTTCTCAGGAGACGGTCATGCTAGTTTGCTAATGGCATATGCTTTGTAAACACCTTTTTCCATTAGAATATGCTTAACCAATTTCAACAGTGCATCTGCTTAGAAATTGTTATTTATATCTTGTCTTTGCATAACAAAACATCACACAGAAATTTAGGTTTGACCCTTAACTGCATTTGAGTGGTATATACTGTTAAACAAAGGTGGCGGTCTATCAACCCAAGATGTGACGAGGTTGATCGTGAACAAATAACAAGTAGTTGTCACTGAGGTGACATGATCCCCCGCTACAAATTAATACTTCAAAATTGAAAAATAATGTCAAAATCAACTGTCGAACATGTCGAAAAATTCAAAGTTCCACTGTGACCTTGTGAATAATGTCAAGGTCACCAAAATCTAATTGGCCCGTCGTCTTTCCTTGGAGAAGCTATGTGTAAGATGTGAAGAGAATCCAGCAATTGGTTCTTGTGATATCCCGCTGACAAGGATAAACTGACAAAGTCTCGTTGTGACCTTGAAATGAAGGTCAAGGTCACAAACCTCTGTAAGAACATTACTCTCCCTATGATGAACCCATATGCAAAATATGAAAAGAATCCAGTGAATAGTATTTGAGTTATTCCATTTCGTACGGACGTAGCCGAATACTATATCCCCAGATTCGCCCTAACACACGCGGCAGGGGATAACAAAATTGTGAAACTTTGCAATTTGCATGCATGCATGTACGTAGTTATCTTGATTGTAGTGAAAGTTTAATGTATGTATATTCAATCTGTACTGGCAAATAATGCAATTGTGTTTGACATTTTGAAATATTGTAGAAAGATTACGATGCTCTTTGGATTAACAAAGAAAACCAAGTGAAATGTTGAAATACTATTTTATTTTCTCAATCCAGCATCAATGCCACTTCTCATCAGGTGTTAGGTAACTGTGCGTTTTGATAAAAAGTGACATTCATATTCATATTTATATATATATATACACATCAACAGAATTGTTATGAAAAACATCTTTAGATATTGAAAACTGAATAAACAGACTGATACTGAAAACTGAAATAACAGACTGATGCAGTGTAGAAAATGATGCAGCTATATCTTCTCAATTGTCTTGATAAAGTATAATTTTGACAATGATCAACTCATGATTAGATATCAGTTCAAGTACCTTCATCCCGATGATTCCTCTTATAATTCTGTTCTCTTTTTCTCTTAAATCCAATTATTAACAAATCTCTGAACAATGATTAATCATCGTTAATAAACATGATAATGAATGACTGATAAGTTTCTTAAATGACCATTACCATGGTTACTGGTTTAGTTTCATCGAGACAAATAAGACATTAAACAAATCGACATAGTTAACTATGAAGCAAAGAATTACATTCACACTCTGGCACATAAGTCAGGAAACATCAACATGTGAAATCACATCCTGGATCCAGTTACTTTCGAAGCTCTCTAGGGTCCAAGATGGCCACCTCTGTTGTGTATGCAGGATGCAACTATTGGTATGAACCTCTCTCATGGGATATCCAACCAAACATTCCTGGTTTTAAAGGGACACCACTGTGTCTATGAGATCAGATTTATCTACCTATGATTATTAGTGCCTGCTAAGAGTTGCGTTTTGCTTCACTGTTTACATCGAGTTATTACTTCAAGGTGTCTGCGACTCGGTAGCAGACATGCTAATCAGCATAGGTAACGGTAGATTAATCTGATCTCATAATATATCCCTTGACCCTTTAATAAAGTCTTGTGATCAGATTCACATCCATAACGATTGTATGACAATCTTGCTTTGCCACAAAGAGCGTGTCAACTGTCTGGGGACTGGAGATCATTACCTCGTAACCGTGACAACAGCTTCAATTAAAACTTTGCAAATAATTCACAGAATGCTCAATAGATATTTACTAAATACAACAAACATAGAATACTGATACGTCTACACTGACATAGAACTGTAAGTTACAATGAGATGGAAGCCTAAACGGTGTCAGATGATGCGTGTTACTACAGACTAGTTTGCATCAACGAGTTGTAATTGTTAACAAATTTACACAAACAAGTTTCAGATACACATGGTTGCTATCACTTTACTTTTACCTGCCTGTTTCAGTGACAATTATTTATATATACAATTTGAAAAACAAAACAAAATTTCAGTCTTCCTAGCAATTCTAGACTAGGTTTATTCAATAAACAAACATAACAATGACAACAGTCCCAAAACCAATGCAGAAAACTAAAATAAAACTCATAATTAGAATCTCTCACAGTTATAAATTTTCTGTCACTTCATTGTTCAGTGAACTTGCTTTTGAGAAAATATTTTGTAAGCATGATGAAGCTACCAAACTTGTTAGACCTCAAATGAAAAAAACAAAGAATCAGAATTTTATTAAAGCTATATATTTATACACAGGAATAGTTGCATATTCCTGAAACTACAAACAGCAGACCTTGATGGTAAATCATAATACAAAATTTCTTTTTCTCATAATAACAACAATAATAACTTTTCCTGATTTTCTAAAGCCTTGAACCAAAAGAGATATCAATGGCAGGTTTGCTGTTTGAAATTGACTTACCTAAAACTGTTGACATTATCAATTGTCTATCCAAATAGTTTGACTATAATCAGAGTGTAATTCATCCTGCTGTGAAAACAAACTGCAGATCTTTTAAAATTGCCTTTGTATAATAGTTATGCTAAGCAGAGATAAACGATTATTCAAAATCCGCCATACTTGATCAATAGGCCAGGCATACAATCATCTCAAATGACCATTTTCTGCACATGGTCTACAAGTGATGATTGTTAACAATTTAGGGGCAGTCAAGCTCAGCCATGTGTCACTCTCTAGGGAGTGAGGTAGAAAATGTAACAGAATTATCTACCTCCAATGTGGAGAGTTCTAAAGTTGTAATCTCAGTAATCATCTCCCCTTGTCACTACCTCCTTACACGTAGGTCTGAGGATAATGGTGTGTTCGAACTGTGCCGTGTAACAGCCCTTAATGTCACAGAGGGGAGGGTACGCGTCAATGATTCCTACATCACACAAGTTCTTCAATCCCATCAAGTATTTTGTCTGTCCGAGTCTGTCCAACCACCGCCTACAGAAAGCCAGAGTTCCGAAGTTCTGGTTGATAACATTTAGCAACTGTTTGGACTTGCTCAACCTGAAGAAAGCAACAAGATTTTTCAATGGTGTTCAAAATGTTATACATAGATTTTATAGTTTATAACTTTCTGTAAGCTTTTGGAGTGTTCATCAAATGACAAAATAAATATATAAATCTTTATAACAAATTGGTGTTTTTGGATTCAGAGAATTGAATTGATAAATTGTGCAAAAAAATCTTTCATGAACTTCAAAAAGTTATTATCATTAAAGGTAATATCCAAGAACGTAACTTTTCACAGAATTGCGCAGGTCCTCCATTTTTTAAGCCTTTAAGTCTCAGTGCTCACAAAAATCGTAGGTTCCATACACTAACATTTGCTTATCTATTCCTAAGCACTTAGAGAACTTAAAAACCTGGCGCAGAACTCTAGATCAAATTATTTATCACTGACGACTCACCTCAACGGAACGTGACCAACTTCAAAGTTCTTCATATAATGTGACACGTCCATGTCGTCATGGACCACTCCCTTCCCTGTGCTGCCGAACGTCTCTATAGCGTAGAACTCCCCCTCCTAGGACAGGGACAGGGACATTTACTAGGTCAGTGACTTTACATCAAGCTGAGAACTTCTCAGTTAATAATATCCATGACTGTCAGGTCAGTGACTCAAGCTGAGAACGTACTCGGCAATATTGAAATTTATTTTCAGAATTAAAGTTATAGAAACATTCTTCGTTTTTATTATTTGCAATCATTTTCATTATGTGTTTCAATGTCTTAATGGTGTACACATCTCCTTATAGTAACACACATATATTGTGACTGATTCTAAGAGATATCTTGTTCATCATATTATCAAAGACTAGTGAGGAACAGTAATTAATAAGTGTAATATTTCAGATTTCTTTGACAAACGTCTTATAAATTAGGTTTGCAGATATTCAGATAATATGTTGAATGCTATTGATATCCAGAAAGGTTTTGTAACAAGAAATCTGACCTCCATCTTGGTGGCGTCTCCACCCTTCACAATGGGCACCGTCTTCCCTGCGTGTATTCTGTACTGGGACACGGAGTGGCCGTTGAGGTTCCGGATTGACTTCACTGCAAAAACATTGTTCATATTAGCATGGTTAGCAATAATGTTACACATCTAGGGTTTTTAAAGGAGTAGATTTTCTTCAGGGAAAGGGTTTTGTTTATCCTTTCTATTTGAATAGGAAATAGCAGACTTGAAACTTCCTACTATGGAAGGCTTGAACTCTGAACACAAAGGTTTGACAAGCTTTTTGGTACATGCCACTTTTACAAACCTTGATATGTTTTGCCATCTAGTTCAACCTCATATGATTCCATCACTTCCTGTATCCTTTCACCAACATCACAGAGACGCACGTCTATACCACACTCCTGCAGATAAGAAGAAACGATTGACAGGACTGGAACATTTTCTTAATAGAAAGAGAATTTTAGGAGCTATTCACATTCATATTTTAATGCTCGCGTTGCAGGAGTAAGATATATTTAACTAAAAAGTAGATAGTTACATTCAACTTAAGAGGTCTAATTTACAATTTTGAAAGTGTTATTAGTGTATGCTGGTACATTTGATAAAGAACAAGTAGTTGTCACTAAGGTACATGATCCCCCGCCGCAAATTAATACTCCAAAATGGAAAAATAATGTCAAGATCAGTAAAATTGACTGTCAAACATGTCGAAAAAGTCAAAGCTCCACTGTGACCTTGAGAATTATGTCAAGGTCACTAAAATCTAATCAGCCCTTTGTCTTTCCTTGGAGGAGCTATGTGTAAAATATGAAGAGAATCCAGCGAATGGTTCTTGAGATATCCCGCTGACAAGGGTAAAATGACAAAGTCTCGTTGTGACCTTGAAATAAAGGTCAAGGTCACAAACCTCTGTAGGAACATTACTCTTCCTATGATGAACCCATATGCAAAATATGAAAAGAATCCAGTGAATAGTTTTTGAGTTATTCCATTTCGTACAACGGACGCAGCCGAATACTATATAATACTAGGATTGCCACAGGCAATACTTAGGTCTTCAAGACTTCTGCTTGACCTTGAACTCCCATGTTGGACTTTCGGTTATTCACCGGTTTCTCTGCTTTAAAATGAGCTATCAAACATGTCTCTATCTTTAGTAGTTATTTTACAAAAACTCTCCAAAGACCATGACCCTCTTAAATTGTAACAATTGCTTATTAATGGACCCCTACATGATCTCTGTCACGATTAAGACAAAATGGTTAATATTTTCATCATAAGGTGTAACATAGAAAATGTTGTCCTGTAATTTCTACTGAAGAAGATGTTATCATCATTTAGATTGCATACATAATTAATGCCTTCTTCTGTACTGTATATTCAGGAAAATACTCAAAAATGCTCATTTTCGGACCCCTCGACGACATTTGCGATGTTTGAAGCTTAACTATCAACTTTTTGATGAAAGTGGACAACAGAAAGTTGTTCTTCTTGAAATTGTGAATACATAGGTTTGGGTAAAATTTCAATAGCATAAGAAGTAAAGCAGTTATGTCCCTTTCAACTATGCTGAAAACGGCGATTTTCGAAAAATGACAATCTTCTATGACTTGTCACATATAAACTAAGACAGATACGTGCTCGAAAAAAATTATCCTTAATAAATGACGTTTCTACATGAAACAGAACTTTCTAAAGTCTTCCTATCTTCATTTGTTTATGATCAATAATTCTCCAAAAGATATACCCCTCAGAAATGCTCAAAATCACAAAATTTAAATTTGTTGGGAATATGTCCAAATTGTGCCCAAACTATCACGTTTTATATAATAATGATGTGTTATGGAATTGTTAAACTAGTTATTAGAAAGAGAGGGCAATAAGTAACTTTGACATAACTTCATTCGTAACAGAGTTATGTCCCTTTTAAGTCAAAGGTCGAACATCCCCTTTTCAAAAAGTTAAATTTTCAAAATACTGTAATTCGAAAACAGTTTAACATGGAGCTAAGGTTGATAGATTCATATAAACAGCAGTATTTCAGCTTTCAAATAAGCTATCACACATAGCTGTATATATTATTTAGAAGAAGATTTTTGAAGACGCGTACCCTCAAAATTGCGAAAGTTTCCCAAATTTTCAGTTTTTTCGGAATAGCAAAAATTTTATTATTACGGCCGAAAACCGCTATAGGCCTAATCGATGGGGAATGTTGTTGCCCACATTTTGGTGAAAGTTTTATGAAAATATCTTGATAAGTTTTCGAGCTATTGAGGTTTGAAGTTTTGACTTCAAGGGGAGATAACTCACGATAGAAGTAGAAAATAAAAAATCGGCCAACGTACAGGGCTAGTTTTTGTTACAGGCTATCATCACTGAAAATTTCAATGAAATCGGTTCAGCCATTTTTTGGCTGTGCACGTGACACAAAAAAAGTACAAAAAAAGAATTCTGATAAGAACAATAGGTCTTCACGACATACGTCTTGAAGACCTAAAAAAGCAAATTGAGGTATAGATTTGGGGATTTGGAACTTTCATTATTGAGAACTTTTGGTAGGCATGTACTTGAAATATTTCAAATGTTAGAAAAGAATCAATCCATAAATTGTTCAATAGATAATATGATGCGGCTAGTAAGCTTCTTCATTTTATATATTAATTGAGTGAAGATGTCATGCAAAATAAATTACTTTCTACTACCAGTATTTCAGTCAATCTACATGTCTTTAAATCTCACTCACTTTGATGCCTGTATTTGTGGCATCTCTAACAGCCTGGAGAAGTCTGTCGTATTTGTCGTTGAAAGTCAAAGTGAATGCACAATCCACCAAGTGACCTGGAACAAAGGAAATACTGTCTTTATATTGTAATGAAGTGAACACACAAAAATCAACACATCCATCATTCAATTTATGAAAACATATCATTTTACCTTAGGAGAGCCAAGTTAGGGAAAGTCAACTTCTTAACTGCAACACATCATTTGATGATTTTGGTGTTGATACTTAGAACAGTGTTAATGTCCACACCGATATGTCGGATAAATATTAATAAGGAAGCCAACTATCCACATCTTTTCGACTTTGAAAACGCTTCAAAACAGTGAAAGTATGTATGGTTACAAGCAAACATATATTTTCACTCATATAACCCATTACACACACATACCATTTATATGAGTTCCAAAGTCGATCTTGCACACATCATCATACTGCAGTACTGTCTCGTCCCCGGCGTTGGGCGTGTAGTGGGCGGCGCAGTGGTTCAAGGAACATCCAGTTGGGAATGCTAGTCCTGCCTCCAGACCGTTCTCTTTGATCAACTTACGGGCTGTTGATTCTAATGTCTCACTGCAAGCAAGGTGTCAAATTTACATTCATATTGAACTCCAATAGGGGATGAGAATCTACTTTATTAATAACAATAGTCCATTTTATAGCGCTATGCATGAAAAAAAGGGCACAATTTGTAGTCTAACCCTGAAGGAATAATGTGTTTGGTGTCGCAACTAAACGCTCCGCGAGACCATATAGGTATGTAAATCCTGTTTTCAGGTACGCATGTAAACAGCTGGGTTAATACTTCCAAAACTTCCCCGTCTCCAAATAGTCTACTGGAAGTGTCCAGGGCCCATATTTTCAAACCTGTCTTAGTGTTATAGATAAGATAGTCGTAAGTCAATGTTAATGTATGGGACTTACGACTATCTTAGCGCTAAGAGAGCTTCGAAAATATGGGTCCAGATACTGATTATTGGTTTCCAGCTCCTCTCGGATTCTTTCCGCGCAGTCCACATGCTACCCTGTATATCTACAAGCATCACAGGCTTGTCTTTTAAAGATCTTGTAGTTAACGTAAAGATGTCATTTACTGAACTGGCTATTGTTGAAACTAGAACCCAAGGGTGATGTCTCTGAATATGTGTTATTCTAGCCTTTGACACACTTATTAACCATTTTAGTCAGATACAAGAGATGATAACGTCAACATAATTTAGAATGGTTACACAGTGGGCAGAGTAAGGCAAAGATAACTGAATGACAACAGTTCTGAAACACTCACCAGATGTCGAACATTTTCATTCCTGGTTTGATGATGCTCTTCATGTATTGCCTTGTCTGCAAGAATTTACAAGAAGGCATTCAACGATTTGCTGCAGATTTGGAAAATAACCCTATATTTCGTAAAGCAAAATGGTAAATGAAAAACTAAAACATAAGTTGACACCTCTGTTAAGATTCAGTTTTTTCCTACATGTTAAATTGGATAAGATATTTTCCCTGTTAACTGAATTCTTATTTTTTCCCTTCAATATTTGGAAAATATTTGAAACAATCCTGCATTACACCGCTCAGAGAAACTCAATTGAAGAGTTCAACAGTTTATAGCCTTTACCACACTTTTCATATAGATTAAGTCTTCATTTACTTCAAAAATTAATAATTGCAGGGTGTTATTTTCCATGTTATGCCTACTTGAATGAGAAACACGTTCTATGGATTCAGAACTTCTTTGTTGCAAGAGTGTGAAGTTTTCAGTGTAGATGATGACTTGTAATGAGTAATGAGATTTGTTTTATGAAGAACAAATACTTGCTCTATTACCCGTAAACTTAGATAAAAATGAAAAGTTCACTTGAGTTGAATTTTCCAGTCAAGAGTTATCACCCCTTACAAACAGTCGTTCGTAGAATTCCTTTATCAAATAACTTGGCTTGTGGCATAAATTTGTTCTCACTTATTATTATTGAGCAATACTATTCTTCACTTTTTATAATGTTTTTATTATTTTTCATTTATCCTTATTTGCTAATAGAACTTTCGAAGTTTGGGTCCCTCGGTGCTTTCCGAATGACAGTTAATTACTCCTTTCATCATACATCGGCAAAACGATGTTTAGAGTTTTGAGAAAGCTCAGGCGAGATGAGGCCTCTTTTGTGATTGGCATAACGACGAAATTCAAAGTTCAACCCTATTCATTGGTGGATGTTAGATCAACACGGTATAACCTAATATACCTCTTTATCTAAATTTATTTAGATTGCCTGCAAGCACAACAGGAACTATTGAACCATTGGTGGTACTGCAGTGTGCTATGAAATGTGCCTATAAGGACTGCAAGTCTACTAGCCTGTCTGTGAGCCTCGGCTGCCTGCCTGACTTCCTGGTACAGTGAGGTGTGAGCCTGGTCTAGCGCCTTCTTCTCCTCGCTGCCGAACCGGTCCTTCGCCGTACGACTGGAATAGTCACATTTAAACTCATTCCTCCTTAATTACTATCTCACAATTCATTTGTGCAGCAACATAACAGTACACTTGTCTAAAGATAAATATTTTATTGGAGAAGCTATGTGAAAAACATATTCATGGGGTCTCTTTTATTGTCCATGGATTATAAATTAAACGCTGGAA
This sequence comes from Gibbula magus, assembly GCA_936450465.1. Lineage (NCBI taxonomy): Eukaryota > Metazoa > Mollusca > Gastropoda > Trochida > Trochidae > Gibbula > Gibbula magus. The sequence goes on along the minus strand of OW388296.1, from coordinate 73,524,126 downwards.
CAGTTGAATGCCATTTGTACTCTTCATGACATGGGCAATAACTGATTCTATATCTACTCAACTGAACTTTAAATGTGACATATTCTTAGCAATTTCTATAACTGTACATTATCATATTGCCTTTAAATGATCCTTTGGATTAGTATTTACTGATGACTTCCTAGTCTAGTCACTGTCTGGGGTTGGAGTGAGAGGTACTCAGATCAAGAACACAGCAAAGTACAAGTGTTATGTTTGATTTGATTTTAATGAGTATATAGGTGTAGATCTCTACAGAAGAGCTACTCACTTGTCCTGCAGCACAGGGTACGTATATAGGTGTAGATCTCTACAGAAGAGCTACTCACTTGTCCTGCAGCACAGGGTACGTATATAGGTGTAGATCTCTACAGAGGAGCTACTCACTTGTCCTGCAGCACAGGGTACGTATATAGGTGTAGATCTCTACAGAGGAGCTACTCACTTGTCCTGCAGCACAGGGTACGTATATAGGTGTAGATCTCTATAGAAGAGCTACTCACTTGTCCTGCAGCACAGGGTACGTATATAGGTGTAGATCTCTACAGAGGAGCTACTCACTTGTCCTGCAGCACAGAGTACGTATATAGGTGTATATCTCTACAGAAGAGCTACTCACTTGTCCTGCAGCACAGGGTACGTATATAAGTGAAGATCTCTACAGAGGAGCTACTCACTTGTCCTGCAGCACAGGGTACGTATATAGGTGTAGATCTCTACAGAAGAGCTACTCACTTGTCCTGCAGCACAGGGTACGTATATAGGTGTAGATCTCTACAGAGGAGCTACTCACTTGTCCTGCAGCACAGGGTACGTATATAGGTGTAGATCTCTACAGAGGAGCTACTCACTTGTCCTGCAGCACAGGGTACGTATATAGGTGTAGATCTCTACAGAAGAGCTACTCACTTGTCCTGCAGCACAGGGTACGTATGTAGGTGTAGATCTCTACAGAGGAGCTACTCACTTGTCCTGCAGCACAGGGTACGTATATAGGTGTAGATCTCTACAGAAGAGCTACTCACTTGTCCTGCAGCACAGGGTACTCCATTATCTCCCCCACGGGGTAGTTCTCGTCCGGGAACAGCTCACAGATGGGAATGGAGGGAGGGTCTGTCTGCTGCTTCACTCCTCCTGTTCAACAGACAATCAAATATACTTCCTTAATGAGATCTGCTCTTGCAGAAAATTAGAATTGATTTTGATTTTACTTAATTTCTCACAATTTTGAAATAATCAGTTAACGGACACATAATTTTGAAGAAATTAATAAAATTTGGCCCTCAAAATAAAAATCGCTTTCAAAGATACCAACCTAATGAAGAGAAGATCAAATTACCCAACAACCTTTCGACCATTTTTTTGGTTGCTTTTTCATTCTTTGCTGTCGAAGAATACGAGTTCCTATTTTAAAGTTATTCATACAAACCTTTCTTCTTCTTCTTTTTCTTCTTCTTCTTGCCAGCAGCTGCATCTCCTAAACAGGTAAGTGAATGTTTGGTGCTCAAAGACTATATAAAATCTACCTATAACTACCTGAGAATTATTAAACTTTATCTAGAAACAGAATAACAACTTTCTCATATCAACATTCACTGAATATGTTTTGGATTAAATAAAGTCATGTTGAAAAAGATCAGTGTCAAGGTTTTTATGTCATAATATTTAAAGGGTTTTTAACAGTCTCAAAAACATGTTTCAGAAAATTTTCCTGAAAAACGACTTTAAGCATCATTCAGATAACATGAATTGGCTAAAAAAATTAGTAGCTCTTTGATTATTGTTGATTACAAACCTAATTCATGTCTGAAATTGGTCCCTTGGTAATGGTTTGGCATAAAATGAGTATCATAGAAAAATAACCTGCAGTGATAAATTTACCGACAAGTACTGCATCAAACACTCATATTTAGTAAAGAGTTAGACTCATGGTCCCCAGGACACAAATGGTAGGCACCAAAGGGCTGTTAACTCTTGTCACCATTTGCAAGTTGGAGATTTCCTCATACTGTTTATAGTGGGTTTGAGTTCTGTGCCAGTGTTGTTCCAGAATGACGAAAGGAGCTAAATTTAGAAAGGCACTGTATTGGTCATTGTGATTCCCTCTTTTCCCGCGATTCAGAGGTGACATGTTTTGGTTGCTCCTGAAAAATGGGGTCTGCAATACCTGCCATAGAGCAACACACTTCATTATTCGGGCTCAAATAAATGTTGAACCTGTACCAAAGCTATTTTACTGTTATTGAAGCTTGAAACTATACATATAAAATGTTTTTTAGAATTTTAGTCCAAAAATTTTAATATTGGTGCCTGTCGCTACAAATGGTTTTTATGTTGTATTTGCTTACTTATTTCGGGGCTCACTCATATCTGCTGGGACTCACAAGAGCTTGTGGTAGCGAGTCCCTGGACTCTGCAGGTCATATTTGTAAATTTATCACTGCCCTGATAGAACCCTCCTTTTAAGTATTAACCAGGGGTACCATAATACTAGTAATTACTAATTAGCAATAACGAACCTGCTTCTCCCTCCTCTGCTTCCTCCTCCAGACCCGCCTTCTCCAACTTCTCTGCGACATTATTCACTTCTTCTTCTCCATTTAGTTCTGTGTCTCCCTCTGCACCTATAATAGAAACACATTTATAGGGATGCATAAAATAAGTTAAAGTTTCTTGGGCACATTTTTTTTCCAAAGTGACAAGGGCGTGAGGACTTTTAAAAAATATTTTTGGCAAGTACAATAATGAGGGAGGAATACAGTCAAGCCGCGATAGTCCGGCCACCGATAATCCGAATCTTGCAGTGTCCGAACCGTACCAAGCTGTAAACAAACTAATCTCTATATAAACTCATTAAATGTTGATTCATTAATCCGTTGCTTCCGTTTCCGAACGCCAATTAGCAGTAACAGATTAGTTAAATACAACTATTTCTGCTTCATTAATCCGGCTGTTCATCAAAAGATTTCCGGTAATCCCCTTGACAAGGAATCGTCACACTGATTGGATCTGTAAACTTCGATGACAATAGTTTGTGATTTTAATAAATTGTAATGTCTTACTTTGTGTATCAGTAGTTTGTGATTGTTATAAATTGAAATTCTCATTTGGTGTGATATCCAGCGTGTCAAACTCATTTGATACTCTAAGTACGTTCTCATCTGTCTGTAGATTCAAAGGGGATCAACTCCATCTTGTTTGGTTCATTTCAGTAGTCCGAACATTTCACTATCCGAACGTTTTTGATGAAAAACGGAAGTGTTCGGATGATCGAGGCCTGACTGTACATTATATTTCCCCCCCATCAACATATAGCTTGGATTGGCTAAAAGTATTCGAAATGAAGCACATGCGTTCCTGCATACTCATATATATATTTAGTGGACACATGGATTTTGGGGTTTTGTGTCATGTCATCTTTAAAGGGGCAGTAGCACGTTTTTTCACTGAAATAGGTTGATGAAATGTATTTGAAAAATAATGTCACCAATAGTAAAACACCCTTCTCTCTTCGGAAAATCAAGTTAGAAAATGAGTTTACATGGTTCCTCAAAGCCATGTGAATTGTTTTTGTCATTCAAAATAATAAAATGTGTTCACAATAAAATGGCCGCCATGCAATTTTTGCTTTATACACAACACCGTTATTACCACTACAGATAATTGGTTTGTGTAATAAGATGTTTTACCCTCTTATGTAAATATAAATGACTTAAACTATCATAAAAAATGGGGGACATTTGAAAAAATAAAATTTGTAAAAAACGTGCTACTGCCCCTTTAACAGCATGTGATGCAAATTGCGTCAGTGATGTCACAAATGTTTTTCAGCTGTCAGTTAAACATGCTAATTATTGACATGTCATACATCTGTCTCAATTGATCATGTGATAAGAGTCAGTCAGGATCATCTCAATGATATATAATGGATTTAAAAATTAAACCTTAGGGAAAGTAACTTATGTTTGGATCAATTTACTTTCTGTTTTGATGGATCTGCTGGCACTAAATTTAGCTTCACGCAATCACAGCTCAGTATAACTTTCGAACCTTCAACAACACCTCTCAAATTACAAAATAGATAAATCATAAAATACCACTTTTAAATGTTTTTATTTCTGCTTTTGCTAAACGGTTACATACAAATTCTCAGTGTAAACTCAAATCGGAGATGAGACGGATCGACTAAACAGCTAAAAGTTGGGACCAGTTGTCCCCCTTCGAGAATGTAATAAACATCCGACTTGCCTGCCTTCTTTTTCTTCTTTCGTCTTCTCTTTTTCTTGGTTTGTTCATTTGTCCCTTCTTCATTGTCATTTTCTTCTACGCCATTTTCTAGAGCGTCTGTTTTGGAATTTGTCTCCTCACCAACATCAGCTTCTTGCACGTCGGCCATGCTTGATATTTTGTGCTACTAGTAAGAAAACTTATACAACATATATCGCTTAAGTATGGACGTCATTCGAAATTTACAACTACGCATACTCTGATGTTCCATCATGTTTATTGGCATCAAATAAGTCGTCAATATATTTATTATAGGAAATCCGTTACGTAACAGGATGAATAAATATGTGTAAAGTATCAGCCAAGCAATCTTATACAGTTTACTCTCGATCTGCCTACGTCTCGAAGTGTAGTAGGCAGGCCGAGAACAAAACATGCCACCCCTGAATTAGAAGTGAACTTGACCATATCTGACAACAACATAGATTTAATAATATTATTTCATTTAGATAACATGATATACAGTGGCGGATCCAGGAATTTCGAAAGGGGGGGGGGGGGGGGGGGGGGGGGTCCTCCAATTGAAGGGGGGGGGGGGGGGGGGGGGGGGGGGGGGGGGGTCCATTTTGGCGTACTCGTGAAAAAATGGTCTTTCTCGAGTTTCCGTCAACGTAGCTCGGCCAAAAACGAACCGATTTTCATAATTTTACATTCAATCCAAAGGGAATTTATTTGGTTTTAATTATATATGTGCTACCGATTGTGTTTTTTTAATTTCCCAAGCCAGAATTCAGCCCGGAACGAGGAGGGGTGTTTGGTGCGTTACATCCCTTTATTTATTTATATGTAAGTAGCTGTCAGAGGACGAAGTTTATTTTTTTTTATTAAGGACGTATTGTTTTCAGCAATACCAGCCCCTGTGAATACATCTATGAAAATAATAAAATAGTGGTATTTGTCTTAAATTTTTAAAGTCGCCTCTCCACACGTGAACGTTGTTGTCTTTTCATGCCGTTTTGATAGATAAGTAATAGAGAAGATTTGGTGGACTCATCACTTAGCTAACTCAAGCAACGAGTTTTGAAAAAAAAAAACAAGTATATATATATATAAGATGTTCCATTTTTTCTCATGGGTTAGTAGGGTAAAGTGTCATGTACAAATTTCTCACTGTGCCTACACTCCTGTGACCACCCGACCTGGACATGTATTGTTTTAATTAAGCTGTAGGCAGAATCGAGAGGATACCTCTTATACAACGTCGGATGAAATTCAAAGAACTTTATTGTGATAGGAAAGTCTAGATCCTTTTGGAACTTGATTTATTATAATTTCATACACACATCTTTATTTTTGAAGCATGCTGTCATGTAACAACCGACAGACGTTGTGATGATAATCTGCTTAAATGATAAGTTGTTGTGAATATGCGATGTAAAGCTCTCTAACCCCTCTAATGTTGCAATAATGTGTTTGAATACTAATAACTGAATGGTTTTCCTATGTTAGGGTCTGTAAATAAAAGAAATGCTTACAAATAATACACATCCTCCCGCCTTGTCGACATCTACTTCATGTGTTTGTTTATAAGTAAATATTATGACAGAGTCCTTAATAATTTGCCCTGTTCGAGATTAAGAAATTTACCGCCATTTTTGAACAAGTTGACTTTTATGTTTCCAAAGAGAAGATGAGCAGTTAGAAATAATGGTGGGAATTGGGTTCTGTTGTAGTTTGATAATGGTGATCAAGGAATGTGTGTAAGTAAGAGTGAAGTCAGTATCTCATGTCAGTGTCTGAAAGAGTTTGAAAAAGCTCCCTCTGTAAACAGATCATTTGACAGCTGAGAAAAGGGCAATAACTCTAACTGCTTAACTCTCAAACTTGTGTCAGAACATAGATACTTCCTATCTTTTACAATTAAACAGCATTTAAATATCATGATGTAGTTTCTAATATATTAAAACGTCAAAAAGTATTAGGTGGATGATGATCTGTAGTGATGATTGCAGGTACCCTAATGCAAGACTTGAACTATAAACCTGAAAAGATCTAACCTCGTCCCAAGGGCTGATCAAGGACTTACATTTCAATATATGTCCTTGGTTCAGACAACCTTCTGACTTTTCATATTGAAAGTCATACTCTAATTACCAGCCCTTGAGTTATAAAATCTTTAAAAAGAGGATTCTAACGTGGTATTTTTTGTGGAAACCAAATTTGAAAGGATATTCTCCACATGTAGGCCTATGTGTATTATTAATACGTGCTTATTGCACATTCCAGATGAAAAATTACTGAGGATAATATTTGAATGACTTTATATTTGAAAATTTTATAAAGGCTTTGGTGCACATTCATTCAAAAGTAAAAAGAGTGAAAAATGAAGTCATTCATCGACGCTCCGAGTGTGGAAAACTTTGCAAAACAAGACATTGTTTATTAGTTTAATGGTGATGTATTAAGTACTCTTTGATTAGTCTATGAATACATGTTTTATCATTAAAAAAAAAGTTAAATTAGTGAAAATACAGCATTTTTTATTTAGCAATAGGCCTATGTCAAAAAAGCAAGATGGCGGACAGTTGGTGATAGAACTCACTTTTTAACCAATGATGAGGCTTGGTATGAAATATTGGAATTGCGTGACTTAGTTTTGCAGAGTTTAAAAGAGTTCTATTTAGGATTTGACTTCAAAAGTGCAAAGGTGATCTTTCCACCCAATATGAGCTAAGAGTTTGGATTTAATAAGTAAATTTCATCAGTGTAAGATTGAAGTAAAAAGGGTGTAACTTATATATCCGATTTGATTGATGAAAACGGAAAAATATATGAATGTAGAGACTTTGTCGAAAGATATAACATCAAAACTGATTTTCTAACCTATGAAGGAGTTAAAAGAACAATATCATCTCTACTACACAACTTCAATGCAGATACAAACCAGCTCCATAGGCCCATTCTCCCTTTCAACATGTCAAAAGTAAATACTCAACAAGGCAGTTCAGCATTTTATATGACTTTATTAGACTCAAAGTTCACAAAATCCAGAACCTTCTTGAAATGGGAAGAGTATCTACAAAAAGAATACACTGAATTAGAGTGGACAAATATCAATCAAATGGCTAAGAGATGTACACAAAGCAGTGAACTAAGATGGTTTCAGAATAAGATCATCCATAATATACTAAGTACGAACAAATTATATTTTAGAATGGGATATATAGAATCATCAGCATGTTCACTATGTCATGACCCAGTAGAAACCATCTCACATATGTTATATTCTTGTCAATATGCAAATAGCATTTGGAGTCAATTGTCAGATTGGCTGGCAAACTATACAGAAGGAAACATTGATTTCAATGAGGAAAATATACTGTTTGGATTTAAAGGCATAAACAACAACCCTTTGAATGCACTTGTTCTCATTACAAAATTGATGCTGTACAAATGCCATATCAAAAAAGTTATACCAAATTTCAAACCATTACAGCTTGAAATAGAAACATACTACCATATAACAAAAATGATTGCTTTTTCAAGCTGCAATTATGCAAGATTCTATGCCTTCTGGTCATCACTCCATATGCTATTTAAGAATCATGATATTTAAGAACCATGTATGTAATATCATGATATCATCATCTATGTACCATGCAAGAAGCCATAACTGCTTGTTGTATGTAAACTTATGAATGATGTATATTTTGAATGTACATGTGAAATGAACATGTGATGCACTATATGGAAATGTACAAAAAATGGAAATAAAAAAAAAAAAAATAAAAAAAGAAAAAAGATTGAAGTATGTTGTAAGCTTCTTTTTGAAACGTTCGCAGAACCAATCAAAATAGCAGTTTGATTAGCTTACAGAGAACCAAGGGCAGGTAATTTGAATATGAGTGTTCCTGATAAAAAATTCAAAAGGACTGTGGGAACATTGAACCCAGATTGAAAGTTATTTGTTTCAGTGATGCTATTTTCAAGTGACAATGCCATTAAAAGTCCTGAAGCGAAAACCAACGGAAACAGTGAAGCAGTTGATAGAGGAAGTCATAAGAGAGAAGCCAGGTTCTTTCTTGTTTGACTTGAAGAGACTCGCACCGAATAATCTGCATTCAAAGGCTTTCATTCAGGTAGATGGACTAACATGGAGACTCTGTGGCGTAGATGGAGTCTCAAGTATCATGTGGAATAGGTTTTGATTCTTATTGATCAGTGTTGTAGATCATATATTTCTAAGCTGTTACTTACTTATTTTGTACTCTAATATCATTATCTCAAAAATCAAAACTTAAAACTTATCTAACCTTCAAGTCAACATTAGATACAGTCAGACCTCGATTATCCGAACGCTGCTGTTTTTCATCAAAAACGTTGGATAGTGAAATTTTCGGACTACTGAAATGAACCAAACAAGATGGAGTAACTCCCCTTTGAAACTACAGACAGACGTATTTAGAATATCAAATGAGTTTTTTTCATATACACATAACAACTGGGATACATATATTATACATTAATCTAAAAGCTCAACCTCGATGCTCTAAGAACTGTTTGCGGTGCTGTTCTTGGTACCAGCCATCAAAGGATTTATAAAGAAACTAGCTGTCAACCGCTATGTCAAAGAAGATACGTTCACAAAATGACAATGTTATGTAAAATGGTTAATTAGTTATCTTAGTAATCTTGTACCTCCTAGATTATCAGATGTCACTGATTATAATCTTCGCAATGATTCGAATCTTCAGACTATACATTGTAAAACTGAAAGTAATGCCAGGTCTTTTCTCCCAGATGCAGTTGAATTATGGAATTCATTGCCAGTTGAACAGAGAGCAATACAGTCAGTGTCAAGATTTAAAAATGTCATTCTAAATTACCGATCCAATCAGTGAGGTGCTCGCTTGTCAAGGGGATTACCCGAATGCTTTTGATGAACCACCAGATTAATGAAGCAGAAAAAGCTGTAATTAACTAATCCGTTACAGCTAATTAGCGTTCGGATTCGGAAACGGTATCAACGGATTCATGAATCAACATTTAATGAGTTTATATAGAGATTAGTTTGGTTACAGCTTGCTACCATTCGGACACTGCGACATTCGGATTATCGGTGGCTGGACTATTGTGGCTTGACTGTATAGGATTTTACCTTCAACTTATTGATATCAAGGCCAACAGAAAAAACTTGAACAAGAATCTGATGCACTTAACATAATTCGATCATCGAAACTGCTTGCTACATCAATATAGAAATAGTCAAAACATTATGCCCACAGTGTCAACCATTCGATCTTGATTTGATTGAAAACAGATTTCATTTTCTTTTTATTTGTAATACTTACTCTTAGTCTTAACACTTACTAAAAACTCAGCCCTCTGACAAATACTTCTCGAACAGTTACATATATTGAACCTATATAGTGTATTTATTAAAGCCTGATAAGCTACAGAGCTCAGGTAATGGCTCTATTTTTGTATTGTTTACTGTTGACAGGGAAAGATCCATACATTATGGGATGTACAACAAGGGCATTCTGGGATTCACAGGAAACTAGTATTAAATGATCGTGAGTAGTCGACATAGTCTTTTCCTCAGCAATATTAATAAATGGTGGCAGGATGTTCATATGACAAAGTAAATCAACAAATCACAAAATACTCAAAGCACTGAAATTCACTTTATTGAAAGCATGCAATTTTTAACTTCAATGTTTTCCAAATTATCATTTTCATTTGAATTCTCAAATGTTTTGAGTTTGTCACTAAAAAAACCCACCTTTGATTGTTCTCAACCAGATTTAAAACTAATAAAATCTACCTCTTCAATAAATGTCGCATTTCAAACATCTACATTGTGTAAGTAAGAATGTGTTAGTATTATTTCTAGGATGTTATCGTGTTTGGTCTCTAGATTGTGCTGCACAACTTTAAATCTTACTGATACAAGAGTTTATACGTATCTTTCATAAGAGCTCACAGATAGTTTCCTGGTATACGTATATTTCAATTATCATTTGAGCTTTTGGATATCTTTCTATGCTTGAAATATATATCGATATATCTTGACCAATTTGGACTCAAAGTCTTCAAATTTGGTGTCAGTCTACACTGGCGGATGACGGAGACACCAGGGGGTTTTGTGACCTTGACCTTATTTTCAAAGTCACTACAACACTTTGACCACTTTTCGAACTCTTGTTATCACCATTTATTATGACCGGTTGGACCCAATGTTTTCAAATTAGGTGTCAGCCTACATTGGGCGAAGACACAGACACCAGTCGATTTTGGTGACCTTGACCTTTTTCAAGGTCACAGCAACACTTTGACCACTTTTCAAACTTTTGCTTACGCAGTATATCATGACCGGTTGGACCAAATTTTTTCAAATTTGGTGTCAGTCTACATTGAGGGATGATTCACACACCAGTACATTTTGGTGACCTTGACCTTATTTTCAAGGTCACCACAACACTTTGACCACTTTTCTAACTCTTGTTAACGCGATATATCTTGACCAATTTGGACTCAAAGTCTTCAAATTTGGTGTCAGTCTACACTGGCGGATGACGGAGACACCAGGGGGTTTTGTGACCTTGACCTTATTTTCAAAGTCACTACAACACTTTGACCACTTTTCGAACTCTTGTTATCACCATTTATTATGACCGGTTGGACCCAATGTTTTCAAATTAGGTGTCAGCCTACATTGGGCGAAGACACAGACACCAGTCGATTTTGGTGACCTTGACCTTTTTCAAGGTCACAGCAACACTTTGACCACTTTTCAAACTTTTGCTTACGCAGTATATCATGACCGGTTGGACCAAATTTTTTCAAATTTGGTGTCAGTCTACATTGAGGGATGATTCACACACCAGTACATTTTGGTGACCTTGACCTTATTTTCAAGGTCACCACAATACTTTGACCACTTTTAGAACTCTTATTGCTTGGGGCGCATACTCCCCAAGCAGTAATAAGGTGAATTTCTCCCTTTATACTTTTGGAATTTTCAAATAGAACCTTCAGCCAATGATATGCGTTGTCTTAGTATCTTTGAAATTCTATTGACCAATGACCAAAGCTGTAGCAAATTATGAACCACGTGACATTGTGGGTAATCCGAAATAATTGGCACAAACAAATGTGGATTTTGATTATCAATATTTGTCATATAGATAGAAATGTTCTTCAATGTTTCATTAGAATCGATAAACTTGTAATCTGCAATTCAAATCAATATCACAAGTAACAAAGCGCTTTTCTATAAGTTAAGTACATTATTTGGCATTCCAGAATTGGAAACTACGTTCCGTTTGGTTAACAGTTTTAATGGTTATGATTGATTCGAAACCAGGCGCAACACCCGGCATACGAAAATGGTGAAACCGGCATACGCCTAAGGCGTAATCCGAATGCTTCGGTTTGAAATTACAGGCGAAGGTGGCATATAATGGCTTACAAATGCTATCCATGCGACATTTAATAACTATATTTTCTCTGACTTTGCATTTGACAACTAGATACTTTGACGAAGTGATTTATTTAAGAATAATACTGGTTCTTTAAAACAATGCCTAACACGCTAATAAAATGTCAATTCATGTTTGGAAGTAATTTTTTTTAAAGTTTTCTCATTTAAATGACATGTTAATTTAAGCTAGTTTGAGGGATGATGACGTCTTTCTGTTTGTACGCCGATACACTTGTTAACTTTAAGCCTGGCTTCAGAACGGTGCATGTACTCCGGTCACTTGGTCGGTGTATTTGCCGATGAAACGAATCAAACATAGCCACTGACCTACTTTTCCAAAATTTTGCTGATGTCGAGTTAGCGAAGGCAATGTAATAGAGTTGGTCTCTATAGATTAAAATCTAAAAATTAAAAGAATAATCGCCACACGGTAAATTGACATATTTGTTTGAGAGCTTTACATTGATATGATAACACACTGTGTTGTGTTGTGTACGTTGTGCGTTGGTTGCTGTCTTGGAACTCCCTTTACATTTTGTCCTTAGGCCAAGTTAGGGTTAGAACAAGTCCGAACCCTTTCGGTGATACTTTTTTGGAATACTACATCCGATCGAGGTCTTTGTGATAATTGACTGTAAACATGTGATATTGCATTATTTATACAAAGCGTAGGATACATAGGGTAATTCTAAGGAGAGAAAATAAATCATAAAAAAATAAATAAAAAGTTTTAAAACAATTAAAATGCCAGTCTATCAATTTCTAACAAATAACACTTGATTTAGACATTAAGACAAATATATATAACATTCAAATCCTATGTTAATAGTTAATTAGGCTCTAATTTGTTACAGAAAATTCTTCAAAATAAGATATATTGACATGTTATGATGTTTGGAGAGGACTATCGAACAACACCAATCAGGACTTCTTATGCAGACTTTCAAATTTTGTAAAATGGATATATTTACTTGTGCACTGACTTTCATTGAGAATGAGTGAGTAAAACTTATCTCAGGTAATACATGTGTATGCAAGCTTACGTCACCTGTTAGATGTTACACGAGTAGGTCTTACGCCAACCTTTGTAATGTCAAAAATAATTCAAAATGTAACGATATAGTTATGCGAGGAACTCTTATTAATGACAATATGAAATTAAATTTGCATATGTTACTTGAAGTGAAATTATTAAGATAAGGTTTCATACAGTTGTTGAAGGTTCCGATAAAAAAAACCTAGCTAAACCGAAATATAGAATAGAATATAGACATACTCCTTCAGCTGTTCCTCACGCAATACTTCCTTCCTTAATTGTATGTTCTTCCTCAACGCTTTCATCATACATTGTCGGACATTCATCCAATCAATATCCAGCACCCATATTCACCTGGAATCACCTCCCACTAACAAATCACCGCCTCACATTCCATACACTACATCTACCCAGGTGCCCCAAGCTTGCCTTTTTAAAGGCTTTTCTTGTTAACCCTTACGTTGCGTATATATATTTTACCATTTTTAGCCCCTGTGGCGGAATTTACAGGCTCGCAGCTCGCAGCAGTAGTTTGAGCTTAGGCACTAACGAGCTCTGCTGGCGGAATTTCCAGGCGGCGATTCCGGTACCGTTTTTACGAAATATACCGCATCTACATGGCGAAAATACGGGCTATATACGGGCGTTGAATACAAATTCAAGTCGCGGCACCCATACACAAATGGTTGCTTTATACCCGCATCTTTGAATTATTTTTTTACGATTTTTCTTTACTTTTCTATTACTTTGTAAAGATTGTCTTTAATTCGGGCCTTATAACATCATGAATTTGGAGCGCGCTACTGAAATTTTTATATGGACTTGAAGACCAGATGTTTGAATTAGAATGCGACCTATGGTTATAATTCTATTGTCATCTAAAGTTTGTCTTTATTTCCAGCTTTATGAAATCAAAACTCCTGAGCGCGCATATTGCGAAATTTATATGTGCTTTTAGACAGTTTATTCCTCTTTACAATGACATAAAAATTATTAGAATACGACTTATGGTTCAGAAAATATAACCGACCAAAGGAGAGTGACGCTACCCCGACAGTACCATGTGAATGCGTCCCGACGCGCACCAAGTTACTGGCACCGCTTGGTCCCCCCGGGACTGGGCTAATTACAGTACCGTTACCTCCTCGAGACCTCCTCGAGGGTGCCAGAGCCGAGCGCGCGTGGAACTAATGGGTACTAATGAGCACAGCATACACTTATCATCGCGGCGAACGCAATACATGTTGCGCGGTGTAAAGTTTGTCTTTATTTCCAGCTTTATAAAATCGTAAATTTTTTCGCGCGCATGCGAAACACGTGTGTACTTGAAGACAATTTATTCCTCTTTACAATGGTATAAAAATTATTGGAATACGTCAAATGGTTCGCAATATATGGAGAGCGTAAGGAAGGCACCCCCAGTACTTAGAGAATTCATTTTTGAAAAACCAACTTTTTGCGACATCTGGCGCATCACTTGCCGCATGTTTATTTTTCGCTGCGCATATACAAATGATACATGGAATTGAAGACAATTAATTCCTCTTTACGATGATGTAAAAAGAAAAAAAATGCGCAACTTCGTTCAGAAGCTATAGCGTGTGAAAGGAAGGTACCCGCGGTAATTTGAGGCAACTTTTTGAGTGTCGCGCATATCGGGGCACGTGCCGCAACTTTAGTTTTTCGTGCGCATGGGTAAATTTTATATGGAATCAAAGCCGAATCTTTCCTCTTTACCCCATGTAAGTTTTATGAAATTTGGCCACCCGGTTCAGCATTTATGGGTGTTATTTATGATGCGGTTCTGGCTGAACTTCCAATGAAAGCTCGCATTCACTTTCTCTGTCTCTTTGATAAAATAAAAAATATTTTATTTGCAATGACATACATAACAATGAAATTACATTACATTTATGTACAAATAGAAACACATATTTACCTGCGGCAGTGCGCAGAACAGCTTTAGGGACCTAACAAGGTCTGTATATAATGATTATATACTGGTTGTCCACACTTCGGCTCTCTTTACTTTCAATTTTCCTCTTCTTCATTCCCTTCTTCATTTCTTTCTTTTTCCGTGGCAGTGATGTAAGCCCTGGAATAGTCAGTGGCGGTGTGGTACAGTTTGAAGCATGGTGCGGCGCACAGAGAAACATTACAATCTGAACATTCATAAGAAGACTCTCTGCCTACTCGTTTTTTCTTCCTTGCTGGCCCATTGCCTTCTTCAATTTGTTTTGCGAGGACGGCGCGTTTTGCCTTAGAGCATACCACACACATCCTTGTGACGTTTTTCTTCCTTCCGACAGGCTCAATTATCGTCGGAAAGTGACGTCCATGAAGACAAGTGACACTCTCGTCGCTCGTGCTCGGCCGACTACGGGGACGTCTGCACAGTGATGGAATTTGTTCCTTGTCCGCAAATGTTACTATATGTTGCGCCAAAGCCTTCCTGTATTCCCGACTTGTTTTTAGAGGTTTATCTTTGCTATATTCTTTATAACCGATATAAGAGTTCAACAAGGCAACGTTGAGAACGTGAAACCAAACCCGTTTCCACCACTTCAGGGTCTTCACTCGGAACGGCGTGTACGACAACATCTGGTCGGCCCGATCAACACCTCCCATGTACTTGTTGTACGCTGTTACAATGCGCGGCTTGAGAACTGGTTCCCCTGTTGCCCGGTTCTTCTTCCCTGTTTGTTCAAGTTCTGTATCTTCAACAGTAGACATGAAGGACTGATTTTCTATCTTCGTAGCGAAGAACGAGTAGGCCATGGTTGTGAGAAACTGTCATGTCCCCTTGCTTGGCTTTCTTTTTAGGCTTCTTGACTGAATCAGGAAGTCCCTTTCGATTGGCTCTCAACGTCCCCGTGGCACCTATTCCCCGCTCCCACAAATTTATGTACAGATTTGTGGACGAATAGTAGTTGTCCATAAAGATGTGATGCCCCTGTCCAACGTAGTCGTTCACCAAGTCCATGACTACATCATAAGTTTTGCCACCTTCAGAAACCGGTTCATTCGTTTTTCCAGTGTAGAGTTTGAACTTGCAAACGTATCCGTTGTGCGAGTCACACAACATGAAAGCCTTTATCCCATACTTCTTAGGCTTGTCGGGAAGATAAACTTTGAAAGATAAGTTACCTTTCCAGGGCACCATGCCCTCGTCGACTGAAATGTTTTGATGCGGTTTATACACTCTTGAAAGACGGTGAACTATCCGGTTATACAAGTGTCCCAGTTTATTTATTGGTGAAAAGCACAGGGTGTTATGGCCCGGCATCCTCTTGTTGTCAGACAAATGTAGGTAGGTTATAAGAAGCCAAAACCTGTCTCAGGGCATGCACTTGGCGAAGAAAGGCGTTAAGGTAACATCACTTATTGACCAGTACTCAGCAAAGTTTCTCTGCACAACTAATGACATGGCTATTGTCATGGCTACAAATACCTTCATCTCTTCTGCATTGGTGTCTTGCCACTGTTGCATTCTTGAACGGGGTCTTAGAATTTTGTCCTCCTTTGCTTGTTTGAAATATCTATTGGTTTCCGTTGCCATATCCTGATAGTCATCATCATGTATGAACAAATTGAAAAAGTCAATAGGTTCAGGGTTCTCAGGAAGTTCTATGAACTGGCGCAACCGAGTTTGACCAGTGAAAGGCAAGTTTACACGTGGCCGCGGACCATCCACCCACTCATCAAACGTCTGTGAATTATCTTGATTATATTGTGGTATGTCGGCAAACTCCTCCTCAAAACCACTAAAGTCTTCTTCGGTGGAATTACTGGCGGCTAGAATCTTTCTGGCAATCTCTGTCTCTACATCACTCAGACCATCTGTGTCACCATGTTCACTATCTATTACAGTGTCCCGATCATATGCATCATCACTGTCTAAACCACTGCTACCATCACTGTCAGTTGACTCCATATCAGAGGCTTCATCAGCATGGATCTCGTTGATGAAGTCGTCGTCGCTTGAAACGGCTTCAAAGCTGCGTGTCCTAGTATGCAACGCCCTAGGCCGTCGCAGGGCCTTGCGTCCACGTCCGCGCAGCATTCTGCTTCAACCTGTAAATGATTGAAAATGCGTTAGATGTATGCAACATATAACATGTGATTAGAGACAATAAACATACAGAGATAATGAATGTGAGCTTCATGGACGTTCATTTGCCAGTTTCAGAACCTCCCGGCGCATCTAGGACGACTGCGCCGCAAGCGCCGACGGCTTCTGACATCGCACCGATTTTTCCGACGCATATGTCAAACGGACCATTTTCTGATTTCCTCGGCGACGTGTAGCACCGGGCGCGAGGCCCGGAAAATATACTACTATGTCAGGGAAGCTTGGGTTGTCAGTTGCCGAATGACTTCTCTTTTAGAGAAGCAGAGCATCCAAGGAGCGGTCTCTCGAGGCGGAGCCCGGACCCATGGGAGCATACTCCCATGCTCTCCGGGAATTCCCGTCCCCGTCTTCCGCGGCGGACCCCGGATTCAATCGCGGGACAGGTTTCCCATGTTCTCTTTTGAGAACGAGAGACTCCCAGGAACAATCCTGTGGGACGAACCCCGGATTCTATATGGAATGGGTTCCCATGCCCTCTCGGCATATATAGCAGAAACCTTCATACCTCGGAATGACACGAACCTTTTATTTCAAAGTAGAAAAAAAAAATAATTTGCACAAAAAGGTTGGGGGATGGCGACCAAAAGCCGGGGGGTTAACGCACCCCCCGGAAGATATTTATAGTTGTGGGTCGGTCCCGAAGATGACGGACCACGCCCATGTTCATGGGAATTTTTTCTCATTATGTCATGGCGAATCCCGTCGGAAATTCCCCTGCTCACGAAAAAACTAATACCTAAAAAAGTAATTGTGATACAAAAGAACTTTGGTAATAAAAGTGGTGAGGAATCAAATTCTCCATCTGCTCAGTTCAGTCCGCTACACTTATAAATAATTCTTCAAATCTTATTGACTGAAACGTCTTTTATTCAATAATGTAAAAGATAAAATAATAAATTCAATTCAAATGGTTTGGAAGGGTGCGCCCTCGCATTTGAATTTTAGAAATGCAAACCTTTCGCAAATGGCATCAGTAACAAAAATGTTCATGCATTTTTAGAAACTCCGAAAAGTGAAATATTTTCCTGAGAAAATATTCCCACGAAAAGGTTTTTCCCCGAGCGGCGGGTCCCGTACTCAAATATATTTTCGCTTTTATGTTATATTTTTTTCCAAAACTGGAAACAAAATTCTGTCATGACAGTTGTTCATCGTTTATAAAGCTCTATATTTGCGTATCAAAAGAACAGTATTTTAGTTATATCTTATCATACTTCTTCACTTTTGCTTACATCAATATTGTGGCGCTTCGCGCATGCATAGTTCTTCCCAAAAACATGCGCATTATATCTGGAATTATGACAATCTTTTCCTCTTTACAATGATGTAAAAATTATAAAAATCGGACTTGCGGTTCAAAAGTTATGAAGTGCGAAAATTATACCTTTTGGCGCGGCGCTTCGCGCATGCAGAGTTCTTCCCGAAAACATGCGCATTTACATGGAATTGAAGACAATGTTTTCCTCTTTACAATGATGTAAAAATTATAAAAATCGGACTTGCGGTTCACAAGTTATAAAGACCGTAATGATGGAATATGCTGAGAGCGCCACTTATTCAAAGCCGAATATCACCTTCTGCGCGACACTTGGCGCATCAAAAGTTATTGCCGAAAATACATGTATTTTATATGGAATTGAAGACAATTCTTTTATCTATATACTGATAAAAGAATTATGAAAATATCCCAAGTAGTTTCTTAGAAATAGAGCGCCGAGGCATGTTGGGGTAAATGCACCACATGTCTAAAAATTCAAAAGTGCGAAAGTCGCCTATCTCTGTGCGATTGCTGTATTTTCAGTTTTGTTAGCGCAATTGAAAACAACCAATTGGTTCATATGATACGAAGTGCGAGAGAAAGGTAGCTTATCGCAATATCTTCCCGTAATAAGAGGCTATCTGCCCATGTGGCGAGATGCGAGACAGATAAGCATGTATGGGCCTATCTCACCCCGGGGCAGTGCAGACACTTAGGTGATAATTAGCCGCCAGTGATAGTCATCGGAGCGAAGCAGGACAAAATTGGCCTTTTGTAAAGCTAATTATCGATGCGTTACGGGTCAACAATGCACACGAAAATTGGTGTGAATTTTTCTGGACGTTCTGACTAGATACTGAACAAAGCTTTATTCTCATGGCGGGCTGCGAGGTATAAATACAGCCATTCTCATGGAGCGACTCGCGGAGACAATCGACTCGGGACCCGTTGTCAGGGCTAGCAAAGTAGCGAGACAGCTGTAAATTCTTCTAAGTAAGCGATCCGGGATCCGTATTGAGGTACCTCGGAATCGCTTATAGCCCGCCCGGATAATTCCGGGACCCGCAAGTTAAGGGTTAACACGATATATCATGAACCCAAGCACCCAAAGTCTTAAAATATGCTGATCATCATGGCACTTTTTACCAGTAATGCAATATATAAAGTAGCTCCAATGATGTGTCTTACTAACTCAATGTCACTGGCGGGGGACATTGCCATGTTAAGGCAAACACTTGTGTTTGTTTGAATTGTAGATTTAAATTTTTAGGGGAGAGAGTTACCATTGTACCTTTAAAGTGACATAAGAATTGCATTTTAAAATTTAATTTTCTGTGTAAAATTAAAAAAGTGCTGAGTCTATTTCAAAAGTTCTATCATGGTTGTAACAGAGGGTTTTGATGAGAATAAAAATGCATTAATTTTTTATGTTAATAAACCAAATCTGATAATGCGGTTTCCTCAGCTGCTGATGCTACAACTACCGTCAATGTGTTCTTATATGGAGACCTCGCTGACGGCTTCAACGTCGCCAAGAAGGGGGTGAGTTCACTCATCGGACAGTACATTAACAGTTGGTAAATGTTGTGTACCAACATCTGATTCAAAGTTGATGTTGAAATGAAATCTGACCCAATGACTGGATGTTCACTCATGCCCCAGTCTGATTAAAAATATAAAAAAACATTGTTCCGAGGAATAAATGTTGCAAAATAATGCATCTAACAGGATACAAACAGGTTCTGTAGATTCCTCGCCACATGGTCTGAGTACATCCCGTATAGGCACATGTTCTGTACCAGTTTAGTGCAGTCTCATAGCTGACCAATCAAATCATAGTTTTTAACGTTCACCATTTTGAAAGAATTCAGAATTATTCGTACAGCACCTACCTCATGTTACAGAAATAGACGATAGTATAGCTGTTGGGAGTTAGTTGCCCTAGTCTCTCGTACCGTAAGCTTTTGTTGGACTTTCTGTGATTGGCTACATCAGAACATGCGTGGCTATGGGTTATTATCAGACAGTTTTACGAGGAAGCCACCAAATGAATGACATGAATTGGTATCCCCATGCATCTTTTTGCAATATTTATCCCTCAAAAATGGTTGATTTTAAGATGCATGTCTCAATGTTAAATGAACTTTCAACAGTAGGTTAACATAACCATAACATTTTACCTTTTGAACTAGTCCACACACATTGTTTCTCTTGAATAGGACACACTGTTACTGAACAGTTTTGAAGTTGAGGAGTCTGCCCACGACTCAACTTCTACACTCAAACATCAAGTTATAGTTCACGAAGACGCCCAGCCAAATATCTGGGTGAGTTGTCGTCTTCGTCTTCACACTTTCAGATTCCATTCACGGGTTGGTAATAATGACTTATCAACAGGTTACGTTACATGTTTACCTTAGTGTTTTACAAACGCATCTTAATTGTTTGCTTACATATATAAATTTGATTAACATTCTTTGCTATTTTAAAAGTCATTTCAGACATTTTGACAAACAGTTTAACAATATAATGTATTGCTTGGGAAACCATTTTTTGAGAGTTGAACTTTAGAAAATAAATCATGCAAATCCTATTGAGTCACAGAACCAATGCCTCTACTTTTCCTTCTTCCTTGTTGAGGCCTGGACTGTTAAAGTACCGTACTTGCCTGAATGGTAGAATGTAGAATGTACAGATTGACGTTAACTGTTTCAGCTGATAACAGAAGAAACATCAAACACCCATTCCAGTCGTCCAGGGAAAGTTGTAAAGGTAATTTCAACTGACGTAGAATGACTGTTTTGAATAATTAAAATATCAGATAAATATTATCTCATATTTGTAATTTGCACTTTTATCTCAATGATTATTACTGTGGTCAAAAGTAAAGCTAATGATTTATCTTATATTTACAAATGGTATGAATATATATATTTGAATAACTGGATACTAAATTAAATGATGCAATATATCAGTATGATTGATTTTCAACAGTTTCGTTATGTTCTCAAAATATTATAACAAGATTGATTCAATGCTACTGGACATGCACAGCAGCTTATCTCTAAGTTACTTAGATTGATTGATACATTCCATCGTGGTATGACATGTGGCATGGCTGATCATCTCTGAGTTGTCTCCCTTTGATTTGATTCCATTGTCTCCCCTTGCCAGATGAGGAAGTACCAGTACACTGACCTACAGGACGTCCAGTCTGGGACAACTGTTGATGTGTATGGAGTAGTCAAGTTCCTCAAGCCTCCCAAGCAAACCAGGGGCACAGGTTTGTCTGTTACGTTTGTCTAACTTAGACCCAATAGCTATATTGATATGAACATTTCTGCAGTCTGATTAAAATCGACGGTTTTCCGTGGAATAAAAATTGAAAAATAGTGCATCTACCGCGATACGAACTCATATCGGTAGTAGGTTCCACGCCAAACCGTCTGAAAAAAGCCTGTAGACTCGCGTGTTCGAGCGCAATTCAGGTAGCCAATCAAAAGACATCCAACAAATGCTTTCGGTGCGAGAAGCTAGGGGCAGATAACTCCAAACAGCTATCCTTTGGTCTGTTCCGAATGCCTTCAAAACAGTGACCGTTTAAAAACTACATTGTGATTGGTCAGCTATTTGACTGGGCTTTGGCTGCGCTAAACAGGTTCGGAACACACGCCTTTACGGGATGTTCTCAGACCTTGTGGCGAGGAATCTACAGAACCTGTTCGTATCCCGGTAGATGCATAATTTTGCACATTTTATTCCTCGGAACAAGGTCGATTTTAATCGGACTGAACATTTATGTATGTGAATGATGAAGAATACATCCCCTGATTATCTAAGCAGATTTTGCCTCATATCAATGAAGGATATTATAAGTTGTATGTTTCTCACGAGGGTAATACGGTCTCATGTACCATCTTTGTACCAGTGTCTCCCGAGCCTTCAGGTAAAGATGGTACAAGAGACTGTATTATCCGATGGAGAAGTGTACAACATATTTATGTTTCCGTCATGTCAATGAAATTATTAAGGATTCAGCCTTAAGTCCAGGAGACTCGCGGGGTAATTAAGCAAAAATGTATCAACTGTTAGCCAATCAAAAACAAGTATTTTACTGTAAGGAAAGATAACTCTATTTATGACGAGCAATGAAATACTGGGATTTATCAGTGAAATAAACTACCGTGGGCTTCGGTTTGGTATGTTTTGCGGTACAAGACCCTCAGTACGGTACATTTTCGGTTTGGTATAAAACCAAGAATGCCTTTCAGTATATGAACTAAAGCCATAACAAATCATATGTTTTTCTTGAAAATAAGTTTGTAGGGTGTGGAAATCATTTGGTATATACCGAAAAATCAGATTGATGTACCATGCACCGAACTGAAAGTAAAATACCACATGTGAACCGTTTCACCCCTAAAATACAGCTACAGTGAAAATAACTTAGACAGATATCCTCTATAGCATGTCTATAAGAGTAAAAACCCAATATATCAAATAAATGTCAGCCCTTTTTCTCTACTCCCAATCTTTGTCTATATCAAATATGACTTTTTCTCCAACTCATTTGCCCCCGTCCCCCTTCTCAACTCTCCTATTTCTTGTGAAAACCCTGTATCTCAAATACAAGTCCACTTACTTTCTAAACCCCTCAAGAACTTTACACTAATTATTGCAGACCAATACAGATGTGATGAAAGTTTTATACATATATTGTAACATGTAACATTGTTGCAGACCTGATGCTCATAGTAAGTCTAATCGACCCCACACTTCACGAGTACGACCAGAAGCTCACGTGTGTCCTCTTCCTGAAGTCCCACAAAGTGCCAAAGATTGAAGTCGGGAATGTTGTCCGCTTTCATCGGCTTAAGGTAGAATAGTCTTTGTATCAGTTAGTCGAGCATCAGGCTCTTGAATAGAGGTTCGTGGTTTGATATTGCTGGAGGTGCTTCTGCTGTCAAGTGTCATTTGGAATGAACACCCGTCTTCAAATTGATATGATCCAAAAAAGAACTCAAAACTGTAAATTTGGCTTTTTGTAATAATTACTTGCTTCTAATATCTGTATATTGCCAAGTTTGAGGAGGGGTTGATTGCTACGCTTAAATTTGCAATAGGGTGTAATGATGCATTTTTAGGGTAATAATACTCATTAGGATAAATAGAGATTATTACCCGAGGAAGTGTGTCATATGACTTTTACGAAACAAGTGTGAATTTTTGTATTGCCCGGGTGAGAGCGAGGGTTATACATAAATTTGCACAAGTTTCGTAAAAGTCATATGACACACTTTCGAGTGTAATAATTTCTTTATTACCCATTTTATTCCATTTAATTCGCGTTAAAATAGTAAGAAAACGGCCCACTTCCCTTGCGACGGCAAGCTATAGTGACGTCACGAACAATCATTTTATGACGTCACAGGCGACGTAATACGGGAAGCCGCGGTGAAACAATCGTTGCTAGGCAAATGTGATATGTGCACATGTGCTCACATCAATAATAGTAACTCGGTTATTTTCAACCATATGGGTAATAATGATGCTTATTAGGGTAATGATGCTTGTTGGGTTGAATATGGTAAGCATGTTCTTGTACAGATCATCACCCACCAGGGCAGTAAGCAAGGGGGGACAACTCCGGGGTTCTCATGGCTGGTGTACAGAAGCCCAGACTCTGATCCCGAGACCTCCACTCCCAACTTCACACACACCGAGGAGGACAGGAGGAAGGTTAGCATCAACGCTCTATACTACGGTATTAGGACCCAGTACTTTTCAGGGGAAAGTTAATTGCAACCAGAAAGTCACATTTCCCCTTTGATAAAACTGCCTAGAGAGAGAGCAATCTCCCCTTTGCCTTACACAAAGGAATTTTCAGAAGTCATGGGATTTCTTAGAATGACAAAGCTGTTCCTTGGTAATATTTTTGACATTTAAACCAAGGGATAAATGTCCCAAAATCTCTATAGGTCAATGTGACTTTCTGTAACTTTGAACTTTATTGATATTAAGTTTTGCTCAAGATAGATATGTATATAACAAACTGATGTCATTCATATTTGTATATTCCATGTTCAGTTGATACATGTACTTCTTGATGTGACAGGTGAAGGAGCTCTTTGATTGGTCGAAATCCCATGATGTGCCAGTGTCTGATAGCACCTGTTATTTGAACGATATTGCTGTGAATGTATATTTCAATTTGGTTTGTCAGGTAGGTTTTAATTTGTCCAAGAAAATTTATTAGGAGCATAATTGCTACCTGTATAGCTTGTGTAGATGGAAATGGCAAATTGAAATCATTAGGAATTACTGAAGATACTTTGTAATATTCAATAAAATCCTACTTGTTTAGCCATTGAGTAAGATGAAATTCTTTTGTTCAACCAATTTGTTATTAATTATTTAATACAATTGAAAATGATTTAAAATTCTTTGCTAAACTGTTTGCAGGTCTATCATTAGCAGCTCCGACTAAGTCGGAGCTGCTATCAGTTTTTGCGCAGTTTCCGTCCCCGCCGCCGCCGCCGCCGCCGCCGCCGCCGCGCGCGCGTTTTGTATTCGCTATAACTTTTTTCCTAGAAGGTTTTGAGAACTCATATACATAACTTCTTACTTATGCCCCTGGGGAATTTTTTTGACATGTTCATATTCAAGGTCAAAGGTCAAGGTCACGAGTTCTGAAATCGCTAAAAAAATCCTTGTAAACACGATAACTTGAAAAATATTTGTACTATCAGGCTCTTATTTGGTGTACATCAACTATGGAGGAAGGCCAAGATTTGAAAAGGTTTTCACTAACATCCGTCAAAGGTCAAGGTCACAGCGAGGGCACGACTTAGGCATGCTTTTGCGAAAATGTCTTATTTCAACTATTAACACTTTAAATCATTAAATGATTGTTATACACAATGAAAAGTGATCACTGATTGTGTGACCTTGAATTTAAAAGGTCAAGGTCACGAAATATTGTCAAGGTCACCAGTTCTGAAATCACTAAATAACCTTTTCCCAAGAAGGTATTAACACCTCATATACATAGCTTCTTTCTTATAAACCTGGTGGATGATTTTGACATGTTCACATTCAAGGTCAAAGGTCAAGGTCACGAGTTCTGAAATCGCTAAAAAATCCTTGTAAACACGATAACTTGAAATATATTTGTACTATCAGGCTCTTATTTGGTGTACATCAACTATGGAGAAAGGCCAAGATTTGAAAAGGTTTTCGCTAACATCCGTCAAAGGTCAAGGTCACAGCGAGGGCATGACTTAAGCATGCTTTTGCGAAAATGTCTTATTTCAACTATTAACACTTTGAATCATTAAAGGATTGTTATACACAATGAAAAGTGATCAATGATTGTGTGACCTTGAATTTTAAAGGTCAAGGTCACGAAATATTGTCAAGGTCACCAGTTCTGAAATCACTTTATAACTTTTTTTCATGAAGGTATAAACACCTCATATATATAGCTTCTTTCTTGTACACCTGGGGAAATATTTTGACATGCTCACATTCAAGGTCAAAGGTCAAGGTCACGAGTTCTGAAATCGCTAAAAAAATCCTTGTAAACACGATAACTTGAAAAATATTTGTACTATCAGGCTCTTATTTGGTGTACATCAACTATGGAGGAAGGCCAAGATTTGAAAAGGTTTTCACTAACATCCGTCAAAGGTCAAGGTCACAGCGAGGGCACGACTTAGGCATGCTTTTGCGAAAATGTCTTATTTCAACTATTAACACTTTAAATCATTAAATGATTGTTATACACAATGAAAAGTGATCACTGATTGTGTGACCTTGAATTTAAAAGGTCAAGGTCACGAAATATTGTCAAGGTCACCAGTTCTGAAATCACTAAATAACCTTTTCCCAAGAAGGTATTAACACCTCATATACATAGCTTCTTTCTTATAAACCTGGTGGATGATTTTGACATGTTCACATTCAAGGTCAAAGGTCAAGGTCACGAGTTCTGAAATCGCTAAAAAATCCTTGTAAACACGATAACTTGAAATATATTTGTACTATCAGGCTCTTATTTGGTGTACATCAACTATGGAGAAAGGCCAAGATTTGAAAAGGTTTTCGCTAACATCCGTCAAAGGTCAAGGTCACAGCGAGGGCACGACTTAAGCATGCTTTTGCGAAAATGTCTTATTTCAACTATTAACACTTTGAATCATTAAAGGATTGTTATACACAATGAAAAGTGATCAATGATTGTGTGACCTTGAATTTTAAAGGTCAAGGTCACGAAATATTGTCAAGGTCACCAGTTCTGAAATCACTTTATAACTTTTTTTCATGAAGGTATCAACACCTCATATATATAGCTTCTTTCTTGTACACCTGGGGAAATATTTTGACATGCTCACATTCAAGGTCAAAGGTCAAGGTCATGAATTCTGAAATCACTACAAAAATCCTTGTAAACACGATAACTTCAACAACTTCTGTGCTATCAGGCCGAAACTTGGTATATATCAACTATGGAGAAAGACCAAGATTTGAAAACGTTTTTGCTAAAATCTGTCAAAGGTCAAGGTCACAGCAAGGTCACAACTTAAGCGTGCTATTGTGAATATGCCTTATGTGAACAATGAACACTTTTGAGTCATTGCATGATTGTTATACACAATGAAAAGTAATCATTGATGGTGTGACCTTGAAGGTCAAAGTTCAAGGTCATGAGATATTGGTTAAGGCCATGTTAATCTTTTGATCCAATTTTGAAATCAGAAATAGGTTTTAAGAACAAAGTTGTGAAAAGTGACCCCAGTGATGATTTAACTTTTATTTATGCTGAGGAGAAGGCGGAACAGGGAAAGGCGAGACCCACAGTTTCGGAGCTGCTCTGCTTTTGCGGTGTCCCGCAAACGCTCTTCTAGTTTGATAATGTTTTTATCGATACAAAAGGTTTTTATAGGATTAAATTTGTTCTTCAGTTGTTGCTCATTTCTTCTTTTTGAAACCTGTGTA
The DNA here is from genome assembly GCA_936450465.1 of Gibbula magus. Classification (NCBI taxonomy): domain Eukaryota; kingdom Metazoa; phylum Mollusca; class Gastropoda; order Trochida; family Trochidae; genus Gibbula; species Gibbula magus. Next base: position 73,496,972 of record OW388296.1, on the reverse strand, counting down.
GCTGGTGTCTACGTGTATGATAGAAGAGGGTGTTTGCTTCCTAATGAGGGTGTGGGATGGAACCCGCCCAGTCTAGTGAGTTATTAATTAACTGTACATTTTCTACTTCAAGGAAACATTGACCGTTAATTTTCGCTTGCTTGATTAGAATTTCAGTTACCGGTAGTATCTCTTGCTTAGTGTCTTTCTGCCCTACACATATGACTTTCTTGCTTATATACTTATGTTCATATTCCTGCTATTCAATCGTCTGGAATCCTAAATTGTATAGATTAAGATCACACAGTCAATATGAATAACGCCACATTGGTGATGCAGGCTTTTTCCCAATAATTATAAATATAAAGGAAGTATATTAGACAATGACGTTTAACTTCACTACTCAGTATGAGATATAACTTGTCCAAACATCAGCCCTGTGCGTGACCTGGATACAGATCGAGAGGAGTGTTTGGTGCAGACAGACGCAGACCTAGAGCGGCGGGCCGCGGGGTACGTGTACGATGTGTGCGTCTTCGATGATCACGTGTCTAAAGCCTCAAAGGTCAAGGTGAGTAGAATCAGTCGCTTAATGTATCGTCCATATTAAGTCAAACCAAACGAACTAGCAAAGATATATGTGATGTATGAGAACAAGTACAAACCGTAACATAATGATCAGACATTGAGAGTATAGTTTCTAGTTAAGTACTGCTTGGAATAACACAAAAGAACAGTATTGCTATAAAACATAGCATCTTATGGCACAGGACAGCATAGCATATCGATACAGGTTCAACTGAACACATAAGAGGCCAACATCTTGTATAAATTATATAAGGCCACCCTTTTTTTATTACTTGGATTACAGATTTTTTCAGCCAAACCCTGGAGTTGGAGGAGGGGAAAAAATAAAAAAAAGAATTCACCCCAATTTTTCAGAACCTTTCATGTTCACATTCAATTCTTTGGGGTAGGAGGGGAAAAAAAAGTCTTTTGTTCAATTTTATTTGTCAATTTAATACTTTTACATGTAACATAACTCGCCACTGCTCAGCCGACTTCACACTAGCTAGCAAGCTACAGTGGGTCAATCCCTGGATCCTGGGTAAATTCCCATCAAATTATGACTTGTACAGCTTTTGTTATTGACTGTCTTCAAAGGCTGTTTCAGTAAAATATCGTCATGTTGCATACAATATTCAAGCTATGATCATTCTCAATAATCTGGAACTAATTTATAGTTTTGATTGATAAACAATTTATTTTGATTTCAGGAAACCAAGAATAAATTGAATTATTTTTCGTAATATCTTCCGTAAGGTACCTTTGCAATTCAATCTCCAATTGAAAATAACACGATAGTTGTAAATATTCCACGACATATTTAAAATAAAAAACCTATCTGACGACGAACCATACCGGCTCAGCCGATCACTCGCCCCTAATGCAACAGCAAGGGAAGGGACGTAACTCGTGATGGCTTACCCAAACCGCTTCACTTTCAAACTATCGTCGTTACGAGTAACACGTTTCTTCGAGAGAGTTCTCCAAAAAGTTAAGACAAGAAAATGACAGAGAAAGAGAATGTATGTGTGGTAAATTTACTTATCTCGCAAAGGCGTTATATTACCGCATTTATTTTTTTTTATCTCACATGTTGTAATTATCGGTTTTTTCACACCTCGTGTGTTAACCATGCGGTCGATATTCACGTGGCAAGCTAGACTTGCACTGGTCGTGGTTTCAATATCGCCGTAATTTCTTTCCACGTTTCGCATTCATCGTATTTCGCATTATATTATATATATATATATTTGCTTTTATGTATGTTATGCTTGAAATTTACATAATTTTTTATCCGTTGTCCATATACTTTACTTCGGAAAAATTATTGTGTTTTTTCAACCTCTTTACAGAGAGGGTGAAGTTAGGCTACACCTTTCTGTTTATCTTTTTATATATATAATTTCTTTTTTATATATATATCCTATTTTCGCGGCCGTTTAGTTTTTTGCTTTACGCCTTTGCGATTGGTTATTCATATTTTTATGTGTTAAATCATTCAATTTTACACATGTATATATATGCACACACACCCCTCTACGATTCTGTGTGTCTGTTTTACAGACACTCACTTTCTGTGAGGGGTGCGATTCTTCACTACCCCCGGCAGACTCGCACAAATGGTGTCTGCAATGCCTCGCCCAGTCTCCACATGACGAGGATGCCTGTCCTATTTGCCTGGGCTTCTCACCGAAAACACAGAAGACCAGGAAGAAAGACTTCGTGTTTTTCAGACAGGCTCTGGAGCAGGGGCAGGATTTTGCGGGGCTTATCCCACCTTCCAAGAGTAAGTCGAAGGGTAAAGAGTCTTCGAAACCGTCAAACTCTTCCTCTAATGCAGAGGTTGGGAAGCGGCAGAAGACCTCTGACCCCAGGGTTCGCACTAGCACCAACACCAACACAAACACCTGCACGGATAACAATGTTACCATGAATGTTTTACAACAATTGCTTGCAGGGCAGATGGATTCGATGACTAGCATGTTCCGACAGTCGATTGACGGGCTCCGAGAGGAGTTTGGTCATCGACAGGAGGTTCAGGCTGTCACCGTGCCTTCTGCGGGTGTGCGTATCGAGCCTGGCTCTGGCCGAGGTCTCGTACAATCACAGGGGGTTTATTCCGAACTCGGCAGAGGCCGAGGGAGGATATTCTACCCAGAGGCAGTTCTCCGGCCAGGCCTAGCCCGGTCCGCGAGTTCTGACCTCGGTACTCAAGTCGCAGGAACTGTCCTGTTGCCTTCGAGTACCCTGGCCCAGGGGCCGCTGTTGATTCCGGGCCTCGAGCCCGTCGTCACTCAGCCCCTGGTCACGCCCAAGAGCTTACCGAATGTCACTCAGGTGCCCCCTTCGGTCGAGTCTCGGAACCGGGGTCAGGTGACCGGACAGGGTGTGGATGGGGCAAACATTGTGGAGCGCCAGGCGACTCCTCCTGTTGATCAGGATCCAATTCTCGAGGATGTCGAGTCTTCGGATTCTGATCTCCGGGATGAGGACGACATGGAGGTCGATTTCGACGAAGCTCCCACGTTTGCCAAATCCATGAAGGAGTTTAGGGAGAAGCTTGCACAGGCTATCCCGCAAACAGTCCTCCCTGTCGAGTCGTCGGACTCGTCTGAGTTCCGCCTTCCGGGTGACGCCTTCGCTGCAGCGAAGACGTCTCAGATTCGGCTCCGCGTACTGCCGTCTTTGGTCGCCGAAATGATCGATCCCCTCCTGTCGGGTACTCGTACCAAGTTCGATTTACCCGAACTGATTAAGAAGTACCCTATGGGGGAGGAGGATTTCTTTGGTGTTCCAGAGGTGGACGAGTGTGTGTATGCTTCCGTCACCCTTGCGGGGTCTAACCCCACCTTGGCTCAGTCCAAGAAGGGCCGGCGGCTGCCGCCTTTCCGGATGTCCGGTCTCACGCTTAAGGCTGTTTACCGTTCCTTTGAGGAGCAGTATCGGAATGCAGCCCAACAGCTGAGACTGGCCGTACAGTCAGCCTACCTTGCTACGATGCAGGGGAAGCTGACTGGTCCGGTTTCGAGTGTGAGCTCTCAGCCCTCACTCCCGGCGCAGCTGACGGAAATCCATGGTTTCCTGGCGAGGGACAGCATCAGGAGCTGTGCCTCCCAGGCCATGTGCGCAGTTATGGGCCTGCGCAGGCTTTGGCTGTCGTGCTCGAAATATCCGGCCGACACCCAATCGGCACTACTAGCACTTCCGTTCAGGATGGGGGGCTCCCTCTTCCCGAACGCGAAGCAGGTAGTGAAGGAGGCGGCTGACGCAGTGGCTTTCATCAAGGAAACCAAAACCTTGTTTGAGAAGCAACCTAAGTCGTCCAAAAAACGCCCCTCTGTCCTTGCCAATGCTTACTCTGATGCGCCGGCTCAGAACACTGAATCATGGAAGACGCCCATGTTTCAGCAGAGCAAAAGCAAGAAGGGCAACAAAGGCAGGGGAAAAAACTCGCAGTTTCGGGCCGCCAGGGGGAAGCAGAAGACTTCCCAATAGGCCGTCAGTTTCCGTGGGTGCCCCAGGTGGTCCCGCCCCCTGCAGTAGAGACACTGTCAGGGGTCGGTACTCACTGCCTTTTGCCGCATATACCTGTTGGTGGCCGACTGAGTCTGTTTCTTCACGAGTGGGAGAAGGCTACGTCCAATCCCTGGGTACTGTCCACGCTCAGGGATGGCCATCTCCCTCAGTGGAAGCATGGCCCCCCCTCCTTCTCGGGTGTCAGACATACTCCGGTGCCGGCTTCTCAGGAGAAGGCCAGCATACTTCGAACCGAGCTCCTAGCCTTGTTGGACAAATCGGCTATCGAGGTAGTCCCGAAGGGTCAGGAGAACGCGGGTTATTACTCGACGTACTTCATTGTAACCAAGAAGAACGGGGGATTCAGGCCCATTCTCAACCTGTCATACTTGAACAAGTTGATTGTAGTACCGTCGTTCAAGATGGAGACACTGCGTTCAGTGATCTCATCTGTGAGAACAGGGGAGTGGCTATCTTCGATAGATCTAAAGGACGCATATCTGCACGTTCCTATGCACCCCGAGTTCAGGAAGTTCCTCAGGTTCTCCTTCGACGGGAAATGTTACCAGTTTCGAGTGCTTCCCTTTGGCATCTCTACAGCGCCGAGGGTATTCACCAAACTGATGTTGATCCCAGCACAGGTTGCCAGGGCACGGGGCAGGTTTTGCCACCCATACCTGGACGACTGGCTGATCAGAGCGTTGTCTCAGGCGCTCAACCAGGAAGTTACTCGCTTCATACTGGATACGCTGATCAGGCTTGGCTGGGTTATCAATCTCAAGAAGTCAGAACTGTCCCCTTCGCAGGATCTTGTCTTCTTGGGAGCCAGGTTCAACACAGAGCAGGGGATTGTCTCCCTGGCTCAGCATCGCATCGCCAATGTTCAGAGAGCTGCTCTTCAGTTTCTCGAGAGACCCAAACTGTCGGCACGTCAGTGGCTACAGTTGTTGGGGATTATGGCGGCGACCCTAGATGTTGTCTGGCAGGCTCGTCTGAGAATGAGACCCGTTCAGCAAGCCCTGGCGAGTCTCTGGACTCATGCAGAGAGTTACGAGACAGTTCTTGTCACTCCACAGTGGCTGACACCCCACCTTCAGTGGTGGACAGAGGTCGGGAATCTCACAAGGGGCTTTCCCCTGGAGACTCCTACCCCTTCTCTCACAGTCCAAACAGACGCCTCACTCGCGGGGTGGGGAGGAGTATCGAACGAGCTCACTGCTTCGGGTCTCTGGACCGAGCAGGAGACCTCCTTGCACATAAATGTGCTGGAATTGAGAGCAGTCAGAATGGTGTTTCAGCGCTTCCTGCCTCAGGTCAGGGGTCAGGTCGTCCGTCTCGAGATGGACAATCAGACCGCCATGGCATACATAAAGAAGCAGGGGGGCACAGTTTCCCCGTCGCTGCTTCAGGAAGCGTGGCAGTTCCTACTGTGGTGCGACCAGTACAACATACTGGTTATCCCAGTCTATCTCCCGGGGGTGGACAACATCAGAGCAGATGCGTTGTCCCGCCGAATCCTAGCCCCACACGAGTGGATGCTCGATCGGGAGATATTCGGGATTATCTCCCAGTTGTACGGGTCGTTCCAGGTGGATCTGTTTGCCACTGGAGTGACGAATCAGATTCCAGTGTTCTGCTCGCGCGTCCCCGACCCAAGGGCGGTGGCGGCCGATGCTTTCCAGATAGACTGGACGGACAGAGTCCTGTGGGCTTTCCCACCAGTGCCTCTGATACACAAGGTGTTGTTACATCTGTATCTGCAACCTGCACGGCTACTAGTGCTTCTAGCACCTCTGTGGACGTCGCAGATTTGGTTCCCAGTTCTGCTCGGAGGGTTAGTACAACCACCCGTGCTTTTACCGTGTCGTCCAGGTCTACTGTCTCAGGACGGCCAGCCCCACCCGAATCCCAGGATTCAGTGGGTGGCTTGGCCTTTGTCCGGAATCGCCTCCAGGAGAGCGGAATTCCTGCACCAGTTGCAAACACAATTCTGGCTGCGAGGAGGGATTCGACAAACGTACAGTATGAGGATCGATGGGCCTGCTACGCGCGCTGGTGTGTCGATAGAGGGGATCTCGATCCCTTTTCTACGACTCTAGTCACTGTGCTTGAGTTCCTTCAGTCACGACTTGAGGCTGGCCTTGCCGCCTCTACAGTCAGAGGGTATTCAACAGCTATATCAGCGTTTCATATCCCTGTCGACGGGGCGCTCTTGGGGGCACATCCTCTCGTTCAGAGATTCTTAGCAGGTGTGGACAGAATCCGTCCTACTGTCAGAAGGCTCAGCCCAGTCTGGGACCTTTCTGTTGTCTTAGACTGGCTGTCTGGGGCAGCTTTTCTGTCCCCGTCTTCATTGTCCCTCCAGATTCTGAGTTGGAAGACTGCCTTTTTGGTGGCGGTTACTTCCGGTAGGCGGGTAGGCGATATTCATGCAATGTCTGCCGATCCCGAGCTGACTGTCTTCCACAAGGACAGAGTCAGCATTAGACTACCGGAGTCTTACCGTCCCAAGGTCGACCACACTTTTCATGTGACAGCTCCCATTGAACTTCCAGTCCTACGTCAAGCCACATCGGCTAGCGCCTCAGTGAGTTCTCATGCACATGTGCTTGATGTTCGCAAGTCACTGAGATTGTACATCAAGCGTACAAAGGACATCCGCAAGGATAAACAGCTGTTCTGCTGCTATGGTGGTGGAAGAGCGGGTTTGCCTGCCAGCAAACAAACGATTTCCAGATGGTTGGTTTCCACCATTTACATGGCCTACGTTCACACGGGAAAGTCCCCGCCTGAAGGTTTGAGGGCTCATTCCATTAGAGCAGTAGCAACGTCGAAGGCGTTCGCCGCAGCCCTGCCCATCGAAGAGATCTGCTCAGCGGCAATTTGGAGCCGACCGAGTACGTTCATCAAGCACTACCAACTCGACAAGCACTCTAGGGAGCGTGCTCGGTTTGGTCAGGCTGTTCTCTCCGGTGGGCAGAGTTCTAAGTTCTGATAGAATGAATTCTCGTTTTTTATCGTTTTACGATTTTCAACGTTTTTTCTATGGTTGTGGGTTATTTTAGTTTTTCACGGCTTGGGCCTCACAGTGCCGACTTGGTCGGGTTTTACCCATGCACGTTCAATCACCCCTAACTTTGGTGGAGGGCACTTGACACCTCACGTACTGCACTGTCAAGTCAGAGGTCTTCCGCCGTTTTCGGTGGATTTATATTAGAGGGTATACGTTTGTCTCCCCGCTAACTCCTTTTTTCAAAAAGGGGGGGGGGGGGGTATTTTTAGGCAAAAAAATGACTGTAATCGCTGTGTTCAGCTTGGTCTGTACTCCGACCCAATTACCCTGCAACCTCGCTCGCCTGCCGTGCCTTTCGTCACGCTAAAGACGGTGAGTAAATCAAGAGCTATTTATTAATTTAGTGCTCTTAGCGAGGTTTTTTACCTTTTGGTTAGACAGAATGCCGCTACCATTGTCTTTTCTTTGGTAGTCTGCTTGCAAAGGTACCTTACGGAAGATATTACGAAAAATAATTGAACGAACCTGTAGAGGTTCTAGATTATTTGAGTAATATCTTCCGTAAGGTACACCTCCCGTTCTATTGTATCCCACCCCTTTCATTCTGTCTAAATCTCTAGATTGTTTGAAAGTGAAGCGGTTTGGGTAAGCCATCACGAGTTACGTCCCTTCCCTTGCTGTTGCATTAGGGGCGAGTGATCGGCTGAGCCGGTATGGTTCGTCGTCAGATAGGTTTTTTATTTTAAATATGTCGTGGAATATTTACAACTATCGTGTTATTTTCAATTGGAGATTGAATTGCAAAGGTACCTTACGGAAGATATTACTCAAATAATCTAGAACCTCTACAGGTTCGTTCAAATTTTTTTTGTGTCTAAGTCTAAGTCGGAGCTGCTATCAGTTTTTGCGCAGTTTCCATCGCCGCCGCCGCCCGCGCGTTTTGTATTGGCTTTAACTTTTTTCATAGAAGGTTTTAAGAACTCATACACATAACTTCTTACTTATACCCCTGGGGAATTTTTTTGACATGTTCACATTCAAAGTCAAAGGTCAAGGTCACGAGTTCTGAAATCTCTAAAAAAAATCCTTGTAAACACGATAACTTAAAAAATATTTGTGCTATCAAGCTCTTCTTTGGTGTATATTAACTATGGAGAAAGGCCAAGATTTGAAAAGGTTTTCGCTAACATCCGTCAAAGGTCAAGGTCATAGCGAGGTCACAACTTAAGCATGCTTTTGCGAAAATGTCTTATTTCAACTATTAACACTTTGAATCATTACATGATTGTGATATACAATGAAAAGTGATCACTGATTGTGTGACCTTGAATTTTAAAGGTCAAGGTCACATGTTAGGCTCATGGTCACCAGTTCTGAAATCACTGAATAACTTCTTTCCAAGGAGGTATCAACACGTCATATACATAACTTCTTACTTATGTCCCTGGGGAATTATTTTGACATGTTCATATTCAAGGTCAAAGGTCAAGGTCACAAGTTCTGAAATTTCTAAAAAAAATCCTTGTAAACACGATAACTTGAAAAATATTTGTGCTATCAGGCTCTTATTTGGTGTATATCAACTATGGAGAAAGGCCAAGATTTGAAAAGGTTTTCGCTATCATCCGTCAAAGGTCAAGGTCATAGTGAGGTCACAACTTAAGCTTGATTTTGCGAAAATGTCTTATTTCAACTATTAACACTTTGAATCATTGCATGTTTGTTATACACAATGAAAAGTGATCACTGATTGTGTGACCTTGAATTTTAAAGGTCAAGGTCATTAGATATAGTCATGCTGACCAGTTCTGAAATCACTAAGTAACTTTTTTCCATGAAGATATTAACACCTCATATAGATAGCTTAATTTCTTTCTTATACACCTGGTGAATGATTTTGACATGTTCACATTCAAGGTCAAAGGTCAAGGTCATGAGTTCTGAAATCACTACAACAATCCTTGTAAACATGATAACTTCAAACTTTTTTTGTGCTATTAGCCTCTTATTTGGTGTATATATGAACTATGGAGAAAGACCAAGATTTGAAAGCGTTTTCGCTAAAATCTGTCAAAGGTCAAGGTCACAGTGAGTTCAAAACTTAAGCATGCTTTTGTGAATATGCCATATTTTAACTATGAACACTTTGAGTCATTGCATGTTTGTTATACGCTATGAAAAGTGTTCATTGATGGTGTGACCTTTAAGGTCAAAGGTCAAGGTCATGAGATATTGGTTAAGGCCACGTTAATCCTTTGATAACATTTTGAAAGAAGAAATAGGTTTTAAGAACAAACTTGTGAAAAGTGACCCCAGTGATGATTAGTAATAACTCGAATTATGAACAAATTTTATTGATGCTGACGAGAAGGCGGAACAGGGAAAGGCGAGACCCCAAGTTTCGGAGCTGCTCTGCTTTTGCGGTGTCCCGCAAACGCTAATCTAGTTGTCTAATGTCTCCGCATAACATTTGAAAAGTAAGTGAATAAAAACATGGTAAATGAAACTTATTTGCAGGAGTTTTATCATGATCTTATTGCACATAAAAGCATCTGAAAAGAGATTTAATAAAGTTTGTTTGTTTGTATATTAACTCACCAAGACTGTCACAAACATGTAGCCTACAATATCAAAATAAATATTAATGAAATAAGTTACCGGTATATCAAAATACAATAAATCAGCAGGTAATGTTTGAGGAAAATGAAATTTACATTATGATAAACCGGAAGTGGAAAATGATTTTTAAAAAATAAATTTTCAATGCACCAGTCACATGGTTGAAATACTCAGGAGCAATTTTTTGGAGATTATAAACATAAATAGGCACAAATACTATCTTACACTTTGTAAATATAAGTTAATTTAATTTTACCAATAAAAGTTACAAGAAATATCAAACTCAATTTGATTAATAGACTTGATGGCATTTTTAGCTCATCAGGCCTGAAAGGCCCGATGGGCTTATGGCATGGCATTCCGTCCATCCATCCGTCTGTAAACTTTTCACTTTTCGACTTCTTCTCCAGAACCACGACTCTAGAGAGCTGAAATTTGATGTAAAGACTCCTTGGCTAATGGGGATACTAAATTGTAGATTTGTGACCCCATGACCCCAAATGGGGTCACAGAGGTCACAGCCGTAAAAACCTATGTTCATCTTCCTCTTAAGTTCAAAAAGGTCAGGAGAGCTGAAAAGTGGTGTGCAGACTCCTGGGCTAATGGGGATTCTAAATTGTAGATTTCGTGACCCCTGTGAGTCTGTGACCCCAAATGGGGTCACAGGGGTCACAACCTTAAAAACCTGTTTTCATCTTCTTCTCCAGTTCCAAAAGGTCTAGAGAGCTGAAAAGTTGTGTGCAGACTTCTTTGCTAATGGGGATTCTAAATTATGGTAGATTTTGTGACCACGTGACCTCAATTGAGGTCACAGGGGTCACAACCTTTAAAACCTATTTTCATCTTCTTCTCAAGTTCCAAAAGGTCTAGAGAGCTGAAAAGTTGTGTGCAGACTCCTTGGCTAATGGGGATTCTAAATTGTAGATTTCGTGACCCCATGACCCCAAATGGGGTCACAACCTTAAAAACCTGTTTTCATCTTCTCAAGTTTCAATATGTGTAGAGAGCTGAAAGGTTGTGTGCAGACTCCCTGGGTAATGGGTATTCTGAATTGTAGATTTTGTGACCCCATGACCCCAATTTGGGTCACAGGGGCCACAACTTTAAGAACCTATGTTCATATTATTTTGTCTAGAAAGCTGAAATGTTGTGTGCAGAGTCCTTTGACTATAGGAAAATCTGTGACCCCAATCTAGGTCACAGGGGTCATGATCTAAGAACCTATATTTTGATTGTAAACAATGTATTACTTGAGTTAACTTAAATATTAACCTAAGATAGTACATAAATGAAAGCTTGATGAGCTACAGAGCCCATGGCTCTATTTTTTTAGTAAGTAAATCACACTAACAAAGTACATTTTCTTATCGATTTGAAAAACCACTTGTACTGTTTATGTTATTTATATCTCATGAGGAGACATGCTGTACCGGTATGTGTTAACCATATATGTGAATGTTTTTGATAAGAGATGATAAGAGATGATCAGATCCAAGATTTCCTATGAACATTTAGACAAGCTCATCTTTGTTATCAACTAGTAAATATTGTTTCGTTTTCAAAATCAAAAACATGAATTTCTAAATAAAACAGAATATTTTTACAGTTTAAAATTGTCCTTCGCGCGAATGGTTATATTAATTCCCAGATTGATGTGATTGGTTGCCTTATTTCTAGAAAATCAGACGCTTTCGTATTTATCTTTCAAGAACTAAGTTACGAGAAAATGTAACTAAACACGCTGTAAGGTCATGTGACTACTAATGAAGCACTGTGATTGGCTGTCAAGAAACCTTTGACACTTCCACAAGGCGTCAGATAGGCATCGCTTCTCGCTGTTACAGTATCACTGCAATCTTCCGAGTTTTGACAATAACACGACTGCATGCTTACGTTTTGACTAATGGTCAACACATGTGACCCTCAACGGTAGTGTACATTTCCAAATTATCTCTTGCTGCATCTGACAATGACTTGTTGCTCAGAATTGTTTATACTTCAGAGACCATAATCAAGACAATTTTAATGGCAGACACTAACAGCATGACGTGATCTGAAGGGGTTGGAATTTAAATAGCCGATCGCTAGCTACCTCGCATGCGATGCGTGAAAACATGTTGCAAGATTATTCAAGATTTATTTTGGTGGTTTGGTGATTTTATAATATGACACAAATTCCTAATAGTGAAATTTAGGGACGTGTTGATTTAAAAATTTAACTAAAGTGCACAGTCGGCGGGTAAAAAAATAGGCATTTCCAATTTTTAATTTTTTTTTTATTTTTAGCTCATCACTCCTGAAAGGCCCGATGGGCTTATGGCATGGGATGGCGTCCGTCCGTCCGTCCGTAAACTTTTCACTTTTTCGACTTCTTCTCCAGAACCAGTAACTCTAGAGAGCTGAAAAGTTGTGTGCAGACTCCTTGGCCAATGGGGATTCTAAATTGTAGATTTGGTGACCCTGTGACCCCAAATAAGGGCCACAGGGGTCATAACCTAAAAAGCTATTTTCATCTTCTTCTCCAGAACCAATGACTCCAGAGAGCTGAAATTATATGTACAGACTCCTTGGCCAATGGGGATTCTAAATTGTAGATTTGGTGACCCTGTGACCCCAAATAAGGGCCTCACAGGCTATGACCTAAAATCCTGTTTTCGTCTTTTTCTCCGGAACAAAAAGACCTAGAAGGCTGTAATATTGTATGCAAACTCTTTAGCCAATGGGGATTCTAACTTGTAAATTTGGTGACCCTGTGACCCTAAAAATGGGCCACAGCCTAAAAAACCTTTGAAAATGAATTTTGAACTGATATTTTATGACACTTCAATCACAATTATTTGAAATATATGTCGACTTGAGATAACAATCTACATTGTCGACATGTTTGTCAAATTGATGTTATCAATGTGAAATGAGAACTATTGAATAGCCTATGAACTGAAAATTGTGACAAGTCATACAGGACTAAATTGAAGAGGAGTTAAGAATTCTTTTATTTGACATGAGATATGTGAACTGCATATGACTGGTTATGAAATGATAAGATAAGATTATTTTCATCTTTTTCGCCAGAACGAAAAGACCTAGAAGGTTGTCATGTTGTGTAAAGAGTCTTTAGCCAATGGAGATTCTAAATTGTAGATTTGGTGACCCTGTGGCCCCAAATAAGGGCCTCACAGGCCATTACCTAAAATCCTGTTTTCATCCAGAACAAACTAGAAGGAATATTGCATTCAGAATGTTTAGATGTTTGGATGACAAGGCTTAGAACCGATAAAATTGTGCAGAGATTGTTTAGCCAAGGTGATTCTAAATTGTACTATGTACCATGAGATTCATCACATTGCCTGTTCTCTTTAAGCCTTATACAGTTAGATCAGTGCTGCCAGTGTTTAGTGCAAGCAGGAGTCTATTACATAATTTGGTGGTAAAACACAAAAAACACAACTGGCTTGTAACCAGAGCCAAGGAGTCAGAATATTGCATAATCTCATGTGTGTTGACCTTGCTGAGTGCTCTCTCTCAATTTCAAGACTAAGATTTGTCAGGGTTAGGGATTGTGCATCATATTGAGACAACATATTTCTGTCTTCATCATCAAACAAAATAAACTCTGATGAGCTACAGAGCCCATGGCTCTATTTTTCAAAATTTAGAGTCGGCGGATCCGTGATCCAAGTAATAAAAAAGGGTGGCCTAATATTGATAAATTGTTGCCAGAAACTCAAAATTCGGACTGATTGTTTCCCTCGTAACATCCTCAAAATTACAAGCATATGTAGTTTTATGAAAGTAACTGTAATCTCTGTCTTTCTATTAACCCTTACGTTGCGTATATATATTTTACCATTTTTAGCCCCTGTGGCGGAATTTACAGGCTCGCAGCTCGCAGCAGTAGTTTGGGCTTTGGCACTAACTAGCTCTGCTGGCGGAATTTCCAGGCGGCGATTCCGGTATCGTTTTTACAAAATATACCGCATCTACATGGCGAATAAGGACTATATACGGGCGTTCAATACAAATTCAAGTAGCGAAACCCGTACACAAATGGCTAATTCACACTCGAAACTTTGAATGAATTTTCTATGTTTTTTCGTTTTTATTCTATTACTTTCGAAAGATTGTCTTTTATTCGGGCCTCGTAACATCATAAATACGAAACGAAAAAAATTCCATTTATATACGGAATTGAAGACAAGATGTCTAGCTTCACAATGATATAAAAATTATTAGAATGCGACCTTTGGTTATAATTCTATAGCTATGTAAAGTTTGTCTTTATTCCCACCTATAAAATCGTCAATACTTACAACATGTATGCGGCATTGCAAACAGTCGTTCATCGCACTTTTCCAAGAAATCATAATCTCGAACCAGTTGACAAATAAGCACATGTCAACCCAAATATGGTTATGTTGTTTGACTTTTCAAATAAACGCTAACCTCGAACCATAACTGATGAAAATATGTTGATTAGTTTGTGTGCCGTTTGGTTTCACATGCCTCTCAGAAAGGTAAAATTGTATCTTTATTTCTGTGAATAAATCTGCGCATTTTATATAGAATAAAAGATTATTCTTTTCGGTTTATTGTGATATAAAAATTATGAAAATGCATTCAGTATTTTAGCCTTGATAAATGTTTTAGAAGTTGTGAAAATCGCCGATTGTTTCAAAATTTATGAAGTGTAAACATGACCTTTTTCACGGCGCTTGCTGTGTCTTTATTATTTTTTTGAGATTTTCTAATTTTATATGGGAATGTAGTCCATTGTTTCCCCTTTATTTTGCCGTATTTTTTTTTGAAAACAAACAATTCGCTCACATGATATGAAGTGCGGGAGTAAGGCGAGTTAGCGATTTTTTTCCCCGTCTCGCGAGATGCGAGGCAGATAGCAGTCTCGGGCGAGGCAAACCCGAGGCAATACAAACACGTGGGTGAAAATAGCCTCAAGCGAATTAATGCTTCGGGGGCTAAGCCCGACATAATTGGCCTTTTGTAAAGCTAATTATCGATGCGTTACGGGTCAACAATGCACACGCAAATTGGTGTGAATTTTGCTTGATATTCCGACCACACACTGAACAAAGCTTTATTCTCATGTCGGGTCGCGATGCGTAAAAACAGCCATTCTCATGGGTCGGGTCGCGGACACAATCGACTCGTGACCCGGTTTGGGTGATAGAGTATACTTAGACAGCCGTGAATTATTCTAAGTCTTGTATCCGGGACCCGTATACAGACACCTAGGAATCGCTTATAGCCCGCCCGGATAATTCCGTCGCCCGCATCTTAAGGGTTAACCCTTAACATGCGGGTCCCGGAATTATCCGGGCGGGCTATAAGCGATTCGTAGGTACCTCAATACGGATCCCGGATCGCTTACTTAGAAGAATTCACGGCTGTCTATGTACTTGGCTATCTGCCATACCGGGTCCCGAGTCGATTGTTTCCGCGACTCGCTGCATGAGAATGGCTGTATTTATGCCTCGCAGCCCGCAATGAGAATAAAGCTTTCTTCAGTGTCTGGTCAGAACGTCCAGCAAAATTCACACCAATTTGCGTGTGCATTGTTGACCCGTAACGCATCGATAATTAGCTTTACAAAAGGCCAATTTTGTCCTGCTTCGCTCCGATGGCTACACTGCCCGGCGGCTAATTAGCACCTAAGTGTCTGCACTGCCCCGGGGTGAGATAGGCCCGTACAGGCTTATCTGTCTCGCATCCCGCCACATGGGCAGATAGCCTATGCTTATCTGTCTCGCATCTCGCCACATGGGCAGATAGCTTCTAATTACGGGAAGATATTGCGATAAGCTACCTTTCTCTCGCACTTCGTATCATATGAACCAATTGGTTGTTTTCATTTTTTTTTATACCAAAATAAAGAGAAAAGAATGGCCTTTATTCCCATATAAAAATCGCAATTGCGCTAACATAACTGAAAATACAGCAATCGCACAGAGATAGGCGACTTTCGCACTTTTGAATTTTGATACATGTGGCGCATTTACCCCAACATGCCTCGGCGCTCTATTTCTAAGAAACTACTTGGGATATTTTCATAATTTTTTTATCAGTATATAGATAAAAGAATTGTCTTCAATTCCATATAAAATACGTGTATTTTCGGCAATAACTTTTGATGCGCCAGGTGTCGCGCAGAAGGTGATATTCGGCTTTGAATAAGTGGCGCTCTTAGCATATACCATCATTACGGGCTTTATAACTTGTGAACCGCAAGTCCGATTTTTATAATTTTTACATCATTGTAAAGAGAAAAACATTGTCTTCAATTCCATGTATAATGCGCATGTTTTCGGGAAGAACTCTGCATGCGCAAAGCGCCGCGCCAAAAGGTATAATTTTCGCACTTCATAACTTTTGAACCGCAAGTCCGATTTTTATAATTTTTACATCATTGTAAAGAGAAAAAACATTGTCTTTAATTCCCGATAAAATGCGCATGTTTTTGGGAAGAACTATGCATGCGCGAAGAGCCGCAATATTGATGTACGCATAAGTGAAGAAGTATGATAATATATAACTAAAATACTGTTCTTTTGATACGCAAATATAGAGCTTTATAAACGATGAACAACTGTCATGACGGAATTTTGTTTCCAGTTTTGGAAAAAAAAATATAACATAAAAGCGAAAATATATTTGAGTACGGGACCCGCTGCTCGGGGAAAAGCCTTTTCGTGGGAATATTTTCTCAGGAAAATATTTCACTTTTCGGAGTTTCTAAAAATGCGTGAACATTTTTGTTACTGATGCCATTTGCGAAAGGTTTTTATTTCTAAAATTCAAATGCGAGGGCGCACCTTTCCAAACCATTTGAATTGAATTTATTATTTTATCTTTTACATTATTGAATAAAAGACGTTTCATTCAATAAGATTTGAAGAATTATTTATATGTGTAGCGGACTGAACTGAGCAGATGGAGAATTTGATTCCTCACCACTTTTATTACCAAAGTTCTTTTGTATCACAATTACTTTTTTAGGTATTAGTTTTTTCGTGAGCAGGGGAATTTCCGACGGGATTCGCCATGACATAATGAGAAAAAATTCCCATGAACATGGGCGTGGTCCGTCATCTTCGGGACCGACCCTCAAGTATAAATATCTACCGGGGGGTGCGCGGACCCCCCCGCTTTTGGTCGCCACCCCCCAAACGGTGTGTGCAAATTTTTTTTTTGTTTCTACTTTGAAATAAAGGTTCGTGTCATTCATGGGAAACCTGTCCCGCGATTGAATCCGGTGCTACACGTCGCCGAGGAAATCAGAAAATGGTCCGTTTGACATATGCGTCGGAAAAATCGGCGCGATGTCAGAAGCCGTCGGCCCCGTCGGCGCTTGCGGCGCAGTCGTCCTAGATGCGCTGGGAGGTTCTGAAACTGGCAAATGAACGTCCATGAAGCTCACATTCATTATCTCTGTATGTTTATTGTCTCTAATCACATGTTATATGTTGCATGCATCTAACGCATTTTCAATCATTTACAGGTTGAAGCAGAATGCTGCGCGGACGTGGACGCAAGGCCCTGCGACGGCCTAGGGCGTTGCATACTAGGACACGCAGCTTTGAAGCCGTTTCAAGCGACGACGACTTCAACGAGATCCATGCTGATGAAGCCTCTGATATGGATGAACTGACAGTGATGGTAGCAGTGGTTTAGACAGTGATGATGCATATGATCGGGACACTGTAATAGATAGTGAACATGGTGACACAGATGCTCTGAGTGATATAGAGACAGAGATTGCCAGAAAGATTCTAGCCGCCGGTAATTCCACCGAAGAAGACTTTAGTGGTTTTGAGGAGGAGTTTGCCGAAATACCACAATATAATCATGATAATTCACAGACGTTTGATGAGTGGGTGGATGGTCCGCGGCCACGTGTAAACTTGCCTTTCACTGGTCAAACTGGGTTGCGCCAGTTCATAGAACTTCCTGAGAACCCTGAACCTATTGACTTTTTCAATTTGTTTATACATAATGATGACTATGAGGATATGGCAACGGAAACCAATAGATATTTCAAACAAGCAATGGAGGACAAAATTCTAAGACCCCGTTCAAGAATGCAACAGTGGCAAGACACTAATGCAGAAGAGATGAAGGTATTTGTAGCCATGACAATTGCCATGTCATTGGTTGTGCAGAGAAACTTTGCTGATTACTGGTCAACAAGTGATGTTACCTCAACGCCTTTCTTCGCCAAGTGCATGCCCCGAGACAGGTTTTGGCTTCTTATAACCTACCTACACTTGGCTGACAACAGGAGGATGCCGGGCCGTAACACCCCGTGCTTTTCACCAATAAATAAACTGGGACACTTGTATAACCGGATAGTTCACCGTTTTTCAAGAGTGTATAAACCGCATCAAAACATTTCAGTCGACGAGGGCATGGTGCCCTGGAAAGGTAACTTATCTTTCAAAGTTTATCTTCCCGACAAGCCTAAGAAGTATGGGATAAAGGCTTTCATGTTGTGTGACTCGCACAACGGATACGTTTGCAAGTTCAAACTCTACACTGGAAAAACGAATGAACCGGTTTCTGAAGGTGGCAAAACTTATGATGTAGTCATGGACTTGGTGAACGACTACGTTGGACAGGGGCATCACATCTTTATGGACAACTACTATTCGTCCACAAATCTGTACATAAATTTGTGGGAGCGGGGAATAGGTGCCACGGGGACGTTGAGAGCCATTCGAAAGGGACTTCCTGATTCAGTCAAGAAACCTAAAAAGAAAGCCAAGCAAGGGGACATGACAGTTTCTCACAACCATGGCCTACTCGTTCTTCGCTACGAAGATAGAAAATCAGTGCTTCTCATGTCTACTGTTGAAGATACACAACTTGAACAAACAGGGAAGAAGAACCGGGCAACAGGGGAACCAGTTCTCAAGCCGCGCATTGTAACAACGTACAACAAGTACATGGGAGGTGTTGATCGGGCCGACCAGATGTTGTCGTACACGCCGTTCCGAGTGAAGACCCTGAAGTGGTGGAAACGGGTTTGGTTTCACGTTCTCAACGTTGCCATGTTGAACTCTTACATCGTTTATAAAGAATGCAGCAAAGATAAACCTCTAAAAACAAGTCGGGAATACAGGAAGGCTTTGGCGCAACATATAGTAACATTTGCGGACAAGGAACAAGTTCCATCACTTTGCAGACGTCCCCGTGGTCGGCCGAGCACGAGCGACGAGAGTGTCACTCGTCTTCATGGACGTCACTTTCCGACGAAGATTGAGCCTGTCGGAAGGAAGAAAAACGTCACAAGGATGTGTGTGGTATGCTCTAAGGCAAAACGCGCCGTCCTCGCAAAACAGATTGAAGAAGGCAATGGGCCAGCAAGGAAGAAAAAACGAGTAGGCAGAGAGTCTTCTTATGAATGTACAGATTGTAATGTTTCTCTGTGCGCCGCACCATGCTTCAAACTGTACCACACCGCCACTGACTATTCCAGGGCTTACATCACTGCCACGGAAAAAGAAAGAAATGAAGAAGAAGAAAATTGAAAGTAAAGAGAGCCGAAGTGTGGACAACCAGTATATACACATTATATACATACCTTGTTAGGTCCCTAAAGCTGTTCTGCGCACAACCGCAGGTAAATATTGTGTATATTTGTACCTAAATGCATTGTAATTTCATTGTAATACATGTCATTGCAAATAAAATATTTTTTATTTTATCAAAGAGACAGAGAAAGTGAATGCGAGCTTTCATTTGAAGTTCAACCAGAACCGCATCATAAAAAACACCCATAAATGCTGAACCGGGTGGCCGATTTTCATAAAACTTACATGGGGTAAAGAGGAAAGATTCGGCTTTGATTCAATATAAAATTTATACATGCGCACGAAAAACTAAAGTTGCGGCACGTGCCCCGATATGCGCGATAGTCAAAAAGTTGCCTCAAAGTACCGAGGGTACCTTCATTTGGCCCGCTATAGCTTCCGAACGAAGTTGCGCATTTTTTTTCTTTTTACATCATCGTAAAGAGCAATAAATTGTCTTCAATTCCATGTATCATATGTATATGCGCAGCGAAAAATAAACATGCGGCAAGTGATGCGCCAGATGTCGCAAAAAGTTAGTTTTTCAAAAATGAATTTTCTAAGTACTGGGGGTGCCTTCCTTACGCTCTTCATATATTGCGAACCATTTGACGTATTCCAATAATTTTTATATCATTGTAAAGAGGAATAAATTGTCTTCAAGTACATACGTGTTTCGCATGCGCGCAAAATAATTTACGATTTTATAAAGCTGGAAATAAAGACAAACTTTACACCGCGCAACATGTATTGCGTTCGCCGCGGTGATTAGTGTATGCTGTGCTCATTAGTACCCATTAGTTCCACGCGCGCTCGGCTCTGGCACCCTCGAGGAGGTCTCGAGGAGGTAACGGTACTGTAATTAGCACAGTCCCGGGGGGACCAAGCAGTGCCAGTAACTTGGTGCGCGTCGGGACCATTCACGTGGTACTGTCGGGGTAGCGTCACTCTCCTTTGGTTGGTTATATTTTCTGAACCATAAGTCGTATTCTAATAATTTTTATGTCATTGTAAAGAGGAATAAACTATCTACAAGCACATATAAATTTCGCAATATGCGCGTTCAGGAGTTGTGATTTCATGAAGCTGGAAATAAAGACAAACTTTAGATGACAATAGAATTATAACCATAGGTCGCATTCTAATATTTTTTATATCATTGTAAAGACAAACATCTGGTCTTCAAGTCCATATAAAAATTTCAGTAGCGCGCTCCAAATTCATGATGTTATAAGGCCCGAATTAAAGACAATCTTTACAAAGTAATAGAAAAGTAAAGAAAAATCGTAAAAAAATAATTCAAAGATGCGGGTATAAAGCAACCATTTGTGTACGGGTGCCGCGACTTGAATTTGTATTCAACGCCCGTATATAGCCCGTATTCGCCATGTAGATGCGGTATATTTCGTAAAAACGGTACCGGAATCGCCGCCTGGAAATTCCGCCAGCAAAGCTCGTTAGTGCCTAAGCTCAAACTACTGCTGCGAGCTGCGAGCCTGTAAATTCCGCCACAGGGGCTAAAAAGGGTAAAATATATATACGCAACGTAAGGGTTAATTACAATCCAGTAATGAATGTGTAATCATTTCATATGAGAGTTGTTTTTGAAACACAAAACTGTAATGTACAATGAAATCTGCTTCAGCCCGGAATGTTCATCAAGCTGTACAACCTGCATGCGGCAGCGTTCAAGACCTCGGAGACTAGCGAGGATCTATCAGCCTTGCCTACTGTCGAACTCGTTCTCCATCGTGGAACAACATATGGGCGGGGAATGCTCTTTCTCGACAACCACTCAAATGAGGTGAAAGAACTTCAGACGAAACTGGATTCCATTAAGCCTCTGTCTGTGCCTTTAGATCAACCGAGGCCGTCAACAAGTACAAATGGGAAAACACATGCGTCAACTTTAAGACGGCGAAAGGAGAGTTGTTCGTCTGTTGAGATATATAGTGAAGACAGTGATGAAGATCCTGCATCTTCAAAGGGTGAATGTGAATCAGGTAACAAAGCTGAAAGACAAAAAAGATGTGTACAGGGTGCATCGAAAAACAAAAGTGACCTTGACCCTGATACTGAAAGTGAAGGTCATGTCACAGTTGTTGCCAGAACGGTAGAGATGGACACTCAATCGAGCGAGGAACCGAGGTGTATGCAAGAAACGGCAACAGGTGATTTGTTACCTTGATTGCTGAATAAGTAGATAGATGTTGGTACTTTTGGTAAATTCGTTGTAGACAATACTCTTATTAACCGACAGAAAAACAACCAAACATAATGGTGGAGGTGATTGATGAGACTCATCAGTTGTTGAGGGCTTGTCCTCCAAACCACGTAACCACCTCCACCGCTATACATTTCAATTATTCCCATAGGTTGACTGCAGTTTCTTTCTTTTAACTTTAACCCAACTTCTGTTGGTAGCATCCCTGTATCAGTCAGTTGATCCAGTGGTGTGTTGATTACTTGATTTTAAAAGCTGACCACCAACGTTGACATTGCATGTTGAAATAACACAACTTTATAAATTGTCTATGTTGTTATGCTCAGTACCACTGCTTTAATAATAGTTTAATTCATAACCTAAAGTGTTTCATTTATTGCAATAAAGAAGTTACATATCAGTTGAACTTGTCACCCTTAATCTCACCAACTTCTTAAACTGCCTCTTGATAAATCAGATTTTCGTACTTGTGCAATGTAATTCCATCAGTGTTTTCTTTTTTCTTCCCCAGTGATTATTGACCACCCGCATGTAAAGAGGACCAAGATTCGGGACGTCCTCGAACACTCCGCACCCTACAAGTTCCGCGTGAAGGCGCGAGTGTGGGACTACCATCCCGCCCCGACAACCGGTGCACAGTTTGTGCATGTCTTCTGCAACAAGTGCCATTTTCTGTGAGTATGCTTTGATTGTATGCCATGTTCAGGTGACACATGGTCTTTATAGCATAGTTGACCACTGTCCATTGTTTTTCCTAGAGGGGGAAAATGTGCCCACCACTTTTAATAAGTGTCCCTCAAGATTTTGAGAAGAAGGATTTTTAGCTCATCAGGCCTAAAAGGCCAGATGTGCTTATGGCATGGGCCGTCGTCTGGCGTCGTCCGTAAACTTATTCGACTTCTCCTCCAGAACCGCTACACCACCAAAGCTGTAAGTCGGTAGGTCGGTTGGTCGGTTGGGTTGTTAAACAATTTAGTCACTAAGTCATCAACCTGAGATATTAAATCACGCAATTTCTGATGAGCTACAAAGCCCATGGCTCTATTTTTTAAAGGGCCCTTCTTATTAGGATTTGTCTTAATGACTCCCTAAGCTGATCAACAAGGAACTACATAAACCCTCACTGCAGTTCAGCAACAATCTCTGTGGTTTATCACACCTTTACTTCACCATTCACTTGAAACATGGAACAAGTAAAGAAGGATATTTGTAAGCAACTTGAATGGTTCATTGATTTATGAAACAAATATATTTTAGACATTATATCAAAGTGACTTATTTTGTATTCAATAGGTCAAACTACTTAGACTACGAACAACATCACATAGAAAGGTAAGTGTTACTTCAGTGCTTTTGATTTTTGTTGCTAAAGTTCATTAATATTAATTTATATCATTCAGAAAATGTTAGAATTGTTAACATCACCAAACTGTAGATGCATTTATTTTAAAGTTTAAACTTTAAGTTGAATTTTCTGCCCCACCTCTTTGCAGGTTCTCAAGCTGTGGAAGCCATGTCTGTCCTACCTGTAGAGGTGATCAGCGTAAGTCTATGAACTGAACTCAGTACTTGTTGCATTTATTATCTATTATATAAATCAAGCTGGCCATGCAAAGAAACTAAATAATCACTAAGTTCATGACAAGCTTCATGTATAAGTTCAATGCCTTCATATTTGTGAAGTATAACAGAAACTTATAATCAAATCTAAAAATGTTGTCAAGAAAGCCACGTTTGAGATCAAAACAGACAAACTATAATGATTGACTGAGGAAAGGATTTAAGGAATTGATTAGAACAGGAAGATTTTTTAGATAGCATTTTCTTAATGCCCTTCAATGTAAATCGATTACATTGTCAAAAAAAACCACTTACACTCTCACTTCATATATTTATGATCATTGCTTCTGATGATATGAATTGAAAATTCATTTTCATAAAATTCATATAACATGGTTATATTTGGGATAACACTACCTTCAATAGTACAAATCAGGGATGCAGATTCAAATTTTTGCAAGTCGGACATATCATCTTTGACCCAAAAAGACGAACCCGGAAGTAAAAACTTTTTTATGAATAAAGAATCAGAAATTATTACTTTTTGTTGGTTCTTCATTCATTACATACTATTAAACATAACACGAAAGCAATTAACGATAACTATTAATTTATCATTAACATGCATAAAATGGTTCATAATTTAACAGTGTATAAAATATAGCCCATCCCACCGTCCGAGACGGTCTAGTTTCGAGAAGGACGGTCTAAAAAATATCCCAGGCCGCCCGACGGACGGACAACAAAATTGTAAACTAAATATAGTTGGTACATCGTAAGTTACACGTCCCGATTTGATATTCATCATTACATAGCTTAATTATGATGTTGTCAATAATGTTTATGTACGTTATTTAGTCATAAATTCCAGAACAAATATCGTAATTTGCTAATGAACTATTTACAATTCAGTGTTGGAAGCGTCAATGCATGTCGACTGAAAGGGCTTTTTTTCAAAGGAAGTACAATATGATTGGTTGTTATATTAGTGTCGACCAATCAGAGCAGACTATCGTCATTACGGAATTCCCTTCCCGCAAACGCGGTGTCACTCTCACACACGATCTGTCACTAGGCTACATCATGTTGTTTAGGATAGTTTTGATGTTTTACTCCTTAACATAACATAAACACGATATTTATTTATGTAATTATGTTTATAAAATCGTAACTATATTCATTCAACGCACAAATACATCGTGTTTGTTTTTCAGGTGAGTAGCTACGATCAGCGAAGCCATGTCATGATACTCTAGTTACTTTTTCTGTGAAATTTGTTATTGCCTTTGAGTTAAAAAAATTGTGTACCATGAATTAAAACGATAACAATAAGCTATGTTGATGTGTTGTTGACAAAAAAATCAACAAAATGTTTTCACTTTGAAGGTCGATTATTCAAGAACGAGTGTAGAATACAACGAAACAGATGGCAGATTATTGCGTCGGAACGAATGGCTAATTATTTATGCGAACTCTCATCATTGGTGGATAAAAGGGTGTGTCAACGATTCAAAATCTCATTGGCTGATATATTTGGCGACTCATAGACATACGATGCTTTCTTCCTGGTTCGAATCGAAGTATTTAGACACTTCAAAATGATACGAAAAGAGGACAAACACAGAAAATATTACAAATATTTTATTTCACAACTATCTTCAAATCGTTTCCTTCAAGTGATTGTTTGAAAGACAAAAAGTTTGTGACGTTGTTCGCTCCAAGTATGGTGGTCATGACTAAACACGTGAGATACATTTTTGTCAGAGATGTTTACAGATGCCACTTTCTACTTGAATGTTATAATAACTTGACTGCATATCTATATTTTACTACCATATCATAAAATGAAAATTCATTTAGTCTATTCGTTAATGGTGTTTGATATTTTTTAAAAAAATTACGGTATCGTAATTGCACGAGACTTGACAGCTCGCAGGGAAGTACCAAGTTCATGTTGTGTTTTGATTTACGTACACAAATATAATTAAAAATATAACCCAAGTTATAAAATAATATTATAGATATATGTAATGTATCGAATTATTAAAATGTATACGATAATTAAACTGTCAAAATAAGAATATGAACACATAACACAAGACGATAACATGACAAATCAAACTTTATTGTATGTCCGAGAAATGAAATCTGTGCATGAATAGAGACGTTGTTGGACCATGGAACATCTGGCAAAATATGGGGTGGGCTATAACTCGGGAATAAGCCCAACCAGGACAACCCTCTGAAAAGTGGGGGTGGTCCTAGGCTCAAATATGGTCTTATACCCGCGAGAATACGGTACGGGTATATTTGATATTCAATGTCATGAATCACGCTGTTGAATACTGCCAAAACGTTCTGTTTAATATAAAATGAATTCAATTAAAATTAAAATAAATAATTCAAAAATAAATTCAAATATGTGAAATAGCTTAAATTATATGATTATGAACCTATGGTGTTTATGTCATTCACTTTAAATTTAAGTTATTTAATCATGACTTTGCTCACAGTTTTGACAATTTATTCTTCATTATGAGTAGATCTGACATCTGGATGAACACATGAAGGTCTCAAAACTAGTCACTGTTGACTCTGTATAGTTAATGAATCTTTTTTTTATAGTTTTTTGCTGGTGTTGCTGGAAATTATAGTGAAGTTCAAATGACAATGTTATGTCTCATCTTTTAAAGCAGTGACACATTCTATTATCTAAGAAGTTGACATTGTGACATTTATGAGATCAAATGAGTTGTTTGTCAATCTGTTTATGCCAATTGAGAATAGATAGGAGCTTAAAATTAATATTGCTCTTGATTGAAACTTCTAAGTGATGGAGCATTTTTTTCTGAAATTTTGCTAAGATGAAGTTAGGAGTAGTATTTATTGATATGAAGTTCACATGACAATTTTTATTCGGAAAATAAAATGTTATCTTCAAAACAACATTTGGGTTTATTTTTGTCTGGGACTGGCTGTTTTTTATCAGGACTGGTAACATTTTTGGACAGCCAGTCCTTGGTCAGGCAACATTTAAAATCTATTTTATACACTGAATTTAAAATCAATGTTTACCAACTACGATTTACCGACAGTGCTAGTTTGAGCGAGTTTACACAAGCGAGTTTACAAGCGAATTTGCGTCAAGATAGACGAGAAAATTCTAATAATTTAATTGCACATAGTTCATCAAAAGTTCAAATCATGAACCAAATAATATGTACCTTCTAAATAATCAATTTAAATTCAAAGGAACTCGTTTTCAATAGCGATATAATTTACGTAAACTCACATCTCGGCAGAGCACGTGGTCCAACTATTTTCCATACGACTATTTCCTATTCAAGATGTAGTTACGAATTTGAACTTATTCTAATAAGATTACTTTTATATTTTATTTGGAGACATATTTCGCAATTGTAAATGAATAATTATAAAATGAAAAGAACTAATGTAAACGCAAGCGAAATTGGAGTTTTTAAATTAGCATACCTCTTTATAACGTGTGTCATCATGTAAATGCGATCGCGTGTTCGTAGCGTCATACAAACAGTGTTTGACTACATCTCGTGAAATAATATTGCTAATTATTCGTTTTTGATAGGTTTATTTATTTTGAATTTGTATAATAGCTTTACCATACATTGATATTGATCTATCATATTTTGTTACAATATGTTACCTATGTTTTATGACCGAGATATTATCAAATTTATCGAGATTCAAAGTAGCAAAATCTTAATCTGTAACAAATTCATGAATCACCGGTACGGTGAAGCCACACGTTCATGCAATGTTTATCTTTGACAAAATTTGTTTACAATGCGATTTTAATTAAATCTTTTTCGTAAATAATGTTGTGAAATGGGTCACATCTTTCAGTCACTAAATGACACTGGAAATTTCAATTAAATATCAAACGGTAAGTGTTTTTTTCTGCCGACAATTATAATTTACTGAAGATAATGATGATTGACGTCGTGCCTTGTGCTGTGAAGAATAAATGTGACTTCTTGACTGGATTAACATATTTCAATTTCATAAACAATTATGACCGACACAAGCAGGGCCGTTTGCCTTTATTTAATGCTTGTAAGTTTAGTTTTCCTTTTATTTTCTGCAATCGGTCAACTGATGTCCGATAGTCAATTTTCCATTCGGTCAAACTGGATTTACAATCGGACATGTCCGGCAAATAGACCGATTTCTGCATCCCTGGTACAAATTCTTGTATTTTTTCTGGCCGAGTCCCGTGCGAGATTCGAACCGATGCCCTCAAAGTAAGGGACGGGACTCGGCCCGAAAAAGCCATTGAAGATAGTGTTATCCCAAATATAACCATGTTATATTTCTTCACTATCTAAATGGCATGTATTTCTAATCAAATTCATAGTTTAATCACCGGAGAAAACAAAGAGAAAGTAAACAGTTAAGTCCTAAAGGATAATCACGAAAAGGACAGCAGCCAATCCAAGAAAAGAATGGTAACTTCAGTAAAGTAGAAATTGGCAGCTGATTCTTGAGATATTGTCGTGCAGAAGACATTATATGAGAGCTTCACTGGGTTCTCCTTTGTTTCAATCCTGTCTCTGTTGCAGCACTGGAGTTGACATACATGATCCAGTTACTGTTGCATGATGGGAGTGCTGGTCTCGCTGCCAAGCTGTGGAGGAACGAGGCTGTATGTTATTTGCTAATTGTTTAAATTCTTTGTCTGTAAACCTTTTAATCAACAATTTCGTCATAGCTATATTCATTCGTTTATGTGCATGTTTTTAGATTCATTCTGGTACTATATCCTTTTTCAATAGAGAAGTTCATCTAAAGATCACAAATTTTGTGAACTAAAGCACGACAAGAACCAATAAAAAATGTGCATGACAAAATTAAGATTTCCTACAAATTCTCTTATTTTCTTTTAAGAACAAGTTCTTCAAAGACATCACAGCAGCGGATGCAGTGACAGACCCCGTATCTTTCACAGAGGTCAAAGACATTCTGAACTCATTGTGTCCACCTGGTGTAGACATTGAACAGAAACCCTGGATCGAGTGCTGTTTGTATTCATACAAGGTTAACAGTGATCTCATCTACCAGATCTTTGATACAGTTGTCGTTTAGGAAATTGTTGCCATGATTTGGTGTAAGATTCAACAGACACACTTGATCGAGTGTAGTTTGTGTCCTTTCTACATGGTGAACAGTGATATTTTCCACCAAGTCATTGACGCAGTTACGGTGAAGTAAAGCCTTGTGGCCATCTGGTGAAGACATTCTATAGAAACCGTTGTTAAAGTGCCACGTATGGCCTCTGTACATGGTGGGCAGAAATGTCATCTACCTGTGATCCACTGTTTTGATGATTTGGTGTAGAGATTTAACAGAAACCTTTGATCGAGTTTAGTGTGTGTCTCATGCACATGCTAAGCACTGTGTAATCTACCAAATCTTTTACACAAGTTTTGTTTATTAAAGCCTTGTGGGGTCATCTGGTGAAGACATTCAACACAAACCTTTGAAGTGTCCCATGTGGCTTCTGTACATGGTGGGCAGTGAAGTCATCTACCAGTCCACTGTTACAATGACTTGGTGTAGAGATTCAACAGAAACCTTTGATCGAGTTTAGGTGTGTCCTTTCTACCTAATGAGCAGTGATCTCATCCACAAAGTCATTGACACAGTTGTGGTGAAGTAAAGCCTTGTAGGGCCATCTGGTGAAGACGTTCAAGAAGAACCCAGTGTTGCATGTGGCTTATGTACATGTTGGGCAGCTGTCCACTGTCCAGTGATCCATATGTGACTAGAGTGTTTGTTTATTAATCATGAACTAAGTTGTAGAAGATCAATGTTGGTGCAATCATGAAACAAAAACACTGTGAACATTTGTTAAATGCTCTAGATAAATCAGGAATTGTGCTATTAGGTCCAAGGAACACTGTTGGTATCCACATGGAAGAAATACCTTTATGTATGTCCATCTTCACTCAACATCAAAGACAAACAATGGTGTAAACGCGCACACAGACGTCTTTTGTAATTGAATAAATGAATGAATTTACCAAAATGGGTTTGTTTTCATCCCCTGCAACACCATTTTTTGTGCATATATATATATATATATATATATATATATATATATATATATATATATTGGAGCCATAAAGCAGCAAAGTAGGTCAATGCATCTTTAATGTATGAAAGTATTGTTTGTCTTATCCGTGTTTTCTTTGAAACTCATATGCACTCATTTATGCAAGTTCTCTTGAAGTATTCTATCCCCACAGGTAACTCAAGTCCTTTCTTCCAATGTAACCCCTATTACAAGTGAGCCATATTTCTAACATGCAAAATTCCCTTGCGATGTGAACATTTGCAACATGGATACATCCTTATTTCTTTCCAATTAACAGTTGTCTATCAACTATGACTGGCTTTTCTCTTGTGAGAAATAGGTGCACATCACAGAGGTGAAGGTCTTATTACAGTTACTGAACAGACTGGATACTCTGTTTGAAACAGTGTCACTGATTGAAGAACTCACTTTGATTACTGGATACTCTGTTTGAAACAATGTTACTGATTGAAGAACTCACTTTGATTACTGGATACTCTGTTTGAAACAATGTTACTGATTGAAGAACTCACTTTGATTACTGGATACTCTGTTTGAAACAATGTTACTGATTGAAGAACTCACTTTGATTACTGGATACTCTGTTTGAAACAATGTTACTGATTGAAGAACCCACTTTGATTACAAACAATCACAATTCTCTTATTAGACAAAAAAAAGGGCCTAAAATTTTAATGAGAGGTCATACCTCGGCGGGGAGAGAATTTTGAAGTAGGTAATAGAGTGAACATTTAAGAGAGACATTTTGAAGTATAAACTATAGAAAAGCAAGAACAAAGAGTTAATAATTACTCAAAAGTCGGGAATATGTTTAGAATTATGTTTCATTGAAAAGGATCTGCCTGAAAGAGAAATTGAATTACTAATCTACAAAATGATATTTCTTCATTGAATATCAAATTACCCAGGCATCAATATATCTGTAGGAAGACATAATAGCCAAGTTAATGGTTCCATTTCAAGAAGCCTGACCACTGAGCGTGTTTTGTATTGAAAACATGATTGTAAATCTCACGTCAATGGTCATCAATATATCAATTGAGGTATGTGGTACATGATTTATTATACCCCCGCTACGAAGTAAGCGGGGGTATATAGCGGTCATTCTGTCCGTCTGTCCGTCCTTCCGTCCGGTCAATTTTCTTAAAAACCGTCAAAGGTACATCAACCAAACTTTGTACAGTTGTTAACGATGTTCTTCCGATCGCGCACAGACAATTTTCAATTATCTGAAATTTATATTTTTTGTCGTTTCCATTGAAACGTCACTTTTTGGACTTAGTTTTATTATGTTCAATGGGGACAAGTTTTCTTGGATACTGTTCAACCTAGGTGAATGAAATTTTGGTTGTGAGTACTCATGATCATACTCTTTATCGAGTTCGAAAACCATTTCCGAAATATTATTTTTTACGGAGTTATGGCTCTTGAATCCAACATTGAACTTCGTATCAAAAGAACTGTGATGCTCCCACGGGGACAAGTTTTCTCGGAAACTATTACATCTGGGTGAATGAAATTTAACATGGAGGTAGTCCAGATGATACTCTTTATCAAGTTCGAAAACCAGTTCCGAAATATAATTTTTTACGGAGTTATGGCCCTTGAATCCGAAATTGAACTTAGTATCAAAAGAACTGTAATGCTCCAATGGGGACAAGTATTCTCGGAAACTATTACATCTAGGTGATGCTCTAATGGGAAAAATAAAGTTACCTGAAAAATATTACATCTGGGTGAATGAAATTTTTTAATAAAGCCAGTTCCAAAAATTATTTTTGACAATATTATGATGCTTGAAGCTGTTATTTAAACATAGTACCCTTCACTTCTATTATTCTCAATGGACGGATGGCAGATGGCGGGGGTATGTGAGCCATGCTCACTTTTGTCTTGTTTGATAAAAACAGTTTGGTTGCTATGTTACTGTGCTAATTTAGCAAATAGATTTGAAGAGGTCGAACAGGTTTATTCCATAGCTAAACACATTCGTAGATAAAATACTTTTGAAGGACTGCAGTTCGAAATGTTGGAATAGATAAATTTGATTTCCTACGCAAGTTGTAATGAGAAACAGTTTCAGTGAAGTTTAAGTATATCAATCAGATAAGCTGGAGCTTGCATATTAATAACTTTGTAAAAAATACAAAATTTCCCCAAATGGGGTCACATGGGTCACATCCTGAAAAACCTATTTTCATCTTCCTGTTCAGTTTCAAAAGGTCTAGAGTGCTGAAAAGTTGTGTGCAGACTTCTTGGCCAATGGGGATTCTAAATTGTAGATTTTGTGACCCCATGACCCCATATGGGGTCACCGGGGTCACGTCCTTCAAAACTTATTTTCATCTTCTTCTCCAGTTCCAAAAGGTCTAGAGAGCTGAAAAGTTGTGTGCAGACTCCTTGGCCAATGGGGATTCTAAATTGTAGATTTCGTGACCCCATGACCCCAAATGGGGTCACAGGGTCACATCCTTAAAAACCTATTTTCATCTTCTTCTCCAGTTCCAAAAGGTCTAGAGTGCTGAAAAGTTGTGTGCAGACTCCTTGGCCAATGGGGATTCTAAATTGTCGATTCCGTGACCCCAAATGGGGTCACAGGGGTCACATCCTTTAAAACCTATTTTCATCTTCTTCTTCAATTCCAAAAGGTTTAGAGAGCTGAAAAGTTGTGTGCAGACTCCTTGGCCAATGGGGATTCTAAATTGTAGATTTCGTGACCCAATGACCCCAAATGGGGTCACATGGGTCACATCCTGAAAAACCTATTTTCATCTTCTTCTCCAGTTCCAAAAGGTCTAGAGTGCTGAAAAGTTGTGTGCAGACTCCTTGGCCAATGGGGATTCTAAATTGTAGATTTCGTGACCCCATGACCCCAAATGGGGTCACAGGGTCACATCCTTTAAAACCTATTTTCATCTTCTTCTTCAATTCCAAAAGGTTTAGAGAGCTGAAAAGTTGTGTGCAGACTCCTTGGCCAATGGGGATTCTAAATTGTAGATTTCGTGACCCAATGACCCCAAATGGGGTCACATGGGTCACATCCTTAAAAACCTATTTTCATCTTCCTGTTCAGTTTCAAAAGGTCTAGAGTGCTGAATAGTTGTGTGCAGACTCCTTGGCCAATGGGGATTCTAAATTGTAGATTTTGTGACCCCATGACCCCAAATGGGGTCACCGGGGTCACATCCTTCAAAACTTATTTTCATCTTCTTCTCCAGTTTCAAAAGGTCTAGAGAGCTGAAAAGTTGTGTGCAGACTCCTTGGCCAATGGGGATTCTAAATTGTAGATTTCGTGACCCCATGACCCCAAATGGGGTCACAGGGGTCACATCCTTAAAAACCTATTTTCATCTTCTTCTCCAGTTCCAAAAGGTCTAGAGTGCTGAAAAGTTGTGTGCAGACTCCTTGGCCAATGGGGATTCTAAATTGTAGATTTCGTGACCCCATGACCCCAAATGGGGTCACAGGGGTCACATCCTTTAAAACCTATTTTCATCTTCTTCTTCAATTCCAAAAGGTCTAGAGAGGTGAAAAGTTGTGTGCAGACTCCTTGGCCAATGGGGATTCTAAATTGTAGATTTCGTGACCCAATGACCCCAAATGGGGTCACATGGGTCACATCCTTAAAAACCTATTTTCATCTTCCTGTTCAGTTCCAAAAGGTCTAGAGTGCTGAAAAGTTGTGTGCGGACTCCTTGGCCAATGGGGATTCTAAATTGTAGATTTCGTGACCCTGTGACCCCAAATGGGGTCACAGGGGTCATATCCTTAAAAACCTATTTTCATCTTCTTCTCCAGTTCCAAAAGGTCTAGAGAGCTGAAAAGTTGTGTGCAGACTCCTTGGCCAATGGGGATTCTAAATTGTAGATTATGTGACCCCGTGACCCCAAATGGGGTCACAGTGGTCATGATCTAAGAACCTATCTTTTGCTTGTAAACAATAACTTAAATAACTTAAATATTCAACTTTAGTTAGTAAATCAATGAAATCCTGATGAGCTACAGAGCCCATGGCTCTATTTTTGAAGCTTCAAGTTAAACCTTTTCAAGTTTGTCACACAAAATCCCAAACTTTCCCTCAACACTTTACGCACAAAGATACACAAACGATGTCATCAACAAGGACGACGATCACGACAACGCCAGATGACCATCAACCAAACAATTGACTTGTTGCGCCAGTGAAGACAAAAAACTGCCTTGTAATCGAGAAATTGACAAGAAACCCTTGAGACGACCCCTGGTTATCAGAGCGGAACATCTTCAATGGAAAATCCAGCTACAACTTGAGCTAGTTCAAATCTGACGCTTGTATAATCAGTTAACATTGTTTTTCCCGGATATAGGTGTTATTGTGAAATGAATCAACCCGGTGCCGATATGTGTATATAGGTCCGGTGTATATAGGTAAGTAAGAACTGGTTGGATATAAAAGTCTGCTTTATCGATCTTTGTGTATGTGTTTACTTTCTCACGATGTTGAATTCCACGCTTCATCGATGACAGTATTCAAATGCTGAGTGATCCAGTTCACTGCGATGTGATCAGTGGAATAAAGACACTATCATATCGGTCATGTGCTAATTTAAATGTTCAACTTCTGCTTCTGTTCAACGACTTCAAGCGGTCTATGGATATACTTATTTATTTAAATGCTTTTTATATGTTATGTATATTTCCTCCAGCTGTAGACACCTACGTTTGACTCATAAGTTAGAAAAGACCTTCGTGGTTTCAAGATACTCCTTGCATGTGTACATTGACACGAGAAGCGGTATTTAGATGAATATTTCATTTCGAAAAAAATGTCACTTTTGCACTGTGTAATCATGGACTTAACGTGGTTTAATACAGGCCAGGTGTTTTATACAGGTGTGTTAAACTGTCTTGACCATTTGCTTGATATATGACATAATATAATATGAACTCAAAATAATCTTTTCTAAAACCTCTGAAACGTATACATGAAGGGTCTGTCTTGAAACCCAATACAGTTTTCTCACTGTTTCAAGCACTTGCTTGGGGACCTTTTGTTAGACGACCAGCCAGCCTTGACGTCATTCAAACACTCCGAACACCAAACAGGTTTCGCTCAAAGGGATACATCATTGACGACGTTGTTGGGAGTTTGGTTCGCTGTCATTTGAAAAGGTTTCTCATTAGACAGAAACAATAACCACCTTCAATTAGCATATACGGTTTGATTTAGTAAGCCAATGTATAACAATGGTATTTTTAAAATCAATTATATATTTTCCTGATACGCATCTTAACACGCCAGGGAGAGACCCATGCTTTTCGTTTGGAACCGCACATGGAGGAGATGAATTCATTTAATAACCAACTATGTGTTTGATTATACCCTTAGAGTGGTACCGTTTAGCCTAACAGTTTGATGAATATTACTCTTTGTTAATGTCTCAAACATTTGATTCAGTAGTAAAAGTCTGATGAAATATCGAGCTTGTTCCAAGGAATTAATTTTGCAAAACAATGCATCTAGCGGGATACGAACATGTTCTGTAGGTTCCTCTCCACATTAAACGTTCTTCAGTTTAAATGTTGACAAAAATTTACCTTTGCAGCAATTTGCATTACATATCGCATACTTTCAACTATGTTATCTACAAAAATTAGTCTTTTAAAACGTGTTCCAATACACATGCCCATTTGTTTCAAAACTCAATGCAATTAAAAAATTAAGAAACTATGGAATACAAATGGAAGGCTCATTTATGTTTTGTTTCCTGAACGATTAAAAACAAGTGTTTAAATGACTTTACATTTAAATCAACATTTCAGACATAATTTTTTAACTAATGGTTTTCTTGCATCACGGTATATTTACAGGACGAATCGCCCCTGACTTAATAAAACTTAATAATACTCTTTCATAATACTAATGATGTATCTGTATCGATGTATTAAGAATAACACCGAGGTGGTATTAAAGTTTTACCAAAATAGCTATTGTCATAACATAATAACCGCGAGGTTTCAGGTGTCAACGTCTATTTTGTTACAAGTTGACTTTCAAACAATCTCTTGTCATACATAAGGGCTTACTATTGAAGTTTAGGCCACTTTTTAACAATAAGTTACAAAAAGGTTTCAGTCATAAGATTTTGCACTTAATCGTGTTAACTAAACACTTTCTTTGCTAAGCTAATGATGATACAACAACCTGTATTGACTTTCATTCAACCAAAGTTATTTTTTCACAGTAAAATACCACTTTAAAAAAGGCAAATATCCACAAAAAGAATGGAACACTGCCTAAATGTTCGTTATCTCTTATCATACTTGCTTTTTGACACGCTTCTCTTCCGGCGTTAAACAATAACTCACTCACTCACTCCGTATGAGACACCTTACACTGGGTGTTTCCAATAGTGAACTTCTGCTGTTAGAAACTAGGAGTAGTGCTCGTAGATATACCAAGCAAATAGGAGTTAGTGAGGATCGAAAAGGTAAGCTAGACGAAACATACTGAGCAACACCGACACCATCTGGCATCATTATTTGGAGAAATTAGGGGAAAGTAATATACAATGTAACAAATCCGATTGGTTCGCAAGTTTCCCCGCATTGCAGACCATCGTGGCGTTTCAGGCTTTCTCCCTGCAATAATACTAGCAACCGTAATATAAGTGAAATACACTTGAAAGCAGCTTTAAACCCCAACTCACCTCATCTCATATGTTTTCTCTCTTGATAAGTCCAGAAAGTGGTTGGTATTTGTCGCCGCGATGACCTAATACAGCAAGTCGACAGCTCTACAAGTCAAGATGTTTACCATCAGCAGTAACCAATCAGCGACCAGGGACAACCCACGTGGTCACAATGGCTACCCTACAGACAGTGAATCTATGGCATCATCCATCCCAGACAAGGTAATAATGATGAAATAACGTACTAAATGGTCCCCATGATACGCTGAAACTTTCAGAATACTACATTTGTTACATGGACACTAAAGTGTGTTCATTTGATTTTGATTCCCCCTCAAATATGGGCGTGGATGGGGGTCCAACCAAAAATCTTTAAACGACTTCACCCCAAGAATCAGTAATGCTGGGATGCACACATTTTGAAAATATCACTATTGTTTGAGGGATACTAACATTGCCCTACTTGGCAGGGGTGCAATTGAAAGTGGTTTACCATGTTAATTGCTATAATAAATTGGTGAAGGGAATCATAAATCTCAGTTTGTGAACTTTCAAACGCATCAAATTGTATGATTGTAAAATTAAGCGAAATAAAGCTGGACATACCAAAGACAATACACTTACTCGCACATTAAACACATCTAAGTGCAATATCAAACTAAGGCCATTCAACATTATCATTATTTAATTTTACCCGATACACATGAAGTTCCAAGAGTACATCAAAGTCTGTGGAATATGACAACATCTTCTCTTACAGTCAACATATGATCTTTAAATTGCTTTGTCGGTTAAGATGAAGATTTTTAGTCCTAATTAAAAACAAACATTTCTCACAGTGTCCCATATCACACCAAAGACTGAACACACCAACTCTTTTCAGTCTAACGGCACACCCAAGTCCCGTTCAGAGAAGTCACTGGCATCGTCGACGACGTTGGAGCCGAGGGTGGTGTACGGAGTTGACGAGAACGAGGAGAGAGGCAACTGGAGTGGGCGCCTCGACTTCGTCCTGTCCATGTTAGGGTATGCCGTGGGACTGGGCAATATATGGAGGTTCCCCTATCTGTGTTACAGGAATGGGGGCGGGGCTTTCCTCATCCCCTTCCTGTTAATGTTAGCAGTGATTGGCATGCCTCTCTTCTTCATGGAGGTGTGTCTGGGACAGTTCACGAGTTGTGGACCAACCACCTGCTGGAACTTCGCACCCCTCTTTAAAGGTAAGTGCTTCTGGTTCTGACTGCTCAAAAGTGTTTGGCTGACATTCATTAACTGGTTTTTGATTGTAAGGTTTATCATTGTTTGTTTATGTTCAAGTTCTAATTCGTTCTTGATGTTAGGAATCTGACTGGTTCGTTGCGATATTGTTATTGCCTTTTGGTGGTAACGTTTCTGAGTAGTTCTTGATTGTGTCGTTATATGAGTGAAATTAACTAAATTTGTTTTCAGTAGCATTGTTCTAGACAGCTTCTTCTGACTGGTTCTTAGTGGAATGTTTTCTGATTGGATTTTCATGGTATGGTGTCCTGATTGGTTCTTGATGGTATGGTTTCTAATTGAGTCTTGTAGTGTGGGTTCTGATTGAGTCTTGTAGTGTGGTTTCTGATTGAGTCTTGATGGTATGGTTTCTGATTGACTTTTGTAGTGTGGTTTCTGATTGAGTCTTGATGGTATGGTTTCTGATTGAGTCTTGATGGTATGGTTTCTAATTGAGTCTTGATGGTATGGTTTCTGATTGAGTCTTGATGGTATG
Source organism: Gibbula magus (assembly GCA_936450465.1). Lineage (NCBI taxonomy): Eukaryota > Metazoa > Mollusca > Gastropoda > Trochida > Trochidae > Gibbula > Gibbula magus. The sequence goes on along the minus strand of OW388296.1, from coordinate 73,459,353 downwards.
GTTTCTGATTGAGTCTTGATGGTATGGTTTCTGATTGAGTCTTGTAGTGTGGTTTCTGATTGAGTCTTGATGGTATGGTTTCTGATTGAGTCTTGTAGTGTGGTTTCTGATTGAGTCTTGATGGTATGGTTTCTGATTGAGTCTTGATGGTATGGTTTCTAATTGAGTCTTGTAGTGTGGTTTCTGATTGAGTCTTGTAGTGTGGTTTCTGATTGAGTCTTGATGGTATGGTTTCTGATTGAGTCTTGATGGTATGGTTTCTGATTGAGTCTTGATGGTATGGTTTCTAATTGAGTCTTGTAGTGTGGTTTCTGATTGAGTCTTGTAGTGTGGTTTCTGATTGAGTCTTGATGGTATGGTTTCTGATTGAGTCTTGTAGTGTGGTTTCTAATTGAGTCTTGTAGTGTGGTTTCTGATTGAGTCTTGATGGTATGGTTTCTAATTGAGTCTTGATGGTATGGTTTCTAATTGAGTCTTGTAGTGTGGTTTCTGATTGAGTCTTGATGGTATGGTTTCTGATTGAGTCTTGTAGTGTGGTTTCTAATTGAGTCTTGTAGTGTGGTTTCTGAATGAGTCTTGATGGTATGGTTTCTGATTGAGTCTTGATGGTATGGTTTCTGATTGAGTCTTGATGGTATGGTTTCTAATTGAGTCTTGATGGTATGGTTACTGATTGAGTCTTGATGGTATGGTTTCTGATTGAGTCTTGATGGTATGGTTTCTGATTGAGTCTTGTAGTGTGGTTTCTGATTGAGTCTTGATGGTATGGTTTCTGATTGAGTCTTGATGGTATGGTTTCTAATTGAGTCTTGTAGTGTGGTTTCTGATTGACTCTTGTAGTGTGGTTTCTGATTGAGTCTTGTAGTGTGGTTTCTGATTGAGTCTTGATGGTATGGTTTCTGATTGAGTCTTGATGGTATGGTTTCTGATTGAGTCTCGTAGTGTGGTTTCTGATTGAGTCTTGATGGTATGGTTTCTGATTGAGTCTTGATGGTATGGTTTCTGATTGAGTCTTGATGGTATGGTTTCTAATTGAGTCTTGTAGTGTGGTTTCTGATTGAGTCTTGTAGTGTGGTTTCTGATTGAGTCTTGATGGTATGGTTTCTGATTGAGTCTTGTAGTGTGGTTTCTAATTGAGTCTTGTAGTGTGGTTTCTGATTGAGTCTTGGTGGTATGGTTTCTAATTGAGTCTTGATGGTATGGTTTCTGATTGAGTCTTGTAGTGTGGTTTCTGATTGAGTCTTGATGGTTTGGTTTCTGATTGAGTCTTGTAGTGTGGTTTCTAATTGAGTCTTGTAGTGTGGTTTCTGATTGAGTCTTGTAGTGTGGTTTCTGATTGAGTCTTGATGGTATGGTTTCTGATTGAGTCTTGTAGTGTGGTTTCTGATTGAGGCTTGAAGTGTGGTTTCTGATTGAGTCTTGATGGTATGGTTTCTGTTTGAGTCTTGATGGTATGGTTTCTGATTGAGTCTTGTAATGTGGTTTCTGATTGAGTCTTGATGGTATGGTTTCTGATTGAGTCTTGATGGTATGGTTTCTAATTGAGTCTTGTAGTGTGGTTTCTGATTGAGTCTTGTAGTGTGGTTTCTGATTGAGTCTTGTAGTGTGGTTTCTGATTGAGTCTTGATGGTATGGTTTCTGATTGAGTCTTGATGGTATGGTTTCTGATTGAGTCTTGTAGTGTGGTTTCTAATTGAGTTTTGTAGTGTGGTTTCTGATTGAGTCTTGATGGTATGGTTTCTGATTGAGTCTTAATGGTATGGTTTCTAATTGAGTCTTGTAGTGTGGTTTCTGATTGAGTCTTGTAGTGTGGTTTCTGATTGAGTCTTGATGGTATTGTTTCTGATTGAGTCTTGATGGTATGGTTTCTAATTGAGTCTTGTAGTGTGGTTTCTGATTGAGTCTTGTAGTGTGGTTTCTGATTGAGTCTTGATGGTATGGTTTCTGATTGAGTCTTGTAGTGTGGTTTCTGATTGAGTCTTGATGGTATTGTTTCTGATTGAGTCTTGATGGTATGGTTTCTAATAGAGTCTTGTAGTGTGGTTTCTGATTGAGTCTTGATGGTATGGTTTCTGATTGAGTCTTGATGGTATGGTTTCTGATTGATTCTTGATGGTATAGTTTCTAATTGAGTCTTGATGGTATGGTTACTGATTGAGTCTTGATGGTATGGTTTCTGATTGAGTCTTGTAGTGTGGTTTCTGATTGAGTCTTGTAGTGTGGTTTCTGATTGAGTCTTGATGGTATGGTTTCTGATTGAGTCTTGTAGTGTGGTTTCTGATTGAGTCTTGATGGTATGGTTTCTGATTGAGTCTTGTAGTGTGGTTTCTGATTGATTCTTGATGGTATGGTTTCTGATTGAGTCTTGATGGTATGGTTTCTAATTGAGTCTTGATGGTATGGTTACTGATTGAGTCTTGATGGTATGGTTACTGATTGATTCTTGATGGTATGGTTTCTGATTGAGTCTTGATGGTATGGTTTCTGATTGAGTCTTGATGGTATGGTTTCTGATTGAGTCTTGATGGTATGGTTTCTGATTGAGTCTTGTAGTGTGGTTTCTGATTGAGTCTTGATGGTATGGTTTCTGATTGAGTCTTGTAGTGTGGTTTCTGATTGATTCTTGATGGTATGGTTTCTGATTGAGTCTTGATGGTATGGTTTCTAATTGAGTCTTGATGGTATGGTTACTGATTGAGTCTTGATGGTATGGTTACTGATTTATTCTTGATGGTATGGTTTCTGATTGAGTCTTGATGGTATGGTTTCTGATTGAGTCTTGATGGTATGGTTACTGATTGATTCTTGATGGTATAGTTTCTAATTGAGTCTTGATGGTATGGTTTCTGATTGAGTCTTGATGGTATGGTTACTGATTGATTCTTGATGGTATAGTTTCTAATTGAGTCTTGATGGTATGGTTACTGATTGAGTCTTGTAGTGTGGTTTCTGATTGAGTTTTGATGGTAAAGTTTCCGATTGAGTCTTGATGGTATGGTTTCTGAATGAGTTTTGATGGTATGGTTTCCGATTGAGTCTTGATCGTATGGTTTCTGATTGAGTCCTGATGGTATGGTTACTGAATGGTTCTTAATGGTATGGTTACTGATTGATTCTTAATGGTATGGTTACTGTCTGGTTCTTGGTGGTATGGTTACTGTTTGGTTCATGATGGTATGGTTACTGAATGATTCTTAATGGTATGGTTACTGAATGGTTCTTGATGGTATTGTTACTGTTTGGTTCTTGATGGTATGGTTACTGAATGATTCTTAATGGTATGGTTACTGAATGGTTCTTGATGGTATGGCTACTGATTGATTATTAATGGCATGGTAACTGAATGGTTCTTAATGGTATGGTTACTGAATGATTCTTGATGGTATGGTTACTGTTTGGTTATTGATGGTATGGTTTCTGATTGAGTCTTGATGGTATGGTTTCTGATTGAGTCTTGATGGTATGGTTACTGATTGATTCTTGATGGTATAGTTTCTAATTGAGTCTTGATGGTATGGTTTCTGATTGAGTCTTGATGGTATGGTTACTGATTGATTCTTGATGGTATAGTTTCTAATTGAGTCTTGATGGTATGGTTACTGATTGAGTCTTGTAGTGTGGTTTCTGATTGAGTCTTGATGGTATGGTTTCTGATTGAGTCTTGTAGTGTGGTTTCTGATTGATTCTTGATGGTATGGTTTCTGATTGAGTCTTGATGGTATGGTTTCTAATTGAGTCTTGATGGTATGGTTACTGATTGAGTCTTGATGGTATGGTTACTGATTGATTCTTGATGGTATGGTTTCTGATTGAGTCTTGATGGTATGGTTTCTGATTGAGTCTTGATGGTATGGTTACTGATTGATTCTTGATGGTATAGTTTCTAATTGAGTCTTGATGGTATGGTTTCTGATTGAGTCTTGATGGTATGGTTACTGATTGATTCTTGATGGTATAGTTTCTAATTGAGTCTTGATGGTATGGTTACTGATTGAGTCTTGTAGTGTGGTTTCTGATTGAGTTTTGATGGTAAAGTTTCCGATTGAGTCTTGATGGTATGGTTTCTGAATGAGTTTTGATGGTATGGTTTCCGATTGAGTCTTGATCGTATGGTTTCTGATTGAGTCTTGATGGTATGGTTACTGAATGGTTCTTAATGGTATGGTTACTGATTGATTCTTAATGGTATGGTTACTGTCTGGTTCTTGGTGGTATGGTTACTGTTTGGTTCATGATGGTATGGTTACTGAATGATTCTTAATGGTATGGTTACTGAATGGTTCTTGATGGTATTGTTACTGTTTGGTTCTTGATGGTATGGTTACTGAATGATTCTTAATGGTATGGTTACTGAATGGTTCTTGATGGTATGGCTACTGATTGATTATTAATGGCATGGTAACTGAATGGTTCTTAATGGTATGGTTACTGAATGATTCTTGATGGTATGGTTACTGTTTGGTTATTGATGGTATGGTTTCTGATTGAGTCTTGATGGTATGGTTTCTGATTGAGTCTTGATGGTATGGTTACTGATTGATATTTGATGGTATAGTTTCTAATTGAGTCTTGATGGTATGGTTTCTGATTGAGTCTTGATGGTATGGTTACTGATTGATTCTTGATGGTATAGTTTCTAATTGAGTCTTGATGGTATGGTTACTGATTGAGTCTTGTAGTGTGGTTTCTGATTGAGTTTTGATGGTAAAGTTTCCGATTGAGTCTTGATGGTATGGTTTCTGAATGAGTTTTGATGGTATGGTTTCCGATTGAGTCTTGATCGTATGGTTTCTGATTGAGTCTTGATGGTATGGTTACTGAATGGTTCTTAATGGTATGGTTACTGATTGATTCTTAATGGTATGGTTACTGTCTGGTTCTTGGTGGTATGGTTACTGTTTGGTTCTTGATGGTATGGTTACTGAATGATTCTTAATGGTATGGTTACTGAATGGTTCTTGATGGTATTGTTACTGTTTGGTACTTGGTGGTATGGTTACTGAATGGTTCTTGATGGTATGGCTACTGATTGATTCTTAATGGTATGGTTACTGTTTGGTTATTGATGGTATGGCTACTGTTTGGTTCTTATTCATATGGTTACTGATTGATTCTTAATGGTATGGTTACTGAATGGTTCTTAATGGTATGGTTACTGAATGGTTCTTAATGGTATGGTTACTGATTGATTCTTAATGGTATGGTTACTGTCTGGTTCTTGGTGGTATGGTTACTGTTTGGTTCATGATGGTATGGTTACTGAATGATTCTTAATGGTATGGTTACTGAATGGTTCTTGATGGTATTGTTACTGTTTGGTTCTTGATGGTATGGTTACTGAATGATTCTTAATGGTATGGTTACTGAATGGTTCTTGATGGTATGGCTACTGATTGATTATTAATGGCATGGTAACTGAATGGTTCTTAATGGTATGGTTACTGAATGATTCTTGATGGTATGGTTACTGTTTGGTTATTGATGGTATGGTTTCTGATTGAGTCTTGATGGTATGGTTTCTGATTGAGTCTTGATGGTATGGTTACTGATTGATTCTTGATGGTATAGTTTCTAATTGAGTCTTGATGGTATGGTTTCTGATTGAGTCTTGATGGTATGGTTACTGATTGATTCTTGATGGTATAGTTTCTAATTGAGTCTTGATGGTATGGTTACTGATTGAGTCTTGTAGTGTGGTTTCTGATTGAGTTTTGATGGTAAAGTTTCCGATTGAGTCTTGATGGTATGGTTTCTGAATGAGTTTTGATGGTATGGTTTCCGATTGAGTCTTGATCGTATGGTTTCTGATTGAGTCTTGATGGTATGGTTACTGAATGGTTCTTAATGGTATGGTTACTGATTGATTCTTAATGGTATGGTTACTGTCTGGTTCTTGGTGGTATGGTTACTGTTTGGTTCTTGATGGTATGGTTACTGAATGATTCTTAATGGTATGGTTACTGAATGGTTCTTGATGGTATTGTTACTGTTTGGTACTTGGTGGTATGGTTACTGAATGGTTCTTGATGGTATGGCTACTGATTGATTCTTAATGGTATGGTTACTGTTTGGTTATTGATGGTATGGCTACTGTTTGGTTCTTATTCATATGGTTACTGATTGATTCTTAATGGTATGGTTACTGAATGGTTCTTAATGGTATGGTTACTGAATGGTTCTTAATGGTATGGTTACTGAATGGTTCTTAATGGTATGGTTACTGAATGGTTCTTAATGGTATGGTTACTGAATGGTTCTTAATGGTATGGTTACTGAATGGTTCTTGATGGTATTGTTACTGTTTGGTTCTTGATGGTATGGTTACTGAATGGTTCTTAATGGTATGGCTACTGATTGATTCTTAATGGTATGGTTACTGTCTGGTTCTTGATGGTATGGTTACTGATTGGTTCTTAATGGTATGGTTACTGAATGGTTCTTAATGGTATGGTTACTGAATGGTTCTTAATGGTATGGTTACTGAATGGTTCTTTATGGTATGGTTACTGAATGGTTCTTGATGGTATTGTTACTGTTTGGTTCTTGATGGTATGGTTACTGAATGGTTCTTAATGGTATGGCTACTGATTGATTCTTAATGGTATGGTTACTGTCTGGTTCTTGATGGTATGGTTACTGATTGGTTCTTGGTGGTATGGTTACTGATTGGTTCTTGATGGTATGGTTAGTGATTGGTCCTTGATGGTATGGTTAGTGATTGGTTTTGATGGTATGGTTAGTGGTTGGTTTTGATGGTATGGTTAGTGGTTGGTTCCTGTGGTATGGTTACTGAATGGTTCTTGATGGTATGGTTACTGATTGGTCCTTCATGGTTTGGTTACTGATGGATTCTTGGTGATATTATTTCTGATTTGTTATTGGTGATGTTCTTTAAACTTGGTTATTGATGGCAAGGTTTATGATGGTTTTTGATTGGAACGATTCTCATCGGTCGTCATCAGACTTTTTCGTTAGTAAGAATTTAGACTGTTAAACGCTTAGATGTGCTAATCTGTTTTCTAACCTATTGCTTGTTGATACGCTTACTTAATGGTTATGATTATTAACCTTCATATAAAATACTGGATATCAGGACAAAGGATGATTATTATAATCCAGGTATCGGGTTCGGTATGATCACATGTTCCGGACTTGTCTCCATCTACTACAACGTGATCCTCACCTACTCCTTCTTCTACCTCTTCGCTTCCTTCACGAGTAACCTCCCTTGGGTCTCCTGTCACAACGACTGGAACACGCCAGGTATGTTATGCTTCGGTACATTGACTGTATAAATAAGGATTTGAAAATTGCAAGGTCCAATGATATAAGATATTGAATCGTCTAAAAAGAATTAAAGAATAATGACCACACTTCATTGACCTCGTGTTATTAGTAAGTGAAGGTGCATACTAGATAGTGTATTTAATGACTAAGAAATCATAACTAAATATGTGATATGCGTGTACATTCGTGCACTTTGGTTTTTTCGTAACTTAATTAGATTCAGTTCGATTTGACCGCAGAACTATATTGAAAACAATTACATCCACCAGGCATAACTTGCGGAACTTATTGATCTACACGTTGTACGAAATTATGTTAAAGTTTATCTAAAATGTGTTTTGAGTTAGAAACTTTCTTTATTGGAAAATTTCAACATTACATCCATCAATTTGCAAGTTCGTATATGTTCAAAGTATTGGCACTATAATTGACTCTCAACCACAAGATTGTCCCCCGTACGCTCGGCAGTTCAACTAAGGATATTGCCATCTCGTGCTGTCTAGCGTCCACGGAAATTAACAAATGGATACTTTACCATTTTGTTGTTGAGGTTGGATTTCCATTCAGATGATATCGAACAAATATCACGAGGGTTCAGTTCGACCCAAATATAAATTTCCCTCGATGTAGAGTCGAGTATATAGAATATTGAACTACAGTGCGGAATCTGTGACCATCGCCATTATGAAATAGATACACACGTGTCTTTTGTTCTATATATGCACATTGTATAGGCCTATGTCTTCAATGCATGTACTATTGTGTAGACTGCAGCCTGAACCACCCGCTGACACCGTGTGAGGGGGGCAGTAGGTACAGTAACGGGACGTGCTACCAGGAGGGGGAGTACAGCGGCGTCTGGAACAACTCCCTCTTCTCTGATGCCGGGCTCAAGAGGACCTCGCCTTCTGAAGAATACTGGAAGTGGGTTTCTTTTGAAGTCTTTCGAAATAGATGCATGTGTAGATTTGTTTTAAATAGTTTCTTTTTTCATAAGAAACGATGTAGGTTCATTAAACAACCTTTGAAAATGATAAAGCTGCTCATAAATACAACCATTGTCTTCTCGTTACTACTTCTAGAATCTATCAAAACATTTATACTTACTACCTAATCTCTAAATTGGATTTAATGTAAGGTTCATTTTGTATTTACTCGTATCCAACCAATAGTAATGTGCATTGACTTGGTCGATTGTAAAACCCATACAATTAGAAGTTAGCTTAAAGGGTTCACCAATTAATTGAAATAAACATAAGATAAGTGATACCTATATTGGTTTATAAACTTATACATATCGAACGTGATAAATGTTTGCAGCAACTACGTGCTGGGACTGAGTGGAGGGATCCACGAGATGGGGACTCCTCGCTGGGCCCTAACCCTCACCAACCTCCTGGCCTGGATCGTCGTCTTCCTCTGTCTCATCCGGGGCATCAAGACTACCGGCAAGGTGCGTTCCTTACCCTTAGGCAATCAAACAAATAGTATCGCCGTAGATAAGAAACCCAAACTACACAACTTCTTGTACCTTATCACTCCCGTAAATTTGACAATGCATCGGACTCATCTGAAGATTAAAGCCTGTTAATGATTAAATGTAATGTAAACTATTAACTAAATAATCCTTGATATCTGGTTTCTAATTCAATGTTGTTCAGTATATGGAAAAATAGGTTTGACCTTTCTTTTGAAAGATTTAATAGTGAGAAAGAGCTGTGATTTAGAAGGAGCTATGATAAACGAACATTACCGATGTTAAGTTATTACAAGGTAGCCACCAGTCGATCCACATCTTACATATGTCCAGGTGGTGTACTTCACTGCACTCTTCCCCTACGTCGTACTCGTCATCCTGTTTTTCCGGGGGGTGACGCTGGACAACGCTTGGGAGGGGATCTACTTCTACATCGTGCCCAGGTGGGAGAGGCTACTGGACGCCAAGGTCAGATGCCATTTTATCTGCAATCGATGACATTATAAGTTGTTTAAATATATTCCATGTCATTTTTATACATTGACGAACGAAATAATTATATCTTACATGCATGCAGACAGTCGCATGTAAAGTTAATTGTTACAAGTGGTATTTTAGAACATAAATTTTCAAACGTTTAATTTTTAGGAGTATGAATGTTATTCTTAAATGCCCAATGTTTCATCTGCAGTGGAACAGTAATAATGAAGCTAGAATGACAAAGAGCCCCCGTTTTCACAAAGATTTCCCGAGTGTTAATTTGTGCATGTGAAATAAGAAATATTGTAAAGTACATGCTTATTGCAACCTTACTTACCATGTAGGTATGGCGAGACGCGGCTGTCCAGATCTTCTACTCGATGGGTCCAGGTTGGGGCGGCCTCATTGCTCTCTCCAGCTACAACCGTTTCCATAACAACGCTCTCACGTGAGTGCATAGTCCTGCCTAAGACTGTAAATAAAACTAGAGGCTTTATACAGTCTATAGGTCATTATATTCAGCAAGTTTATATAGACTGCATATATAGTGGAAATGAAATGAAAACAAAATAAAATCACATTGATGAAGATAGATACGTATTGAAATATATAGACTATTTGTCATTTTAGAGTTGTCAGTAATATGTTTCACCTGATCTCATGAGGGGTATTTTGAATTATATGTTTGTGGCATTTATTATCACCAGACAAACACTTGTTTTCGATATCGGAATAGCGTTCCTGTTGTTTGCTGATTGAACATAATAAAACAGCTTTGTTCTTCACGTCAATTAACCAGTAAGGAAACATAACGGTAAAAATTACATTGCAATAAGGGACCACGACTGGATTCTTTTCTTTTGATTGTTCCAGAGATTCTCTGATTGTCTCCCTTGGTGACAGTTTGACCAGCGTTTTCGGAGGGTTTGTCATATTCTCCTACCTTGGTTATATGGCCGGGCGTCTCAACGTCAAGATAGAAAATGTAGTTAAAAGCGGTAAGTTTACATTTCAGATATCTATTTTACATTAAGGATATAAGTTGTCAAAAATATAAATGTTTCTAAAAAAGTTAAAATGGATTCATCGTACCTTCCTTCAGAATCTTGGAAATATTCAAAGAAGATGACTTTCAAATGATTCTTAAAGTAAAAAAAGGTTTCCTTTATGTCTTCGAAGACTTCAAGAAGACGACATAAATCTTTTGACACTTTATGAATTCCCAAACTAAGAAAATATACTTATACTGAAACATTTGATTTATATCTATAAAGTACTATTACAATATTTGACTACGTTTAACGTTCATATGAACTTCTACCAGGGGCTGGCCTCGCGTTCATAGTGTACCCAGAAGCAGTTGCGTCACTTCCGGCGCCGCCTGTGTGGGCCATCTTGTTCTTCTGTATGCTCATCACCCTTGGGCTGGACAGTCAGGTACAGTAGTACTGTATGATCATATAATCCATAGTTTAGTGAAATTCAGAATCACTACATAAAAGGTATATCATTAAATATCATCTATTGTATAATATGTATTAATATATAGAGAACATAATAGTATAAGGAATTAAAGGCTGTAAATTAAGATGACCTTGTTTAAGATTATTTGATTGATAGAAAAAGAAGAAACAAATCTTTCCCTTTGTTCTAATCGTCTTTATAGTGTTTAAGTAAGGGAATTAATGACGTCAAAAAGGTTAATTATTAAAGTGGAATATTACTCTGTTATGTTACCAGCTTCTGCAATATTGTTTAAATCATCCCTGTTTCACCAATCTGTATCTGCAATGTTCATGTGCAAGAAAAGTAATAAATGACAAAACTTAAATTTAAAGATCTTAAAGAAAGATGTGACAACACTACATCTTTAAGAAAGTGCTAAACATGTCCCGCTTTACCTGTGCCACCCGCCATTACAAAGTGAGACTCACAGCGTACATGTTCTTCTGTTCAGTTCGCGCAGGTAGAGACGGTGTTGACGGGAACACTGGACCTGTTCCCCCACCTGAGGGCCCGCAAGTCTCTCGTCATCCTCCTCATCTGCTTCACATTGTTCCTGCTGGGACTTCCTCTAGTCACCCCGGTATGTATACTCATGGATGTCAAATGATTCAAATATGTAAATATGTAGATACGTATATACCATATTCCCCTACTAAATAAACGTACTTCAACGAACCAAAACAGTTTTTCTTAACAAGACAAGTTTCATCAAGATTTGCCATTTTAATGCCAAATGCGTGTTCATAGCCGCACCGTACAATTTGTCAAATATCAAATAAATAATCATGCCAAAACAGCAAGTCACATTTTCCGACCAGTTATAACCGCGACATTACTCGTAATTACCACTATTTTAAAATCTATCAGAAAATAATGTTACGTGTGTAGTGTCTCTCCATTGTTGCAGATATTCGCAAAACGAAAATAGGGATAACAGGAATCAGTTCTCTCGCCCCATCTTCGTCGGCCCACCTCCCCCATATTGCCCTATTTAAAAATACATGCCATTTAGTAGTAAACGATGTGATGTTTGTGATCACAACATATATATATCTCTGGTGTGTTGCAGGGAGGGATGTACTGGTTGCAGCTGATGGATCACTACTGCGCCTCCTGGTCCCTCCTCATCATCTGTCTGACGGAGGTCGTGGCTGTCGTCTACTTCTATGGTTAGACAACTAGAAACTGTTGTTATTATTGTTAATCAACCGCGACCGATATGCCTTCTGGTTAAAACATATTTATTCATAAAGAAGTGGATTGGTAAACAAGCTGCAATAAATTATCGCCAAATAGCACTCCAGAAACACCGTTTGGATCGCAATCGGAACTGAACTGAAATCTTATTGAAAAATAATGATGATAATGTCTTTTTGTTTGCCTTTCCTCATACTCGAATAGGTTTATAGTTAATAGTTTAATTGGTTAGTTAGTTACTACTCCATCACAATAACATGAATAATTGTGGGATTGTCTGCTTGGGAAAGCTGAGATGTAAGTAAGATGAACTAAAGATGAAGTGCATGTGGATTTATAACGACCAGGTCACTACGTCACCGTGTCTAGTCACCTATCATTATCAGAGTCATGGGATCATCTGTGTGAAATGTTTACGGTAATGTTTCAGCAAGGACGTATATCACAAGGATAAGAAACGCTAGCAGGACCCTAATTTCATGCGCGCCTCGTGTTTACGTCTAATTCCTTGGTTTCAGGTATCAACCGGTTCTTCACGGACCTGGAGACGATGTTCGGGAAGCGACCCTCTGTGTGGTGGAAGATCTGCTGGATGGGCATCAGTCCGGTCTTCATTGTGGTAGGAGTTCTGCTATCTTGCATCTTGCAACATGTATTTGATAATTACCAAAAGTATTGTATTGCTGTACAACATTGTTGTTCGTCCATAATTATCATATCGTTGTTTTGTTGACAACAATGCTGCATGGCATTCTCATGTGGTTATCTTTACTTCTCTTCTAGTGTTTAAAGATAAGTTGACGTATCTTGTAAACAGTGCTAAACGAACGACCAAAGGTCAACCTTTTTGTTTATTGTCCATGTTTAATTAGGTAACTTTGAGTGAACTTGTCAGTTGATGGTCATTTATATCCGTTCTATACGTTGATGACCCTCTGTTGAAGGGGAAATCCAAAATCCCTCACCACATTTACCCTTTTAGCATTCAGGGACCACTTTCTGTTTACGATTAAGTTGGCGACAATCCAACTGGCCTTGAAGATTGGTATTTAGCCTGTAGAGTGTGAACTTCAAACAGTTCTAGTGAATCGCAGCACCTCCTGTTACAGGCAATCTTCGTATTCTCGCTGGTGGACTACAGCCCTGCTAAGTACGACCAGTATACCTACCCTGCCTGGGCAGAAGCTCTTGGCTGGATGATGGCCCTTCTGTCCATCCTTATGATTCCTGCAGCTATGATATACAAGATAAACCAAGAAGACGAGGGGGACACCCTTCTTGAGGTACGTTGGAATATGGCCCTTCTGTCTATCCTTTTAAATCCTGCAGCTATAATATAACTAGAAGACAAATTCAACTTATCGCAACTTAGAGCTCTGGGACCATTGTAACCAATACTCTCAGTGTGTGTCCATTCTTATAGATACATGTCGAAATTGTTCAATGATGTCTCAAATGAACATGGTACGGAACGCCAAGACTTCAATGAGGTAATAATATCAGTATGGCAAGGATTCATGCCACGGTGCATGAGCCGAGACGGATGTATAGAATTAGATAGATGAACATCTGTCCTTTGTAAGTGTCTACACGTAACTTTAATGGTATCTCTCGAACGGAATTAATTTTCTGGATATTCAAAATTTTAAAAAAACCCGCGCTTTTCTTACAGAAACTAAGGCTGCTTGTGATCCCGACTCGCTCCTGGGGTCCGGCTCTAGTCAAACACCGCAAACTGATCGACTACGTGGACGGGTTTGTGGTCGATCCTATGGCGGAGAAGGCGGAACTAGCCTACTCCAACCCGGGGTTCGACTCCAGGAGTATGTCACTAGCAAACAGTATGTCCAAGGTAGGGTGAAGGCTCATTGTATGTCAAACAGGTTCACTCGCGTGTAAAGCACATTTTAATCATTATTGGGGTCTTCGTGACTAATATCTATACACATTTGTACCGTATTACATTATTCCTGTCATATTGACCATTTACATGACACTGATAATTGCCAATTCACATATATACAATCCTCCCTGTAAAAAGATATAAATGACATGATGGTGTATGTTGTCAATTAATATAATGCGTGTTTTGAATTTTTTATTTCTTATTAATTTACTTTTCAGTTGAGCGCTGGTCAGTCTCTCGGCAATTTATCTAGAGGAACGCTTCGATCTAACGTGTCTTTCAAATCTCAAGTGTCCTTCGAGTCCACTGTTTAAGGGCGACACTTTAGCTATACTATTGGAAATTCAATGATTTTCGGTGCCAACGCCTTACACGGAAAGTGATATCGGCAGATGGAATTACTTTAAAGGGTATTGTGGTTCAATTGCAGATCTAACTTATTTCTACACACCGAGGAATTTATACTCTAGCAATGGCATCTCTGTAACAACAATCGTACAAAGGGTTCTGTTCTAGAGGAATGGATTGGCGTGTTCATAACTACTGACTACGACTGCAAACCCAAGTGTATTTTGTGTATGAGCGCATGTGTATACACGTGTAATATATCCCTACAGGGTTGCAATGCATTCAATTGGAGCTAATATGAAGACCTCAGTGACGACGGCAACCTCGTGTAAGAACAAGAAGACAAGGCTCGCTGGATTTTGATTTTCAGTACGAATGCAGACGTTGAACGCGAAGCAATAACGCGAGGCAATAGTGCAATTTGTCGTAGTAGGAACTATCATTTGTGACTTCAAACCTATGACCACAGAATCAGGAAGTAGTCAATGTAACACCTTACTATCATTATAGGCAAGGCTCTCTTATGATCCTGATTCAGATGCTGCAAATACTTAAATTACACGTGTGACAACATCCCAGCGACATCGCTTCAACTGTTTGAACATGAACTATTTTGATGCACTACATGTATTTAATTACTAGTAAGTGTGTGTGCTGTTGAACTACATAAGGCAAAGGTCACAGAGAATTTTTATTATTATTTTATGTTCATTAAAGACATTAACAGAACGTGTTGACAACCATAGCAACGGTTATGTTGAGGGGAGAAATAAACAGGATTGATACAACGTTTCAATAAAATGCAAGAATACTTCATATGAACGTTCTTTGCCAGGTTAGCGGGTTTCAGGAAATACTCTTACTGTGTAAGCGTGCTTATCCCTTTTGAATTGCTATATGCTCAGAATGCTCTCTTGAAAACATCTGCGTTAAATTACAATACTGTATTGTTTCGTGCTAATATAGTTTAAGTCTGTAAGCTAAACGAACTTGAAAATTTATCTTGCTCTGATAACATTTATTTCTGCTGTGGGGAAACTGGTTTTGATTGAGCTTTTATTCTGCATCTACATCTGATATCAAAAGGTTGTGACGTCAATATTGTATATTCTGGAATTCATACAGTTTCGGCAAACCACTTCGCTTTTCAATCTAAATTTCTTCATCTTTCTTTATCAGTGTGCGCTACCAGAGAAGTTAATTTACTGTAACGTGTTAGCTGTCCCGAACCCCGAACCCCGTATACTTTGACGGAATAAATACTCAACTTATGTAGATTGTCCCATATCAGTAATAATTCTTTAGAAAATACTATAAAAAAATTGACAATCATAACCATAAATAAATAAAATGAAAATATGTGGATACCAGCGATTGAATATCATATGATAATCTACCTTATACACAATATATTATACAAATCAAAATGTTAAACTTAGAATACAATATGAGGCTGTTGATTTATATGTATCTTGTTATGTTTTAAATGCATTTGTACAATAGTGATAACACGGTCTATATTTCTTTTCAATTTAAAGGTACATCCATTGTGTTGTTAGGGGTCACATATTCAAAACGTCTATATCAAATTTTCTTCATGATTTCATTAAAAAAACTCGTTTTCAACAATTCAGCAATAATAGAATAAATATCCATTCATGAAATGTGTCTTTATTATTGTATGTCCTCACATATACTAAATTCATAAGTATTATCAATGAAATAGTATTGAGCATATATATTTCTTCAGCATCGTCAAAGACATGAGTTATGCTTCTATAAGAGACAAACATTATCAAATGCTTTACAGTTTTATCAAAGCGTCAGAGCGATAACTTGACTCTTGACTTACAGCCATTATGATATGACATGCCCGGCCAATAGTCGTTATGTTTGCTTGTCTATTACACACAGCCAGGTAACACCGACCTCTGAAACTCGAGTCTTTGAACATGGATAAATATTAGGAGGCAAACAAATTAACGACCCAGTGGGACACATTGGGGATTGACAGTGTTTACAGGGTTGTGAATTGCTTCAAGTTACAACAGGTGAATTCGCTTAACGCTCAGGTGTTGACGGTTAATTGCTCTCACCTGTAGAGCAGCCAGATAGCACGGAATGGGTCAGATCAGAGAGAGTGTCGTCCTGGGGTGCAATCATAGTCTCGACTCAGGTCAGTTTCAGTCATTCTTATTTATACAAGTTACTTAATATCTATATAGTGTATATTGTTACACAATGGAAAGAAAATGATATTTATGGATGATCAGCTTCTATATTTCACAATGGCGACGGTATAAGGATCTATACCGGAACGTCTCCACTGTAAAATAAAGAAGTTGATCATCTATAAATATTCTTGTCTTTCCATTACACCAACTTCTGGAATTCCTCTCAAACAGTCGTTACATGATGCTTCTGACACCAGGTGAAAGTGTCACGATTAATTGAATTATTGATATGAACATACATATCTTTTTCATTACTTTTACAATGGAGTTTCAATATATTATAAAACATGCATGTCAAGTCAACGGATAGTCAACGTTTTGAAAGTTTGTTTTCAATTGTAAATATCATACGAAGCGTAGCCAGGTGAATAGTATAGTATAATCTGTACTTACCTGCACTAAGAGTATGTAATCAATATTCCTTATCGCATTATAACATAATCGCGTTAAGAAAAACAAACAAACTATCTATGTGTGAAATACTTTGAAAGACATGCACTGAATATACATGCCATTTAAATTGTGAATAAAAATGTAACACCATCAGTGAAATTTTAATTCATGCCGAGGTTCAAACCCGGAACCTCAAACATCGATATCGGAATATCTTACTTCGACAAACATGAGGTCGAACAACCGGTAGACCCCTTTGGTAAATATGAAGTGGCACATCTCATCTTAATATATAATCATAAAGTGGCTGAATGCATTAGAAATAATGTAACGTATTTCTCCAGTTCAATGGGTACATGACATATATATGAATATCAACCGAGTACAAAAATCTACAAACATATTTATGCCAAATTAGCATGGGGGCATTTAGAATAGTAATGTGGTGATAGACGACTTCACAAGGTGTGAAACCGTCCAATTGTTTCAGATAACAATATTATTGGAGACGAATTGCTTTATTCACTGTTTAGTATGACACCGAATCCAAGTTAAATGTTGTAATCATCGTAGCAGTTTCAACTCGTGTATTAAGGATTAACAATATGTCACGATATACACTACACATTGATTAATGATTGTATTGTTGAACAGATCAGAGTATGTTAATCCAGCGAGTCATTCATTATCTGTTTCACAGATCTCGAGAAGACAGACATTATCTGTTTGTGTATATACACTCCGAGAAACGCCCCATGGTTTGGAGAAGGATCCCACGTCTTATATCTGGACTGTTTGATATCTACTATTTTTTAATTTCCATGTGTTTCTCAGAACATTTCCTGTCAAGATATTGAAGTTCAGACATACACTGTCAACCGTCAATCAAGCAGCCTTTGAATCAGAACATATTTTATTGATCAAGAATTAAACGCTTTTGTTAATATTGGAATCTGAATAGCTTCTTAATGCGGCGTCGAGACGATCCCGTAAAACAAAAGAAATATGTGGTAAATCATACCCGTCCTGTCATCTAAAAGCAGTCGACAAAAAAGTCCCACACACAAAAGAAACGCCGCAGACAAAACTTTGAGATTTTACTATTGGAAGCAGGAGTATGTGAATCAGAGTGCATTATAAATAGACAAATAAAAAAAAGATGTATTGCGCATTCGTGGATCATCGTCGCTTGTGGGATTTTCCGAACACGTGTATAAGAAAAATGCCACAGGTGATATGGAGAGCCAGAGAAGGACGTTGATGTTCTCTAGTAATATATAGACAAGATAGGTCACTGTATCAGAATATAACCAATGTAACGAGTTACCGTCTACAGTTGTAGAACATGAACCCCCGACTTCCGTCAACCTCCCTCCCTTGAATTGAAGCGTTTGTAACGACATGGGATCATAAACACACTCTACTATCATTATAGACAAGGCTCTCTAATGATCCTGATTCAGGTGCTGCAAATACTTACATTACACTGTGACAACATCCCAGCGATATCGCTTCAACTGAATGTCGTGTTTTTGGTATTTTTGGATAACATATTCATTTGTCAAGGCATACCTAACATTATTCAAACACAAAATGTTTCGTCATAATAGCATGTTGAACGTATTTATCAAAGCACAGTTTAGACATTTGTTTTTGTTGTAGTTATCGGTAGTGTTTTATGACCAAAGAATATTCGTGGAGAATAACCCTTCTATTCAACTTCAACCGACTTCTGATGGTACACATTTTGCTGGGATATCAACCACATTCTCTTTCTCTCACTACTAGCCAATCGCTGTGCCAACAGTTACTGCATCTCTATCTTATACATTGGTTCACATCGAATGAAATGCTACAACTGGTAATGAAACGAAATCTTCGTAACAATGTACAAATCTTCATGGTCAGTTTAGAGATATAAACGTTATGTATTTACGAACAATTGAGTATATATTAAATTTGTTTTTGTTCGAAGACCACACTGTATATGCAACAAATTGCATATATGTTCACCAGTGAGAACAATGTTACCTTAGAGTTCTGTGACCTTGGTCTTAATTTCAAGGTCACAACGAAAGTTTACCATTTGTCAGCGGGAAGTGAAGATGTTTGTAGGGGATCATGTCATCGAAGTGACAGTTTCTTGTTACGAGTTATTGATTTGGTATCAAACGAGCGAAAACGATATTTTATGAGAGAACGTGTGGTATTGTGTTTATTTCGCTCTGGTTATACAGATACTTTACTTTCGTTTCGTAAAAGCGTCTGATACACTTACTCGTGTTACAATCTCAAACTCTGTCTCCATAACAACAGTTAAAATGGGTCATAGTATTAGACATCCATTTAAACGTTTACACACTTCACCTCACAAAAGGCATACAGTTGTATAAAGGAAATTAATTGCAAGAGCATAAGGGTACACTGTTTACGAAAGAGTCACATTTAACATTGGGTGATGAATCTACTTGATACTTACAACTATGCCACGTAAACGTCTAATGCATCGACAAATTGAGTTGAGAAGGGTATTGCAGATGTAGGAACCAAGGTTTACAGTACAAAACAGCTCTATAATAACGTTAAAAAAACATGTCTGAGATCAAAGTTCTTCTTCATAAACTGCTAACCACAGGAACTCGATATCGTAATCAAAACGTAGGTAAAACGTAGGTAAAAAATACCTACCCCCTATATAATATAGAGTATAAAGGGGGTAGGTTTTTTTAACCTTCGTTTTACATACGTTGTAACAAAGATATCGAGTTCCTGTGCTGCTAACTGACATCAGCATTATCTATCATCATATTACAATATTCCCTTGCAGCAAACTTGGGTTGAGAGTACAACAATAACAGCTGAAACTATACTTTCAGTTTGTCGACTTTCACATTGTAACGTCGTTTTGCATTAGATAACTTTTCAAACAACAGTATATTGCTGAGTATAATTAAGATTAAAGTAACTGCTTGGAGCCAACACGTTCCCTCAAATGCTTGTAGACGTACATCTATTATCCTTCTGACTGAGTATCTAAAGGTAATGGTAACCGTGCTGTTCTGTCTAATCAGGCTATTTATCAGAGAATCCAGCACTATAAATCCACCGACCTGAACATGTGAGACCAGCGTTATTACAGTCTTTTGATATGGAGATATACGAGCCCAGTGTATTAAAGCGATAGTTGACGTTGGGGGCCGATCTACCTCTAAATCTTCACTTCTTCCTAGCTACTCGACACTGCGCATGTCAAAATGACCGCATTGCAGCACGTGCACTTAGCAGTTAGCGCGCAACAGCTCGTGGTGTGCTTTGTTTGGTGCTAGACTGGTGTCACCCCGATTTAAGAGATTCCCGAGTGTATACTCTCGCCTACCCGGCTTTATCTACTAGGGGAGGAGATTTAGATTCTGTCAATAAACATACTACTCAATCAACAGGGGGCTGCACGAGTTTCTATAAGACACCGCAGAGCAGCATTGGGGGATGGATATTTATAAGGATTGGATGGGTGAGTCGAGATCTATTATTTCTATTTTTTTGTCCGGTTTAATTGGCTTTTGTGGACATTTTTTAGATATTTTAAAACTAATTACAGCACAAGATATAAAGATATATAACCTTCATATCATTAGACATTAGGAGACTTTAATAATCGAATTACACTAATACGTTAATGAAACCTCCTAAGTTAACGTTTAAAAAGTTTACCTTTTTATAGAACAAAAAGAAACACAGGAGAAGTCTTCATTTTAGAAACTGAGCAAAATAATTGGCTCAACTTTACTTTTTTGTTGGTCGATGCGATAATTTGAATGAAGATTTGGAATGTTCTGAACATCAGACTAATGTTGTTATTCCGCGTTTTAACAAATCCTTTCTTCTGATAACATTAGTAGTATTTAGAATATGTTACCTTTGTCATGTCCTATCGAGATGATATGTTAAAACCGATCATCGTTGTATCCAATCAAATGGATATGTGCTGGATTGCGACGTCTAATATAGAATTAAGAACTTCGACTTGACTTGACATGCAATGTGGATAGCAATCATTGTCTTGACTAAAGCTTCAATGAACATTTCTTGAATTTTCACATAAAAAGGGGTAGGGGTGTATCCGGCCCTGTTGGGATAATGATTTAGCTCAACTAGCACTTTTCTCAAATTCGAATCTTCAGTTCTATTCAATTAGTTATGATACTATCCAGTCAAACGAGCGAATTTCAGTAGCGAGTTAATGTGACCTCGCGCCTTAAACAACAAACATTAAATTAACAGATAATTCATTATTTCTAAATTAACACTGACCATATATAATGTTTGTTTTGTAGGGTAAGTCATTTCACAAACATTTCTCGTGCATTACCGTTAGAAAATGAGACTTTGTTATGACAATGAAAACATTTATCCGGGAGATTTTAGAGAGATTATCTCTGAGCCTATCCCTCACAACGCCCAATACTGGCTCGCACTATGTTTTTATGTCAGAAATGTGTCTGGGTATCCATTTATCATTAACAGTTAAAACAAGATCGATAACAGACGTTTAGAGAAGAGATTGATTTTGTGTCACTTCAGTGATTTGGGAGTAGGTTTTAAAGAACATTATCATGGACCATGAGCACAAGTTCTTTGTGGCCTCCTATCATTAACAATCTGGAGTGTTTACTCGCTAAAATTCCAATGTACACATACATCAAAGGGGAGGAGGTGTTGAAACCTCTTTTTACTGTTATGTGACTTGCAATATGTGATTAATGGACGGAGATTGTGGGAGATACTGCCAGCACCACATACAACCTTTTATTTATCACGGGCCATACGCTCCACACTTAATGAATAATCTTCATCGACTAGAGTACCATTGTGTTTTAAAATGTTGAAATGTTGAATAATTTGTTTATAAATAGTAACTTCGCCAAACTTCATTTTTCATTTTAAAAACATACATTCATGAATTAAAAAAATTATGAAATACTTACCATGCTGATAAAGGAAGATGATTACAGATAGAATACATCATGTACACCAACATGATGACAATTTAAGTATACTTTTACACGTTTCAGTGTGATTCCATATCCGATCTAAAGGTATAATAATGATAAATTCAAATGAGATTATGCCTTTGCTAAGTCATACATTGGACTTAATGTATTTCTATTCGTCGACCATGTAGACGCCAGTTCAGAGTCGATGTTTTCATTAAGAATTGGAGCCATTAACCAATACATTTAATCCTTCCCTTTGTTATATTCAATGGCCTTAAGATGAAAGATAAATTCATTTCAAAGTCACAAAAGGAAACTTACGAAACATGGATTTGTGTCATAGTTTCTGTACAAATGGATGCATTTGTCTCAGTCTTTCGATTCATGAAATATCATAATATACACTTTATAACACAATAAACTCCTTATTATATTTTTATCTATTATATTTTATTTAAAACAAAAACATACTAAATTTCTTACATTTCAGATTTTGAACATTGCACCAACAACAACACATTTCTAAATCAACACCATTTCTGTATGAAGCCATATGTCTATCAGTGATTTCAGTGGTTACTGCAATGTTCAAGTGTACAACATCAGTAGGTTATAACGGGCTGTAACGTTAAGTATCAGTGGAGAGGAGTGCAATAAACGTTGGTAGGAGTGTATACTTAATAATTATAGGTCAAGGGAATAAATATATTGACACTAGTAAACGTAGACAATGATTTATAGACCATCAACGAGGTCAACTGCCTCAAATGACAAGAGTCCATAAATTCATTAGGTCAACAATGTAACCTGACTTTTGATCAGATGAGGTTAGGGTAAATTCCGCATAACCCAATGATTGAAGTTGAACCAGTGGACGTCTAGAAACGTTTGATTCCCATGATGGATACGCTGGTTCCTGAGACTGAGCATGAGGCATGGTAAGATGACGTCCGTGAGGCGTGCGAATAGTACGCATCATATTCAGAGGACAGAGAGTGACTCACATTTGTATCTCATTATCTTGAACTGTCAGCTTTTAGAAGACATAAACCAGCAGCTGGACTACCTTCTAAAACAAAGTCAGAAACTTTATTCGGAAACGGTCGCAAACATACATAGTTGTGGATATTTCTTTTCACCTACGTTAAGTATTTACTATAGCCTTTTATGACTTTTGATGAAGTAATGCAGTTTGCTGCTATACCATGTGATAACTATGTCCATCTTAACAATGCATTATTTGTCTCGTGATTACTGATTTTGATTACTAATAAATCTGACTTTAACTGTCTTCAACACGGTCACATTGCTAGCCTAGTTCCCTGACTGTAACGTAGGTTCTCAGGGTTTGTAATAATATTATCTATACACACATTTAAGACAGGTCATTTATTGTCATACCACCTTATATTTATATATATATATTTATATGTTCAAACTTCTAAGAGCATAATGGTGTATATAAGAGGTTCCTTATACACTCAACCGCAAAAGAAACGCCGCTACATTTTCAATAGAGTAAAAAACAAAATACTGCTGCCGGAGAAATTAGATTTTAAATGCTTTATACAGGGACATGATTTGTAAAGAGGTACCCGTAATTTCATATATGAGAGTAAAATGCTTATATTTTTATGTTGAAATCGATTTTTCAAATTGATGTTTGTCATTTAACTTAAAAATTCATGAAATGTAGAAATTGAATTAATAAATGATCGACATAAATAACCTTCTTAGACTTAAATTTGTTGACGCGTCTTTTCTGTAGGACGCCATAAAACAAGCCAAAAAGGCCCTTTCTCACTCTTCTATCTCGTTCTGTTAAGGAGATTCGAAAACGACTATTTTTAGAATTCTTAAAATGTGTGTTTCTCAGAAATTGGAAGATAAACTTTTAAATTTTCAAAGTTAGTGTAGTTGGCTTCTGAAGACATGATGCATCTCTGTTTCAATCCTGATTAGTACTCGTGAATTAAATTATCTTCTTTTGCAGTTAAGTGTAGACTATGTGTCAATATTGCAGTACATGAACGAAATGTTAACATTTAACCTCTGAAGAATATGATACAAAATTTAAACAATTAATCAACGAAGACAGGCAATGTGTTTCTGTGGAGTGCTATTGGGAATATTATACACTAAATACTGATAATTTGGACGTAAATGAAGACATCCCACAGAATAAAAGCGGCTTGAAGACCATTTGTCATCCTGACTCGCTGTGGACAACTAGGCGATGAGGAAGGATTAGGGCCCAGACGGTTTAATGCAGCAAACCACACATGGAAGAGAAGGGTTATAATGTCATGGTGACACAACCATAGAGACTGATACTTTGAGGAGCAAGCCATGTCGATATAGCCGGGAGGTAGAGGATTTGAACTATGCATGTGGTATGTTTAAGCACGTGTGTTTCAGGTGAGGAGCGTAAGAGAGGGAGGAAACAGAGGGCCACCCTCCCCGCTTTACTGCCATCACAGAATCACAGTCTTCAGTCGACAATTACAGGTACTACAGGTAAGTTGAGATTACGTTTGGTCGTCATCTGTGAACTGTTGTTTTGCGCCACTTAACAAAGCTTATAGAGATAAAATATAATATCAATCGTTATTGATGGCTATGAATTTTTTCCTGTTCTGTTGTGCCTTTTCCGAAATAAGAAATATATATAGGTTATGAATTGAACAATAGCCCCTCATTTGAAATGTCTGTACGACTTTTGTCACCAACTTACTTCTGTAAATTGAAGAAGCCTATCTTTTCTGGATAACAAATTCTTTATTGTGAACATACATGTGTTTATGTTCACCATTTTAAAAGGTGTTATCAAGATGATGTTGTCTTCATATATATTAAACTTGAAAAGGCCCTTGAAAAGACTGGGTTCTGTAACGACTATGTATGAATCACTTCATTTCTTATTGAATTATTGAAATGGTATGTACGTTGGATCGTTGGGCTAGAACAAAAATGAAAATAACGTATTAATATAGAGATCCAAGATGTCCTTTACAATTGTATGTAAACTTCTTAGGAACTCGATCAATTTCGAATCTCATGAAACATGTATGGCTTTTGAAAACCCCTTTCTCCAATTATCCTGACAATGAATATGGATCTTAGACTCGTGCTGCCACAAGGCGCGTCGGTTCAATAAGTACTACCCCTTGCTGTCTCAGACAAACACCAACACAGGGGCTCGTCATCTTCCTCAAGGACATCGCTGACCATTGTACCGGAAGTAACAATGAGACGCGCTTCCGGTTCCCAGTTCCCCCAGAGGCGAGACTCAAGCAGTCGGAGTGTGTCAGACCGGGGGTCAAGTACTCTGAGCGTCCCGGAGCGGAGGGGGTCAGTGACCACGAGAAGGGGGTCCCGGGGGTCCCTCAAGAGAAACTCGATCGGATCGGCGGCGGGGGTCCGACAGTGGGTACAGCGGATCCAACCGAAGGATATGCCAACAGAGGCCGAGGAGAAGGAACGAGCTATGGTAGTTCTTTACATCACTTTATACATGATTGATTGATTGATAAGATAAGGAATACCATATTAAACTAAAAAGAAATATATATTTCAAATTCAACACAATGTGTGCTTGCCCATGCTATTTTAAAGCGTGTATAAACATCACTATTTACGATTACTTATTGAAATTAAGTTTTTTTTACTTATTTAAAACAACTTTGATCGAGGAACATGTAAATAAAGTTATTTAGTTCTCAAAAACCTTGTCTTTTATGTCCCTTTATCCCTAAGACCCGAATTATCCCGAATCATCACGAACGGGAAAGTTTCCATATTCGTGAACATCCGTAGGCAATTTGTAATTAATTCTTGAAATCCGTAAATAATTCCTAGTTGATTCGGCTATATTCCTCCAAATCGTGAAAACAAAATTTGTGTAAAAAAATTGTCACGAATGATGGCGAATCTTGGAAATTCGTGTTTGATAATGTTGGTGTTCTCACCCGGAATCATCTTCGAATGTCTCGAAGTAAGGACGAAACAAGGAAATCACCGAATCGTCAGGAATTATCGTAAACTATTTGTAGCCCACATGAATCGTGATATATATCGTATCATATTCGTGGAAATCCGTGGTGTATTCGTAACTGTGTCCTATTTATTACTTAAAATTCGTACATGTTTCATAGGTTTACAGCATGAAAAGCTTCGAAATTTCGTAAACGTTTCGTACAAGTGGAATTGCTGTTCACGAAATTTAATGAATGTTTACGAACATTCACGAAATTACTTAATCTCCTATTCGTAGTGATTCGGGATATTTCGGGTCATAGTGAAATAGGGGCATTGAAGTTCACCCAAGTAAAAGAATTGGTAGATCCCCTGATACTTTGATATCGTATTAATTTTATTGCTAATCATTTACTAAATCACAAACGTATAACATGTGTAATTGATATACATTGTAATGTGCAATATGTACTTACACGAGGCAAAGGTTTCACAGGAGCCGGTGATGTGTTACAGAAACTTCACGCCAAGTTGGTTTCCTGGGCGAGAATTGCTCTTGTCCTTACCAAACTCTTCAAGAAATGTTCAGAATTTGAGAGGTATGTGACATTCTACAGTAACAATTCTCCATGTTTCATTATGTAGTTATGTACGGTTGCATTGCCTTTACACACATTCTATAGACACATTCTATAGACACATTCGGAGTATTTTTTTCACTATTTGAGCTTTTGAAGTACAGCAATAAATTAACTGCAGGGAATGAACAAGTTCCTGATAATCTTCGCGTTTATTCACACTAGAGACGACACCGACAGCCCATTCTACGCCCAGTTGGAGACCATAGACAAAACTTCTCTAGGAATTGACAAGAATCACTACATCTTCTTTGACCCGTCCGACTACAAAGCGAATATACAGGTAAGTACAATAGCGTCAGTGAACTTGTTAAGGTGTGTTACTCAAATACATATACAACAGTACAAAGTTGACATTTTTTTTTAAAAATAGGTGAGTTTCAAACGAGCTCCCCTTTTATATCAACCAAGACAATTACTGAATGTGTCCATGAAGTTAGTAACATATACGGTATGTCTAAGGTGGGGCGTTGTTTTCTACCTATAATAATGGATACTTATACTGCGCAAGTTATCCACACACGAATGCATGCTCAATACGCTTCACATTATTACCCTGAGGGAATTAAATTTCCGAAGCTGCCGAAAGCGTCACGTTCACCCGCTTTTTAGGTCCCCAATTATACAGCTGAGTGGGCTGAGTGAAACTTCAATTGTAGAAGTTTGAAGAAAAACGCAACAAACTCACAGTATCTACAAATAGTTTTGGCATTTAAATTGAAATTTGTTTTACAATGTGGATCATCGCTCATTTCAACTTAAGTTGAATGATACAAACCTTTACAAGAAACGCACACTATTCATGTCTATCCGTTGATGATGTGTTACGCTGTGTAGATGCGGATGTCTTCTGACGGACAGAGGATCCTCTCCAAACCTCCCGAGGAGCGCACTGAGGAGGAGCTACACCACGTGAGGACTTTTGTAACTTATATCAGAATGATGAGGTCAGATTTATGAGTGACATTGTTCTATTTCCAATACGAATGGAGATGAAACGATAAAACATAAATTGTGGATACTTTTCAAGAAAATATGTCATTAGACTTTTAAAAATATCCTCGTTATAAACATGTAGCACAAAATATGAACATGTCATCACAACTGTATATTGATTTGGTTAAAACCATTAGATAGTCATAATCTGAAAAAAAACTGAATAAAGCACTGACAATCAGTATGGACACTATTTTTCCTCGGATATCGTCAACATGTCCTGCAGTACCGGTAGCAGTCCTTCTCAAACGTGTCTAATGTAAGTGTAACTTTTCAAGGGAAGAAGAGACTGTTTATTTCTGAAGTCAGACAGGTTGCTATATGGCAACCATAGTCATCCGTCATATGAGGCCATTGCCTCTGAATGCCTCTGATTATAATTGCTTAATCTAAGTCGTATTTGGTGGATGCTGTTACAGGTGATGATAGCCTTACGGGGGATCAAGGTGATAGAAGATTTACCTGTCAGAATGCAGAAACAACTCGCGCAATATGGAACATTTGAAAGGTCGGTAACACATTTTCTTTCGAAATTGATATACTTTATAAAATTTTACAATCTGGTCCATGGCATTATACCTTTGGGTTGCTAAATATACGATCTAGTATGACATTATTCCGAACAATGATAATGAAGTCATCACAGCCAGCCATGCATATGATTATGTTCTTGAAAATGCATTAAGACATGAAGAAAGCGTTGCTGAGTACCAACTTCCCAATGCAAGGCATAACTCTTGCCAGTCTCCATTACTGGCTGATTTAGGCCTTGCAGTATTTCCTTAAAAAATCTGTGTTTAGAAGTCCAGGCCCGCTATGCATTTCTGGTGCAGCGATTCACTATCTTGACACAACAAAGCGAGGGAAATACCGCAAGGGTTAAATCAGCCAGTAATGCAGACTGGCAAGAGTTATGCCTTGCGTTTGGCTGAGGTTGGCTGAGTACAAGCTGTACTGTAGTTAGTCACTGGTCAGGTCTCTCGTTATGTCTCCGTACAGTTGATAATCGATCCCTGATTTTATAATTACAAGATGTAGGGTCAGTTTAAAGTACATGAACATAGAAATAGATTTCCAAATGTTGACATTGCTAAAAGGGGGAATCAATTTATAAGCAATGTATTGTATTGACAACAACTAGTGCTACAAATCTTCACAACTCACTTAAAATATTTCCAGCTACGGACCGAAGCGGATCATAGTAAAGCAGCATCAACACCCGCACTCCTACTACTTTATACTCTTCGGGACAGGTGAGGTGACTGAGCTACTTTCTCTTATGTCAAATCATTGTCTGGCTGGGTCTGTAATGGAAACAAATATATAACAGCCCATTGTAACATTTTGATGAAGTGTAAATGAAACATTTTGATGAAGTGTAAATGAAACATTTTGATGAAGTGTAAATGAAACATTTTGATGAAGTGTAAATGAAACATTTTGATGAAGTGTAAATGAAACATTTTGGTCAAGTGTAAATGAAACATGTTGATGAAGTGTAAATGAAACCTTTGGATGAAGTTTAATGAAACCTTTGGATGAAGTTTAATGAAACATTTTGGTGAAGTGTCAATGAAACATTTTGGTGAAGTGTCAATGAAACCTTTGGATGAAATTTAATGAAACATTTTGATGAAGTGTCAATGAAACCTTTGGATGAAGTTTAATGAAACATGTTGGTGAAGTGTCAATAAAACATTTTGGTGAAGTGTCAATGAAACCTTTGGATGAAATTTAATGAAACATTTTGATAAAGTTTAATGAAACCTTTGGATGAAGTGTCAATGAAACCTTTGGATGAAGTTTAATGAAACATGTTGGTGAAGTGTCAATGAAACATTTTGATGAAGTGTAAATGTAACCTTTGGATGTAGTTAAATGAAACATGTTGATGAAATGAAAATAAAACATGTTGATAAAGTGTAAATGAGAGGTTTTGAAAAAGTGTTAATGAGACATTTTGATGAAGTGTAAATGAAACATTTTGATGAAGTGTAAATGAAACATTTTGGTGAAGTTTAAATGAAACATTTTGATGAAGTGTAAATGAAACATTTTGATGAAGTGTAAATGAAACATTTTGATGAAGTGTAAATGAAACATTTTGATGAAGTGTAAATGAAACATTTTGATGAAGTGTAAATGAAACATTTTGGTGAAGTTTAAATGAAACATTTTGATGAAGTGTAAATGAAACATTTTGATGAAGTGTAAATGAAACATTTTGATGAAGTGTTAATGAAACATTTTGATGAAGTGTAAATGAAACATTTTGATGAAGTGTAAATGAAACATTTTGATGAAGTGTAAATGAAACATTTTGATGAAGTGTAAATGAGACGTTTTGAAAAAGTGTTAATGAGACATTTTGATGAAGTGTAAATGAAACATTTTGATGAAGTGTAAATGAAACATTTTGGTGAAGTTTAAATGAAACATTTTGATGAAGTGTAAATGAAACATTTTGATGAAGTGTAAATGAAACATTTTGATGAAGTGTAAATGAAACATTTTGATGAAGTGTAAATGAAACATTTTGATGAAGTGTAAATGAAACATTTTGGTGAAGTTTAAATGAAACATTTTGATGAAGTGTAAATGAAACATTTTGATGAAGTGTAAATGAAACATTTTGATGAAGTGTTAATGAAACATTTTGATGAAGTGTAAATGAAACATTTTGATGAAGTGTAAATGAAACATTTTGATGAAGTGTAAATGAAACATTTTGATGAAGTGTAAATGAAACATTTTGATGAAGTGTAAATGAAACATTTTGATGAAGTGTAAATGAAACATTTTGATGAAGTGTAAATGAAACATTTTGATGAAGTGTAAATTAAACAGTTTGACACAGAGACATTTTGATGAATGACATCTATATGATTATCAAATGATGAAATACATTGTGGCTAGACTTAACGATCAAATAAGTGAAAACAATGAAATTATTGACATTGTAAACCTAACGTATAAGTAATCGCATGTGTCGGTGATAACGTTAAATTTACACAGTCGTATCTAATATTTGCTAGAATAAGACTATTCTTTTATTTGAACAAAATGGTGGGTTTCCATTTGATAAGGTAGCGGTATATGCTTATATCCTGACCCGTCTTGTGTTAAAGTCCTGGTTGCCGTACTACAGGAGAGTGGATACGCTAAAACAGAGGTGGAGTTGACGAGAGGCCATTGTTTCGGGGTATGTTTTATCTCTACCTATCTCAGCAACACTCAAGTCAATCTTGAACACCAAACCAACAGGTGCACTGTGCTATGTATACATAATCACCAGCACCCTGCCTACTTCAGATATAACAGTTCATGTTACCGGACACTTCGATGCATTAGTTTGGGAAAACAAGAAAAGCTAGGGCATTGGATTTATTGACGTTGAATGGAAACAAGTACCTGGCTATAATTCGCGTGATATGCTAGCACTTAACATTTAAGTTACGAAACAATGTTCATTGTTATATAGAATTTAATTAATAACAAAACTTGTTTCCATCGTGAAATATATTTTAAATATGATTCTTTATATCATATCTTCTGTTCTTATTTTAAAGTTTCACCGAGAGAAAGATTTTAATTTTTAACATACTTTTGAAAGCTTGGCATATCTAAAATTGAAATAATACTGTATTATACACTTCTTAATCTTTCTTAAAGGAACTTGCAATAATGAACAACACACAGCGCCAGTCTACGGTAATCAGCAAAACAAATGTAGAACTTCTCTCGTTATCAGAAGAGGTAAGTGCAGGAATTTAGTCATTTCAGTCTTATACAAACACAATCTGTTACTTATATATTCAAAGGTTCATCTCCATTTCAACATTGTTAGCCTTGTTTACGTTTAATTTTAAAAAGTAAGACACATATTGGGCTTGCCATTGTATATTAAGATAATTAGACATACTGAAGGAGCATTAAACACGGATAAATACAGTTGCAGAAATAAACATATATCATATCAATGTTAAATGACTGTATTGTGTAATTGTTCAATGTTGTAATTATCGCTAATTCAATAACACACACTATACTGTATATAACCTAGAACTACAGACGGATATTCAT
Source organism: Gibbula magus (assembly GCA_936450465.1). Classification (NCBI taxonomy): domain Eukaryota; kingdom Metazoa; phylum Mollusca; class Gastropoda; order Trochida; family Trochidae; genus Gibbula; species Gibbula magus. The sequence continues at coordinate 73,427,839 of OW388296.1, read as the reverse complement.
GGTGGGAGGAGAGAAGAGTTTCCACGATCCAGACCAAGTCCTTTTCCTCAGGTGAGCAGCGTTGCTTACAGCACCGGCTTTTAAATCTTCATATGACTGGTTAACTTTATGATTGAAGCATCCTTCTCTGCTAATGCCCTTTCTCTGATGTCACACTTGTTTTGTATTCTTGTGTGCAAATCTTTGGTTCATTGACGTAGAATACTAGACGTATTGTCCATATGCCAATATGGTGGTGCACATGGTATATACCACAGACATAAATACAACAGTAGTTATCGAACATTATAATAATTCATTCAATACGTACTAACATTGCGTATCCTATAAAGACCCAGACTTTGAAGGGCTTTAAAAATTAAATGCAAAAAAGCAACATTTCGGGATAACAACTTATTGTTCCTATGAAGACTGTTTCTCTGTCGCGTGTATATGTCGTTATTTGATATTTTTGTTTAACTACTTCATATTGATAGTGATTTTGCAAACCATTTGCATCTTATATTGATGTTTCTAGCAACCTCTACTTCCTCAAAGGGTGGCCTCTTGACCTCTTGACCCGGCCTGACCCCAAACTGGTGACCTTTGCATACTTCAGGTATATATATTGTTTACCATAATATCATATTTCAGTTTTAATGATATATACTCAACTGCGATGTTGATCATTTGCTTCTGCATATTAATCTGGCCAATGGTTATCGCTGTACTGGCTAAACCACAAATACAAAGTTTTATTATATTTCATATATTTTCGTTCTTCTATGCATCAAAGGACTACATGCGATCTAGTTTATACTCTTTAGATTCACAACCCATTCACTCTCATACATTCGACACATGAAATTAAAACGAACTAAGATCGCTTAACAGAGTCAGTTGCAAGAGTTTAAAGTCAATGTAATATAAATATGATTATCGGACAGAGATCAGTCAACATGAAAGAATGTCAAATACAAGTAAGATTTTCAGGATTACGACTTCTTTAAATGTGAAAATACCACCTGACGAAGGAGTAGTACATACTCTGAAACATCGTTAATATTTCACATAAAAGAACTTGTTATCCAGAAAATGAATGCCACGTTTAAATGACTTGACACACATATGATTGTTGTAGATGTAAAACTGTACTGATAAAGGACAGCAAGTTGTCAGAGTGGATCATCATCATTAAATCAGTAAGTACAACTTTATAACTAAGAACAATAAGTACTACTTTATGACTGAGAAAGAATAAGTGCTACTTTATAACTAAGAACAATAAGTTCTACTTTATGACTGAGAAAGAATAAGTGCTACTTTATGACTGAGAACAATAAGTTCTACTTTATTACTTAGAAAGAATAAGTGCTACTTTATGACTGAGAAAGAATAAGTGCTACTTTATAACTAAGAACAATAAGTTCTACTTTATGACTGAGAAAGAATAAGTGCTACTTTATGACTGAGAACAATAAGTTCTACTTTATTACTTAGAAAGAATAAGTGCTACTTTATGACTGAGAACAATAAGTTCTACTTTATTACTTAGAAAGAATAAGTGCTACTTTATGACTGAGAACAATAAGTTCTACTTTATTACTAAGAAAGAATAAGTGCTACTTTATGACTAAGAACAATAAGTTCTACTTTATTTCTAAGTAACAATAAGTGCTAGTTTATGAATAAGAACAATAAGTTCTACTTTATTACTAAGAAACAATAAGTGATAATTTATTACTAAGAAACAATAAGTGATAATTTATGACGAAGAAACTTTCAGTTTCTGGGATCTATTAAGAAACAATACGTACTACCTTATAACTAAGAAACAATACGTACTACCTTATAACTAGGAAACAATACGTACTACCTTATAACTAGGAAACAATAAGTGGTAATTTAGTTGTGTCTCTCTGTAGAGTAAAGCTTTCCGATGGAAACATATTGATTTGAAGCAGGAGTAACTTTCTGTAGTATGGTATACCGTAACATTCGTTTTGCTTCGTATACATGTAACAAACGTCAACATACACTTTTTTGTATTGCAAACAATATTTAGTTGACAGTTGTCTGGGACAGTGTTCTCGAAGAAGCAAGTTTATGTAACGATTATATAATAAGGACCATGGTTGCGATAGTTTGAATTGTTAAGTTTTGTTTTGGTGTTTGTTAAAGGGGTCTGTGACTGTTCTGAAGAAGCTGGTTAAGTCCCGCCCAACACTCAACAAGAAGACGGGGCGCTACTTCCAAACCTCCGACAACGACGCATTCACCGCCTTCACGACTAACGACATCGCCTATAGACGATATCTTGCCGATCATAACCGAATTTTACCGAACCCCTTCACCCTCTCAGCGACCAATAGCTTCGTATCGGACAGCAGTGACGTCACACAGTGCAGTGACGTCACATTGTCTAGTGCAAGCACAGACGATATAGTGAAGCCAATAAAACGTTCGTCTCGAATAAACCGACCAATGACGTGCCTGCCTAGGAGGAAGATAGGGATGGCGGGTGGATACCACGTATCTCTCGGAGATCTATATGGATACACCGGCAAGAAGAAGAAGGTTGTTTAACAGTTTCCACCACACAGTTATGATTTGTTTGCTAAATGAACGATGATACAGAAATTCTGCTATCATAAATCTTGTTCAGATAACAGTATGGCCGTACTAATATCTCAGTTTTGTTAACGTGATGAAAACTTATTTGTTGTTTCATACACTTGTTTTTAATTCATTAATGGACAGAAAAAACTGAACATTGTTACATATTTCACGAGATCCTTAATAGTAGTATCCACATAAAAGCAAATAATTCCTTTAAGAGTTATACTATTTATGACTTTCTGAAGGTAAAACCAGTGAGTAAATACACCACTATTTTGTATATTCAAGTATGATTTAAATTTTAATCAAAACGTGTATTGGAAACATTAGGTGTCAGTCTGTTAATGTATTTCGTTATTGCTAGTTGTGTTACAAATATACAGATTGGTAGGTCGCCAATATCTTAGGGTAATGTGAAATTCATGTTCAATTTTAATCTAATAAAAACAACCTGAGAATCGATTGAGTAGTATATTCTATCAGTTTTCATGAATAAAGTCAATAAATTATACCATTGAATGAACGGTTAAATCTCCTTATCTTACAGCGTATATCTAAAAGTGCTTCAGTACCAGTATCGACTTCCAGGACGGGTATGTTTACACTTTACACCATCACTTCTTACCACAAGTACATACTTTATCCATTCATTTAAGGCTAAACGTACACGCTATGTGTTGTAAACTGTGTTCCTAGATATGACATCATCGTTAGTGAAAATAGTAAATAGCACGTTGATTGAAGCACAGGTGAAGTTTAGCGCAAATATGTTGCGCAACAGAGATGAACGACCAGTTTTCCCTTCGTTCGCGCATAGGGAAAACTGGTCGTTCATCTCTGTTGCGCAACATATTTGCGCTAAACTTCACCTGTGATTGAAGTCTTAGTTCCATATGATGTCATTTTTAGCTCATCAGGCCTGTAAAGGCCAGATGGGCTTATGGCATGGGCCGTCGTCCGTCGTCCGTCGTCCGTCGTCCGTAAACTCTTCACTCTTTCGACTTCTCCTCCAGAACCCCTACACCCATCACCTAGGGGGTCAAAGTTCATCACAAATTCCAACGCCCACAAATATGGCCGCCAGAGGAGTTAAAATTAAAACCTTTAAACGACTTCTTGTCCGAAAGCGCTTGATATAGGAATGTGAAATTTTGTCATTAACATCTTTGTTGGATGGAGATACAAGTTTGTAAATTTGGTTGAGATAAATTATGAAATTTGAACTTTGCAGGGGTGCACCCTAAAAGCATAAAACGACTTCTTCTCATGGACCAGAAATAGGAGATATATATTGGCAGTGTTTACTTTGAAAGATGGAGATTATGATTTGTAAATTTCATTTTGACAGGGGTTCATTTAAATGTATATTTTCATCTCAGAAACCAATGACTCTAGAAGATTCTACTTTTATCATCTATGTTTAGTGAATATCAAGAGTTCCGAATTTCAAATCTAAGTGAAATTTTGTTAATGTTTTACCATTTTGCTGAAATTAACTCAGCCATAACATGTAAGAAATGTTTATATTTGAATGAAAGGTGTTTTCGAGAGCTTTCTAACGCAACTTTCATTATATTTGTATCATGAAATTAAGCAAGATAGAACTTATTTTATTTTTTGCAATTTCACTTGGGATGGTTGAAGGATCAGGTTTCACTCACTGTTCTCTACAGCAGTCAAGAGCAGTGGAGAGAGAAGTGTAATGTTATGTAATAGGAGATCAGGTTTCTTATGTGATAGGCCAAGCTCAGTTGGAACTCTGAGGTACTGTAGACAACTGCATGTTTGTTTAGTATTTGAAGGATTAGTACAATGGTTAAGGACATTATTTCTTGCAGTTGATGAGAAATTCCTTTTAGACTTTGTCTAAGCTATTTCAATTGTAACACATAGACATGTTTTTAATTTTAAGATTGACATTGCAAATACAGTACATGAGCATGTTGCAGTTTTATTCTGTTCCTCTCTGTCTCCAGACACGTCCACCAGCTCCACGGAGAGCGAGCTGAGTCCCGGGAGATCGGGCAGGATTCGAACCTTCCTGGGGGATCTCAACGATGACTCGAGCTCTGAGGTAGTTAACCTATTTACGCAATGCTCTATGACACGATGTTGATGTAATTAGTGACACTTGGACTTGAATCTGTTGTTAAGCAATAATGTTTCACAAATTGTGTGGTTGTTAACATTCTACCATATTCCCAATTAATGTTAGTTTCGTAAAATTCTAAATAGCAGCATTCGTGTTTAATTTGTGTTTGTTTTAATATAAATAGCATACATTTTTGGCGTTATGGACACACCATCCTCGGTGTCGATCCTCAAAACACTAACCTGTGTCACCATTACAATCAGTTGTAATCTATGTTAAAAGAATTGATTGTAACTATGCAATTGCTTTGTAGAACAGAATCCTGAAGCATGGCCAAGTCAGTATAGTATAGTAACTACTCTCTATGTAGCAGAAGGCCCTTATGGAGCATCATACATTACATATGCTACGTTCACCAATTGATATAAAACCATATTATGTTCAGTTTGTCCATGTTTTGTTTCTTTAACCTGCAGGGCCAGCCTCTCTCTGAAGCTGACCTCCGACCTCAGTTCGTCCTTGTCCAGAACCTGACCAGAGGTCAAGTGTTTGTGAGTTGAATAATATTGACAGTAGATAACTAAGATATAATCACATCGGCCTGCAGCTGTGATGCCACGAGATCTATGGATAGTGCAATACTGGTTCAACAATGAAAATGAGATCGTGAAGTTAAGAGAACTCGTGTGAGACTTAATTCCACGCACTTTTGAACTGTAAAGGTAGCACATCCCTAAAAGCTCGTCATAAACGCCCCAAAGAAGTTAATTCATGTATTTAACAACCTTATAATGAAAGAAGTTAAATATATTAGGACATTCTATGTTTCATTAAATAGTTGGTTTACTTGGGTCTTTCCCCCTCTAAACAAAGCACATCTTGTAACAAGAAACCCTTTAATCACCAGACCCTGGTTTGAATCAGAACTAAAAGAGAACGCTGATTTTTTTTATCCCTTTAAATAGTGCTTATGTTTAGTTATGTAATGCCCCGGGGACTCTGTTTTGAGGTCATCCGAGTCGATGAATCACTGTAATTTGTGTTGACACCAGATCAAAAGATGTTACAAGAACGTAACTTTAATACGTGCAATCTGTTTTCACCCAGGGTCTATCAGAGACGATTCTAGGAGATCAACCGAGACTGTGTGTTGTGAGTAACGGGGCGGAGTGTCTCATGATCAACAGACGCTTCTACCTGGAACACTGCCCCCCTCGACTCCTCAGGAGCCTTAAAACTCAGGTGGACAACATCATTACTTGAACTGCTATTAAGTTGACACTCAACATATTAGTGTGTCCAAGATTGTAGAGTACCACTGTATAACCTGATTAATTGTTAAAAACTTCTGGGATCTGTGATATATGATTTCATATAATTATGAGGTACTGACATTATTTTTCTTAACATTTGATAATTGTGCCCAGGTGTCACCCTACCCGAGCGAGGAGAAGCTGCAGCAGGACCTGACGGCCCGGGTGGACTGGGACCTGTATAAACAGTGGCTTACTCAGCAGGTGCTCGCCCACAAACCAGAGTCTCTACCCTACAGGAAACACGTCATCACTCGCTCTTCTAGTTCACTGCAGTAGTGTGGTACTCAGGAGCTGAAGATCTGACTCATACGTGCTACTCTAGGCTATACCTACAGGAAACACGTCATCACTCGCTCTTCTAGTTCACTGCAGTAGTGTGCTACTCTAGGCTATACCTTAGGATTATTTTTTGTGGCCATGAACCCTTAGAAAGCACGCCATCAATTGGTCTAGCAGTCCTCCAAGTAGTGTGATGTTAATGACAAAAAGATTTCAAGGAACAACTGCTACTTCACAAACTATCCTAAAAAAAATAATGTTGTATGTGTTACGAAAGGGCATTTAAACGGTACAGATTTTAAGAACGGTTTACAGGCGGGGATAACCTGTACCCTACAAGTCATTTACATCAACCCGTCATCCCGTCTTGTTATGCACTGCAATAGTGTGAAGAAGAAGAAGCACAATCCTGTCTCTCTACCCTCAATGAAAGCAGTCATCATTTGGTTTTACTGGTCTGAAGGAAATGAGCTCTTGGTTAAACACAGCCTCTATCCTAAAGGAAACAGTCATCATTGTCCACAGACCTGGAACGTTCATAAATTTGCTGTTTTACTCTGCAGGAAGATATTCTTGTTCTTGTATATAGTTCGCTCCAAGAACTAGGCTTGCCTGCATATGTACGACTCGTCATCATAGAACATCATCGCTCTGAAACTACATAAATGTGATAGTCATAAAGTACGGTCTATATATAGCAGATGAAATATATTATATCTATAGGACTATTTGCAATGAATGTGTGTTGTTGTTTGAAACAACACTTCCACACAGTAACTCTAAACTCTAACAAGTTGAATGTTGATAGCCATGCAGATAGCATTCCAATTTATGTTCCCTGGAAAGGAAGATGTCCACCAAATGAGGATTCTGTAGTTCTGTGATAGGCTGACTATATCATGTTCCAAAAGAAAGATGTCTCTTGGCACTGAATTGTGACATTGTTTTGGAGATATCGAGACTGGTATGTGACTTTGTTCAGAAAATATAGAGACTGATTTGTAACATTGTTGGGAAGATATCGAGACTGGTTTGTGACATTGGGTGGAAGATATCGAGACTGGTTTGTGACATTGGGTGGAAGATATCGAGACTGGTTTGTGACGACAATTACCTGATATAGAATGTACTACAGATGTGATTCTTCTGACTGTTTGTGTACTGGATGTAGCTTATTATCCTCACCTCGAATCTGATACCAACATTTTCTAAGAGAACAGTGGAACGCTTTCTCATTGAACTTCTCTATATGTATTATTCTGAAGCTAGGTATCACTGTGATATGGCAAAACAAGGACTGTCTGTGAATTAATGTTATTAATATCAGTTCGTTACACAATGCATATACACGAACTTATATTTACGAATACAGTCTGTGTTATTGGAGGGAACGCTGACTGGTATTTTACCAAGACATTCACTGTCTTCAATGTGCAATTCCACATTTCCATTCTATGAGCGCCGACGCAATGGAAATACGTTTAAAAATCAATGTGTATATTATCTAGTGTTGATCATGTATTGTATTATATCAGTCTTCGATGATGTACAGTATGTCCTGCCATGTGTCAAAGATCAAATGTTTCTTATATACGTGAATATACACAGACTTATCATTTGTACATGTTTTCTATTTAGATAAATTTTAGAAACAAATTGGTCTGCTTTCATTGATGTTCTGTAGAGAACATCGACTTCAACTTGGTCGTGTCTTCTCGACAACTACCATCGTCTTTAGTAAAACAAAACACCCTACCTTTAGTGTATGTTATATGTCATCTAATTCAAAATCAGATACCAAATACAGCGTTAAAATCTTTTTGGGAAAACTCGTTGTGAGGTTTGACTTTCATGAATTTAAGAAAATCAGGTTTTCTGAATTTCAACTGAGAAATGGTGAATATACACGACGATTGGGAGATGCTTATTGTGAAACATAGATATATATTCTTGATTTCCTTCACAGATTTGAAGATTACAAATGTCTGTTATACCGTTACATTATTGACACAAAATGAACATTCCAGGCAAAAGAAAGTACTCAACTCAGTTGATTTTATCATATGGATGATTTTCTATTGCAAATATGATGTCATAATCTAAAAGTGAAAAGTACAGGTCTCCAAAAAAGTCAGCAGTCAAAGAATACTTCTACATTATATTTGTTTTAATTTAAAAAATAATAATTTAACTTTAAATTTCTTCAAAAATTATTGTTGATGATACACAACTGTTCATCGATATATAAGACAAATTATGTACAAATGTACCTGATACTGCACACATTTACAACAATGTTAAAATGGTAGAGATCATGAATAAGAACAAGTTCTATGGATAGTCAACTTCTTTATTGATATGAGTGCGACGTTTCGATGCAGATACTAGCACCGTTATCAAGCAAGTGGTACATTATCATGACAACCAGGAGAATATATACAATTATGGTAATTATGTTTTTACATGTGATTGGATTGATGTACAATGTTGTTACAACTATGTACATCAATCCAATCACATGTAAAAACATAATTACCATAATTGTATATATTCTCCTGGTTGTCATGATAATGTACCACTTGCTTGATAACGGTGCTAGTATCTGCATCGAAACGTCGCACTCATATCAATAAAGAAGTTGACTATCCATAGAACTTGTTCTTATTCATCATACCAGCTTCTAAAATGCCTCTCAAAGAAGGTAGAGATCATGTTGGTGTAAATTTCATTTCTTATCCCTATCTTCATTAAACAAAGATATTTTAACTTAAACCACAGTCATATTCATCTTGCAAGACATTTAAAAACATGTTTTACAATATATATGCCACAGTACCATATGTGCATTCCATTAACCTGAATGGGGAGAGAGCCAAATTTGACAAGAAAAGCAATACTTCAGAAATGCATTGGTTTATCAAGAGCTATTGTCTATGTACATTGTCTGATCGTATTGACTGATATCGTATCAATGATAGCTTTGACTGGATGGCTAATCTTGCTGCATTTCTACAGTACTCCAGGACCTTGTCCCGCACTATAATTGACCATTTACTTTTACATAGAAACATTCTGTATATTGATTTATTGTTTCGTGGATACCATATTTTAGTTTAAAATTTCATCATATGAAATACAGATTTCATATCCCACGTTTGCTTCCTGACAGTATTGCGCTCATTATAGTCCAATTCAATGTAAAAACCTCTGCTTGAAGGAAAAGTTGAAACTATTTTACATAATCTACCAAGTAGCAGCAGAGAGCGGTGATCTAGCTATATATGCTTACTACGTAAGTGTAAGCATAAGAAAAATGTACTCCGAAACGTCGTGACTCTTCATAATAAAGAAGCTGTTGTTCAGAAAAGTTGCTTTTGGAATGTATCCCTTTTCTAAATGTCATTCAAAATGTAACTAAATTATGTAACCCGACAAAATAAAATCAAGCTGAAATAAGTTCAAAGGATTAATAATTTCTTTATTCTATGAGTGAGACGTTTCTGTTGAAATGAGAGAAACGCCGAATCCAGTACTAAAGATTATTAAAGCTAGAAATTAGTTCGTCTCTATTTTACAAAATTATGAAATGCCTGTCAAAGAATAAGCTAGCATAAATGAACACACCTGCATTAACGAATGTGCTCCACTCCATACATTAATAATATGATTAAGTGACTAAATAGATAAAGTTATACATCGTTCTTATCATTGAGAGCTCTACCAGTAAACGGAGGGAATCACTGGATGTAGCTTAATTTTAGTGATAGAAGCGCCCCACAAATACCTCTGAAGTGGTGACAACCAACGCTAAACACAAAGACCAGATCCTAAGCGAGTCATGTAGATCAATGCTAATCTCAATCTGATTTAAGTTGTTGGTCATTACATCTTGGAACGTATACCGCAGAAAATTAAAATCAGTTTTCATGGAAACTCCTACGTTAGGGTTTTCCCAAGGTTTAGATTAAATTCTAATTCTAAATGATGATCCTGTCACTCATGGAGGGAGACACATGATCTCCCTTCACCGACGCGGAAATATAACAACCTATTCTGGTCGCCAATCCAATCTTGACACACTTATCCCCCATATTATGTTGGGATATTATACACCATCTTCATTACAGGGTTATAACTCACTTATACTCCCATCAGTATGTCAACCTACACCCCGGGGCTGGAGCCACACCCTTTCCCACCCACAGTATCCCTCCCCCCTCTAACCATCTCCCCACCTCTCAATTATATTTCAACCTATACCCAGGGGCACTAGACCTACTTTCCACCCACCCACCCAGTTTTCTTTCGCTAAGTTCCCCGGTCTCTCTCCAACCGTACATCGCGTATTCCTGTCATTGTGTTCACAGCCCCGTCCTATCTACAGAATAACCCCCCCCCTACAGTATTTCAATGTTTGACTCGACCAATTTCCATGTACAACTACCCCTTCTTCATATCTGTCAACCAATAACCAAAAGACAAAGCATTTCAAACTACATCTGATCTGAATCCATCTCCTTGTGTTCTCCCAACAACCCCCCTTATCGAGTCGAAATCCACATTTCCCACTCACCAACACGTTTCTCCAGTGCAATCATGTAATGATTTAAGGAATTATAAACTTTCAGCATTTCCGTTCTATTTCATTTCATTTTCATTTTCCTAAATTTTCATTTCAGATACTAAACGTTAATCTACCCTATTAGAATCAGTGTTTGACCAACCCACCCATATCCCCCACCCTCACCCCACCTCTCTACCCCCGGGCAGTATATTCATGACCCAGTTAGGCTGCAATAAGCCATATAACCAACCAGCCGTGGACTCTCTTCATGCATCATCACCCAATAAGATTATTCGCCTACGTATTTCCTGTTGTGGGAGCTTTTCAACTCGACTAATTAGAATGAAATAGAGATGAGAGAATTCCGTTATTTTCAATGATGAGTATTTAAAGTATTTATGGCAACCATTTCATAGTCATTAACGCAGGATGTTACACGTTTTTAAACTCTGGTTTATGGTTTTTTCTCTTTATTGATATATGAATGTCATCGATATACCATCGTCACATTATTTGTCGCATCAACGAAGATTAAATAATTTATTCAAACATGCCAAACGTTTTTGCCTTTGATTGAAGTTTTCCTAATCGTTTGTTGCATGAGATTTAAAATAAAAGTAGTTTCCACTGCTGATCTATTTATTGTTTACTGATGTGTTTAATGGCGGATGCATCGGGGGTAGACCCAATTAGTATCGTGAATGTATATTGATGATAATGATTTTTTTATTTGATATGAATCTTGTCAGTTAAATAAATAAAGATGATATATCGTTGAATTTCCAATGTCAATTGTGTATCTTGATCTATAATAATACTTATAATAATGTGTGTACTTCTATAGCGCTAAACTTCCATATACCAAGAGCATGCTCAAAGCGCTTATACTATAACTATGCATATAGAGTCATCATAAAGCCACGGTGGTATTCTGTTTAAACTGTGCTTTTAGGAAACAAGCTAGTCTTATACTCAGACTATAAAATATCACCATTTTATTAAATATTGAAAAGGAGACTGTAAGAAATGGTATTTTCATAAATAAATTTGTAATTTGTATAAAAAAAAGTCTCCTTTTCAATTTTTTTTTTTTAACAGTCTAAGTGTTAGACTAGAAACAAGCATGCACCGTAAGGTATACTTCCTTCAGTTCATTGTCCAGGCCAATTGTATTGTTTGTTTATTGAATAAATTCTCTCTAGTAGAGCATAAAACATCACATTCGGGCACACGGAAATAGCCAATGCATAATTAAATGAATTTATGGCCACTTTCAGTTTTATTTCCATTATAAACAAATATGACAGTTTTGTGGTCGAGTCGAGTAAGTATAAATGAAGAGAGGCTTTATGGGACAAGAATCGATAAGTGATTAGTTTCTTTGTCCTGTCCCACACTGAGACAGCGCGCTGGTGTCAGGGATGTTTATGGTCTCTCACAGGATACAGGGGCAGCTAGGGGTTCAGGTCTCCTGGAGCCGGGTAATGAATGCAGTATGTGAGACTTGTATCTAGTTGCTTCCTTCTTCCAACATCCTAGTTCCGAGCCATTGCTAGTTAGCAGAGAGAAAACATGACTTAGAATTATGACGTCACCTTCATCATTATCATATCGTCATCGCTGTGGACGTCGTCATCATCGTATTCAGCATTAACATTATCATGTTCGTCATCGTTCTCGCTACCATCACCATCACTGTCGTCGTCGTGGTGGACGTAGTCATCGTCTTTAGCATCATATTAATCATGTCATCATATTAATCATCATATTATTATCTTCATTAATATATCATATTATCATATATACCGCGGGTTTAGTCATCATCGTAAACATGTTATTGTTACATTCATCTTATCGTTGTCATAGACTCTGTCAGCGTCATAACCATCATCATCATCATTGTCGTCATTATCGCTACCATCGTCATCATCGTCATCACCACCAGTGTACATAGTATTAGTTGTAACCGTGTCCCATATTCTCTATATATAACCCTACGCACTGCTGTTATGTCGTTTTCTCCTGTGTGAGTCTTTGAGCAATGTCTGTTAATTTTTCATTATCATTGGCAAAGTCATTTCGGTCTGGTAGTGTGTCAGGATTATATAATATACTGTTTGGAGTCTCTAACATGTTTGTCATTTGTGTATTACATAAAGAGGTGTCCCTCTGTTTTAAATGTTTAAGATTTCAATCACCACCTCAAAAAGTTTGTAAATAAAATTAACAGTGGATAACAAACCATTTGGAACCATAGTGAACAGTATGTGTGCAGTGAGACATGCAGAAGACCCAGGTTGGTAGCACGATCAATAGGCAGGGATCCAGGGACGACTTGTACACCTACATATCACTTCCTGTATTGTGTACACGAGGCAGCTGGGATTGGTGACAACATAACATAAAAACTTTAATATATCATTTTGAAAATATACATGGATATGAAGTAATCTTTGAAAAATCCTACAGTTTGAAACTGAACGAATCTAAACTTGTGAGATGATTTAAAGATATGTGTCGCTTGAGGGTTAAGATTATAGCCTGGTCTAATGGGTGTGGTAAAAGTTTGGTTGTCAAACTAATGTGTTCATCTCGTTAAGACGCGACGTACACTAATATATCACGTTCTGTCTAAACTTAAAGTGAAGACGGATAATGAACTGAATAGAGTTAAGTGATAAAGGTTTGAAGTATTTACTCCTGGTGTGTGTGTGCCACGTTTCTTCAACCTCCTTTGTGTCGATGTTTAAAATATATATATCTTAACTGTACCAACGCATTTCTTATTGTTGATGCCATTGATATGCACATTATATGTACTGTGTTCAATTAGGACCTAGAATATATTAAAGGATCTTATTTTATACACGGTGACGGGGCATTTTGTCTTTGTGTATGTTTTGTGTATCGTTCACAAGATTTGTTTATCAACAGGAATATGTGAATGTACCAAAAGGACCACACCAGTCGAAAATAATATTTACAGCTAATATTTTAAGAAATATTCCATAAAATACTCAGTATTAACAATAATTTCGTTAGAAGGATTAACCTCTTTGACCTAAGTTTAGAAATATCTATTTAGGACAAGCATATGAATTCAAATTTGGCATTCAACATGGCGATACTGAATGAAAGAGGAGCACATATTGTTTCAGGTTTACCTGACACCTTTGATATCTAGACACCCAATAGGTGATATCAAGGGTCTTAGGTCAGGTAATTTAATCAAAGGGAGGGACTATATTAAAGACTCGCTCCCTTTGATGTACCCTCATCAGACGGAGCAGGTTTTGGGTAACTCTCAGAATCAATGTGACATGTCAACGTAACGAGATAAATGTCATTCGGACAACGTTAGACGTCCTTGTTTACCTCGATGATAACACGTTTGAATGTAAGAGAGAGGCCAGTTGGATCAGGGGGATTACTTCGCCCCTCCTTAACCAGGGAACGCTTTCAGAAAGGGGAATGTAACATAGAATCAGGTCTGGACAGGGTCCTGGGAACTTTGATCAACAGAGATGACCACTGTGACGTCACAATGGTGAGTCACCCTGACCCTGTCATCTGAACAGGAAACCTCGAGGACATGTGTAATTATGTAATGAATATGTTCAAATACTTATATAATGTAGACGTGGTCTTCCCGGTGTTTACGTCACATCTACGTATACAGAGGAAGATAGCACCAGTCGTTGTGAAATAACCACCATCAGAGCAGTAACCTTCAAATGTAACACGTGTCACAACAACTGTGAGGTGTAGTGTATCTATATATGATTAAAGAGGACCAGATTATTTATAAAATGGTGATTTCTCATTTCTTTGATTCCAAACAATCAGTAAAGATGTCAGGGTTTTGTTTTAAAAGGACATCGTCACTCCGACTGGACACAAGACGAAAAACCACATGAGATGCTCTTGACCAAAGTGTTAACGTATTCCGATGGATTCCTACTTATTCTATGATAACACAGCAATACTTTGTTTTATGTTATGTAGGAAAAATTAGGTCATTTATATATAATGTTCATTCCATCAACAAAAGTCCCCTTTCAGTGTGAAGCTTTGTGAGTTGAAAGTTCAATGTGACTAGTAGCCTATATAATAGTGTATTCTTGTAGATCATATATGTCCCATGTTACTGTACACTTTCTCTACTCTCAGGTGACACGCGTCGGCTTATAAAAAGCTACGTGTCGTCTTTTTTAATTTTCAATTTCGTTTTACTTACTTTACTTCAGTTTGCAAACACGTTGTAATCCTTAACATGCCGCGGTATAGACAAGTGTGAATAAAGCAAAGACTGGGTATTTGTACAGCACAAATGATGTCGAGCTTCACGTCTAGGAGGTGTCTGCCAAGCTACAAGGCGCCATAACAAGAGTTTGAATTTCTGTTCATACAATGGAAAGTATGCAATAGGTATAAACCTAGTCAGGTGTAACATACTGTTACTCCCTCTATAGAAAGCTAGCCTGGTGTGGCATGGCGACTTAATGCATCGGAACCGTGTATATATTGTAGATTTCCGCTCTTTTTGAATAACCACTTTCCATCTGACCAACTCATTTCCACCACCACCCCCGTCTGGGCGGACTAGTCTATGGACCAGGAATAAGAACCACAAAAGACATATTGTAAATATTGTAGCATTTACTGAGTATTAAACCAGCTCGTACAAAAGTGACTCTCGCTCCGGGTAGCTAATTACCGTGCTGCGTCGTGCATTCACAACAACTTATTACAATCTTTCACAAAGTTCATGGACCTGCACTGGACCGGTGTTGATTCAATTTGTCCACCCGGCCTGAAAAGTGCTCACCATGTGGCCCAGGGTTAATCGTTCAAACGGTGTAATAAATAATAGCACAGTTCTGACACCGAATGTGATAGGCACACAAAGACACCATACTTATAGTTGTTCACTTGTCAGCTTCGTGTAGGATTTGACCATCAGATAATATCACAGATACTTATAATACATACGGGTAGTTCATGCACTCTCAGCACCAGTTATACATAAGTTGGTTGGATTTCCTGACGAAAATCACACTGAAATCGTCCTGACGTCATCGTATCTGTGACTTCATCGCTGTCCCATGACGTACATAAAAGTCCTTTGTGTAGCAACCTCGTCTCGATTTCAAGCGATTCACAAAACTTGGCACGTGTTTTACTGTTCTGGAGTAAACAGTATATATTGTCTCTCGTCTTGGGCGTATGTTGTTCGTGGATACCGTCTATGAAGTTTAACATATCGCCCGGTGACCATTCATCAATGTCTAGTACACGTTTAGCCGGGTCCAGTCGGCAGTAGGTCTCTGATGATATTAGATCGGAGAAATCAAACGTGTTTCTCTGTCTAGGTTGAGGTGGACAGACCCGCGAGTACAGTTCACTGTCCAGATCCGAACCCGGATCCTCATCCAGACGGTCCAAACACCCATCCAGCGACCTATTATCTAACGCAGGTTTCACCTTCATCACAACAGCGTAATCCTGGTTCTCGTTGTCACACATCAACTGTACCTTCTTACACTGTGGAGTACTGGTCTGAGGGTTCCTTACACTGAATGTAGGTTCCCTCAGACTACACCTGGGGGGTATGGGTGGTTCCATGTTCTTCTTACCGTGGTACTTCCTCTCCGGGAGGGCAGGGGGAGTCTTGGAGTCCAGGTCCCTCACTGTCGACCACTTAGCTAGCTTGTTCGTCCCACTCTGTACAATCCCTAGTGCGTTTATCATAGTCTCGTCACCCGGTATAACTTCATATATATGTTCATTGTCACTCTGCGCTTCACTGCTCTTGCTGTATTTATATCTGGGTTTGAGAGACTCTCGCCTGACCTGCTCGGTTTGAGAGTTATCGTCCTTCTGATCAGCTGGCTTAGAGATATCGTCTTCTGCTACACTTTGATGTTTAATATCCACGTGAAATAACCTCTGGGTCACAGATGACATGGCACATTGTTTCTTCCTGATTTGAGAATATGTATCACTGGCTGAAACACTACTCCCCAGGGGGACAGGCCGTGCGGGGGTGTCGTCTGCTGTACTTTCAGGGGAGCTCAACTGTACATGATCATGATCCCCTGATTCGCTTTGTGTTGTGAGCACATCTGCTCGTGATCTAAGTTCTGGACTGACTATAGGGGACAGGGACATCCTCCCCCCGTCCTGTCTCCCCCCTGTCCACCCACAGTCGTGTTTCTCCTGAAGTGCGTCACAGGAATGCCGTCTCATCTTCCTTCGGGCATTTTCATCTTGCAAGTCGTGAATAATCGCATACATAGATCTCGTCACTTTAGCCAACTTGTGTCCCTGTTTGTGGCAGTTTGTTGGGGATTTGCTCGTCTGGCACGGACTGAGAGTCGCATTATGATGTTGACCGAATCTCACAAATCGCGACTTGGTTAGAGTGGGTATGAAGGGTGTTTGTTTTGATCTCACCTCTAGTGGCAATAGTCCAACTCTCTCCCGGATCGTTTGAATGTCCTGTGATTTAGGGTAAGTGTCCGACTGTGAGAAGTAATCCGTATGGTCATCATCGTCCGTACACACAACACCACATTTACCCAGATCCGGCTGAACTGGGGAGGGTATAGAATCACTTTCATAGCCGCTAGAGATCGTCACCGGTGACAGTTGTGTGTCGTCTGCTAGTGGCGAGTATTTCCGAGCAGACGACAACTCCATCCTGGACCTTCGATCAGCACGGTCCGTCCAGTACTCCTGTCTCGTGCACATCTGACGGGACTGACCGGACTGTGAGCCTCCTGGCAAGTCTTGTTTTCTCACAGGACGAGCCGGTGCACTCTGTCTCACGTATCCTTCAGGCCTGAGCACACTGCTTCCCTCACTGTGTCGTCTGCTGCTGGCGGAGTGCGAGTGAGACTGAGGCAAGGCTGGCGGGGACACGAGGGTAACTCCGTGACCAGGTACAGCTTTAGCCAGGCAGTAATCGCTCCCGGGGTATCGAGACGCATAGAAGTTAGACCGGACACCCATCTCGCTAGTGCCGTTGGGGAAAGTGTGACAGCTTAGTACTTCAGCCATTGCCTCAAATCCCCTTCTTAAACCCCTGGGTACTGGACCGTGGTCAGATGAGCCGGACAGCTTAGCCCCACTGACCAATGAGCTTCCAGGCACAAATTGGCCTGTGTGTTGTCTGCTATCGGATCGCATTAGTCCCGCGTGCAGAGCAAACTCTGCTTTGTCCACTCGGCGGTCTGCACCCCTGCTGCTTAATGGCTCATTGATACTACGGTCACTAGCAAGCTCGTTTGTCTTACGTCCGAGTTGGGGGAGTAATTTAACAGACTGACCCTTTCCTCTCTTTTCAACTCCCTCAAACTGACCAGTCCGGAGCGAGCCCTCAGTGGGTTGCGCGTGTGGGGGACAGCTCTGACTAGGTCCGTCAACACTGTAACATGCAGTCTGACACCTTGATTGATCGTTATGTACAGAATCTCCCTTGTAAGACAGAGAAATTGCACGAATATCCAGAGCCAGCACTTTCTCGCTGTCAATCTGTTGCTTATTCAAACAAAACCTTCCTGAAGATTGTTGATGCTTTCTAGTGGCACATGTGCAGTCTACACAGTCAGTAGAGCGACTCGGGTAAGACACCCCACACCCCGCTGAGAACTTCAAGCTTTGCTGATCACTCTTAATTATCCGTTTTCCTCTCTCCCTGTCGACCCCTGAAGCACATCTATGAGGTCGTCGAGGTCGGTATAGATAGTGGTCGATGTCCACGGAGGAAGTCAGCAAGGCCCGCTGTCGGTGAGGATGCTGGATGCAGATGACGTCTTCAAACGTTACATACAGCAACCACATCTGCCGCGTCAAGAGATCACTCTGGGCCCGCAGTTCGAGCTGAAACAATCAATGATATCAATACATATACATGCCAGTCTATACAGCTATATGATGAGTAAATACATTATCTGATGTTAAAATGTCGGTACACAAAATAAATAATTATTGTGATCGATCAGAGCCATCCTAATAAAACAAATGCCAACACATCGAATATTAACTGATTCTAAGCGTACAAGAACAAGTTTAAGTTAGGGAATCACGAGAGTGACCAATTGTTAAAAACATCCATTAATATACCAAGCTTCATGAAGAAGACCCTGTCGGCCCGGTTAAGCGTAATTTTGATTTTCGATAGTACCGGAAAAGCGTAAAATAGATTCTAGACGGTTGACTAAGATTGGATGTATTTGAAAATTCTTTCTATTGATAATTCAAATATTATATTCATACAACTATCTTAACTGCTCTGTTGACAAACATTTCAGGACAATTAAAACGCAAAATATATTTATAAACCCTTAAAACGTGGCATATTTATGCAATCCAAAGTTTATAGATCAGATAACTGAATGCAAAGAAAACAACAACAACAAAAAAACAAACCAACCAGAATTCATTTTACCAATATTTCATTAAAATGCAACGATTCGAAATTTAAAAAAGCGATCATTGAGGTGTGATCGAACGTGGCCTGTCTTAATCCGCTACTTAACATATGTCAATAGTTAACACTAACTTGCATTGTTAAACTGAACGCTTGACACATATCGATTAAAATAATAATTGATATATAGGCGACGCTGCGTCTACGTCTGGCTCCGGAGCACTGCATCCCCTACAGAACCATCACGGGGTGGACGTGTCAGGGCCTGTCAGGACAGTTAGAACCAATAGCGCGGAGAGATAGGAACAATATTGAGATAGACTGTCTGAGCGAGAGAGGATAGTAACATGGAGAGACAAAGCCCCGTGATAAGATAGAGGATTGGATGACGGGATATCCATAGGATCCAGATCATGTTTACAGACTCGTGAAAAGGCGATCACGAATCCTTTAATAGTTGATTCACTGGTGAATATGTAAATATTATTTCTACTATAGGATAGAACGATCAATGGAACGTGAATAACATGACACGAAATTTGGTGCTGGTTATCTGCCACTTAAAGGTTATGTACACAGGTTTACAGATTTAGGTTGAAAATGAAACACTCGGAGTAGGCATTTCCACAATAGGTTATCTTTACTGAATGAGATCTATGACGGTCTGTCTGTTTAACATCTCGTTAAGGCACCCGGATATCCGTTACAAATATCTGTCTTGGACTTATTGTGTTTTGTACTTTTACTGTGTTAACTATTATTCTTAACTATGTATGTATCAACTGTATGTACACAAGTGAGACTGTAATAAAATTAGTGTCTGTCTGTCTGTACTCTCTGGATTATGTCATGTCCACAAAGGCACTTGCTACCTTTGATATAAGTGAAGGCCTTTGATACAGATAACAACTATTTACAAATAAACCTAAATCTTACAACCAATTCAATTTAAACGCATTTATGAGCATACTTTCAACATTGTCTTCTTTAAGAGGCATTTAGAAATTAATGAAACGAGTTCCATGGACATTTCTTCATCACAAGAGTGCCACGTTTCGGTGCAAATGATATGATATAACACCGCTACCAAGCAAATGATATCTAGGATAAACTCAACCTTTTGCCACCCTGATCTATTGGACAGTGTTTACAAGATGAATAAATACATAAATGAAGAATAAATATGTAAAATGGAATAGGCTGATGTTCTAAGGGAGTTGAGAAGTTGTGCATGGTGACTACAACATTGTACGATCATCTTCTTAGATGTGTTAATGGACATTCATCTCGAAAGACTAATTTATTCCGTTTATACGTATAAGAACTTCTTTTTACCCAGCAAATCTTTGGTTTACAAAGAATATAAAGGATTAATGTCGAAACGTATCTTCTCTGAAATAGTCTTAAAACTTCAAGTCTTCCTCATTGGCAATTATGCATACTCTGAGTGGCTTATTTGAAGTCTGTTCCAATGTACACATGTATATGTATAAAAGGCATAAACAAAATTACATGTACTTTTATGTTTAATTTGTGTTACAGATAAGAAAATGTATCATTAACAGAGAAAATGTATCATTTCTTGATGCTTGTTGATGACACTAGATGACACTTAAAGAAGGGTTGAATTGCTTCAGAAAACAGGCCACTGTGTATATTGATTAATGCTTCCACGCAAAATAGTTTCTTTGTATTTCTGATTTTAAATATTTACTTTGAAAACAAATTAAGTAATTGAACAATGCTCGGATACTTTGAACTCCACCAGGACAACTATATTATTAGTTTTACTCAAATGGATGTATTTCAACATTAAATGTTGGTCCGTGCTACTTGAACATCCTTTTGGTAACAAATAAAATATAACCTTTGACGAAATACATCCCGTTTTAAATGACGATGAGTATTGTCTTCGTGTCATAACGTTAAAAGTTCAAGAGTCATTTAATACAGGAATAATCTCCCTTCCGACCTTTGTTTAGATTTACCTTGACTTACGATGTTATCGCCCCGGTCAAAACCAAACTATTACTCGGGTCCAAACATTTATATTATCTCGGCTATTTACCATCAATTCAAGTGTCAGAGGCTAAGTCGCTCTAGCATGACGCAATTAACGGTTATTTCGCTCTGCCTCGTTATCTAGCAAGATGGTGCTGAATGTAGATGATAATGACATCACTCTCGGTGTTTGTACAAGCACAGGAAGCCCGCGCCAAATACAATAGATACAAATAACTTAGAGAATACTCAATGAAAAGCAGAGGAAAACTAAAAACACAATCTACACGTGCTTAATGGCGCGTGCAGTGTCATTGCCGTCATTAGAATTCCGAGCAGAACGTTAACCAGCGCTGTGAGGTCTCGGCCATAATGAAGTCAACTTAAGACACTTTTATGACGGTGATAATTTGCCGGCTCCGGTCAATTTAAATAAAATAGTCCCTGATAATACCCCATTACGTGGATATGGCTAACTTTAGGTAACAGTGGCAAGATGTTGGTCTTTGTTCTGCACGTGACAATATGTAATTGAGGCCACGTGATATATACATGTTTTGTGACACCTATTTGAAAAGTCGTAATGTAACTGCCAAATTTAGGTGTCATTTGTTTACCCAATTGTGGTAAGGATTGAACTGAAAAGCATAGCTTGAGGGTAGCTTATGAAGAAATTTCCACTTCATTTTAAATAAACTCATTTTAAACCATTAAAACGTTAAGAAGAATATAATGATAATGCCTAACCTTGATAGGATTGTGAAAAATGACAATTAAAAGTCGCAATATTGATAAAGTGTATTATAATTATTATTATTTATAGCACAACTTTACAAGATTACCTAACTAAATTGAACATGACTGTTACGTGTTATGGTTTCAACGTATTAAAACAATATTAATGTGGCTTTTCAGTGGTATTAACGTATTTCTCAGTAAAAGTTATTGATGTATTAAGAACCAACAAAGTTTACCTATCACTTCAATGTAAATTTTGTCAATTAATTTAGCATTTGAAAAAAGAGAAGAAAGGCCAAGATCATTGCAATAAAGAAGTTGACTATCCACTGCTTCGTCTCTACAACGTCTTAAAAACCTCTTTAAAAAGTTTCAAAATGAGGTATAAAGCCATCGAAAGTGAGTTTAGATATACAGCTTATATCTTCCCAAGAATTCTTAAATAATGCTAAACTTGCTTTCTTATTTTGCATTTTTGTTTCATTTTTATGATTTTATCGATCATACCATATTCATATTCAATGAATAAAAGGTACACGTACCACATCTTAAAACAATGATTAAACAAGAGTAAATCAATTGAAGATTCATAACTATCACACGAACTGTAAAACACCGGAAGACGTTTACCTGTCACTCTAGACACATCAAAGCACCGCGGTGAATTCAGGTAGGTAAATAATACATGTGGGAAACTGCACGACTCTTGGAACTAGAGACATATCATAATCAATATACACGTACTACATACATACAACAGTTACTTGAACCAACCAAGTGTATCGGTGAACTTTGTCGGTTTTTAATAATCCACGGACTAAGTGTTCGCATTGACGTACTCCAATACACACAACGAGATGACTAAGATTTCATAAACCTTGAGTAACAAAATTATACCTGGATATAGTTATTATATTCGTAATTGATATCCTTTATGAATAGGGATAATTCTTACAATTTGTAATCGGTTTTATGAAATGCTTCATATTAAGTAATCCGCGTGTTAATGATACGGTTTATTCATTCCGTGGTTACGCAGTGGTGACGAAAATTAGTTAAATCATAAAATACAATGGGTTTGCACTGGATTGGGAACGAAAGGAACAAATTGGTGATATTAGCAATGCATGGTCATTGATTTTAAATGCGTGTTTCTCAAACATTCATCCATCCGACATTGTCAATGTTCATTCTGAATTTCTCATCATCTTCATTCGATTATTCATTTTAAATAGAATAAGATAATTATGATTACTCACTTGAACCATCTTCATTGATTTGTTCCGGAGATAGCTTGTATCTTATTATTTTATTAATGCACTTTGAAACAATGTTTAAACATCTTCATTTATTTACACCAATCTTTGAATCACATTCATTCAAACTATCTGCATTCATTCATTCAAACTATCTGCATTCATTCATTCAAACTATCTACATTCATTCATTCAGACTATCTGCATTCAATCATTCAGACTATCTGCATTCAATCATTCAAACTGTCACTTTCATTCAAACTATATGCATTCATTCAAACTATATGCATTCATTCAAACTATATGCATTTACTCATTGAAACTATCACATTCATTCATCTTCGCCAATTTATTAATTAATTCTGGTAATCACTTGAACCCTCCTCAGACTTGAAGTCAACACGGTTTAAGGGTAAGACAGCTGTTACAAGGACACCGGGACGACACGACGAGCTGAAGTGACACTAGAATACAAGCTAGGTGATAATAATTGATTTTCATTGTACCACAAACTGCTGAGCAAGCATAACATCTGTGTCATTCCAGCATTCATCTTATGCATCAGTTCATGCATTCAGCTTGTGTTTTCCTCTTTAGCGTGATTCTTTGGTTAAACACGTCATTAAATATATTTATACTGTCACCTTCTATATGCTGCCATCTAGTTATGTGTAAAATATTTTGAAAGGAAGGGAAACCTTTAGATGTTCATGTATCATGTCATGACAATGTTGTAGTAGTGTTGTCCCTCGTCTACCGACTCGGGAAACACTGCCACAAAGACCACATTATAATCATGCAACTTGAACATACAGCCACATTGGACATATTCATCTGATTATTACATAAACGTGTATTTGTATGACTTGAAACATAATTAATTGCAATTACATTATATTTGGATTTGCATTTGGTTTAAACAATATCTATTTCAAAAGAATGGTATTGGTAAACAGGCTAGCAGCCTATCTTAATACCTCTCCCATACAAACAAATATATTTATGCAATTTATGTTAATTCATCATCACTGACAAAGGCAATCGTTGAAGTTTAAAAGACTTTTGTTAATTTTGCATTTGCAATAGGTTATCACAAGTCAGACATCTTTACCTGACAATCTAGCCCTGTACCATGACACGTGTGTTTATTACTTATCTGTGTCTTATCTCTACATACATCGTCAGTGGTGTGAATACTGGATACAGAGACATGTCACACATGTACAATCTGGTCCCCCTGTTTGTTGAGATTATCTATTCATTATCAACTGTTAATTCCAGTGCTCGCTGGTAACCATTGCTCATAGATACACAATTCTACCAGTGTTATCGTCCCCACTACATACACTATCGATTGTCGCTATGTGCCTAGTCTAAACTTATTTTAAACATTAATACTATTGCTATGTTATGTCACCTTCTTGCAGAATTGCAATTTGATTATATTATATGTAGTTAGGTAAAACGAACACTTATCAAGTTGTATTGAATACTAAGATTATATATAACATGGTTATATTTGGGACAACACTACCTTCAATAGTACAAATTCTTGTACCTTTTTCGGACCGAGCCCCATGCGGGATTCGAACCCACACAAAGGCAATTGACTGTACCACCAGCTTACCACACGACCATTTCGCCTCGAAATGATATACACTGATTCGAAATAGTTTAGCTATAAATCAGTTTCATATTTTTCCAAGCAAACTTTCTAAAAAAACTATTGTGTTTCAAGTATATAATGTGCATGTGTTTGCATGCAACAACGTGTTATACGGTATATATCAATACAGCATTATCAACAGTTGCGTATACGAGAAGCTGCAATGCATACCAATTGTTTAATATCAACCTAGTTAACCATTTTGACGTATTCACAATAGGACAAACATATTAACTACTTTGTACTTTATAGAGGTTTTTCAATGGCATTTGTCTATTGAAACATAATTTTTAAAAATGAAATTTTATGAACCGTCACAAGTGCTTGTATACAATTCAAGTATTGTAAAACGACATTGATTAAGTACACTTTACTCCATTATAAAAAGGGAAATTGTCATGAAGCAATAACTACTCTACAGACATACAATACTTATCTGTTCTTGAATGGATGTTTAAGTCACCAAGTTGAAATGTACATTATTCTCTAAATAGATTACATGTCACCAAGTTGAAATATATCGAACGATCTCACGTAGACCATGCAGTCAGACAAATCGATTAACAATTACTCGACGACAATATGGATAAGTAAAACACCTTAATACTTGCTTAATACTTATGTTGTATAATAAATTAGCAATATGACTTACATAATCTCGCAACAAGATGTAATTGTTTCATGGAATAGTTCGGGGATTTTCTTGATAGCACATTGTGAATCTGTAAGACAGCTCTCTAGATGATGAACGTGCAGGATTAGGGACACATACTTGCTTCGTCTATAAAGCATATGCGATTTTAAACACATACCCTTTATATTATTACACACGACTTTTAATAGGCCATTAGTGATACGGTCTCTGTCATGTCACACCATATGAGACGAAATTGTGAATAAAAACTGAACATTGTATTTGAAATAGTTTCAGTCCCTGCAAACCATATACTGAATACCTCGGTCTCAAACTCCCACCCGACCCGGACACAAGACGGTTCAAGCACGTGGAAAAAAGAAAGTTTTAACAAAATATATACAATTTATCAATTTTAATGAAAGCATCAGTTCATATTTCTGGTTCAATTGAGAAAGAAGGAGTAAACCTATAAATACAGCTAAAGAATTACATTATACCATTTTTTTAATAGCAATTTAAAATTTCAGTAACTTTCCTCTTCTTCTCTTATATATTCTTGTCAGGTCCAAACCTTGTTCATATAAAAACGGGTACTTTCCATTAAACATTCACTTAGAGCCACATTCTATTTGAGGACCCAATAACACTGTTAGTTAGCGCTGTGACGGACTGAAACTCAGCTTATTTATTGATATTTAAGCGCAGTGTTTGCTCGACATGGCACTGATAAGACCTTATATCACCTAGCTCTGACCCGGATAGCACGATATATACCTAGTGAACTGATTGTTGTACATTGTATAACTCCTACACAACGCACTGATACCTGGTTTATATACAATATGATATGTGTCGACAGTGCAAGGAGTACGGGATTATTGGCGGTTTATTGGTGCTCTGATAAGATACAAAGTGATATACAACATACTTGAATCATATTTCGTTTCGTATGAACAATAGCTTTAGGGAAAGCAATAACGAAAAGGGAAGTAGGTAGCTGGGATTATGGGTAATATCGTGATGGCTAATAAAGAATATCGTATACTTCATGGGAAAGTCAAGAAACGTAGACATTGACATTTATAAGTTAATACACTGACCTATATATTAAGAAGAGCTCTAGAAGAATGAAGACAAGATTTAGGGATATACGACTTCTTGATTCATTTTATCCTGCTTGGGCGACGTTTCGACATATATTCTAATGTAATGCATCCAGGTTCCTTAACATTAGAGCCTATATGTCAAACCGTCGCCCATGGTGAATAAAGAAGTTGTATATCCATAAATATTGTCTTCATACTTCATCATACCAACTTCCAGAATGCCATAACATTAACCATTTTTTTAATAGAAGGACTGGAATTTGTCTCATCTTCAGAAATCAAGAATTTCTCATGGTTCTCTAAATATTGTTTAACAAGAAATCTTGGATTTTTCAAATTTGAAACTAAGTTACTTTCATGAACTTTACATCTCTTCACTAATGTTTAAGTAAACATGGATCAACAATATAACGATACTAAGAAGATATTGGTAAGAATAGTTGCTGTTTTGTAATCGTGATGTTTCAGTATATTTCTTTTCTGGGTTAGACTTTCCATGCATCTTGTGTTGTGAACAATAAACACTTCGTATACAGCTACGTCTTCGTATAAAATACGATTATAATAATGGTGGATTGTGGCTGTATATTTTGCAAAATATGAGGGTAAGTGGCCAAATTCTTTTTCTTACCTACCTTCTCTGAAACTCTACTTTTGAACGTATATCTGTCAAATGTGTAAGCAAAATATATTCAGTCTTTAATGTAATAATAACCATACTGAGTCTAAACTTTTGAAAAGAATAAGTATGCAGGTCTATATGTTAGTTTATGGGAGGCTCTATGAAGTGAACTAAAACTTACTGCATTTGCTGTGTGTCGGGGATATGTACACACTTTGTTTTCATGGAGGTGCGAACTACAACTATTGAGAGACGCGGGGATGTATATATACACCTTGTCAATCAATCACACACTCTTCACGGACCCTGGGACTTCCATTATCAGATACCTGGATTCATCGTGTACCAGTCGCCTGTCAAGATTCACACATGCTGATAAAGCTCTTCGCAAATAGGTGTTAATTTTCGCACATGTCAACTTATCACTTGTTGTATTGTGAAAGTTTTCATGGCAACTTGGAACGACTACGTGCCATTGCCGTTAATCTCCAGTGGGATTAACGGATTAATGCTAAACGGCTACACTGTTCTGGTAACGTGGTGTGACGTAAGGTAATGGAGCGGGATGAAGGAAATTAGCCGTAGCAATGATGAAGTAACACAGAGCTTCCAAATGGAGTGATCTAACCAACAATTAGGGAGGAAGAAGAAGAAGAAATATATTTTATTAAGGTGTCACATGCTGCATGGTACAATAAAATTCAGTTTGTATAAAATCATGTTTATAAAAGCAGCATCCGGCCATGTGGCCTATGAGACACGATAACACTTTAAAAGTAACAGTGTTCTAAAATAACACTTAAACATATACACACAGATACTCGCACACACTCATGCACACACTCATTCACGCACTCATACATCCATACATACGTTGGCATACATACATATACATATTTAAAAATGAAAGTGAAGATAAAATCCTATTCTGCCGAAATATTTCGGCGCCTAAACATAGTATATAGTACAGCGGCAAGGGGCTTTATATACTGATTATTATTGAGTAAGAAAACCATTTTATCCATTGATGACAAGGATTGGAATGTAGGATGAGCTGTCGTTACATCTATCCAAAGATTATATCTGAGATCTGAATAAAAATCACAGTCAACCAAAAAATGCAATTCATCCTCGACAACATTACTGCTACAACGGGTACAAACCCTATCATGAAGAGCAACTTTAGGACGAGAATATCTACCCACTTCTACCTCTAATGGCAAAGTGCCACAGCGAAATTTACTCAACACACTACGGTGAGCCCGAGGCATAATAATTTCAACATACCGTTCAACCTGCAGAAAATCTTTGAAAAGACGATATGAACGTAGTTTATTTCCATTTTCTTGCCCGCTATCATTCCAAAGTCCAGAAAACCAATTATAACAGTCTAAGGCCTTAAGATGTTCTCTAGCCACAGTAAACTCCTCATAAGAAATATTAAACAAATCAGTTACAGGTAAATGATAGCTGACCAATAATTTATGAACTCCATTATACCAAGATCTTCGCCAACGACCTGACCATCTACTGATAATACTAGGTATTCTATAAGACTCGAGAATATTAAGTTTACGCCAAAAACGAAGAACCTCGATCTTTTGCTTAGTATATTGAGACACCCAGCCCATTTCACCACGTATTGCTAAATTAGGGGTTTTGCTACCTACTGCTAAAAAGAACCGAGCTGCACGATTTTGAACTGCATTAATGCAACTATATTGCCGTGTTCCCCAAACAGCAGCTCCGTATGAGAGAATGGGCTGAACGAGATTATCGTATAACTTATTGTAAACCTTATAATCCATGCCACCAACTGCTTTAAACTTACAAAATATTACACCCAATGCCCTATTGGCAGACTTAGATATTTCTCTAGCCGTAAAATTCAAATCAAGATTCTCATGAAACCATAAACCCAAGTATTTATACGCACAGCTATAAGTAACAACATCACTACCTAATGAAAATACAAACTCGGAGCGTTTAACTGAACAAGGACGGTAATGTACAACTTTAGTCTTATTTATATTAACCAATATGCGCCAACGAGAACACCATCGATCAACACAATCTAGCATACGCTGTAGAGACTCCTCATCCGGTGCAAACAATGCAACATCATCAGCATAAAACAAAGAACTCAACATATGCCCATCGATGTTTATACCACAATGCAAACTTTCCAATTCGTAAGCTAAATCATTAATATAAACTGAAAAAAGTGTCGGTGACAAAACACAACCTTGACGAACACCCGAGTTTACTTCAAACACATCAGTGAGACTATCATTAATACGAACCCGAGATGACGTGCCATCATACATTGACTGAACTGCATGGAGAAATTTACCGTTAATACCCATCTTCAACAACTTATACCATAAACAATTCCTATTTACGTTATCAAAAGCTTTCATTGCATCGATAAAACAAACAAATGTAGATTGCTTAGATAACTTTCTGTTATTCACAATGGAGAAAAGACTATATAAATGTTCATGTGTACTTCTTGAAGTGCGGAAACCATTTTGAACTTCAGCCAATATATCGTTATCTTCCAGCCACTTACTCAAGCGAAAGTTTAAAATGTCTGAATAAATCTTACAAGGCACACATAATAGAGAAATGCCTCTGTATCCAAGGGGATCACGTGCGTCACTGTCCGCTTTTTTGATTGGGTAAATTATACTATTTTGCCAGAGTTCAGGACAAACACCATTTTCAAAACAAAATGTCATTAATTTAAACAGAAGTTGTAAGCAGGTATTGTTTTTAAGAGACTCAGCAGGGAGCAAGTCAACACCAGCAGACTTTCCACGCTTGGCACGTGCTAGCGCACGCTCGACTTCTTGGAGAGTGATCGGCGAATTTAGGTCAGTGGTGTCATAAGTTACATTACATGTCACGTGGTCGTTGTCTATTGCATTCCGGATGTTTTGATAGTGAATGTCATCGTGACCTGGGGATGATGATTCAGCAAAAAGAGAAGAGTACTCATGTTTCCATTTATCCAGAACGATTGTTTTATCCGTACAAATGTTGCCATTTACTTCCACCTCCCAAGGAATTACATTTATCCTATCGTTGGCGATACCAAGCTTACCGATCGTCCTCCAGAAACTTCGGGAATCATTGTCATTATATTTATCTAGTAACTTCTGTTGTTCAGATAACTGATATGCACGTTTGTGTCGTCGTAATAGTTTATCAAAGCACTTTCTCTCTGACACAAAAAGTTCCCTGAGATGTTTACGTCTTCCAGAACCTTTACTAGATAAATAGTTCTTTTCATACTCACAAGACCTGTCCCATTGGAGTTGCAGTTCGTCGCACCAGAAAGGTTTATACTTGGATTTAGACTTAGATCGAGTAAACACTTTGGGTTTGGCAACCTTATCTAGTTCTGAATGCATGAAACTTACGAATTCAGTATATGCTTCATTTATATTTCTTGATATGGTGAGTTTTGATTCGATTTTCGAAATTACAGAGTTTATCTTCTCTACTAGCTCACTCCCATGTAGAAACTGACTTGAAATTTTGCTGGCGTTGTACTGTTCAGATTTACTGGTAGGAATATCGTCACACTTATGTTGGCTGACTGGGAACAACATTCCCCATGTAAGAACAGAATGATCAGGAATACTTACAGGAACGTTCGAGCCATCAATGATATCAGACATTTTTATCACATCGAAGTCCTTAAAGTAAGGTAAATGCTCGTGTGCAGTCACAACGTAATCCACTACAGATGATCCACTCCTGATACACGTATAATCCTGTCTGCCCAATCTCCCATTCAATACACACAAGTTGGCTTCCACCAGAAAATCCAGGAATAACTGACCATATGAATTCTCCTTGTGATCTATCACCTCTCTGTCTGGTACTCCATCTACACCCTGAACATAATCCAAGTGATCACTTATCCTGGCGTTAAAGTCGCCACAGATACACAAAATCCCTTCATTTTGGTAAAGATATATTTTTTCAAGTAACTTATTAAAGAACAATTCTGCATCGTTTATCCGTGTTGACCCTAAAGGTGGTAGATAACATATACATAACACGATGTTAACACTATTATCACTTAATGGAATTAGCTTTATCCACATGACGTCGTCATCTTCACGGTCCAGTACTTCCACTCTGAATGATTCCAGTAGAGAGTTTCTAATAAAGACACCGACACCACCAGATCCTCTCCTGGCGCGTTTGCTGATTTTTCTCCTGTTATTCCCGAACCATGTATATCCGTCTAGTGTGAGGCTAACCTGCCCCTGCAAAAATGTCTCACAGACCCCAAAAACGTCATAATTTGACAAGTTAACAACATTTTCACGGAATTGACTATTGTCCAGATCGCGTAGTGCCCAGCCCCCTACATTCCAGAATCCGAGCCGCAAAGGATCCTAGGCCTTGTTTTTGTTTGCGACCAATCGGTTTCCATGGAAACGGAATGACTTATCCTTTCCAATTTCCTTGATCAGTGTTTGCATGTTGGCCCTTGTAGCGAGTTCTTCTTGTGAAAGAGCAGAGTCAATATAAACCCGGGAGAACTCTTTAGTATTCTTAAGATCCTTTTTGTTCTTTAAAAGTTGGTTTCTCTGTTCGCAGTTATGCACAACACAAACAACCACACCCGGTTTTGTGTCAGTACGAGTTTTACGTGTCGCACTTACCACCTGAACGTCTTTTAACTTGAGTCCGTCCCTGATTAGCTGATTGACTCGGTTGCACAGCACGTTTGCGTCGTCTGCTTCTCGTCCACCCACCGGCAGATTCCGGATGATGAAACTTCGTTGTACTTCACCCTCGGGGGTGCCCTCAGTCTCTAGTTTCTCCACCCGACGTTCTACCGAAGCTCGCTGGGTTGTTTCATTCTCCATCGTCTTTTCCAAGTGTTTCATTTTATCTGTTAACGTGCGTGTCTGCGCTTCAAAGTCATTTCTTAGCTTTATCGTTTCTTTTCTGAGAATGTCAGTCATTTTTTCGGTCACTCTCTTTTCGCTGTCTTTTATCTCCTGACGGAGTTCCGTGAAACTATTCTGCATGCTTTTTATTGCGTTCATGATTTCAAAGTTCGACACCGACATGTTACCGTCCTGTGATCGTGAATTTGTCTCACTCATATTTGCTTTATGTTTCTTAGCTGCTGACGGTTTACACAATTCATTCTCATTGCTGTCACTGATAGAGTTTGATGTCATTACAGCTTGCACATAGTTTGTTGAGTCCATTAATGAGTTATCACCCATTTGAGACATATCACACACAAAGTTCTCAAATATGTCTTTTTTGTCAAAAATTCACGCAAATATTGGTCAGGACTGTTACCAGTGGTGATAAAAAGCATAAATCGTTTGTATTAAAGTACCTGGCTAGTAGGATGGCTTGAATTTTAACAGATTTATGTTTAACTTTTCGGAGCTCACAGAAACACGTCTCGTCAGGTCAGGGGAAGTAACTCACAGAGCTTCCAAATGGAGTGATCTAACCAACAATTAGGTACATATTTAAACAGCATTAGATTATTAAGCCTTCATAATCTTAGGTATTCGTGATAGATCGCTGTATTGATACTTTCCTTGCAGGGGGTGCGATATGCTGACATTAATAATAAACGCCTTCTCTGGATAAAAGAAATACCTACGTATTAAGACGTTTGGCCTCGCGTGTCTATAATTTTCATTTTAGTTGAATCTTGTCGACCCACAGGGTATCTAGGATTACCTGAAAGTGACACCTGACTCCTGCTGAGGGGGGAGGGGAGAGGGCGGCAGTCAACTGTTTACCCACAACAGTCTAAAAAACCAATAGCCCCAGATATTAGTCATACAATAGAGATCAACACGCACTTCCCGTTACAAATACGAATCACTTGGACTTAGCTAATGGCTTCTTTCATAAGTGTAATAGAAAACATCTGAAATTACACACTCACTATTTAGTTTTAACTTAGTGTTCGGGGATAGGTATTGTAGACTTTTATCAATGATAATAATTATTCAACTTCAACTTTCTTTAAATGGATTCGATGGTATGGTAATGCCGTTTCTCGTAAAGTTGGCAAACTATTTTTTCAAAATAAACTTATTCGTCTACTGTATTTGAATTTGATCAAATGTGGACAGAAGTCTGATATTCAAAACCTTATAAGTATTCGATAAAACAAAACGAGCCCATAACAAGTCTAGATAGCTCAATCCTAAAATGAAGATTCTCAGAAACTGCTTTTACATTTTAGGGTTCCTAAATGTTGATGTTAGAGACTAAACTTTGGTTTATAAAGGAAAGCTGCAGTACATCTTTGATAACAACTCAACGAAAACATTTATAGAGAATAAATGATTACATTTACAATTTACCTAATTTATTCACAATCCTTGTTCTTAATCATGAGTAGTTGACAATGTAGTGATTCGATTTCATGTCAGAGTTGTCAATCTTAATTACATCCATAAACATGGCACAATAATTCAAATCATTCATCATGCCGCAGAAATATATTTGTCCCAGGGTTCAATTAAGCTACGGTACAATATGTTGGTGTAATCAATTCATGTATTGAGAACTTATTGTATTGGTGACAGTTCACTAAACTTTATTGAGTTGCAGTAATATAATCACTCATACTCATTGGAGCTTTGAAGTTGACCGAAATATATCGGAGGTAGGAATGTGTTGATTAATTATTCACTTGATGTACTAGTTGAACACCTGGTTTTATGTTACACGTTGAGAAACATGAGCATCCGATATTTCTCATAACACACAATTAGTCCCCCAATGACCCTCATATGGTTATTGCGGCATATGGTGACCACCCTTCAATTGAAGTATTCACACATGGATGGCATGTGTTTCTGCTTAATTTGGTAACCTAAAACTTCAAACGATTTTACCGAACACCTCATGAATATTTGTGTAAAATTGACTTTCACGTCTCTTTCAAGCTTATGATGGACCCTGCGTTATTATATTCACGCTAGCAGTCTTTGCATTCTCTATCGTCTAGTGTCGATTGTGTTTAATGAAATTCGAACCCCGACCTTCATACCAAGAGCAAGCTAACTTGAATGGAAACATTTCGGCTCTTATTCTCTGCGATTGTCACAAAACAACACAAAAAGTTTAATTTAACGTCCCTTTCAGCACGACCTCTGTAATTGGTGGTTTGAGGAGGGAAGTAATGGACAAACAGACAGACAGTGTGTCGGGTCGGACAGAGGCACGCGCAGCCACGCGCACCTGTCTCGGGTCGGGCGGTTAGAGGTCAGGGGTCGGCATCCCGCTCTTTGTTCAGCAGTCAGAGGGCGGTGTGTGGAGTTTACAGGTCTCGCGAGATAACACGTGGCTCTGTGTTTACCGTTTGGTTTGAAGGTTTCACAAAGGTGCCATCTGCCGGGGTCAACCAATGGCGAAGAAGAGAAGTTAGTGAAGCTTAAACCGGATTCCTTTACTGACATATGCAACCACGATTAAGCTTTATCGTCCCGCCATCTCCTCATAACAAATTAACGTGAACAAACTTTACTTGGACAGGCTGACGACAAGGCGTACACATTTAACGAAATGAACACAAGTTGCTGTATTGTTAAAGTATCATAAAAACAACCCAACAGACGGTGTCGATGTTCCGATTCAATGTATTTTAGCAGAATGTCAAACATGTCAGACATAGAAAAGTACAATCCTAAGACAACGGTTGAAGTACAGTTCAACTAGCTCCTGTTAACAGAAGTTAACCAAAAGTCTTAATCAAAAGCGTGACGCATTGTATTCTTGACATGTCATATGTGGTACTTAATCATTATTTGGCATCAATGGTCATGAACTAATAAACTAACGGTCAAAGTACTATATCTCAGTTAATGAAGTTTTCACCAACATCAAAGCCATTATCTATCGATATTTCACGTTTCGCAGAAATATCAGATATGGCCCAAGAAGCCATACTCATTTAACCAAAAGCATTATCGTAATAAATATTGATTTACGTCCATGTGCACATGAGCAATAAGCAAGGCAGCAGGAACCCTGAGGGTAAGGCATATTTACCAATCTATCTTAATAAAATTAATAGCTAGGACCATCTGGCTGCTGAAAGAGCACGTGTTAGGTATTGATTTCGTCTTGACGTGACGGTAAAGCAGGTGCCCGTTATACTAGCAAGGTTTTAACCTAGGACAGAAGCAGATCCAGTTTCAGAATGGCATGACCCGTCTCAGAGCTCCGCTGTATTGTGTTATAGGTGGAGTCTTTGGTCGTAGAATCGTTATGGTCAGTCAAAAGGCTTTGATTTATGTTCTGACAATAACATAACTACTTTGATTCAAAAGGAAATGGACGATGAATGATTAAATCAGATTTATTGTGTTGTAATTTTAAAATAAAGAATCTAAAAATGAACGTGACAAATGCTTACATCCTTCTCCAGCAAATGGTTGAACCTGAATAGTTGTAATTCAACGTAAAACAGACAAAAGTACTAAATTCATTATATAATAGGCTCTATAAAGAGAGTCCATAAACATTGGGCATAAACGCCTTACAAGAGGAGCACCAGTATATAAAAACAAGACAATTTGAGGTGACGAATCTTCACAAATGAAATACACGTATTTCTTGGTCAGTTTGTGTTATATGGTCTGGAGGTCAGATTAAACAAACTCCGTCTTGCCAGTGACACCAACTAACAATATGAAAGTTTTAAACCACTCAGAGCCCCCATGCGCAGGTGGAAATATTACACCTTTTGCTAAAACTCTACACGCGATTTAGTAACTGTTAGTCATTTGTCATTAGCCATATTTACATGATGTATCGGCCAGAACTTGTTGAACATATATGTTGTTCAATTTTGTCATGATGTTTAACGTTTGATTATTATTATCAATATTATATATAACTTATCCGAAAATATATTTAAGAAGTTTAAATAACTCTCACCTTTTTATTGGGACCACTGCGAAGTTTTCATATCACTCACTGTAGAGAATAGGAAATAAACTATCGCCATGACAAGCATGACAAGACTACACGCGAGTTTAGAATCCACACCCTCGTGGTGCGTGTTGTAAACAGGTTATGGGTAATTACATACTTATACACATAGATAGTACTGGATATACGCTGACGTACGTGCTTACTAAATACAATTAGAGTTGAAGTTTACACCATCAGAACTTCACTGATTTTATCAAGTCACCATACGGAGTAAATCAGTCAACCATACACGAGGAGTTAACATGATAGGAAAGCAGGTAGATATGTAGCCTACTGCTTGACTTTGTACAAGAGAACGATCAAACGCGAATACTGAGGCTTGAATCGTATATACCGCTGCGAAAATATGTAATGTAATATACATATATAAGTACAGGAAAATATAGGTTTTGTGTTACCTTAAACAAGTTTTGAACATACACGGCGTGTTTGGAGTATATATATATATGTTAACTCTGTTCACATGAAGGAGTAAGCATATACCGCAAAACGTCGTGTATGTTATATAAAATTGTATTTAAAGAAAGTCCTGCTTCTATATACCTTTCACTGATGCAAATGTAAAAAGTTACACTTGAAAATATAGCATTATTTTATTTAGTTATACTAGTAGTTGGCTATTTTCAGAAAAACATATCCAATAGACACAACAAAGTCATTAAACATTAAATATACTTACATGTTACATATATAGTGTATATTCCATATCGTAAGAATCCTAAAGTTCAAATCACCTACGTTTGACCCAAGTTGGGCGTTGACCTACATTTATGATATGACGCCAGTTTTGAGAAAACAAAAGGTTTTTATATTCAACTGAATTCATTAATTTATTCAGAAATGAAGAGCTGTTGGCCCACGGAACGAGGCCGGTTAATGACAATCGTGACATGTGCAGCGGTATGTACAAGCGACATTGTCTTAATAAATTAGATCTTGTAAGTTCAATGAAATATTATTTATACATTTATTACAAGAAACAGATAAAAAAAATAAGAAATAGTTGTTCTGAAAGTATGAAAATAGATTATGAACGTG
The DNA here is from genome assembly GCA_936450465.1 of Gibbula magus. Taxonomy (NCBI): domain Eukaryota; kingdom Metazoa; phylum Mollusca; class Gastropoda; order Trochida; family Trochidae; genus Gibbula; species Gibbula magus. The sequence continues at coordinate 73,390,480 of OW388296.1, read as the reverse complement.
ATAAAGGTCACTGTTGCTGTAGTTTAACATTCAAGTTCATTCAAGTGGAAAGTTTTTTGCTGACATTGCGAAATATTCAAGTAGCGAGAGAAAGCTGTACATGCCAACAGGATTGTACCTATGACCGACATCCTAAATTAAAGGTGCAGTACGTCACGAATCAGCCTAACCTCTAGTCTCTGAAATGTTATTTCTGCAGCATATTTCAAATGATGGGACTGAAATATAAAATGGATACCTTTATTTTCAATTTATATTTAACTGTTTAAACCTGCAAACATGTGTTGGGTTAAGATACCCTTGAGCAAAATATTACTTTAAAATGGTGCCTTGATGTCATTGACAATGCTGTGACGTCACGTTTCGCGTATGACGTTGCGCTCTAAATGTTGGGACGACGGTACTTTTTAAGGCTGTGCAATATTATTGCAATACCAATATATTGCAATACAGAGTTGTGCAATACACGTATAGCAATACGATTTCCATATCGCAATATATTGCACCAACAAATATTAAGTCAAATTTATTCATTTATCTTATTAAGGCACAATTACTGGCTTAACTTGTATAAGAATATTATTGTGAAGTGCTAGAATGTGTGTTGGACTGTACTACAAATGATCTTTTTAAAGATCTGAAATTCATTTTATCAAATGTGTCATGTTTAAACTGCAAAAACAAGTATAAAAGTTGAATGTAGAGTTCATTTAGCATGTGGCAATATCATTGGCACTAGTTAAAATGGTTTCTAGAGAACACTCTCATTGTCAGAGGATCTTGCAATATATTGTAATACGTATTGCAATACATTACAGTTCAGCAATACGTATCGCAATATGAAAATTGAGGCAATACACAGCCCTGGTACTTTTAGATGACGTTTGGACAAATTTAACTATTCATGTGATCCATGTAATAGATATGGCTGCCAAATACATGTATATCTGTAATATGTTGTTTTCAAGTATACAACTCAACAACGACCTGCTTCAATTTAAGAAATAGATTTATTTACCCTGACTTAAAAACAGAACATTGCCACTATCACACAATCAATACGATATGACAATTATAGTCAGTTTATCGATCCGTTATTCAGTAAATCAGTTTGACATGATACAATCTAACCCACGATACACGTCATCACTCTTCCTTATCATCACAATGCTCTCCTGGGGTAAGAAAAGCTGAAATGTTTTACGCAGAGCGATCTCGATTTAGGATTTCCTGTGCCGATGGCGACCTTGTCAGGCATGAAAGAAGATAAGAGCCGGAAAAACCTTACTAAATACAAACGGTCAAAGGGTGTGAGTATCCTCCTTGGGTTCACAATTAATATGCATTACCGCTTTTTAAAAACGTCGAGGTTAGACGGGACACATAAAATGTTGATAAACTCAAATTTAGTATTCTGAATACAAAAGTAGATAAATAAAACGATGAGATGATCAAGTATAAGCTCATCATCTTCAAGCCTCAAACGACTATCTAGACTATCAATAATTGTATCATATCATTTGGATTTGAATGCAACTCATGTAATGCTGTTTTATTTAAATTCTGGAAAAAAAAATATGTTCATACATTTACATTATGTCGAGGGGAAGCATAAACTGGAGGATTGAGAAACGAGGTCTACTGATTTACAACGTCTTTATTGTAAGCAAAGGTTCTTGAAAAAAGAAGTTGTAAGTCCACGGAACTCGTTTCTTATTCATCTAATCCATTTCTAAATGCCTTTTAAAGAAGGTGTCAGGAAAGTGAGTCTGTCTCTGAATACAGGGATCAGGACAATTTTCAGGGGCCTGTCCAAGTATTGATCTATCAACAGTCTATGCTCACCATTTTATTTTTAACATTCAGTTTCGAATCTTTAACATATAGGACTATTGATTGTTCTCTAGTATATCTTGTTAGCTGTTAAAATACTTAACATACATTATTCTCTACAATTCGAAGGATTTCTGAGTGTTGCCGTTATTTCAATAAACTATCAATACACAGATGTCGAATTCAACAGATCCCCAATTGGACACAAGTGTCTCAGAATTGAGGACATACCACATTCCTTCCACAGCACCTAAAGGGTCCATCTCCATCCCTAGCTTACCTTTGAAGTTCATCATGCACAGCACATTTCAGAAACTATTCAAACAAATTAAATCTTTTTATGCTTGTATCCAATAAATTTAAATGCAAAACACGTGTTGGCCTCCTGTTGAGTATGACTCTATGAGAAGCATGTTGTAGTAAATTCTTTATAAACAGAGTTAACTGCAGGGTCTCTGTGAGAATGTGAGGCGAAGCCATGGTGGCCGGACTTCAAAGCCGGTTAGCGATCTGATAAAGCGATCAACTTAGCTTCTGTCCCTACATTGCCACAGCGTAAGAACATCATTACCCGGAGAACAAACGCGTGATAAATGGGGACATCACACAAAACTCGTAACATTAATTGAAAGATCACCTAGCACTATTTGCATTTACATAATCGCAACAAAGGGACAATAACGCCGAGATAGAAATCGTATGATAAACCTTCACGATATAATTGATTGTTATTGGTTGTTCCTCTTTAAAGGATTATTCTCATTGGCTTTAATCGGCTTCTTTGAAGTCAGCAGCGCTCCTAGCGGGCGAGATAAGAAGCACTGACGAATATTGTTTTCCTCGCTGCTGCCTGGAGGGTTAACTGTACGGAACTTAGTGCTCCGGGCATCCTGGTCACTCCAACAATACAGCCATCAATCGCTTGTCACCAATTAACCACTTAATTGTCAAGAGTTGATGGATAATTACTTGCAGCAATCAGTTTTCTCTGCTTTTTGCCCTTGGACATGTGTAAGAGTTGTGGAATGCAACAGTGTTTGTTAGAATTGAACTGTTGGTGATGTTTTGTCGAGTTTAATCCTGTTCAACTGGTTAATCACCATTTCATCCAATTTATCACGATCTGTTTGTGTGGCTTTGATCTTGTCCTGATAAACATCTACCATTATTCAAAGGTGAGACAGTGATGTTTCTTGTTTCTTCCACTGAAAGCCTATTGAAAATAACACATTACAACATACCCTTAAGGGGCCAAGTAACTAAGTAATTATACGCAATAAGTACAGTGTCAATGTTTCTATTTTTAACAATCGTCCACAACACATGAAGATGTATTTATTGTATCGAAGTTATAAAGACAGGGATATTTTGCTCATTTGTAACCTCAGAAAATACTGTCAACAATACCACATTAGACAAAGGATGAATATGGTGTTATCATGGTTATATCTAAATACGTATTTCGTATTACATAACAGTAACTGTAATTATTACAGTTGGGATGGTAAACATATGTTATTTCGGTATAGATTATAGACACAACTTATGAGCCAAAACGAAGAAGAGGAAAAACTTCTAAATACCAAAAGAATGTGTCAGTTCTAATTTTAATTATTTCTTTGATTGATCGTTAATACACGAAACATTTTAAGTTTAGGGTGTCAACTTTGGTTGTTGACGTTTATAAATACAATTTATTATATGATTGCAGGTGAAATACCGGGATCTATCAATGAAAATAAAGCGTGTTATCAGTCACTAGTGAACATAACAATGGAACGTGTTATCAGTCACTAGTGACTGACATAACAATGACCTAACGTCATAAAACAATGCTCCGACGTCATGACACGTTCATGACGTCACATTGCTGCTGAGGCGACAGGCTAATTATGGAGCCGACTTAACGTAAATGCAAGTCTATTTCAGTGAATATGCAAAGATTTGGTCATATAATAAATAGAAAATTTGTCTTTTCTTGACAAATACCATGTTTATCTCATCTCGTGAGGTAGAAAAGTTATATATTTTCACTCGTGGCTGCGCCACTCGTGAAAATATAACCTTTCTACCTCACTCGATGAGATAAACATGGTATTAGTCAAGAAAAGTCAAATATCCTCTAAGTATACAGAAAAACTTGACTGTTTCCAATTTTAGCAGCTTGTTGAAATGTTATTATTTTCTCGTTGTTATTTGGTCTTAATTGTGAAGCAAAGGTAGGAAAATGTGAAGGACAGCATTATTGACGAGGTTGAAGAAGCTTTATCAGCTTGTCTCCATAATAAAGATACTTCAAGATGTTGAAATGTTATAATTTGCATAAAGTTGTGTACTTGATCTTAATGGTGAAACAAAAATAGGAAGGTGTATATAGTAGGATTCTACTCAATTCTTAGGGTGATAATTTATGACAATAGCAGGCAGGATTATTGACGCTGTTGGAGAAGACCATAACGTTATGACGTAAACCAAAGATGAAGACACGATTTCAGAGATACCCTCGATCATCCAGCAGTACACTGGGTACAGTGTTGAGTGGGTGTTCGAGGGTCATGTATCTGCGTAAGTTATGATTCAAATGATATATAAGGCGATGTAAGTTTAGGCTTATCTGAGAGGTCATATTGTTTTATATCCCATTCATACTCTCCGTGAGTGTGAGGGAGTACTATATGGAACTCGTTTCTTAAATGTATTCTTATATCGGTATACACAATGACATAGACTGGTGTTTAGTCAATGTTATGAACATTTCGGAAGAAACATTCAAATTTGAAAAATGAAAATAAATTAAAAGGAGCCTTTGAGATCTTTTCTTATATGGGCCTTCAGGTCGAGTTATAGACTTGATTTTGATTTTATACAAAAGCTGTGTCAGAAAAATACCGGTTCTTTAAATTGAATCTACCAAAGCCAATATTATGTCCTATTACATCGGACATTTTTGTTTTAAATTTACGATGCATGAACAGCTATTGACGTTCATATGAAAAAAAGTCAACGTCAGCAATATTTAAAATTTCAAACATCGAATCTAACAAAAGACATTCCTAAACATAATAATACTATAAAACGAATAATAAAGAATTCCCCCTTTTAAAAGCCATTAAAAGTTTGCCATTCAATATTAAGGATATATAAGTAATAATTATATAACGACGTTACGCTGATGGGATATATATGTAAATGAGACGAGATAACCCTATAACATAACTGTTTCACGAATAAGAAGCATGTCATGTGTTTATTCAATGTAGATCCCCACTCTGCGTCAACCTGTTAAGGGACACATCCACAATGCTGACTGAATACTTTCAAGAAGCTACAACAATATTTTTACAGCGTATTTTGAACCGAATGCCTTAACTTGCAAGTGATAAGAAAACCTCATTAACATAGTTCATCCATAGCTGGCCGCTTTACCTGAAAAGCCTTAACGACATATTTTCGTCATCTCTTTATCTCCCTGAAACCAATTATCGCCATGAGATATCCATCTATAGTGTAAAGAGTGATGGGGCTTTGAGACCAGCCCTGTATTGTGAACACTGGGACAACTGCACGGCCTGTATTGTATGACACTGGAGAGGGGGGACACGGTAACTTCAAAAAGGTTGCTTCAGGAAATTCCACATTTTCTCTAAATTTGCCTGTGTAGTGAGCAGAGGGGGAACTACATGACCCCCAACAGGTAGCGTTAAGATACAGGTGAGGGAGGGACCCTGATTACAGGTATGCCTCGCACCTGTCGTTTAAGCCACCATGGTCTTTTTTATGATCAACAATGGAAACAACATTTTTTATAGGGCGAAGCTCATGTTCATATTATTAACGAAATAAAAGTTTTGATGTTTTTATTAATTCTTTATCTTTCTAAACCATATGTTTTGATATGTTAGGATGTGTCGTCATGAACTATGGAACAATGTGGATAAAATAAATGTCATGTTATGTTTTCACCGTATTCTCTGTCTTCACCATATGTTGTGTATGGTGTGTGGGGCTGGCAACAGGTGTGATGTATTCTAAAATCGGCTTTCAGAGATTTATGTCAGAGGAATTGTGTCATTTTTATGATGCTTAATTAGATTTCCGTTTTTTTATGCTTTATATGAGGCGATATGTTGGTGACACGTGTGTCTGATAGTGCGGCCTGTTTACTGACACATTGACTGGTTATACCACGGGACAGTTGTGATCTTATTACCTGTTAGTATATATGGGATGAGCTTTATATAGACAATCTTCTGAATGAAATAACCAAACAGTATATCGCCATAAGCGAGTACAATCCATAAGCGTTCAAGACTTATCGAAATCTCGGAAAATAAATCGATGTGCTGCATACCATACATTGAAACTCGTTTCAGCTAAAGGTCAGTAAAACAAACCTTGTAGGTAACAGATGCGAACAGAACTGGATGCATAGAGGGAATCAAATCCATATCTACCAACACTTTGTAAAAGGAATAATGAGTCAAGCTATACATTGTGTTTACGTTCCTTTCGGTCGTATTTCATAAATATTATCAAAACATATTTAACAAATTAAATTCTTCTTCAAACTTTTTTGAAAGATTTTGAAAACGACACTAAGGATTTTCAAAATATGTCAAATCATGGTTATGTAAGAGGTATAGTTACAATGACTTTTCATTTAAAACTGACAACAGTTTCCAAAATCTGATCCATATGTCGTTGACAACGTAAATTTCTACCTAAAGTTAGTAAAAACCAACAATACTCATTCAAATAGGCAAAGGACGTAATATTACAGTCTTCTTAGGTACACACCAAAACACACACATCATTCATATTTCAGCTAAAACCTAAAATGGACCCAATTTTCTCAGATCTGTTTGTATCACTGAACTTAATCCCGAATGGAACCAATCCTCTTATAATTATGGAAACACTCAACTTGAACCACACGACTTCCAATCCCCGTGTTTTTGTAAATTGCACAAACCCATTACTACTCCCTTTTGTATAGAACTTCACAAACAAATTTGTACTAAAACTGGCATCCATTTGGAACTAATCCTACAGACTTTAAACGTTACATAAACCTATTTCCATGCTTTATAAACTCTTTCTCCCCACCGACCTAAATTTAAGCAAGTCACGCACAGGTGAACACATCTACTTGGTGAATAGCGTCTTAATGAGGCGGTCACACAATCCGAATGTATTAAACTTATATTAAACAGTTTACAGGATAAGTGGACGACCACGTGCTTGAGTCTAGTTTGGGTGGTCGAGTTGAAACTCAAGTTCCATTCAAACGTTCATGCATTTCTTCATTCAGTGAGGTAGTACAGCGAAGCATGCATTCATGCATAACATTTGTCAGTTGGGATAATGGGAATGCTGAAGAATATATGATATGATTTATACGGTATAATGGAGACAGGTTTTGTAAGAAATACTGTATAAAGAGATAATCCAGTATTTAATGCTATACATGTTCATATGCCATGACCTGTTGGCTGAAGTAACATAACATAATGTAATGCGCCTACTCATATTAATGATCACAGGCATATACTAAAAGGATTGTTGAAGATTTTGTCCATGTTGTTTTTTGGTTGGGAATTCTGTCCTCTTGGGATTTTGTCCAGTGGGGATTTTGTCCGTTCACCGAGGTAATTCTATAGTATATAACTTCCCCCGCAAGTCACCATTAGTGCGAGATTATACAGCAGGAGCATCGTCCTAGACTGTTGTGAGGCTCATGGAATACTATCTACCACATGTCAGTGAATACCAAGTCTAAACTGCTTGTAGCGGTGGACTGATTGAAGGAGTAAGCATACACTTCGAAACGCCGTGCACGTTCAAAAGGGTGCTATTTAAAAATCTTGTTATTCTCAGATGGGATTGGATTTTCGAATAAGAAGATTGAATTACACAAAAGAATATTTATCTTTGAATTACTTCACATTGTTTTCATTACAAATGATGTTGGCCTATATCTTGCCCACTCTGGTAATTCATTATTGAGTTATAGTTATTGTTCATAATAATTGATATTGGATAAAACTGAGAGTGCATATATATATGCATTACATTGCGTTCTGCGTTTTCTTTTGAAGAGCTTATCTCAACTGGTAAGTTAGTGCAAACTACATGGGTGTGTACACTCATTTATCTTATGAATAAAAACAAGTATAGATCAAACTAATCTAGGTAAGCACCTTTAAAAGTAAATATACATGGGTAGATAGTATCTTATCTACATTTCTTGATTAGAAAAACCAAACATAAATATTACTCTTTCAAAACCATAGACACACAATGAACACGGCTGTTTCAATCTGATTTCATGTCGATCATCTTATCAGGGAAACTAATCATAAAAAATGAAAAAAACATCAAATCCAGATAAAATTCCAATTTACATAAATATGAGTTGTTACTAATGAAGGGTAATATATGTATACATTGTTTTAACAGTTATAACAGTACACCAAAACACTACTCTACATGCAGTACTTCTTGTTCCCGTGTAGACGACATGTTGAGAGACAACATTACACAAATCAGGAAGTGGTTTCCATATTGTGATAGATCATCTCTGTAGATGTTGACGTCATCACCAGCAACTCCGTGTAGGCACGATGTGTTAGCAGCTTGTGTAGGGTTCAGCAAAACTGACATCAAATACTCAAATAGAATGAAGTTTGAGAGATATTTGCAAAAATTAACAATAAATTAATGAATATAAGCAGAAAACTGTAAGCTATAGCTAATATTCAATACCATTTTGAAGCAAGTGTGATGGATAATGGTTAAATTTGGTGAAGAAAATAATTTGTTAGCCAGACCCAAAATTTTGCCAAGGAGCATTTGTGCTCTTAACTAAAAATTACAAGGAGCAAACTGAACAAATAGGGAGCAAATGCTCCCAAATTGGTCGCTATTTTGAGGCCTGCTATTGTGCACCACACTATGCGACATCGATCCTTCTTCTGTCGTGAGAGGTAGCAACCAAAATCCAACCTTTTACATACCACAAATGATAAACATGCCTTGAATTATTTTGTTTTACAAACATTTACGCACATACACATTACGGGTGAATTATGCCATAAGTGTCAGAACATACATCTTGCAACTTAATGTTCTGTGACGTTTAGTGCAATTTATTGTACGGAACACAGGATTACATGACTCAATTGACCATTGGCTAAGTACCCACCCCAAATGAGACATGATCATAATGACTGTGTAAAGTTACTGACATAGGGACATTTATCTGTGAGATACTAGTAATACTCATTGGTTTCCTTCTAAGAAACACTAACTATTGTAGTTAGATGTGTCCAGAACTCTGTAACTCCGAGCAAAGGTTTTGCTTTCAATACTATATGGCATACATGAAGCTACTATAAGCATAGCTCTATAGCAATTCTAATACAATGTAGCACGTTGATTACCCCATGAAGGTAACCCCAGTACAGACCGTGCTATCAGTATTGTGCAATGTTTATCAAGGTGAGACAGAGCCGCTATAAAAGCTTGATGGCGCTATCATGGTCAACAAAGGAGTTTATTAGGGCTGTAATATATCTTTATAGATGTCAGTGGGAGCAGCGATACAGGTCCTCCGTTACTCAACATCTCTCTGGGGAGAGTCGCTTTAACAAGGCACGAATTAAACCATAAATTTATAACATTAATCTTGCACCGAGTTACATAATACACAGTTCAGAGCACGGCTCGTTTACCGCTGCGGATATTGGAAGGAGAATTGGATGAAGATAGTCGCTTGATATGGTAATAAATTTGAGTGAATTCTAAAGGAAACATGTCACACGGATTTAACTTTAGATGAGGTTATTAGTGTCAAAGTATTTTTAGTGTATTGGGGAATCTGGTGTAATGTTACAGATGTTAGTGATATGTTAAAGGTACAGTTCACGAGAGAACTCAACTGTTTTATGATTGGTGAGATTTAAAACGTAAAGTCACGTATTTAGTCACGTATTTAGTACCTGGTACTCGCATCGGCTCTCATTTCATTCACACGATTAGGATATATAACATGATTGCTCCCCCTGGGCAATTTGGCAATTAGGTCACAACTAACCACAAAGGATTGGTTAATACAAATACTGGTTTTAAAACTACTACTAAGTTTTAAACACTTGAAACATTATATAAATAACAGATATGTCATTGAAAAATATAGCTTTTAGCAAACCCCTAGTAAACAAGTTTTACGAAAAATAAATGTTGTACCATGATATTGTAAATTTAAAGTTAACCTTCTTTGATTATTTCTTCTTTACTCCTTCTGAATATAAACTGTATAGTGTTTGAATATGCTGTCTTAAAATCAGAAATCTTGCTATATTTTCTTTATTGAAATGGGGCTTTCGCTACACTGGGATGTATGTTTCAGGAATTTCTGCAATAAAAAGTTGATTTAAAAAATACTGACACTGATACAGAATTATAAAGATGATTAAATGATTAAAATAATATTGATAACTTTTGCACGATAAAAATGTATTAAAACAAGAACATCAATAATCATAGGAAAGAACGTTTTGATGACATTTTATTACTTATTTCATAACAATGATTTCATAGACGTCACCAACACCAACATTTGGAATGCACTACATCTGTACTGAGCGCCACTTTGTAACATACATACATACATACATACATACATACATACATAAATACATACATACATACATACATATACATACATACATATACATATACACACATACATACATACACACACACACACACATACATACATAATACATACATACATACATACATACATACATACAAACATACAAACATACAAACATACATTCATACATACATACATACATACATTCTCTGTATAAGAGTACAACGTGAGGTACAAGAAGAGCTTCAAGGTTGGTTCCCACACTGCAGCGTGGACACGGCTGATCGGGCACCTGCTATGTGGAGTATACCTGCTCCAGACACACCTTTACCTTCAACAGGTATGATGTTTGTATACCTGCACTTTTACTGGGAGAGGACACTTGGTTTGTTGCCTTGATGTTGATGATGCAATTTAATCAATGTCAGAACCTGAATATTGACGTTATTATTGAAACGAATTTTGTAACATATGTTTGGGTTAATTATTTATTGTTTAATAAGTTTATTATATTTTGTTTCTCAAATGATAACTTTTATTGGTAGGTGATTAAAACCTGAATTTGAATTCTGAATCCTGAGTAAAATGATCGAGGAGCCGTGTTTACAGTCTAGATGATAAGGCAAGTCTATTATTCTGAATAAACAGCTACTGCCACGATATAAATTGATGAAAAGTGCAGAAGTTTCATTTAATAATGAACAAATTGTACGAATTAGTCTACTATAGAGACGTCATTTGAACCTGAATCGATATTTCTCATGACAGGAAATATTACAATCTATTTTGGTCACATTGTGTTACTTAATTATCACGACGCAAGACATACAAAATCGTCATGACGTATTCTGTATCCAAAACTAATGAAATCGACAGATCAATCACAAAATATGAAAAATCGTATAGTGCTCCCATGAGAAGTGGTAGACTTACATCAGTTGTGATTCCGGCTTCAGGAAGAAGTGAAAGAAATATCGACGTTTAATCAACGCTGTTCCATCCTGTTCGTCAAACAATCTCAGATCTATTCTAACAATCGACTGTAACCTTGGTGATGACAACCACGTTCTGTGAAATCTTCATTAACTACCGTGGGAGAATAAGACTGTTATTGTTAATAGGAAGCAATGAAGATCTAGATACACAGAACATACACTGTTGAAAGCGACGATTGATCTAAGGTGATGATGCAGAACAGAATCAATGGATCAATCCAATAATGTATATAAAGGTCTGATCAATGCAAAGGATAGTCTTATATTTAAAAATTATTTTTTCAAAAGGTCTGATCCATGCAAAGGATAGTCTTATATTTAAAAATTAATTTTTCAAAAGTTTTTAAATTTGAATAAAATGGTAATAAATAACAGTGTTCATTTTCTTTATACTGATTGAGCTCTGTAGACTTGCCTCGTTGTAGACTTGCCTCGGCTCTTAAAACATCTAGGGCCTGGATGACAAACTATGCAAAGGAATGTAGTCTACGGTTTCCATTACAATCACCGATGTAATGAATTCAGGTTAAGGGAACATTTGGCGAAGCTTTACGGCAGTGAGAACATCACAGGAAGCAGTTAGCCAATTCGACCACATTGCTTGTAAACTATGATCTTATGCTACATAAGCATTTACATGTATAAGGTATAATGATAAACGATAAAATATAATAAGATGACTCAATGTTACCTAGGTATTATATGACTGAACATGGCGTTATTGAACTCAGCATGCAAGACTTGACTTCAACGTTGTAATCGTGATACATTGAAGTTTCTGAAGGGAATACTGACTCAAGCGTTAGATAGTTGTATTTTACTATTATAAAGGAAAACATATTATTTACATTAGGATTTCACTAATAAGTGACCACAAAACATGAGTTGATCCACCTTCCATATAGTAAACCTGGGTGACGTGACTGAAAAGATAGATTAATGTTTCAATTAAACTAATACGAACATTTCCCGAAAGAGAATCTATATTTCAGTAAAAAAAAATCCTTTTTGCTTAACATTTTCAGCTCGGAGAGGTCTTGAGGCAATTTAATAACTTAACAGAGACAATCAGTTCTACTACTGAAAAACATTAATTGTCATAAACAGCGACACCAAAGAACACGTTTTCACCTGTTTCAATATTTGCTTTCTTTCACTTTAACAAAAATAACTTTTCTTTTCAACACGTAGAGCTGTTTGCCATTACAAGAAGACCGGAAGTGTCCACACATCAACATATACAAGCTTTCTTTCAGCACAGCTCCAGATTCTAGATACTGGACTGTTTACATTGACAACAACACAGGCTCCGGCGTTAGGGTGGTTAACTCTGGGAGTTATGAGGTGTGAAATGAGTTCAATAGATGACCACTGGTGTAGTCGGACAACGGTCAGGGGGTGACCATCTCAAGTATTTGCAAGTGTAGTTTCCTGTGCACAGTATGTGTGGTCAAGCAGTAATAAAAATTCCCCAACATGGATATGAGTTGATAATGAACGCTGACCTATTGATACGAGAGTTGACCTATAATAGAAGGTTTAATCTTGGCAACTATTCACAGTATGGAAATTAAGGGGTGTGAAATCCTTGAAGTTAGCATCTTGTAAAGTTCAGCTTTTGAATAAAAGGGTATAAAGTAAGAACGCCCATACACTTCTTTTAGTTTTTTAAAGAGGAAACCAACGAGAAAAAGGCAATATAACAATGAAAGAGAAAGAACTATATGGTCTTTAGACACATTGCCATAGTTGATGGTTTGCCAAAGAATGAGTTTTTTCTCACAAATTTAATCTTGACTGATGTTTTGTATTACAAATTATGAAATAAACCGCTTATGTCTCTATATTAGTGTATGGCCTCTGGTCGCACACTATGTTTTATAATTTGAAGTGTTGACCATGGTAAACCAAAATGTGACCATGAAAAGAGCAAATATATATAATAACACAGTTGTTTTTAAATACTTCTATCAGTTGAAACACATTTTTAGAGGAAACATCTTCAAACAATCTAATCTCAAATGTGAACTTACTTCACTTTCTAACTTATTATGCGGAGGGGAATTCAAATATCTCCTTCCAGTATGTTATAGCTGACCTTTGAACTCAAGATCTAGATTATGTGTGATAAATGGTCTCTGTTAAAACACCCTCGACTTTACACTGACGTAATGACTACAGTCGGAATCGAACAAGGACCTCTTACATCCACTTGTCTAACCCACAACCCTCGGAGCCATCTACAACCCTAGACATCCCCATCTGGCCTAAAACAAACTCAGTTCGGTCCCCAAACGCCCCCAGCGTTATCAGACAAAGCACATCTCGGAGTTGTGTTTGACATAAGCTTCGGGACAACACTTTACCTCGACGTCGAGGAATGTATTTAAACCGCAGGAAAACAGGTTACGTGAGCTGGGGTAGATATTTGTGTTGCTTATGTAATACGAAGTGCCGGGTTTCAAGTGTTTTTCTAACTTCCAAGTCGTTCGATGTGATACACTACACTTCAGAGTGAGTGGTACTCGAGATGCTTATGTCTTGCTATCATCAGGTCAACATCTGGGTTCGGGTCAGAGGTCAAAGTTAGAGGTCAATGTAATTGCAACACAGGCTCCAAACTCAAGGAATCAGTGAAGCTAAAATGTAGATACAATCTCAAATGTAGATGAAATTTCAAATGTGGATAAAACTTCGATGGCAGATAACGTCCCAAGCATATATAAGATAGGCTTAAATACAGGGTCCATCAAAATTTCTTTAAAAATGTTTGTTTTTTGTTTTGATGTTTGACATTTAAATACATTTTGTTTATCAGACATGGTGGTCTTGGCACGCTGATTTATTCATCTGGTAAAATAACACATACTTTCTGCAGAATCAATTATGTTTCACACATGCCTGGCAGTGGGAGTAACGTTTCCTATAGTAAATCAAACCACAATGTTTATCTCATTAATGTGTATTTCTATTGCATTATAAACGTCTCATGTACAAGATGTTTGCATAAATTGAACATTTGAAAGATAACCTATACATATATGTTTTCAAGCCATGTCCATCCTTATCTGAACAGATATGAGTTTGTCGTATGTTTTAAGTCACATTGCAATATTAGTAGAGCCTCGAGTAATTTAGATTATTTTTTTTAATTTAAGTTTGAGATTTGCTTTTCAAAACCTATAACGTTTCACTTTTGGATGAAAAGAAAGGAATATACACGACATGCTGAGACTGCAAGAGACATAAAGTTAAGCACTTCTCCAAGCACCGCCTCTCTGATCTACGCCTGATTTACACACTTAAAAGGCTACTTTAAGTTAGAAACACCGTGGGTGCAACTCTATAATTGACCCCATCACCTTATTGTTTATTCTTCAAGACGCCCCACAACGTCCCATACCCCAGAGGTCCCAGCGCGACCCCAACACGACAGAGCCCTTTCAGGGAGACTAAGGGAAGAGCAGTGAAGGCAGAATTCTCTTTGAAGTTTGTTGGCGTGCCTAATCCCCATGTGAGAAATTGGATCTAATTTGTGAGAAAGTGAATATCTCCGAGTGTTACGGTGATTAGAGCGATGTTACATAATACACAAAGGGGGGCTGTGTTTGAAGATGGTTGTAACGGATATAAGTAATAGAATATATTAATGTTAGTTACGCGGTGATAATTGTAAGTGGGCGACGCAATGTTAAGTCGGTTTGCAGTTGGTGTCCTGTAGTGTTATTCCGTAATTATGGCTGTGCGGTCTGACTTTGACTTGACTAATTGATAACATTCTCTATATATAATGGATTTTGCAAAGCTTTATGAGCAATTATTTTTGGGGAAAAATGTTTGCTTTAATACCATGTCTTATGAGGGGTTTAACTTTTTTTAATCAAATTTTGAGTGAATTGAATGTTCTTTAAATTCATTGGCGCTTATGAATAGTCATCCCACAGATGTTACTCGATCGCTTCAAATGTACGGTAGAACATGTGCACTGAACATGAACATATATATTATCTATATACTCACTGTGCTGCCTTTATTTTTCTCCCACGATATGTTCGATATTGTTTGCGAACAAATATTAAAATAATGAGTATTTTAAATTAATATAAGCTAATACAAATTGTGAGAGAAAATTAGCTAGATGTCCAACTCTGACGCACAATACTTCAGATTTGCCAACTGAAAGAGTCTTGTTTACAGTATGTATGTAAATGAATAGTAAACTAAGTGTACAGCATCGTTGATATTAACATCAAGTGATACAGTTTACAAGAAATATACGATCCATAAAGGGATGGATTTGTGATAAAAATAATTTCATGTGGTATTCATATAGAGTATTTCATCTGTATAACGGCTGCTAGTACTATCGCAGAAAGCCCGCAACGCCTCGGTGGCTATGCATTGAGTTGAACAAGCGAACAATGGGTAGTATTGCGCTGAATTTCCGTGTAGCATTACACCCAAACCTTACTGCATGTTGAACGGTTCTCAGCAGATAGTAGACAAAGTTGCCGAGATCATGGAGGGATTCGATCCCCGGGCCTCTTGATCCGGAGCCGAACGCGCTAACCACTGCATACCCGGAACTATTGTCCCTCAGCGCTGGGAGACGATAAATTTCAAACTGATAGTACATGACAACAATATAATGGAGCAGGTTCGTGTTGGAGGTGTACAATAACTCACCTGGCATGATACGGCACGTATCTCCCCCACAGTAGCCAATTATCTCGCTAGTTCAAGCAATATCTACCAGCTGGCCAGTTGGAGGGTCTCTATCTTGTTTTTAGACACGTTTATTGTCAGTATTTAGTTCCCTGCTTGTAAATAGTTGGAGATACAACACGCTGTATCCCCCTAATATCTGTACATCTTATCTTTACCATGATGTTAGCGGGGAAACTGGCTAATCTAACTAGGAGTAAGCCGACGTGGGAACCTTTGATATTTCTCATGATTCAAATTCAAATATATTTTCCCAGTATGTTGCCTAAACTTTACACCACAGTTATTGAATTGTTCAAACATGACAGTGATGAGAAGTCAAATGTCACTAACATACCAAATATCATTCAGTAGGCCTTTTGCAGATAACAGTGTGGTGAAGTAATGAATAACCAAACATAAATGTATCAGTTGAATATAGTTCAGTAATGTAAAATCCATTGTGGGAAATGTTATAAATTAGTGTAGGTTATTTAAATTGTTACTTTAGAGCCTTGGTACTGTTAGCAGAAACTTCAATGGGGATTCCACAAATATTTTATGAATGCTTCATTCAAATAACTCATTAATGGAAACTTTAGATTATTTTTGCTCCTTTTAAAATATTTTCAAATAAAAACCATTCCATGTATTCATATCATTGTCAACATGCATCGAATCTTGCATAATATGTCTTTTTAAATGTTTGTAAACTGTTTTACCTTTAAACGTCACGCTTAATGTGGGACCAACCCACACATAAATAAGGCCTTTAAATCCCAACCAAATAGATGTAATTCAATGCGTTTTATGAAGATAATTGGCCTTACATGAGATCAAGTTATGATTAGGAGAGGGTATGCACCTTTTCTTAACTTAATCACCGCCGTAGCCTGACATGCTTTATGAAGGGCGCCCATATCGTTTAAGCACGATGGTTGTTAAATGTAATTATTTATTTAGGCAGAGAGTTTACTCAAAGCTTTTGGGTTTCCGCGTGAATTGAGCTGAAAGGAAGGAATTAAAAATCTCGTGTAGAGACGTGTATGACTCATATCTTGTATAATGCACTGTACAGTGTGTACCATTGTGTATTCCTAGACGTACCCGGACCGAACCCCGTGTCTTGGTATGTTTATGTATTTAGGACGATATGTGTATTTAATAACATTTAAAGAACCCCTTCATGCAGTCAACAAGTTTGATGATTCATATTTTTAAATCTTAATAAGATTAGGAGAATGGGAGACTTTCATTCATGTTTTAATATTTCAATATGAAGAGGGGATTTTATTTCGGGCGTTTTTTAAAATTTTAAATGTCTTTTACATTTGAAGCATATGGCGAATAAATTTGAAGAATGTGAATACATGGAGGTAATAATTATGCAACACGTATTTCAGGAAATACAAATTTTGATCAAAATTTAAAAATATGTAACATGCGCACCCAATCCATTCACATTCATTAGATCCTTCCTATAATTTCGTTACAACAAATATAAAAGCAAAGTATGAACTAAATGCATGTATAATTCACACCTTTGTAGTGTATGTGAAGCTTATGTGAATGCATGTGATATTTTTCAAGTAACAGTTGAAATCTTGAGTGTTGACCACACTCGTAAAGGGTCCATTGCTGCCTGAAGCTTGGGACTACATGCATCTCGTCATATTCTCTTAACCTTCTGTCCACGGGTTGAGACAAGTCCGTCACCCAGTTCCGTTAATTAAATGTTAGACCAGGGTATGGCGATTGGTTAATTTTCCCTACACGTATCATCAGAAATATTGCCACCAGGGTCGTGTACATCATCTCTGGCTAATTAAGCCATGTTGCATTTACGAAGCAGTCCGCACTATGAAGTTAAGGTACACTTCACGTACACTATTACAGGAAAGTTAACTTAATGCAGCAAGGCTTAAATAGCCAGTGATGAATACTGCCTCTGGTTATGACTTGCAAGGGAAGTTAACTTGATAAAAGCTTGTATTATAAAAGGACAATGTAATGTTATGTTAATAAGACACTGTCAGACAACATAAAACCTGCAACAACTACGTTATTGTCCCTTGTCACAAAATGGAAGAGGGTATATAAATGATTGTTCTCCGTCAATCCGTCCATCCGCCCGTCACTCGGGTGTTCTTCACATACATACAAGCACTTGAAAGCGATTGAACATATCTGAATGAGATATGGTACACATATCACTAGCGTAAGAAATTTGAGTATTTTAGTATTTTAACACATTTTGATCACGCACTTCTTTGCAAATACAACGGACGGGGACGTGAGTATCCTATGTCTGTTGTTGGTCACTAAGTTTCTTGTTGCACTGGTTCGTAGGTTCGAAGAGGCAAGACGTAGCCCGAGACCATTGTGACAACCAATTAAGAATCTGTTACTATTAGATGTGTCTTGTGGAAGATTGGTACTCTAGCGTCTACATGCCTGAAGAACAGATTATTATTGATGGAAAAACATGCAAGGCATTTCGAACTTAAAAATAAAAGCTTTGATTTCACTAAAACTTCTGTCTTTAAAACTGACGTAGACATGTTCTGAAGAAGTTGACTCTCTAGTTAATGTTTTGCCATTGTTGCCCGTTTTGCATTTGGAATACTTCTATAAAGTAAATGTTCTTGGTGCTCAATATATGCCTTCATTTTAGAAAGAACGAAGCAGATGACCCACGGTTGATATATACACCTATACATTAACCAAGCACCACCCAGGATTTTACCCGTTATTCCAAATTCAGTAACATTGCCAATCACGTTTTTCTGTTATGTTGATTTTTTATTTGACACTTGTCGGAAAATGAGCTCAAACTTTGACATCTAGGACCTTCTTAATCAAGTATATATTTAAAGATAACTTATTACGTGGTAATAGTCTCATGTGTAACAGGAGAGGCATAGGTATATATTGAAAAAAACAGTTCCATCACATTTTATTAATATTTCCATTCATAATATATAAAAAAAAGATTTATCATCAGACATCGGTTCAGCAAAGTAAGCCTATTTAAGCCTGGGTTGTTCTATTTCACTGAAATAACAGCTCCACTGCATAACATGTTATGTATCTACTGTATATAGTATATATTATTGTAAAGTATATTATCATATTGCAAAATATTGCTTACTATTTCGCTGTTAGTCACTGTTATATGCTAGTGAAACATGAATAAATAGACCTATTGTATGTTTCATATTATACCTTTAGTTATCACCTGGTCACATGATAACTTTCAAAGACTTCTACTTTCACTAAAAGTGTTGCTCGATTCGTTATCAGCGTTATAAGATGAAAATAGGTAATGTAGATTATTGTGCGGATGGAACATATAAATACTTCAAATGTTTCCAAAAGAACCAAAAAATGGACACGATTGAAGACATGTCTTTATGTACCCGTAACACCATATGTACTGATATATGTGAAACATATGGGGCCAGGTTCTATAAATATGAAATGCACGTGCAAAACTTGATGAAAGAAGACCACTCACCACTTCGTCCCGTAGTGTTTGCAGGAGGCTATTCATCAGTGTGGAGAGATGACCAACATATACACGAACTTGTTCACGGACAGATGGCGAGACGCGGCCAACACACCGTCTCTGCTTGGGGTACCTGGAGCATACATCAAAGGAACCGCCAGGTAAGAACTGCCCAGGTAAGGCAGCGAAACTTTGTAGATGAATCATCTAGTTCAAATACTGGATCATCAACAATCACCCCTTTAAAGAAATTTCACCCATTCCGGGTAACATTACAGGTGGTTTACGAAGGGAATGTCCCATTATTGGTAGGGGGTAATGGTCCTCTTAATAACGACATGTGTCAGCGAAATTAACTGTTGGTTGTAAGAAAGGTAAGCTGTTTTCAATGCAATCATAGAGTGTTCAAAGAGCGGTGTACAATAGAGGTACTGTAGTGCAGCCACGTGGGTCCGTCTGACTGCTGTACCCTGATTTAATCTACGAGACTGGAAGCGTGTCCGCGCCTCGTAACAGTCAGTAAATATATTCACCTTGCCACATGTGGCGCACGCTAACTTTTAGTTAATTCACCATGAACTTCAAAATATTATTACGATATCGATAGCATATAAGTGTCGTTGAAAATGCTACATGCATTGTTCAGACACCATTTTAACGTCATATACACACCAGCACACAGCCAACTTCGCCATCAGGAAGCAATGGGAACTTTTATTGTACTTATAGGTTTTATAGAAGTCTGAGAAGAGCTTCAGTGAACTGTTTCATTATTCAAAAGAATTGATGGCGTCAATATTTAAATCGTAGAATAGAAGTTGCGGGTGATTGTATAATAGAAATAAAAATACATTATAAACATTCATCAGTACTTTTTATGCATTAGAAATATAGACATTTCTTGTATTGTCTCTAAAGATCATGCTATCTCCCTCTTGACTTGTTAGTTGTGAAATACTTCTCGAAATACCAAACTTTCTAAAATAAAATAGGAAATGACTATTCCAATATAGGTCTCCTTCAACATTACCATCAACAGCAGTGTATCAGACCAACTGTGGTGTTAACCTTACTCAAACAAGCTGATATTATATATAGAGAGAGTGGAACTCAATTCAGTATAATAAAGAACTCGTCAAATTACGGTTCTTTACTTCACTAAAAGTTTGATTTCATAAGAGAAAAAGATAGGATTTTCAGGATTGCAGAAGTTTTGTGCAAGTGAACAATATTGAAATAGCGTCGTATACAAAAATGAAAAGGTTTTCTGTAAAAGGGATACAAAGAAGAAAAAGTTCGATGCATTTCACTTATTTAAATTCACTCCGAAGTAGACAATCATGGGTAAACTGAAAGAAAGAATCGGTTCAATTGTATTGTATGACGAGACGCACACAGTCATGAATGAAGAACATTATACTGACTGAATCATCCACTAAGGGATCGTCTGTACGATTAAATATATCAAAATAATTCTTCTTTTGTAAATATTTTCTTGGCGCGTTTCAATCAGTATGAATGAATTCATGGTATACGTTTAGTCTTGCGACTCTCCATTGACAAACGCGGGACGTCAAAGTCGGCAGCGGGTACATGTATTGTGCTCTGATTACAGGGCTCGGTCTGCATTAAGTCAGAGTACCGGTATTGTGTATGTATTATAGGAGGCTGGTGTACATAGGTCACAGACATTGTGGTGGGATTATAGGGGGTCACGGATGGAAGCGAGATAGTGTGTCCTCAAAACAAATATCACAAACATTGACATCTAAATACACATAAACTGATGTGAGTAACATCCCTGGCATGAAGTGACTCATTTGGATATACAGTACGACAGTTAGAAGAGATAAGAGGAACAATTCATCTCATGATAAACGGATGGAAATTACCAAGCAAAGCAAAGTTACAAAAGCATTGAAAAAACTACGTCAAGAAGTCAGCGAGAGAAAAACATGTTCAAGTGGTTTTATGCATCCTCTTTCCACAAGAGAAACACCCTTCTGATTTTCGATCGTAACCTCTGTTCTAGATGGGTCATATTTCTCGTTTTTAGCAAAATGCCATAGCGGCGAAAAGGGTACCATACATGTATGGTATCCCTGCATTTTATCCAACGAAATCACATTTATATGGACTTGTTTGCTTGCCTTAGAGATTTAACGAGCGCTTTCAGTCGATTTCCCCCTAATCACGGATGTGTCCAATACACATAACATGAATCAAATAGTTTCTGTTTTGTCTCCGATTATGTCTCCTTTATATATCAGAAGATTTATAGTTAATTGTCTCCACAAATTCAAATGGCATACATGGCGGAAAAGACATTAAACAAGAACACGTTTGCCGATAGTTTCTGTTTCCAAAAATTGCATTATGATGTATCAATGGCAAATGTCACCTTTACAACGGTTTGCTGATTGCACAACTAACAAAAAGTGTCTTGTCATCCAACTATTTATAAAATAACATATTACATATTTATGTATATTAACCAAACCGGGTGTGTACTCACCGAGTCTCTGATGAAAAATAAGGGTCAGTGTATGCGACCTATGGTGTACATGTAGCAAGTTATATGGGTGCCAGGACTGAGTGATGGGATGATACATCAATAACAGAAAACAAGGACAGGTTGCCCAGTGTACACCTATGTCGATACCAGTAGGTGACAGTCAGACCTTGGGTCGACATGTTCAACACGGTTCACGTACATGTATGTAGTCACTCCAGAACAAACCTCACGCCAATGTTAGGAAGTCATTTTCACTGCCACTAATCCTCTTTATTGTAGGAAGCTCGGCCTGTATGACGAACATTTAGGTGCCAGAACGATAGATTTGATACCAAATTTCAGGCAGTTTACAGTTGCCGGACTTGAAAGGCCCCTTTATTGGTTGCCAATTTGCTTAAGTTTGTTATAAGGATAATTGTTACCATGACGAAGTACAGTTCCTTTGGACAATTGGGCAACGCTTTCTTTATAATTCCAGTGAAAGTGTTATCATAGCCAACAGAGGACTGGACCTCTTTAAGTTAATGAGCCTGATGAGCAAAAAAGTTAAGGAAACGTGATAATAGAAAGTTATGTTCTCACCAGTTACGACACACTCCAACAGATAGACATGTACAGTCATATAAGTTCACAGCTTCTGTACAACACCTTACAGTTTACAACACCTTCAGTAACTTCAGAAATACTGTTATGAAAATAATACGTACATAGAGCTATGTTAAATACGTTTCTGACAACCAGTTTTTACTGAAAAGGTAACTTTTTATCAATGAGGTAAAAACGACCTTCAAACTCTCGGGTAACGAGGCTGCCTAGAATTGCTCAAATGATCTAGACTGCTAGAGGCTCTTATTTATTTGTTCCAGGGTCTTTCTGATAGTCTAAGCCAAGCCACGGACTTCTGTGGCCAAGTTAAAAACATAAGTCGTAAAAAGAAAAGAGAGTTGTGCTTAAAGGGAGAGAACTCATGACGTTCCCCAGTATCTCACCTGTCCACTGTAGATTGAGCGTGTCACTCTCACATTCAGGACCAGATCACAGACACGACCTGATGACGTCATCAACACAAGGCTAGCTGTAGACACGTGTTTACTTTGTTGACTTAGTGCTCGTCCCCTGTACCGGAAATACAAAGTGTTCACATGGATGTATTTTGGTCAACTTTGTTCTGAAGAGATGCTCGTAAACAGAGAGTTCATTTGAGTCTAGGCAGGCAACTTTGCTGTTCTATCCTCAGATGTTTATCCTTGAGGTCATAGCGCATATACATATGAGAGATAAGTGTTTCGAAAGTCTTTAAAATAAGGATCACCATTATCTTCAGTAAAATATTTTAAAAGTATTCAGGCGTCATTTGTCTGAATAGTAATCATGTGAAGCCTGAAGAAAGTCTAACTTACTGGTGACTTCACAGGTTGTGACGTAACTGACCATTCTTGCTCTGTATGGCAAACTAAAATAAAATGTTTGGACAATTTGTTATTTCTTGTGCCTTCACAATGATGGATATTTGCATAAATAGTAATCACGTTTGGTGTGCTGACCTCCTCCTATACATGGCGTGTATACTGGAACACGGTATAATATCAGTACGGAACGGTTGCGGTTGTGTGGTGTAGAAGTGAGGCGAGATGGTTGAACGCAGCTTTCTAGACTACTTCACTTGTATCACGGCTGCTAGTATTATAGCAGGGAGAAATCCCACAACGTTGAAATTCACTGTAGAATTGCACCCACACCTTACTGCATGTAGAACATCTATATACAGCAGACAAAGTTGCCGAGCCCCGGGTTGGATTCGAACCCCGGACCGCTTGAACCACTAACCATTGCGCTATCCCGCCTCCGTGTGGCAAAGAAGGTTATACATTAAGTCTTACAATATTTGTTACTATTAAACTCTAAGGTAATGCATACTTTTCATTTCTACACTGCCCTGTATGGATATTAGTTTTATGAAAAGATAGGTATAGTTAATGCCCACGTACATATAACGTTCTATAATGACTTCTCCTAAAACAGTCAATTGTTTTCGTTTAATATTCGTCAATTAAATGCTACTTACTTGTATGAACACCAGAGTTGGCAGAGCCTCGTGTTATACTCGTGTCGACTCCAGCACAAATCTTTTTCTCATATCGTCAGCAGGCACTTCCTCGTCTCTTGAACTACGTGACGCACACGGATGGGACAAGCTTAACGAAATTAGGCGTCACAAATATAATGAACTGTTCTTAGTTTTCTTGATCATTACTTTGTTTTAAGGCCCATGTAAGCTTTGAAAATATATACTGAAATGATATATAATTAATAGAATTCAGTTTACACAATGCTGTTATGGTTCAACACTACATGTCTCTGTTAATGTTCTAAGTTGCTTAGATACATCTTAGATACAGGTAGAGAATGAGGAGAAGGACTTGTGGGTTTCAGCTACAAACATTACACGAATCTCAGACCTAGATCTCAGGCCATGTTCATTTCTATTAAAACAAAACTTTAACACTATTAAATTCTTCCTTCACTTTCTCAATTCAGAATTCAGATGAAAGAGATATCGACACATGATAATTTTGCTGAGTGGTGAGAGATACAGCACCTGTCTGTACGTCTTTCTTTACTTTCCCTATTACTTTCCCTTCTACTTCTTTCATTACTTTCCCCATTACTCCATCCATTAGTTTTCCGGTTATTCATCCAATTATGTCTCCCGTGATAAGTTCGCGTTCCACTGCAGATCTTTGCTTAGGGATACAGAAGTTAAAATTTATGATTTTATGTTGTCATTGTAGTAACCTAATACAACTCAGGGATTGCAATTGTAGTTCATACAAGCAGTGTGTGCGTAACTCTCCCAGCTTAATTCCAAACCATGCAAAAACCAGTGTTGATTATAATGTTTGGGTTACCAGGTTGTAGTTTAAATATCATCCAAATCGCGTATGACAAAAAAACATTGTCGTATAGCATAAGAAATGTTTGCCTGACAAACCCCGTACGAAGCAGTCTTTTAAAAATAAAATGTATGATTTAACAAAGTCACTGGGGCACAATCGCCACTCACAATTTTAGTTTTGGCCCGAACGTTATAACACCTGTGTGTGTTGATCTCTGCCCGTCTGCTCTCCGCACCTGAGTTTACACCTGTTTTGAGGCACACTTGTTGTAGGGTTGTGAAACACTTTGTTAGACCTCGCCTGGCATCCATTTGACCTTCGACCTGTTGTCAACTTTCCTGCTATATCGGGAAAGTGGAACGTAGGTCGACACTATGCATGTTTGAAGCCAGATCTGACGGAGTTTTCTCATAAAAACAACTTGAGGGTAAAATATGTTTGGATGTTTGATATTTTTCAAATATTTTTTTAATGAAAGATAACACTTATGAGCAAGAACTGACAACACTAATAATGAGCTTTCGAAAACATTTACCAGTCAGTTAGGAGTGAGACAAGGGTGCATTTAAGCCTTTTTCTCTTTACTTATTTCATAAATGAACTAGCGGTACAAATATATACAAACTGTGGCACTCAGCTTCATCCGAACATTATCCAGATATGTATTACTATCGCTTGCAGATGATATCATCCCTTTTCTCATCAACAATCGAATAATAACAGAGTCAAAATAATGAAGTTGAACGTTACTGTGATATATGGAAGTATGAATAAAACACAAGTTACTGTATCTTAAAATAGAATCCAGTTATCAAGTAATGAAAATGATTAGCTTAAAGGAGAAAACCTAGAAACTAAAGTACCTACAAATATGTCATGGAAACATTCACATCTAGCAAGCAAATAATGTGTTATGTGCATAGGAATCTGGAAGTTTAAGGAAACGTTGTATACCAATCCTTTTTAAAAACATATCTGATGTGAAGATACTCCCATTTCCATTATATGGGTCAGAAGTAGGGCTCACACCACTGTGCATGCTCTTCCTACAGAGGTTACTCCCTTCATATATATCCGATCCTAATCTCTGTTAGAATAGCGCTGAATTTCACGGCTCCAGCCAACCGGGGAAATGAGGAACCTCGTACTGTATCCCTGTTTCTTAACCAATCAAAACTCACCTTTCAGCGGCTACGTCGACCGAGTGACTTTAAAGATCTGAGCATTTGAATCAAAAGGGTCTTGCTAATTAGCATATGCCCTTCCAATATGTCTGATGTAAATAACACACATGAACTATTTTCTGTATTTGTCTCTAATTTGGTTTTCTTTATTTATCATATCATTTATGTCACAAAATCAAATAGCATATTTGGCGGAAAACACAGTAAACCAGAAAACGTTTATCTTACGTTTATATTAGCATTATGACGTGTCATTTGGAAATAAGATAAGATAAGATAAATCTTTATTGCCCTTGGAAGGGAATTTGAATTGTCATGAATTGAGCACATTTGAAATACAAAAATATATAACAGGATATAAAAAGGCTTAAATATACAATAATGACAAATTAACAATAATCACATGGCACATGGATATGACAGGCTGGAGGAGTATAATTTAAATATTTAAATGAGTAATGCTTGATGGAATAAATGACATTTTGGTGCGTCTTAATTTTACACTCGGAACTCGGTAGCGTCGTCCGGATGGAAGGAGTTCGTAACAACCATGCAGGTAGTGATCGCTGTCTGATATTATCTTTTTACCCAGACGCATGAGACTATGAGAATATATTGATTCTAAAGTATCAAATTGTCTCCCTGAAATTTTTCCTGCAATGTTGATCACTTTTCTCAGTCTTCCTTTTTCCTGCAAAGACAAATTTCCACACCACGACTGAATGTTAAAACCGAGAACGGATTCAATGCTACTTGAATAAAATAAAGACAACAGGCGAGAGTCAATGTTAAAAGACCTAAGTTTCCGTAGAAAGTGGAGTCGCGTTTGGCACTTCTTAAGGCCCCTTTACACAGACATAAAGACCGTTGTGCGTCCTCTGTGCGACCAAAAAACATAACAGATCGCCGTTGGGCGGTCAAAGGAGGCAGAATGGTTGCTAAGGTCGTGAGGAGGTGGCACAAGGGATGTTGAGACATCGCGGTTGATCGCCAAGAACGCGGAGGACGCCAACAAATTTTGAACATGCTCAAAACTTCTGCAGAGGGGTCGCCGACGATTCTGGTCGCTCAAGGGTTGCTCCCATGACGCAGAAAGGTCGTACAATGGACGTTCTAAGGTCGCAAAGGACGCTCAATGATCGCCATGTAAGAAATTCGCTAACGTTGGGCGATGCCTCTGCCTCCCTTGTGCCTTCCTACTGCGTCCTCTGTGCAATCAGAGCCGTTTATATCACGACCGTTCTGCCTTCATGCAGCGACCACGACAACCTTTGTGCGACCATGACGAGTGTTGTGCATTCTTTCTGCATTCACTCAGCCTTCTGTGAGCGTCCTCGTAAATTCTCCAAAAAATAGATGATCGATTCTTGCATGTTTCTTTGTTTCTGTTGGCAAATCTTTGATAAGACTATGGCGCCAAAAAGGAGCAAGACAACAGAAAAGTCAAGCAAATAAAGATGTATAAACTCACTTGTAAAGAAGCGCCATCACATATTTAACTATAAGAACGGAATGCTGCTGTCGGATAGAGTCGATTTGAAATGTCTTTGTTAATAACAAGTTTTGTAAAGAAGTACGCATTTCATTCATTCGGGTTTGATACTTTTATCATAATCTTTATTCAAACACATAGATACGGGTGTTTGAATAGCTTTTTTTCCCAGAATGTTGGGTAATTTTTTTTACAAATTAAGAAATACCGAAAATAGGACATCGTAAAACAAGCCAAAAATCCCCCTTTTACTCTCTTTTTACTTTTTATCTCCCTGTTAAGAAGATTTTAAAAAGAGACTAGTTTTTACAAAGTATGATTTTCAGAAGTATGAAAGATAATGTTTCATACACTTAAATGTAACCCATTTGAATGATGAAGCCCTGTTTCATTCGTATGTTTACCAGTGGATTTAATAATTTCATGTATTTTTGTATATAATGTACTTCTTTAGTTTTTCATATTCTTCTGCAAAAAAAAACAATTTTATTTTTATTCATTGCAGCTACAAAAGCTGATTGGTTGGTTGTTTTTTACTTTTGGAATGGGACAGAAACAATTGAGACTAATGCAGCTTATTATAGACCCTAGTCTATCCAGGTTGTCGAATGCTCCCAGGGATCACTGAAGCATTGTTCAGGTATCGCAGAGGAGGCAGAAGTGTTGCTGCGTGGTCGGCCAACTGTCGCCATAGTTGTGAATGGAGGCACAGCGAAGGCACAGAGGAAGCAAAGAGGAGGCCAACTATCGCCATAGTCGCCAAGGTGGCACAGAAAGGCACAGAGGAAGCACTGGGGAGGCACAGAGGAGGCACGGAGGAGGCACGGAGGAGGCACAGAGGAGGCTGACGGGTTGTACGGGGATCGCCCTTGATGCTGAAATGTTGTTAGGGTTGCACAATGAACGCCGAGCGAAGGCAGCGTGGAGGCTCCGTAAACGTACAGGTCGTTCAAAGGTCGTCATTGAAATTACCGTTATTTGCATTTTAGGTCGTACAAAGGACGCACGAAGATCGCAGGAGCATTTACACAGAAACGGGATTTCGCGAAATCAGCCGACCATTGAGCGTCCTGTCCATTTTTTTGGTCGCTCAATGGTCGTACGAAGGACGCGGCTCTGTGTAAAGGGGCCTTTATATACATAGTCCACATGTGGTGAGAAGGTTAATTTATCATCAATTATTGTACTCAAGTATTTGTAGTTGGAGACAACTTCTACCGTTTCTCCGTTAATGACAACAGGTGTAGTGGTCGATTTATTTCTTCGGAAGTCAATTACAAGTTCTTTTGTCTTCTTTATATTTAACTGGAGATAGTTATCTTCACACCACTTCACGAGTCTTGATATCTCGCTCATGTAAGCTGTTTCATCTTTGAATAGACAGGAAGTCAATGCTGAATCATCCGCACATTTAAATAAAGAACAGCTCTCGTTGACACTAGTGCAATCATTCGTATACAGAATAAACAGTACTGGCGATAATACACATCCTTGTGGAGCGCCGGTATTTATAGTGAGTGTTCTTGAAACCGTGTTTTTTATTCTAACGTATTGTGATCTTTCCAAGAGAAATGATGATATCCATTTGCTGAGGTTTGAATCAACGTTTAATGCCACAAGCTTTCTAATTAGAATATGAGGTTGCATGGTATTAAATGCTGACGAGAAGTCCAATGAAATGAAATTGAGAGAAAGCACTCAGCAAGGTCAACACTCTGGTTACGAGGCAGCTGTGCTTTTACAGCCAAATTATGTAATAGCCTCTGCCTTGCACTAAACACTGGCAGCACTGATCTAACTGTATAAGGCTTAGAGAGAACAGGCAATGTGATGAATCTCATGCTACATAGTACAATTTAGAATCACCTTGGCTAAATAATCTTTGCACAATTTTAGCGGTTCTAAGCCTTTTCATCTAAACATCTAAACATTCTGAACGCAATATTCCTTCTAGTTTGTTCTGGAGAAGAAGATGAAAATAGATTTTTATGTTTTGACCTGTGAGGGCCTTTTTTTTATAATATCCACAACGTTCAGTTCATAGTCTAATTAACAGTTCTTAATTCACATTGATTACATCAATTTGACAAACATGTCCATAATGGAGACTTGATCTTCAAAATATATTTCACATTCCTACTGAATAAGATTAACTGCAAAGTTACTTTTTTTCTCAATTCTGCATTTCTCAAACCCAAGTTAGGACTCACATATCTAAAAGATGAGATGACTCTTCCTCAGGTGTTTTATTAGGGATAAATTGAAGACTGGTTGAAGTGCCATAAAATATCAGTTCAAAATTCAATTTCAAAGGGTTTTTTTAGGCTGTGGCCTATATTTGGGGTCACAGGGTCACCAAATTTACAAGTTAGAATCCCCATTGGCTAAAGAGTTTGCACCCAATATTACAGCCTTCTAGGTCTATTTGTTCCAGAGGAAAGGATGAAAACATGATTTTAGGTAATGGCCTGTGAGGCCCTTATTTGGGGCCACAGATACCCAAATCTACAATTTAGAATCTCCATTGGCTAAAGACTCTTTACGAAACATGACAGCCTTCTAGGTCTTTTCATTCTGGAGAAGAAGATAGAAATAGTATTATCTTATCATTTCAATACCAGTCATTTGCAGTTCACATATCTCATGTAACATAAAAGAATTCTTAACTCCTCTTCAATTTATTCCTTTGTGGCTTGTCACAATATTCAGTTCATAGGCTATTCAATAGTTCTCATTTCACATCGATTACATCAATTTGAGAAACATGTCCACAATGCAGATTGTAATCTTAAGTCAACATATATTTCACATTCCTACTGAATAAGATTAACTGCACAGTTACTTTTTTTTCTCAATTATACATTTCTCAAACCCAAGTTAGGACTCACATATCAACAAGATGAGATGACTCTCCCTCAGGTATTTTTTAGGGATAAATTGAAGACTGATTGAAGTGCACATAAAATATCAGTCCAAAATTCAATTTCAAAGGTTTTTTTAGGGTCACACAGGGTCACCAAATTTACAAGGTAGAATCCCCATTGGCTAAAGAGTTTGCACACAATATTACACCCTTCTAGGTCTATTTGTTCCGGAGAACCAGATAAAAACATGATTTTAGGTAATGGCCTGTGAGGCCCTTATTTGGGGCCACAGGGTCACCCAATCTACAATTTATAATCTCCATTGGCTAAAGATTCTTTACACAACATGACAGCCTTCTAGGTCTTTTCGTTCTGGAGAAGAAGATTAAAATAGGATTTAAGGTAATGGCCTGTGAGGCCCTTATTTGGGGCCACAGGGTCACCAAATCTACAATTTAGAATCTCCATTGGCTAAAGAGTCTGTACACAACATTTCAGTCTTCTAGGTCTATTCGTTCTGGAGAAGAAGATGAAAATAGGTTTTTAGGTTATGGCCTGTGAGGCCCTTATTTGGGGTCACTGGATCACTAAATCTACAATTTAGAATTCCCATTGCCCAAGGAGTCTGTATACAAAATTTCAGCTACCTAGACCCAGTGGTTCTGGAGAAGAAGTCGAAAAAGTGAAAAGTTTACGGACGGACGGACGGATGGACGGACGCCATCCCATGCCATAAGCCCATCGGGCCTTTCAGGCCTGATGAGCTAATAAATAGAGCCATGGGCTCTGTAGCTCATCAGGTTTTATATTGTTAAATGATGAAAACTGACATAGATATAATATAATGCACAATCCCTAGCCCTGACAGATCTAAGTCTTGTCAGTGCATAACAAAAACATGACTTGACACTAAATTTTGATAAAGTTGGTTGTCCAAGTATCACAAACACTGCAAAAACATTGAAGAAAAGGTGATCCTCCCAATTACAAGAACAATGCCTTGACATGTTGTATTACTGTCCTTAAAGGGGTGCGCCACTTGCAAGTTACACCTTGCCACACCCTCTCTTACTCTCTCCAACCTACCACCACTTCTCACAAACCCCACGCCATGCCTTCTAACCCTCAAAACATCTTGACCAAGAGGTTAGGTCTCATACTGCCTACAGTATCTGGAACCGATAATTTGGTTGAGTTCATTTTTTAGAGGTAGAACAGGTCAGCATATTACCTGACTTCCTGATCACTGGACCTTAACATGTTGTTATAAGCTGTAGGCAGATTGGGACTGTAGGCAGTATGGGACGCTACCGACCAAGACTTTCACCCTCTCTTACGCCTAATTATGTAATAGCCTCTGTCTGGCACTAAACACTGTCAGCGCTGATCTAACTAAGGCTTAGAGAGAACAGGCAATGTGAGGAGTCTCATGGTGCATAGTACAATTTAGAATCCCCATTGACTAAATAGTCTGTACAAAACTTTTAAGTGTTATAAGCCTTCCATCTTGGAGAAGAAAATGAAAAAGGTTTTTAGGTCATGGCCCATGACGCCCTTATTTTGGGCCACAGCTAGGTCATCAAATCTTTAGAATTTAGAATCCGCATTGGTTAAAGAGTCTACACAAAATATTACAGCCTTCTATGTCTTTTTGTTCTGGAGAAGAATATGAAAATATAATTTTAGGTCATGGACTGTGAGGTCCTTACTTGAGGCCACAGGGTCACCAAATCTACAATTTAGAATCCCCATTGGCCAAGTTGTCTGTACACACAATAAATTCCAGCTCCCTAGACCAAGTGGTTCTGGAGAAAAAGACGAAACAGTTTTCAGGCGGATGGATTGACTGACGGACGCCGGACACCATGCCATGCCATGCCATGCCATAAGCCCTTTAAGGCCAGAAGACCTTAAAATCCGAATGGCTCTTCTACGTTTCTTCTCATGACCTTTTACTTGCGACAGGGCGTTGTATCAACATTATTCGTGAAGAAAGAATCTGATATCTTTGTCGCTTAAAATTAATAGAAGACGAATGCCATATTTTACTTAGTCCGTATTTTCCCTTATTAACATTTAGGGGCTCCTACCTCCCGCCGCTTATTAGAGGCCCGGCTCTTATTTGAGCCCCGGCGCGGCCCTTATTTTATTTTTCAGGTTTGACCAATACACGTAATAACCTCTGATAACCGTTTACAATAACACAAACTCCTCGCAATTTGATGTAAATCGACTTTAACGGGGTAGTTTAATCCTCTAAGTGCCTGGGAAGAGATATGGGAAATATTATATTTAGTAGGGGGTGATCATTGATGCGATATAAACCGGGCCCCTATTAGAGACCCGGCTCTTATTCACCTTTGGGTACCTTAACCCCGCGGCTGCTATTAGAGGCCCGTGGCTCATATTTAAGGAAATACGGTATGCCCTGTGTTCTCACATCTAAGAGATAAATATCTGCAAGCATATCATAATATATACCGTAATGTTATGAAAGTGTCTGCCCTACTATCAAACACAAATACCAAGATTATTCAAAACATGTCCATATGTCATGTCTCCATGTACTGACAGAATATAATACAATAATGTGACGTGATATTAAGCTGTAACGTGCATTGTACAAATGCGTAAATTTGCATTCACTACATATACCACAGGCCTGTGGCCTTAAAGTATTGACTAACGATTGATTGGTCCAACTTGAAAGGACAGTCGATTATTTTGAATAAAAGATATTGATACGACAGCAGTTCCGCGGTTAATTGCTACAAACATACTCTACATAAGCGCAGAATGAGTTGAAAGTATCACAGCCATTAGCGGCTGAACAAGAGAAAATGATAATGTCAGCATAATTATTTATATAAATATTATTTTTATTTTCATTTTGTTGGGTTTCATTTCGGCGTGACTATATTCAATATTTATTCCAAACTAAAAGCATTATACTTATAATAGGAATTTAAGAGAGAAAAGCTTTTATCTGTACAAACTCGTTGGATATTCTCAGTTTGTTTTGAAAGGGGGGGGGGGGGGGGGGGGGTAACCAGTGCTTAGATTGCCAGTATGTTGAACTTTGTCAAGCTGCAAGGTGTATGGTATAAGGGAGGTAATCCAATGTATTGGAAGGGAGATAATCCAGTCACATTGAATAGCCCCTATCACTTGTAAATATTATGTTACTATGTACACTGGGTCCACATGTAAAATTTTCGGTTATCACTCTTAACCGGCTCGTCTTCACTATCCTTAGGAGGGATTTATACAATGCTTAAAGGCGCTGTGACAATTTTCTTACTGAAATAAAGTGCTCTCACAAAAATATAAATAAGTGTTACCAATGACTACATAATACTCCTGAATCAATGTAAAGGGTTCTTTAAGGAATGATCATTGTTCGATTAGGCCAAGCAAGTCCATTTCCCATCGAGCAGCCATTTTATTGTGTTCAGCAAACTGAGAAACCTTTGTATTAGCCCTAATGGAATAACGAGCTAGATACCTTTTACTTCCCTACCAGGGAGCAGGGCTGAAACGGTACACTTGAGCTTCGGTTCGGTACATATTGCGGTGTAGGACCCTTGGTTCAGTACAAGAATGTCATTAAATATATAAACTAAACCATAACAAATCCCATGTTTTTCTTGAAAATTAGTTTGTACAATTGAAAATATAATTACATCTGAGTTAATACATAATTGTTTACCGTAAGTTATATATTTGGAATATACCGAAAAATCACGATGTACCGTGTAGTGAACCGAAAGTAAAATACTGTGGTTCAACTACTGCAGCTGTGAACAGTTTCACCCCTAGTGATCACTCCCTTCAGCTGGCCAGGTCAACACAATGTGATAATACATAGACAGACCTGCTCTCCAATTAGAGACTTCATTGATTTATTATCTAAGGTTGAATATCTAAGTTATCTCAAGTAAGACATTTACCAAATCTACAATTTAGAATCTCCTTTGGCAAAGGAGTCTGAACGCAACATTTCAGCTTGCAAGAGCTTTTGTTCTGGAGGAGATAAAAGGTGTTTTGGGGTCACGGGGTCAACAGATATACAATTTAGAATCCCCAATGCCTACCGTAATGAGTCTGCACACAACATGTCGCTCTCAAGACATTTTGGTACTGAAGAAGACAAAAGCGAAAAGATTACAGACGGCCAGACGCCGGACACCATGCCATGCCTTACACCAATTGGGAAGTTATTTCTTTGAGTTGTAGGTTATATGCTATAACCGCCATCTGCGCAGGTTGATTATCTCATAACCACCGTGGTCGATTATGAGATATTAGACCTACGGATACAAATGGATTTGTAAAATTTGGCAATTTTGTCAAATTAGAAACGAAAGTTTGGTAAGTAACGAAAGTGGGATTCAAACCCTGGACCTCTATCGTTGAGCAGCGCCTCTACCAATGGAGCTACGGAGGATCCATACCGATGACTGTTCATTCTGCTGTGTCATGGCTGTATTGATATTTTTTTTCTAGTATTATATATACATATGTATGTATTATCAGTATAGGTACCAATTTTTGTCTACTTTGTGTATGGAATGAAGGATGAAGTTTCGAGTCAGTCATGAGTGTATTGGGAATGTTTCACCGATATGTTGGTCATGTCATATAAATCAACAAAATACCCCTTTAAAAGGCATATATAAAATTATTTTAGAAATAGAGTGTTCCGCGGGAGTGTAAGGCAAATAATGACCCGTGCCAAGCGGTTATGGCATATAAACTCGCGAGGGCGTTAGCCCGAGCAGTGTTTATTGCCATAACGCGAGGCAATGTTTACCACATAAGCCTATCGGGCTTTTCAGGCTAGATGAGCTAAAAAAAATTGGAAATTGTCAGTGCATAACAAGGACATGACTCAACACAAAATTTTGATAAAATGGGTTGTCGAAGTATCACAATTCCTACAAAGATATTGAAGAAAATGTGATCTTCCCCAATTTATATGGAATAAACATATTCCACAAATCATCAAACAAAATGGTATAAAATTTGGAGAGAAACAATACAAATCTATTATAGTATAAAGTAAGTTTCAATCCTACTTGTAAGTCGAATAACAAGTGTAGAAGCGTTCACAGCTCACCTACCCCTGCTTCCAAAAATAGTTTGACATAATTGAAAATAGGAAAGGCACATCTATGGAAATGACTTAACTGTGTGTAAAGTTGAATGAATATGGAATGTACAGTTCCAGAGATAAACTTTTGACAGTATAAGATAACATAAATAACATCGACCTTGTATTCAGACAGGAAGGATTATCAGGTGTGGGGGTTAGTAATATTTCCATGGAAACTGCCAAACATTCATTTCAGATACAGGTCCTACCCTCATGAGGCATATATTGAG
Organism: Gibbula magus; assembly: GCA_936450465.1. Lineage (NCBI taxonomy): Eukaryota > Metazoa > Mollusca > Gastropoda > Trochida > Trochidae > Gibbula > Gibbula magus. The sequence goes on along the minus strand of OW388296.1, from coordinate 73,354,444 downwards.
GTCATGGGAGACATGTATATAAAGTTTGGTGTAGCTAGATGGTATAGTTTGGGAGATACTTCCTCACAGAGTAACTGTTAAGTCATGTTTCCATGGAAACCGCAAACAAATATATTCAGAAATAGGTCTAACCCTCAAAAGGCACATCTAGACACTACAGCTAACATATAGCAAGTTTGGTGAAGCTATCATGTTTAGTTTGGGAGATATGCTCTGCACAAAATGACGACCTTACAGAGTCACTGTTTTGGTCATGTTTTCATGGAAATCGCAAACAAATAAAATTCAGATATCGGTCTTACCCTCAACAGGCACAACTAGAGATCAGTGCTCACATGTGTAGCAAGTTTGGTGAAGCTAGCATGTATAGTTTGAGAGACATGATCTGCACAAAGTTTGTGACTGACTGACAGACTACCAATTTCCAAACGCAAGGCATAACTCTTGCCAGTCTGCATTACTGGCTGATTTAACCCTTGCGGTATTTCCCTAGCTTTCTTGTGTCGAGGCAGTGAATCGCTGCACTGAAAATGCATAGCGGGCCTGGATTTCTAAACACAGATTTCTTAAGGAAATACTGCAAGGCCTAAATCAGCCAGTAATGGAGACTGGCAAGAGTTATGCCTTGCATTGGGAAGTTGACAGACGACCTAAATGACACTAAACTGATAAATAATATTATTATATGATTGCAGGTGAAATACCGGGATCTATCAATGAAAATAAACTGTGTTATCAGTCACTAGTGAAAATAACAATGGAACGTGTTATCAGTCACTAGTGACTGATATAACAATGACCTGACGTAATAAAACAATGCTCCGACGTCATGACACGTTCATGACGTCACATTGTTGCTGAGGCGACAGGCTCATTCTGGAGCCGACTTAACGTAAATGCAAGTCGATTTCGGTGAATATGCAAAGATTTGGTCATATAATAAATAGAAAATTTGTCTTTTCTTGACAAATACCATGTTTATCTCATCTCGTGAGGTAGAAAAGTTATATATTTTCACTCGTGAAAATATAACCTTTCTACCTCACTCGATGAGATAAACATGGTATTAGTCAAGAAAAGACAAATATCCTCTAATTATTACTCAACTGTGGTGAGATCACTCATTAGATAACATTGAGTTGGTTACACACATGTGTGATACCACCGCGTGCTGCCGTAACGTCATAGTCGTTTTTGGTTGACGTCACAATGTTAACCCCGCGAATGAAATAGCGGCCGACCTTTTTGCAAGTGAGCGTCACTAAAAACGCTTTTCTTGCAATTCCTCGTTTTTTTACATCATTGAGTAATAAATAAAATACTAAACTTGATCCCGTTTGAGAACATGTTTATGAAACTCGTGAATGGCATCGGTATTTAACTCACTTTCGCTCGTCAAAATACCAAACCATCCACTCGTTTCATAAACATGTTATCAAACGGGACATCGTTTAGTATTCTATATATGATTCACAAAGTCCTGACCAAAACCCAATGAACATTTTATCACAGCCCTCAACACACTACACTGTACATACAAAATTGAGCTTTCTAGCATTACTGGTTCTGGAGGTTAAAAACAACTTTAAACTGCCCCTCTGCCACAACCTATTTTTCGGAGTTGGCTAATGAAAATAATAAATAGTCTCCATCTAAGAAAGATCATATTCCCCAAATTTGAACTTCATAGTATTGCTGGTTCTTGAGAAGTTGTTGATGGGGGGTCAAGTCAAAATGAACAAATAAGAATCTACATCTAATAAAAATGTTATTCTGAAAATTTCAGCTTCTTTTCCCAATTGGTTTTGGAGAAGAAGTTGTTCAAAGGTTTTCAGAAAACTGCCTACCACACCCATATTTGATTAAATTCACAAACTAAGATCCTATAGGTGCAAGGAACATCCCCACAAAACTTCAGCTTTGAAGGTGCAGCAGTTGTGGAGGAGAAGTCGAAAATGTAAAAAGTTTACGGACAATGGCACATGCCATAAGCCCATCTGGCGTTTCAGGCATGATGACGTAAAAATTTGAAAAGTTTACAAAGTCAAGACAGACAACATCCTGATCACATCTGACGGACGCCATTTGGCCTTTCAGGCCTGATAAGCTTAAAACAATAAAGTAACGGCTAGAGTACCATTTATTTCAGAATATTACAACCCCTCAAAAGGTCTGATCAAATATACATTACACATTCTGTTTTTACACTTCTCATGATAAATTACATAAGAATCACACATATGAATGGTAACATTTTGCCGATAGACATAATATTTTGATGATTTATTAATCTTTAAAATAGGACTACACATCATTAGAAAGAAAATATATACATCAAACAGTATTCCTAGGGAAATTTAACTACATATTGGTGATGAATTAAAGATATCTGGTAAAAGGTCTGTTATAACCTCAAGCACATTTTTCTGATTAGACACTACAACAGTCACAAACAAGGTTGAAAGTGAAAGTTTAGTATGGAGAAGCTGTTTTTTTTTCTTCACAAAGCTTCACACACAAGTTCTTGAGAAGAAATCCAACGTCGATCTTCAATCTGTAGCGCACTTATCTGCAAACAGATTATGTTTTCAAATGTCTTCTCATAGTTCCGTAAAAAGCATGGTCCCTATTGTCAATGTGTTAAAAGGATAACGACCATGTTGTACAGTTTATTTCGACCCCAACTTACTAGAAAGCCAATCAAGACCTTCGTAAAGTCCATCTCCGCTAGTTGCACACGTGGCTTGAATGTACCAGGGTCGGCTTCCTGATCCTTGTTTTCCTCGTGTCAGCTCATGTAAATGCAGCTGTTCGGTAACTTCTGAAACAGACATTGCATTCGGCAGATCTTGTTTGTTGCAGAAAACAAGAACGACTGCATCTCTCAGCTCGTCTTCAGCGGCCATTCGTTTCAACTCTTCCTCCGCTTCCCGTATTCTTTCACGATCGTTGCTGTCAACAACGAAGATAAGTCCCTGTGTATTCTGGAAATAATGCCTCCAAAGTGGTCTGATTTTGTCCTGACCTCCGACGTCCCAAACCGTGAAGCTTATATTCTTGTACTCAACGGTTTCAACGTTGAATCCTATGGTCGGTATTGTTGTCACGATTTCACCAAGCTTCAGCTTGTAGAGAATGGTGGTTTTACCGGCGGCATCCAAACCAACCATCAGTATTCGCATTTCTTTCTTACCAAACAAGTTGGCAAATGCCCTTTGAAAATAATTCCCCATTGTTTGTACTGGTTATTTTACTATGCCACTAACAAACTGGTACACTCTCGGTCGATCTGGGAAACACAAATATGGCGGATAGTTAAGCTGTCACCCTCATGCTACTTCCCTCCCAACATATTTCATTTAAAGTACATATTAACAATTCTGAAAATAAGTCGGATAAATACGTTTATTTGTTGATATGTTGGGTTTAAAAAAATATAATATCATATCACTGATGTAGTTTATTTCAATCGATACTGATGCCTACTCTTTTTTTTGGTATTAATACAAGATTGAAATAGTAAAATATGAAATATTAATACTGATACAGTCAAATTGGAAAATATTAATGAAGGTTATATTTTGCTGACTTCACAACTTGATAAAGACAAGTGCACATTTATTTGGTTGAAAAACAACCCAATGAGAACTGAAGCCATCCATCGGCGCTGCGAGTTAGGAAAACGCTACCAGCATATTGTTTATAAGAACAGTTTTTGTACACGTTATGTGATTTTTGTTGTTGTCAGCGAATACATCTTTAGGCTTTAACAAGTTGTAAATTATGTAAATATAGCGTGTTTCATTTCATGCAATGCAAACAAACCAAGGTGGCGGATTTAGTAGTAATGACGGTCACGGGCACATGGCACAAGTCCAGGTGAACTGATTCACTCATCAGTGAAATTGTTTAGGTTACGAGTCCTGTACATATTTATTGTCATAAGGAGATAGACATTATTTTGCTTGGAGTCGATAAATAAATAATTGGAATAGTTACAACAAGAATAGCCTACATGTGTAGGTGTTACTAAATTTTACATGTACAAGTAATAACCCTCATTCAGAAAACTGTCGATATTAATCCTACAAACTAAATTGAAACTGTTGTAAATTACTTTTAAAATTATTTTCCGTTTAAATCATGAGTCAGGTGACACGAGCGGCAGTGTAAATGACATCAGTGACCATGTTGGGCTTAACAGAGATTATGCTCAATAGTATTTACTGGTTTAAAGGAAAATACATTACAATTTTGTTTTATTCGTTTTTAACTGTTTGATAGTATCATGGAAACGGTACTTTAGAGACCACAAGAATTGGCGGTGATGGATCAAAATCAGATAAAGAGTTTGACTATCCGTTATTAACTATTTTCATTTGCTTAAATCACATTCTATTTTAAATCGTTATTAAGTGTTTGGGAGGAATCAAATATATTAGTAGTTAAGAGACGATCAAAGTTAGTGAAGATAGATTAAAATAAGATAAAGAGTTGTTAAACACCTTTTCAGTTTCTTCTTACATTACAATATTGCCATCTTTTTATCTTTAACTCTACAATTTATTGATAAAAGCGGATGTCATCCTTTTATTATTTTGACAAAAACAGTAAACTGGTTCATATTTATTCATAGACAAACCAATGTTAAGGCGTTAAGATTTAATTTACTCCTTGTCTTTGAATTCCAGTGCAGTACCCATGGTTCTCTAGTTCCAACCTATGTTCGTAGGTTTCATCGCAATGCATAGCCACCATGACATTTCAGGCTTTCTCCCTGCAAAAATACTAGCAGCCTTGATGGAAGTTAAACACTCTAAAAACAGCGCTAAATCCCAACTCACCTCACCCTCTTGCGTTTTGGTCATGTGAGGGTTTTAGTAAGTAGTGAATACGTTGTTCAGAAAATAGCACATTAAATGCTCATAGGAGTTGCGTCCCTTTGACCCTGTCACTTCGCCTCGCGCCGCACCTGACACGTTGTAGATTGTGACACATTGACTAAACACGTTCATTGAACTTGCGTCGCATTTCCACATTCATATCACTTCCGCGTTCTTTGAAGGGGGTAGATCTTAACTTATCAAACCTTGAGATTTATTAAACACAACTGTAAAAGATCACTCATCATTTTATGCAACTTTTGATAAAATGTTACTGTAGGCTAATGTTTCAGCCACAAGTGATTACTAGTTAATGAATGCTCATTGGCTGATTTAGTCGCGCTATATTGGCCTATTGCGTGTCACATCATGTCGCACAGACAAACTATATAACGATCTATGCCAGTATGGCCAAACATTGTTCAACTTTGCTACTGTGTTAGACGGTTGGAAGTAAACTTAACAAATTTCGTAATTTACATCATGTCTGTCAATTCTGTCATTTTACATGCCTAAAGTGAAATACTCACCTCACCTCAAAGACGCATATCAGAGCGAAAAACGACAAATAGCCTAGAAATTAATTGTATTAATGGAATGATCAAAACAAAGATTGTAAATTTGTAGTTGCGCAGAGTTGTTTTAAAGAAATAAGCAGAATTCTTGATATCATCTGATCGAGATACTGATGTAAGCGGCGGGCTTACAAGCCAAGATACAACACAGTTGATGATACCGGCCTCTCCATATACAATTTTAAACGTTTACTAAAATTCATTGAGCCACCTAGCTGTTATTCAAAGCTCTGGGTGGATATCCCATGTTATATAGTTGTAATTATTTTGTCCTTGAAAACCGTTACTTTTCTATTATGACATTTGATCTTGTATGTATATATACAAATGTAGAAAATAACCACACTCTATAGCGCCTATTAAATAATGAAGCGTCGGTAAAATGTAGCACAACTGTCATTAAACCTAAAGGGGCAGTAGCACGTTTTCTCGCTTAAATAAGTTGATGAACTATATTTGAAACATAATTTCACTCACAGTAAAACACCCGGGAAATCAAGTTAAAACATGAGTACACATGTTTCGGTAAAGCCATGGGAATCGTTTTTATAATTCGAAATAATAAATGTGTTCACATTAAAATGGCCGCCATGCAATTTTTGCTTTGTACGCAATACTGTCATTACTACTACGGATAATTGGTTTGTGTAATAAAATGTTTTACCCTCTAAAGTAAATATAAATGACATAAACTATCATCATAAATGGAAAATTTGAAAAAATAAATGTTGCAAAAAACGTGCTGCAGCCTCTTTAACATATGGTAGACTCTTGATCTGCGTATGGCGAATTTTTGCTTTGTAACTAAAGTTTGTGTTTCATCGATAAAACCAAACACATTGACATGTTTAAAGAGGGTTCTATTGGGGAATTTAGGGTGGAAACTAAATCTGTCATTCTCTTACCACAGAGGTTACTCCCTTCAGATTTCCGATGCTAACCTATGTTGTTTTTCGCTTGAAATCGAGGGCAGAAAGGGAGTGTCCTGATTGGTTGCAATTGAATGTAGTTGTGCAATCAGCGACGCCGTTGTAAAAATGATATTTGCCAATGACACGTCATAATGTTAAACTAAACGTAAGACCAACGTTTTCTCGTTTAATGTGTTTTCCTTGAAATACGCTATTTAATTTTGTGAAAACTATTGATCACGAACATGCTTATGAATAAAAAAGACCAAATCAGAGACAAATACCAAAAAAATATTTCATTTGTGTTATTTACATCAGACATAATCGAAGGACATATGCTAATGAGCAAGACCCTTTAGAGTAACATGCCTAGATCTTTGAAGACACTCGGTCGACGTGGCCACTGAAAGATGAGTTTCCATTGGTTGAGAAGCAGGGATACAGATTCCGCTTTCCACCGCTCGAGGGTTTTGCTTCTGCTCTCGATTTTAAGCGTAAAACAACAGAGGTTAGGATCGTAAATCTTAAGAGAGTAGGCCTAACCTCTGTGGGAAGAGAATGGACTGACTATGGCTGAAATGGAACAGTCGTAATTTGTACATAAGTGCTCCTAGCTAAGTGTGCAATAACTCAGCATTGTGTATTCCTTACATCCAAATTATCTGCAGATGCGTATCTATATTCACTGGTAGGGAACTTGGATACAGTGAGGGTGGAGTATTTGTGATTATTGCGACAGAGTCCTCGTGATATGTAACAGAGTCTTTGTGATTTTAGCTTCGGTATTAGGTCAAGGGTAATGAGCGATAAATGGGTTGCAGATATACAGACTCAACGTTGTCAGAGAATTGAAGTAACAGTTAGTTAACACATATATCAATACGTGACAACTAATTTTATGATTACCAAATAACCACTGATAATGTCGTAAAACCACTAATTGCCACAAAGTAAATAGTTTTTCATAAATTTTCGGTACAATATTAGTAACCGGTGCACATAGAATTGTCTAAACAGAACATGTTGTTCCGATTAGAGTTCATCCTCTTATATCAAAAAGCATTCGGTGTTTAATCAGTACAAAAACGTTGATGTCAGTTACCTTGAAATTTTCTAATGTGTCACAGAAACAGTGTGATTACAAAATTGATGTAACGGACGATTTCTACATTGTCACAGATTATTTTAAATCACAAAATGGACGTTAATTGGCTTAATTCATCAAATATGATCTACGAATTGGATAAAGAAGCTGTTTCTGGAAGATCATCGGAACTGTTTTCTTCATTAGAAAATCTTATGGCATGGATGTTGCTGTTTTTATGAAATTTTACTACATCAGAAAATAACTGAGTAGCAGTGTTATTTTCACGGCAATCACCACTTGCAAAGAAATGGAAAATGTCGTCCATTCCTCTAGCTTGTTTTATTAATGCAAATAATGTGTTACATAAGGCAACAGTTCTTGTAATTCATGCATTCTAGACTTGAAGAGGTACGATACAAATCTAATTTCAGTAAAATGCTTAATTTGGTATTATTTTGTAGAAAGATGTATTTTCAAATCTAATTAAGGCAATCAATAGAGATTCACCTCCGTATTTGTTCAACAATTGGCAGCCCCTTATGACACCGCGAGTGAAAGCATTTCTTCACTATAATGTCATCATAAAAGTAAAATGTATCCTTTTATTAGTCAGTCTGTGTTTGTTAAAAGAGATGATATAACGTGAAACAGAAATAATTATTGTCGAGACATTATGTAGATATTCACACACACTAATTACACTGTAAAAATAAACACAATTAAAACATATTGATTCATCACTCATTAGTCGCAGTATTTTATAAAATATCTATATCTTCACACTTATTTCACAATATGTCATAAAATCTTTAAAACAATTTTATTTTTTTAAAAACCCGGAATATTACTTTCTTTTAACCGTTAATTAGATCTAATATCACAGAGCAAAATCTTTTTTTTTTTACCATAGAACATAAAATAATGCACACCAATATTAAACGATCATCTTTCCAAAGATAATAAAACAAATCATCTGAGTTACGTATGTGCATGTATGTCTAGACGCGTTTTATAAACAAGGAACAAATCTGCAAGTCTACCCCCAGGGACAAAGAAATTATATACCAACAACAATGCAATATAGCTTAATTCAAGATTGATATATACAACTGAAACATAGTTAGCCTACATGTACATCATCTCTTAAAGCCAACTATCCTTAATTTGTAAAAATGATTGGAATCGTCGTTTTGAAATCTCCTTAATCTGGTGAGGCAGGAGATTTCATGGAATATGGTTCCCTGGCTTGTTTTATGACATCACACAGCATTGATTGCAAAGTCCAAGAAGGAACATTATGACGACATCACCTTGCACTAACATTATGTCCATGTTTCATAAAATTTGAACTTAAATACCAAACATTATGAACAACGAAAACAGTAGCAGTTTCAGCACCCCATGTGTGATTGAACAAATATCATACTGTCATTAATGAAAGTTTTTATATTTCTTAACGAGATATATCTTCATATATATTCATACGTTCAAAATCGAATGCTTGACTGTTGAAAATTTGGTATAAATTATTCTGGCTCCTATGTGTAGATGACGATTAAGGGTATGCATAAACACTTGTCTCCTATGCTTCCTATCACATCATCGGCATTCTGTGAACAACATTGGCATTATGATAGTGTCAACTATTTCTGGAAAGAATTGCTGAGGTCTCGTTATACATGTATACAATTTTTGGGCTTTGTCAGGAGTTTATTTTTTGAATATATATTGGTATGTTTTATACTTCGTATTTGTGTCTGAGTTTAATATTGTCCATTGATTGAGGGGTATGTCAGTAAAGATACTTGTTCAGATCGTGAATGGATATTACAAGAGGAATTCGCCATCCAAATGTTGATAAACAATGCATGTGGCGTGTTGATTTTTCCTATTTGAAAAGAAAATAATATAAGAATTTTTACCATCATATTGCCATCACAAATTCTCCGTAACCAGTGATAAAGACTCTGTGACATTTATGAAATATGTTTATTTATTTTAGCATATATCCTTGTGCTGTTATTTTACTGATAATCTTGTAGGACATTCATTTTATATTTTTCTATTGTTGTGTAGTATTATTATTACTGATTTTCTCATATTTCTTGCGAAAATGACTTTAATTACAGTTTGGGATTTAATTAAAGGTATATGCGTTAGATTTGTTTGTCAACGAGAATACAAATGATTTAAGATAACATTATGTCTTGACATGGAAAGTTATAATCTAAAATACCAGAAACTAAAGTTGTTATTTTCATTTCATCATGTCACATTGCAAAAACCCTGTACAATAATACAAAGACTCTGTGACAAATGACAAAGACTCTGTTACATATCACAAGGACTCTGTCGCAATAATCACACATACTCCACCCTGGCTGTAACCAAGTTCCCTACCAGTCATATTATACTTTGGTATTTGAAAAATCGCAAATATTAGAAAACGTTACTTGGAAAATATGCTGAATCATCAAAACATTTATCTTGTTCTTTTTAAATTCTGGGCATTTTTCTTTATTCTACTGGACTGTCTCATTATCAGACATAGGTATTTGCTTAAGGATTAGCTGTGTTATTGTTTTAAAGAGGCAGTAGCACGTTTTTTCGCTCAAATAAGTTTATGAAATGCATTTGAAAAATAAAGTCACCAAGAGTAAAACACCATTCTCTCTTCGGATAATCAAGTTAAAAAATGAGTACATGGTTCAGCAAAGCCATGGGAATCGTTTTTGTTATTCTAAATAAAAAATGTGTTCACATTAAAATGGCCGCCATGCAAGTTTTGCTTATACACAACACCATTATCATCACTACGGATAATTAGTTTGTGTAATAAGATGTTTTACTGTCTAAAGTAAATATGAATGACACAAACTTTCATTATAAATGGGAAATTTGCAACAACAACAAAAATGCTACATCACTTTTAAGGTGTCTATGGGTCTATACAATGGCTGTCTAAGTGTTGGGGGGGGGGGGGGGGGGGTTACCTGCATTGTTTATAATAATATCCCGTTTCCGATTTTGTTCTTTTAAAGTTGTCCCTTCAAAGCAGGCTGCAGAACGAGGCCGTCTACCCACATTGATGCACTTGAAGTTTTAGTATATGTTCTTAAACGACATTTTGTCATTTTGTTTCGAACTATGAGGGAACCTAGCTCAAACTGTAATTTGCCTCTTGGTAACGTCTCTTACGACATACATTGAAATATATTTATATACTTAGTACGTATTACTTACACATCTTTCGTATAGAACTGCTTTAAGTGACAGCATTTGTGTCTGTTGTAAGGATTGGGTTTGGAGATGAGTTCCCGAAATGAGGTCCTCTCACAAAAAGGTAAATAATTGTTACCAATGGCTAAATAACACTCCTGATCCAATAAAAAGAGTTCTGAAACGAATGTACATGGTTCGGTTAAGCCATGCGAGTTCATTTCCCTTCGAGTGGCCATTTTAATGTGTCTGAACTCTCAAAATTGTTTGAGACATACACATCTACGCCTCGCACTGAGTTCAACAAAATTGTCTCTGTACAAGTCGCACCATTTTCTTCCAATACAGAAAACTGTTATCAATAGATGCGGCTTAGCGGGTGGTGAAATACATGTTTTACCTTCGAACGTTACATTATAATTGTATAAACTTCATAATAAATGGCAAATTTGAGAAAACATAATATGCACAAAAACGTGGGACAGCGCTTTCAATCAATCTAATCACAACTTTCGATAATTTCATGTAGTTCCGTCATTACTTTCGGGACGTATAACATTGCACCTAGTTTAACATTGTAGATTGTGGTTTACATCTCGTGTCTGTCATATCAAGCAAACGTACAGATGAATGTGGTCATTTTATTAATGTAAGTGATAGTAAAAAGTTACAATATAATTATCTTATCCAACCAAAACGTATGTTTTATTGCTGCCAAATAAAAAATTTATAAATTTAAGAAGTCACATCTTAGGCGTAGAATTTCTGCTGTTTATGGTTTGATGAGGCAAATACATGTATCGGTTTATATATTCTCATATTTTCTAATTAGTCTCCATATTTCACCGTTTATAAACATTGTCTTCAATATACGTGTATAGTTTGTATCGAGATCTATCAGTCAGTTGGTCTGGATGATTTCATCGAGAAGCGAGGTCACTGAGCACATGCGCTAAATAGTACTAGTATATAGGACAGATACACTATGCGAATAACATACCGATGTATCAATTTATTGTACGCCAAATATAACATAATGTACAGGTATGGCAGCATACAGCAGTGCTGTTAGCTGTTGTGACCATCTAAACGTATTCGTAAACGACACATATGTTTATTGAAATACAAACTGGTATGACATATTGAAAGTATATAAGTTTAAGCTCTTTCCGTGGAACCAACCTTTATCTCCCCACAGTAGCAATGGACTGACCCAGGAGTAACATTTCTTCCAACAGTCTCCTGCAAGAGAAATCCACCAATCAAAGCCAAGACCGGCCTGTGAGAGCCTCGTGTTAGCAAAATCAATTTTTATCGTGGAGCTCCGTTTGGGCAGCTTTCAGCAAGGAAACCGTCATATCTAAGGTAAGCCTAAACTGCATTTTTTTCAAACTGGTTTCAGTGAGTGATAATTCTCAGAAGGTAAGGCATTCACACGAAATATGGGTTCATAACAGTTCCCTGGTTGCATAGATGGCCACTTGTTCAGCCGGGATATTATGAAAATGACGTTTTCAGGAGGGATTTCCTACATTCCGGTTCCATTCAGCCAATGAAGGTCGTTGAACAGATGTCCTGCAGCAGACGACACAGAAACCCTGCTTCCACCCCACACTGGTGTCGTCCCATAGAATTCCATAATGTTCTAAGGTTGAAGTTGGATTTTCCAAGTTTAAAGATTAAGAATCGGGGAACCAGTTGCTATAGCAACAGATAGTTATTGATTAGAGTAGGAGAATTCCCGCCATCTTCTGACAAGTCCAATGAAGGGCCCGCCAGTTGTTTGTACCTCGTCCTAATCAATAAGAACTCGCCTCCACTGGGGTTGCTACTGGGTCAGTTTGGATTCCTTCTAGAACGTAAGGCAAATGGTTTTACTTTTAACTCCCTTCGCTCCATAGTTGGACAAGTTCCCTGGCTTGAGAGGAACTGTGATGGACTGGTTGACATACATATGTATATATGATTAATGTAACAGTCCCATTCAAGTGTTAATTAAGGTATTGATGTTATGGTTATATCCTATTTTGAATGGTGTGTTTCATGAATAATGTAGTGATTACATTGATTTACATTTTGAAAACCAATGCTATTTTGAAAAAAAAACATGAATGTCCTGGATCATCATTCCACCAGTATATACCTAGATGAGCTGTTTTCTGCAACAACTTAAAGAAAACTCAATATGATTGTACTTGAAAAAGAGATCGACTGGTTCTTGAATTGAATTGAAACCCTTATCATTCAATGGGTTGATTTCCGAATTCATGAATTTTGAAAGTGGGGGAGGGGTTCACAAGGGGGTCAATCATTTACATGCAAAATTTTAAAGTAAGATCTCACAAATTATATGCACATTTTAATTTGTTTTCATCAGTGTAGCTACAAGTGCTTTCTGCCTATGAATAATCAGGTGTTTCCTTCAGTTTACATTAGCCTTTATAGACAAAGCGTGAGGCTGTTCATCTCGTGTGTAAATAATTGATCACCTACAGTGATCACCATCATACCCAGGATCTATAGTCCTGTATTTCTTTATCTTTACAAGTTGCTATTTGGGATGGTTGATGGGGGATCATGACATTCATAAGCTGAGGAGGAGGAATGCCTCTTAGTATATTTGTGTGGTATAAAATAAACCATATAATGAAGGACAGCACTGAATTTTAGATACAGAATTATATGGGTATTCACTATCTTTATGTACAGACTGCTACATTTCAGTACAATTTTCAAGCTTATATAAGTATATTATCTATGTCCAAACATCATCTCAGTGAGTACAGAAAGTAAATCTCCATAACATCTTGTACTTACCATTTACTTACAATTTATAACTTGGTTTACTTTTTTGGGGGGAGGCGGGGAGGGGGGAATATCTTAAGGCGGCAAGCAAAAAAAAGCAACTTTGCTCCAGATGAAAACTGTTCAGGGAAGCAATTAACAGGCACAAATTGATTAAGGAAATCATAATTTCTATTGGTAGGAGAACATGTAATCCAATGTAATTTTTTGGCCTAATATTCTTGCTGTTTTTCATTGTGAGACTCTGAGACAAAAAGGATCATTTCGTGTGAAATATATAGGGAAGTAAGGTAAATAAGTGTAATTGGAGAATGATTAAATGAGGATGTGACCCACTGACATGGCTTGATTCTGGAGGAGACAACTACATCTGCTTCTAGTGAGATGAGTTCACAGTCCAGTGTAGATGCTGACCCCAATAGGAGCATGTGATCCAGTGATTGCTGTATATCCATCAAAATATATGTAACCCACTCCTTCAATACTTCACCAGGGAGACTTGAGACTAGCTATACGTAGAGGTTCGGTGTCAATCTACCAGGTCTCCAGATAATTATTTTGATTCAGGGGTATTTCACTCATCTCATTTAAATTGAGGCATAAAATAACATTTTAGTTAGAGTATTCGATCACTTTCAAAATTTGGTTTTGTGAGACAATTTACTCTTCACCTGTATTAATGATATGAGAAGTAGAATGTCATGATAGTAACACTGTTTCAGGGCTTGTTGTACAAGAAAGTGTCCCCCGAACATGGATAATGATATTAATGACGGCTCATTACGAAAAAGTTGTAATCGTCACTTTTATACAGATAGCTATTGCTACTATAGATGATGTATAGGTCCGACATGTAAAACTGAAACAATATTGACAGGTAAATTCACGCATGTAAATAAAATCTGAGTCATATTCTAAAGAAGCTTTGCATATCTGTCAGTCATTGATTTAATTTTTTAGGCATATATCTGAATTATCTATGGGTACTTTACGTAGATGTTATCTCGAGCCCTGTCTTCAGAGCAGTGACTTTAAGGATCTTTGATGAATGACGTATCAATACTGTCGTTGATATTGAATATTTGTTCTGAAAGTGAGTTTCTGATTCCAATACTGTCACAGCATATTTCCAATGCAAGCTGGACATTGATCGTTAGTGAGTTATTAATCAATCACAATCACTAGAGTCATTCCACAATAAATTGGTTACCAGACTGATTAAGCCCTAACTAGAAGAAATCAATAACATTGACAATAGACTGATTGCATCATCAAGGTTACCAGAATGATTGCCATGGATTGGTTATAGTTAACTGGTAGCCTACTTTACTGACAAATTATTCTTCATTTATAAAGGAGAGCAACAAAGGGAGGTAATGTCATGAGTTTTTATTGTATTATTAAGATGTAGATAATCAGACATCGCTAGCACAGATATTCATTGGAATAGCGCTGTCTCTGGAAAGTGGTATGACAACTTCATTTCGCAAATTGAGGATTGTGATTTTGTGAAGTCGATGCATAATTTTGTTTTTTCTATTTCCAAATCTATTTTTTTTTCATCTGGAAAATATCTTCAATGTTCTAAAAAATGAATGTATGGAATTATGCTTCTTAATCACATTGTCATTCCACCCACATGAAGATTTGCCTGAAATAAATTGAGTACTTAGTGTTCTATTCTGGAACTGATAGAATATATTAGTCTACATTTTCTTTCATATATGAAAATGTCTCTGTAACATCGCTAATTCCCTCTCTCCAGTTGATATTGTTTCTTGTGCGTGCAGCAATATCAAACATCTACATTGTTGCAGGAGAACAATGGTAGCTGGCCAGTAAATGGAGTGAAGTATCTTTAGTGCCTCGTCCTTACAGTAAAACCATAGGAGGAGCTTGAACCATCTGTCTTAGGCCGAATAAAAAACTCTTACAGTTTGTCAGGCATGGCGACATCACGCAAACCAGGTTTTTATTGTTGTTTAAAAAGTTAAAAATTTGCTGAATCCAAATCTATTTGTCTATCAATATGTGGATCTGCACGGACAAATTTGTGTCCATTTTGTATACTTCAACCACTTCCAAGCTATATTTTGATGAAAAGAAATAAAATGTGCTCGTCCCTCATCATTATTTAATAATTATATCCTACCGCCCTCGTCACTTTTAAGAAATAAAATACCAGAGAAACATTTAATTTTTTTTCGTCACTGCAGGGGGGAGGTGGGAAACTTCAAAGGTTATTTTTCAGTTTATTATTAAGTTCATTATTATTTGGATTCATCTTTGAAACCAGATTTTTGCCTCACACTTTCGAAAGGTTACTTTTAAGGTTAATAAAGATCATCATTTTCATTATCTGGATTTATTTCTGAAAACAATGATGGTTATTTTACACTTGCG
Organism: Gibbula magus; assembly: GCA_936450465.1. Classification (NCBI taxonomy): domain Eukaryota; kingdom Metazoa; phylum Mollusca; class Gastropoda; order Trochida; family Trochidae; genus Gibbula; species Gibbula magus. The sequence goes on along the minus strand of OW388296.1, from coordinate 73,338,561 downwards.
AAAGGTTATTATCTTTATCATTTTTATTATCAGGATTTGTCTCTGAAACCTTAAAGGTGAAAAATGTAGGTGAAGCATGTTGGTTGATGCGTTTTGTATTATCAGGTATTTTACATGGTAGAAAATTTGTTGAGTAATCCTGGTAGCTGTTTATGATAGGGTAATGATACAGTAACACTGTAGCTGTTTATGATAGGGTAATGATACAGTGACACTGTAGCTGTTTATGATAGGGTAATGATACAGTGACACTGTAGCTGTTTATGATAGGGTAACGATACAGTAACACTGTAGCTGTTTATGGTAAGGTAATGATACAGTAACACTGTAGCTGTTTATGATAGGGTAATGATACAGTAACACTGTAGCTGTTTATGATAGGGTAATGATACAGTGACACTGTAGCTGTTTATGATAGGGTAATGATACAGTAACACTGTAGCTGTTTATGATAGGGTAATGATACAGTAACACTGTAGCTGTTTATGATAGGGTAATGATACAGTGACACTGTAGCTGTTGAAACAAGATGGCCCAAACCATTCTTTTTGGCCAGTTTACAGGGATAAACAAACAGGATTGGCAACTGACCCAAGAAAGGCAGTCATTCATTTCTAAGAGAATTCATCTCGTAAACCTAGTTCTTGCTATGTTAAAGGTTATCCTTCCCTATATATTGATTAAATCATTCATGTGGAGTCTGAATGGATAGAAATAGGATTAATGGTAGTATGAAACGAGGTTACCAAATAGCAGCCACAATAGTGTTTGTAACGATGACAAAATGTACAATACATAGAGGATATTATATGAGTGTCTATGACATACTATGTTTACGACACGAGTGCCTGAATATTAGTATTTCCCGAGCGAGAGCGAGGGATATACCCATATTCAGGCACAAGTCTGAGTGTCATAAACATAGTATGGCATAGACACGAATATAATATTCTGTTTATTACCGAAGTCGTAAAATTAACATAAATACGCTAAAATCCACTTTCAACCATAGTCTGGCGACCCGCTGCACGCATTTAGAACGCAACGTCATAGACGAAACGTGACGTCATAGCATTGTTTATGACGTCACGTCACCATGACAAAGTGATATGTTGCCCTAGGGCATCGTATGAAAAATATGAACCCCGATATGATTGCTCTCGTAGGTAATAAAACTCTATAATTTTTAAGCAGCTATCAGTAATGCATTTATATGGAATTGAACCTAAACTGAGGTTGCACTGTATTGTTTCTGCAGTGAATTCGAATGTATACTCGAACTACTTGCAATACAACTGTGTATTAATGCTTCCAATCAGCAATGTATTTAGCTAAGGTGCTTGCCTCTTTACTTGCTGCTGCATGAAAATAGTATTAGAATTGATCAGTTCCTCGCGCATATATTGATCTGCAGCAGGAGGTGGAGATGAGGCTGTGCAGTCAAGATTACACCTCTCACAGTTAGAATAAGTCCTCGCTGCTAATTTCTGTTCAAGGCATGAAAATGTTATCAAGAATTTGGAATATGAATCAGTTAGAATATGTCATCCTACTTCTAGTTTCTTTTCAAGGCATGATAATGTTCTCCAGAATTTGGAATATGAATCAGTTAGAATATGTCATCCTACTTCTAGTTTCTTTTCAAGGCATGATAATGTTCTCCAGAATTTGGCATATGCAACAGTTGGAATAAGTCATCATACTGCTAGTTTAATGGCAGGAAATGTTCTCGAGAATTTGGAATATGAAGCAGCTGAAATAAGTCTTCCGACCCCTAGTGTCTCTTCAAACCATGAAAATGTGAATGAAATGAAATTTGGAATGTGAACAAATATCTTTCATTTTGGTAGCTGCATGATCTGACCAATTTACTTGCCTTGTAACATGTACTTCAGACTTTGGAATGTAGAACTCATGTCTAACTGCATCATCTGACTGATTTATTTAGTTCGTAATGATGTTCTTCAGACTTTGGAATGTAGAACTCATGTCTAACTGCATCATCTGACTGATTTATTTAGTTCGTAATGATGTTCTTCAGACTTTGGAATGTGGATCTTATTTCTAGGTAAATGATCTGACCTTTTGAGGCTGTCTCTCTAGGTGACAAAAAAACTTATTCCGACTTTTAAATAGGAACCATTATAATCTCTCTTTATGCAGCTGCATGATTTACAAAACAGTATCTTTAATGTAGATAGAAAGACAAGGATATTTTATTGATGATCAACTTCTTTATTTGATCATCAATAAAATATCCTTGTCATTCTATTACACCAACTTCTAGAATGCCTCAACAGAACAAGTTCTACGGATAGTGAACTTCTATTGCCATATCTAATAACTTCGTCTTCTTCCCCTTTATCACAACAGCTTCTATTCCACTTCAAATTTTGGACTTTTCATTGACCATCTATTTGAGTACTTCTGAGGGGCGGATCCAGAGAGAGATCCAGAGGGTCCGAACCTTCACCCCTGTTGAAACATATTGCATGTTAATTTGATGGACGTACGGGTGAACCTCAGCTACCCCCTTTGTAATTTGTGAGCTCCCCCATCCCTAGACAATTCCTGTACCCGGCTTTGATAGCTGAATGACCACATGAGTTCCTTTAGCTAGCATAGGAAATGTTGTTCAGACTGTGGAATAAGTGTTAATCTATCTTTTATTTTGATGACTGCATGATCTTTTTTGGGTCATGAAGCTAAAAATGTTGATTCATCTTCTATTTGTATGTGTTGTAACTTGGATAGATGTTGTTCATGATATGTTTGATTAATACATGTGTGCTGGTCTTAATGTAATTGTCAAATATAACATCATTAGAATATGAGCCTTAGTAATGTGTTTCAACTGGATTCTGTTATAATCATGTAAAAATAACATATATTTGTTAACAGGAACGTCCCCTCGACCAAACAAAAATACCTTGATAGAACCGTCTTTTTCAGAAGATTGTTTTTGGATATAGGCACGCGTAAAATTGAATAAACAATGTTATTGAATGTATATCTATATCTATTTTCTAACTGACACTTGTTTTAAAGCAAAATGTAAGATATGGCATTTCTAATCACTGAAAATTTACAGGACTGAGAGAAGGATTATTTATAGCATGAATTGAGCAAAATCCTCTTTTCATGACATTATGTTCTTCAAAGTTCAATAACGTTGGACCAACTAAAGTTTATAGTAAATTTGTCCTGCAAACCATCATGTTTTGACCAGGGTTCAAGAGTCCTCACGTTCCAACCCCATGTTCTTTGGTTCCTTGGACTCGTTCTTCTATTGATTTTGTGATAAAAGTTCTAACAGACTTCTCTATAAATCAAGTTTTCATTCTTATGTGTGGCTGTGCTCAATTTCTCTCTCACTTCATGACACTGATGTATGAATATTATCAGAGACAGACTTCTTTGTGTTGCAAATTTTATCAAAGTTTCTCCCCATGGTTTTGTACTGCTGTGATTTTTAGTAAAATTTATTATTTTGAAATGTCGATGCAAATATGCTTGTACAACATAAGATTTGACTGATTTTCTGACATACACATTCTTAACATGATTTTATGAATTAAGAATGGTAGAACAAATGGAATCGAGTATGCAAGTTCAGCAACAAAGCAACTTTAAAGTTCCATCCATTGTGTTTCAGAATTATTTTATTCCGCTTTAATACATTCCGACTCACCATACTTGCTGTTTACAGTGCTAATTCACTCGGCTTGCATATTCATCCCGAATCACCAAATATATCATAATTACTACTTTCCAATTAAAATAGAGCAACATCATTATGCATGTGCAGAAACCGAAACTACACGTCCAGGTTACATGCACAGTACTTATATTACCTATTAAACATGATCACCCCACATTTATCAGTTTGTTATAAATAAGATTCCAAAATTATGTTTGACTCATTGGCGCGCGCCACACGCGATACATTGTCCGGTTTTCGATCAGAAAGCACTACTTTTACCTTCATATCGTCAATATTCTAAGTCGACTAAGATCAAAATGGCAATTTTCGGCAACAGTCAGTACTTCCTGATACCATAACACAATTTATAAAGTTTAGCATATGTGACCCCAAATAACACAATGGATGTACCTTTAACAGAAAATATCAATGAGGGAATGTTTAGATATTGAGTCAAGGTTTACCTAGCATATAAATAACCACTGAAGAGTGTCATAGTGAGAGGTGGTTCAAGTAACATTTGACAGCAACTCTTACAGAAAACTGAAATAAGGAAAATGAAAACATTGACTCAAGGTTTACCTGGTGCATTTTTAAGCAACACAGGGATCCATTGAAGGGTGGCATTGTGACAGGTTATTGATATGTTCTTCACTGTCATCAAGTTCAACCGATACAAAACCAATACCGATCTATAAACTATACCGTATCTTTAACATGTTCCTTAATTTCCATAAGTTCTACTTTTTGGTGTTAAATGTCAGAGTATCCTGTGTATTCCTGGAATTCCATGAGAGATGGGTAACAGACATGGAACCATGAAATAAAGATGCTAAATCATAGCCCTGTAGAGTATATTGACCACTGAAAAGGACTTTTGACTCAGAAATGCCATGGCTACTGGAGGAAAGTGATTAATCGATTAATAAGAGTTTCAAGTTAGTGTGAATTATTCACGTCTCCTGAACAATATAACATGGCTGGGAATACAGCGAAGCAGGAGCTGTTTAGGTCTTTGATACACAGTCTCTGAAGAGAGCTCTCATCTCTTAGCATGGTGGCTTAGGGTAATGATCAATCTTCTGCTTTCTGTCTACCGGGTATATCTGTCTATATCTGTCTATATCTGTCTATATCTGTCTATATCTGTCTTCCTATCTATATCTATACGTAGATGAATCTATTGATACAGAATATTTTGAGACAGACGACAAGAAAAAACGTAACTTTGATCGTCTTCCTTTTGAAATTGTCAATTGTTTGGAATCCTGTATCCGGAAGATTTTGAATTCTAATTTGATGAGCGGCAATGTGTAGCTTATCTATCAATCCTCCTGTGCATATTTCATGCCACGCTGGGATTCCAGCCACTGTGTAATGGAACTGTCGGTCTCATCTACTTCACTTGGAAATGAAGATCTCTGTTCAGCTTTCTGACTTTAATCTGCCGTTATAAAAATCTTGTTCTTTCTGTCAATCTGTGCTTAAAATAACCAGATAACTAATGTAGCAGAAAGCTTAGCTGTTCAGTCGTCAACTCCCACGTGTTATTGATTTATTGGTGAACGGATTTGCATCTTCTACCCTGGGGGATGTGAGACCATGTTAGTGCTGGTGGTTGTCAACGTTCCTGTACAGAAGGAGCCTTCAGGCTCTATTGTATTAAAGTAATGTTATGTTTACTTTGTTACACAATATTGTTAAATGTAATACTTATTTACACAATTTATGATTAAATGTATCACTTCATTCCACAATATTTGATTACATTAAACATGCATGGTTACACAAGATGTTTACATTGGATATACTTAGTTACACAATATATGATTGCATTAATAGAGCTATGCAGTGTAAAGTAATACATACTGTAATACATGGTTGTAATTTATGTGTTTACTTTGTTCAAAGTTTTCTGTCTTTTCTCTCTTATTACTTTCAAATGATGTTGTAACTTTTACGAAATGACACCAAATTTATTGTTAAAAAAACAAAGGATAAATTGTAGACTTTTTTCTCGGTGATTTATTCTGATTACAGATGATTTAGAAAACACTTTAGTTTTACATTTTGAGGTTTTTTTTTAGAATGATGAGCAACTCTTAGTAATTGTTCATGACACATGATTACAAATTGGATGAATCATTTCCACGAGTATAATTATATCAGTTTCAAATGTTTTAATATTTGTGTATATAAAATTCTCGAAAAAACAAAAAAGAAAGAGTGTTATTAGGTTTGAAGATGAGCTTTACCTACTTGACATTTAGAAACTGTGGATTATTTAATTCAACTGAATATTTTAAACATTAACCATTGTTCATGGAGTCAAATATCAACTTAAAAGAAACACAATATGACATTTAACAACAATTTGTTCTGTCCTAATTTCTCCTTTATTGTGATATTTTATTGGAATATCATATTTAGACAACTCCAGATGAGTAATGTTCATCAAAAGAAATTGATAAAAAGGAAATGACATTTTTTCCTTATCCTCTACCATATCCTTTTCTTAAGATTTCCCCCTTCTTGTCATCATATTGACATTTCCAGGAACTCTCGTCAATATTTATTTAAGTATTAGCTGGAACCTGACCATCCTTTCAGTCAGAATGCAAGACAGGAAATACTCCAGCCAGGAATTTGGCCCTTAGGATATTTTCATTAGTATTTTAGAAGCAGGATAATATGATTGAGACACCCCTTTGAAGATAATCTTGTTGATGGTATCTCCGTACCAGTTATATTACTTATGTCTGAGATGAAGCTAATTATGAACAGACTCTATGTGCTGATGCAGCCAGTAATGCTCTATGAGTGTTCCACAGGGAGCATGCATTAGACCAAACCTGTTGGCACCAGCATGACACAGCCACCAGAGGGAGCATTCATTAGACCAAACCTGTTGGCACCAGCGTGACACAGCCACCAGAGGGAGCATTCATTAGACAAAACCTGTTGGCACCAGCATGACACATCCACCACAGGAAGCATTCATTAGACCAAACCTGTTGGCACCAGCAAGACACAGCCACCACAGGAAGTATCATTAGACCAAACCTGTTGGCACCAGCAAGACACAGCCACCACAGGAAGCATTCATTAGACCAAACCTGTTGGCACCAGCAAGACACAGCCACCACAGGAAGCATTCATTAGACCAAACCTGTTGGCACCAGCGTGACACAGCCACCAGAGGGAGCATTCATTAGACCAAACCTGTTGGCACCAGCGTGACACAGGCACCAGAGGGAGCATTCATTAGACCAAACCTGTTGGCACCAGCGTGACACAGCCACCAGAGGAAGCATGCATTAGACCAAACCTGTTGGCACCAGCAAGACACAGTCACCACAGGAAGCATTCATTAGACCAAACCTGTTGGCACCTTGATGACACAGCCACAAGAGGGAGCATTCATCAGACAAAACCTGTTGGCACCAGCATGACACAGCCACCAGAGGGAGCATTGTTAGACAAAACCTGTTGGCACCTTGATGACATAGCCACCAGTGAGAGCATTCATTAGACCAAACCTGTTGGCACCTTGATGACACAGCCACAAGTGGGAGCATTCATTCGACAAAACCTGTTGGCACCTTGATGACACAGCCACAAGAGGGAGAATTCATTAGACCAAACCTGTTGGCACCAATATGACACCGACACCAGAGGGAACCTGGAATGGTTATAGACAAGAGGAATTTTCAATCACTTGATCTATGTGTTTGATGTAGTTGTAAAGTTCTTAGCTTTTCTATTTGTTCCTGTTCCTTTTCTGGTATGCTGATGGTGTGTTTACTTCTGGTATACTGATGGTGTGTTTACTTCTGGTATGCTGATGGTGTGTTTACTTCTGGTATGCTGATGGTGTGTTTACTTCTGGTATCCTGATGGTGTGTTTACTACTGGTATCCTGACCGTGTGTTTACCGGTACTTCTGGTATACTGATGGTGTGTTTGCTTGTTGTATACTGATGGTGTGTTTACTTGTTGTATGCTGATGGTGTGTTTACTTCTGGTATCCTGATAGTGTGTTTACTTCTGGTATCCTGACCGTATGTTTACCGGTACTTCTGGTATGCTGATGGTGTGTTTGCTTGTTGTATACTGATGGTGTGTTTACTTGTTGTATGCTGATGGTGTGTTTACTTCTGGTATCCTGACCGTGTGATTACTTCTGGTATGCTGACCATGTGTTTACTTCTGGTATCCTGACCGTGTGTTTACTTCTGGTATCCTGACCGTGTGTTTACTTCTGGTATCCTGACCGTGTGTTTACTTCTGGTATCCTGACCGTGTGTTTACTTCTGGTATCCTGACCGTGTGTTTACTTCTGGTATCCTGACCGTGTGTTTACTTCTGGTATCCTGACCGTGTGTTTACTTCTGGTATCCTGACCGTGTGTTTACTTCTGGTATCCTGACCGTGTGTTTACTTCTGGTATCCTGACCATGTGTTTACTTCTGGTATCCTGACCGTGTGTTTACTTCTGGTATCCTGACCGTGTGTTTACTTCTGGTATCCTGACCATGTGTTTACTTCTGGTATCCTGACCGTGTGTTTACTTCTGGTATCCTGACCATGTGTTTACTTCTGGTATCCTGACCGTGTGTTTACTTCTGGTATCTTGACCGTGTGTTTACTTCTGGTATCCTGACCGTGTGTTTACTTCTGGTATCCTGACCATGTGTTTACTTCTGGTATCCTGACCGTGTGTTTACTTCTGGTATCCTGACCATGTGTTTACTTCTGGTATCCTGACCGTGTGTTTACTTCTGGTATCCTGACCGTGTGTTTACTTCTGGTATCCTGACCGTGTGTTTACTTCTGGTATGCTGACCATGTGTTTACTTCTGGTATGCTGACCGTGTGTTTACTTCTGGTATGCTGACCGTGTGTTTACTTCTGGTATAGTGACCATGTGTTTACTTCTGGTATGCTGACCGTGTGTTTACTTCTGGTATCCTGACCGTGTGTTTACTTCTGGTATCCTGACCGTGTGTTTACTTCTGGTATCCTGACCGTGTGTTTACTTCTGGTATCCTGACCGTGTGTTTACTTCTGGTATCCTGACCGTGTGTTTACTTCTGGTATCCTGACCGTGTGTTTACTTCTGGTATCCTGACCATGTGTTTACTTCTGGTATCCTGACCGTGTGTTTACTTCTGGTATCCTGACCGTGTGTTTACTTCTGGTATCCTGACCGTGTGTTTACTTCTGGTATCCTGACCGTGTGTTTACTTCTGGTATCCTGACCGTGTGTTTACTTCTGGTATCCTGACCGTGTGTTTACTTCTGGTATCCTGACCGTGTGTTTACTTCTGGTATCCTGACCGTGTGTTTACTTCTGGTATCCTGACCGTGTGTTTACTTCTGGTATCCTGACCGTGTGTTTACTTCTGGTATCCTGACCGTGTGTTTACTTCTGGTATCCTGACCGTGTGTTTACTTCTGGTATCCTGACCGTGTGTTTACTTCTGGTATCCTGACCGTGTGTTTACTTCTGGTATCCTGACCGTGTGTTTACTTCTGGTATCCTGACCGTGTGTTTACTTCTGGTATCCTGACCGTGTGTTTACTTCTGGTATCCTGACCGTGTGTTTACTTCTGGTATCCTGACCGTGTTTTTACTTCTGGTATCCTGACCATGTGTTTATGCTACCTACCTGCCAGATTTTGAAGAATACCAATGTAGTCCATATTTGATCTCTTAGATTAAACACTATATTACATTAAATATGACAATCACAATTATAGATTCACTTTCATGCTTCAAGAGAGTGAACATAATTGAATAATTATTTGCATTTCATTTAGACATCAATCATTTTCTGCTTATCTTTGATCTTATATGCTGAGTTCATTCAATTAACACTTAATTTGTTGATACGAGTGTTATAGTCCTCTAAGGATAGCTTGTTTCAGAAAATATGCAGCCAGAATCCAACTTCTTCTTTAAAAATATGTTAATGTGAGCAAGTGTTTCATTCAATCAGTTGTGACATGTTGTTTGAGAGGCATTTAGAAGTCGGTTAGATGAAGAAGAAACATGTTCTATGGATTTCAACTTCTTTATTGCAGGAACGCAACGTTTTGGTAAAGATGCTAACAGTTCTATCAGAAAATATGTTCCCGTGAGGATGCAATGTTTTGGTAAAGATGCTAACAGTTCTATCAGAAAATATGTTTCCGTGAGGATGCGAATACTCTTTTGTTTGTAAACAGTGGTAACATCTCCACCAAACATCACTTTCCTGCAATAAAGAAGTTGTAAATCCATAGAACTCGTTTCCCCTATAGTTGTGAGATGTTTTCCCTATAGTTGTGAGATGTTTTCCCTATAGTTGTGAGATGTTTTCCCTATAGTTGTGAGATGTTTTCCCTATAGTTGTGAGATGTTTTCACTATAGTTGTGAGATGTTTTCCCTATAGTTGTGAGATGTTTTCCCTATAGTTGTGAGATGTTTTCACTATAGTTGTGAGATGTTTTCACTATAGTTGTGAGATGTTTTCACTATAGTTGTGAGATGTTTTCACTAAGTGCATGGTGGATACAAGATGTTAAAGTAGGGGGGAGTGGGCAGACTTTTCACAGATGTTTCATTTGATATATTTTAAGATTAATTTCACTTATTTGTAAAGTTATTCTCTTGGTGTCTTCAGTGTGAAAATATCATCTCATATTATGAACAAATTCTTTAAAAGCATTTAGAAGTTGATGTACAAGACAAATGTTTAAGACTTCTTATTTGTTTTTTTTTTACAGCGTTTCTTGGTCATTTCTTGCCCTTTCTCAAGGGTGATAATGGGGTTATGGATTGTTAGGGTCATAATGAACATGAACTTTGTAAGGAACAAATGAAGAAGATGATCAATATATGATATTTGTTTTGTACTCAGTACAAAAGCATAAAAATTATGTATGAAAGTATCGTAATGACAGAATTTCTGCTGGATGTTAAAAACCTTTTTAAACAATTAATGACAATATTGTCTGTGTGTGTAAATTATCAGCTGTACTCCACTCAATGAGAGATATGTGATTTTATGAAAATAAAAGATAATATGTTATATATATTTAAATGTCGTACATATTAGAAACTACAGTACTCGGGAGCTATGTATGCTATTGTATCTCTAATTACATGTACATGTGAAGTGGCCAGGTGCCTGTTGACCTAAATAAACATATCAATATGCTTAGAGGTAGAAAATGTAGGTTTAAATTTGCATCCAAAATAAAAAAAGAGTGATGTTAGAAGCTTCTGATGATGTCAAACCATTGTTGCACTGTTATCAGGCAATGGTAAGGGAATTTGAATTGAATCTAAGAGTGATCTCTTCTATTGACTTTGTCCTCTCTTTCCTTCAACCTGGTTCCCTGTCTCTCCATCACTGTCTCTCAATCTTTCCATCTCTGTCGCTCCATCTCTCCATCTCTCCATCTCTGTCTCTCCATCTATCCATGTCTCTGTCTCTCCATCTCTGTTTCTCCATCTATCCATCTCTGTCTTTTCTTCTCTGTCTCTCCATCTCTCAATCTTTGTCTCTCCATCTCTGTCTTTCCATCTTTCCAACCCTGTCTCTCCATCTCTCCATCTCTCTGTCTCCTCCATCTCTCAATCTCTCTGTCTCCTCCATCTCTCGATATCTTTTGCATCCAAAATAAAAAAGATTGATGTTAGAAGCTTCTGGTGATGTCAAGGGAATTTGAATTGAATCTAAGAGTGATCTCTTCTATTGACTTTGTCCTCTCTTTCCTTCAACCTGGTTCCCTGTCTCTCCATCACTGTCTCTCAATCTTTCCATCTCTGTCGCTCCATCTCTCCATCTCTCCATCTCTGTCTCTCCATCTATCCATGTCTCTGTCTCTCCATCTCTGTTTCTCCATCTATCCATCTCTGTCTTTTCTTCTCTGTCTCTCCATCTCTCCATCTTTGTCTCTCCATCTCTGTCTTTCCATCTTTCCAACCCTGTCTCTCCATCTCTCCATCTCTCTGTCTCCTCCATCTCTCAATCTCTCTGTCTCCTCCATCTCTCGATATCTTTTGCATCCAAAATAAAAAAGATTGATGTTAGAAGCTTCTGGTGATGTCAAACCATTGTTGCACTGTTATCAAGCAATGGTAAGGGAAGTTTAATTGAATCTAAGAGTGATCTCTTCCATTGACCTTGTCCTCTCTTTCCTTCAACCTGGTTCTCTGTCTCTCCATCTCTGTCTCTCCATCTCTCCACCCCTCAGTCTTTTCATCTCTCTGTCTCTCCATCTCTGTCTCTCTATCTATACATTTCTCTGTCTCTTCATCTGTCTCTCCATCTCTCTGTCTTTTCATCTCTATCTCTCCATCTCTGTCTCTCCATTTATCCATCTCTCTGTCTCTCCATCTCTCTGTCTCTCCATCTTGTTGTCTCTCCATCTGTATCTCATCTCGCTGTCTCTCATCTCTCTGTCTCTCCATCTATCTATCTCCCTGTCTTTCCAACTCTTCATCTCTCTGTCACTCCATCTCTCTGTCTTTCCATTTCTCCATCCCTTTGTCTCTCCATCTCTTTGTCTTTCCATCTCTGTCTCCTCCATCTCTCCATCTCTCTGTCTCTCTCACTTTGAAACAAATTTTCAAGCAATTGTTTTCATCTTCTTGCCTTTATTCTGATATTGCCCAGCTGGGTGTTAACCATTGCCCAAGAAGGCACTAATGTGTGTAATCAATAGAGGCTGGTATCTGCTTCCACCACTGTCCTTGTTAAAATGTAGAACTTTGTAAAGGTCAAAGGAATTGTTGAACAAAAATATCTATTTCTCTCTGGACTTTTTAAGCCTTTGAATGATGTATTTGAGTCTTTTTGTACTATTGCTAAAATGATAAATTGCCCAAAGATTTTTAAAATGTATAGAAATATTCAGTTTTTGGAAACAGTTGAGTAGATTTTAAAGATTTATTGACATGGCAAATGGAAAACACTGATTTTTCTTGAACTAATTAAGATTTAGTAGTGATTTCAATATCACTCTCAGAAATGAAAAAACCCATGGCTATTTCAGATCTTTGAAAACACTCTAGGACAGACCTTTGATTAAATTGAATTATCCTCAAAAGCTCAACAGTTCCAAAGCTTTTAGCGGCTCATCAGTACCACAAGAGAAAAGTAAAAGGTATGAAACCCTCAAAGTGTTAACGCAGTGGTGCCCTCCATCTGTCTGGTGTCCATTGTCAAAGGTTTTCAGATAACTTATTGATTTGGGTAGAAGAGAGATAACAATAGACTCGTCCAAGGGTAGTATCCAAATTGAGAATCAGAATAAGATATTCAAAGCTTAGCCTAAGATGGTTGAAAATGCTATCCATGGACACTGGCTTATTGCTAAGCCTAAGATAGTTGAAAACCCTATCCCTGACGCTGGCTTAGTGCGAATCCTAAGACATTTGAAAATGCTGACAATGGCTTAGTGCTAAGCTTAAATTAGTTGAAAATGCTATCCATGAACACTGGCTTAGTGCTAAGTCTAAGATAAATGAAAACGCTATCCACAGACACTGGTTAAGTGCTAAGCCTAATATATATGAAAATCCTATTCACGGACACTGATTAAGTGCTAAGCCTAATTAAGTTTTAAACACTCACTATCCATGGACAATGACTTATGGATTTCTTTGTGCTAAACGGACTAAGAGGAAATGTGGAATCTGATCTTTGCCGTTTCTATTATCAACTCTGTCTTCACTATATCATAATTATATTCAATATTTTTATATGATTTTGTGTTGAAATTCATACATTTGTTTGTAAAAAGGAAATGCATTTCAATTAACCAAATCCCCCTACAAATCAGATATTGTTATTAAATATTTATAAAAAATATCTTGAATGTATTTATAGATGGTGACAAGTGTTGTATGTAGCAAAAGACATTTAAAAGGTTCCAGAACTCTTCATCAATTTCATCACCTATCTCTCCGTAAATCATCTGTTCTTTTGATGGTATTGTTTTCTGGACTGTCATTCCATGGTCAGAAAATATTCAATTGATTTAAGTCAAATGTATAATGAGATTTTGCTGTTCCACGGCGGTGGTTGCCGAGTCTTATCTGTTTCATATATAAATTGTTGGAGATTATCGGATCGTTGGAAAGAACTTTCATGTTCTGTTACATTCTAACAACCAAGCAAATGAAGAGGCTTTAAAGCTTTAAAGAGAGGGTTCTATCAGGTAATTTTGTGGAAACGAAATCCGAGAAGACATTCCTGTTTACTCATATATTGTATTAATACATGCTTATTGCACTATCCATGGGAAACATATTACTGAGGGTAATGTTTTCATGAATTTATATTTGAAAATTTGATAAAGGCTAATGAACTTTCTTTCAAAAATAAAAAAGAGAAGTGAACCCATTCATCTGCACTATGAGTGTGATAAGCTTTCCTATGGCACAACACAACATTGCTGATTAGTTTAATGATATAGTATATGTTACGTTGTTAATATTCCACAAATGCATACTATATGTTATATTATTTTGAAAAAATAAATTTAGTGAAAATATGTTTTTCATTTCATGTTTTGCAAAGAAACAAAATGGCGTTCAATCAATAAAAGAACTGCCTCTTTAACAGAGCCTGAAACATTATCGAAACGTCCTCACAGCCAACACGGTTCTGTTGTGTTTTTGGATGGTACATCACTCTCTTCAATGTTAAAAATATGAACACATAAAAGAAAAGAAAACCTGCTTGATTTAGCCTTTATAACTAAGTGTCTCTATAAGAGTTATAATCAAGTCATATTTATCGCTCATCTTGACATATCGCAGTTTGTCAGCTGCTCATGTGCTCAAGGGATTTCTAATGGTCAATTATCTGGTAGTCGATATGCACTTAAACTACCAGCCTTCAGGCTCCAGTGAGAGAGTCAATTGCTGTAGGAATCATCATCAACCATTTTGAGATTTACTGAGTTTGAAGTAATTGACAAGATACTGTTGTTGCCTTTTGGGCGACTTGCTGTTAATCTGTTTCATTTATTAGATTTGTAGATTAGATAACACCGGTACATATATCAATGTTAATGAAATCTTGTTTATGTATGTTATATGAAGATATTGTTTTTACTTTTTAGTTGAAAGCAGGTCATGTAGAGGTTTTAACAGAAATGTCTTACAACAATATACGGGACATATTTTGTCATATCATATCATATTTTACAAAGAAAATGTGTCGCTTTTTCAATATGTGAATGGTAATTTGAAAACTAAGCCAAAATGGATGATTGTTTCATGCATCCTTTACTTTTATCCATTCTTTTGTATCTGTTTCTTTCCAATCATACATCCTTATACACAGTTTGCATAGAAACATGTTTCAAGTCACTTTGATTGGCTAACTGGGGTTTTAAGTTGTGGTAAGCCAATTGTCAATCAAAATGTCAAAATTAACGCTTGAGCTGTTAGGACAAGGTCATTCTGAGTGGCCTATTTACATGAATCCCAACTTGTTAACAAAGACAATAATCAGAGATTGGCCATGCCTAAATAATCAGAGATTCACAAGTAAAGACTAAAGAGAGGGTTCTATTGGGGTTCCCATTTACACATATATGTCAGTAATATATACTTAAAACAGGGCAGTTGAAATATGTAATACTGTGAGAATGAGAAGTGAAGCAAAAAGTTTTAAAATTAGGTACAATATAGCATGTTTTCACTTCAAATAATGCACAAAATCCAAGATGGCGGACTTTGCTGATAGAACCGCCGCTTTAAGGTTTGCTATCCTTATACTCCCCAATGGCATGTGGAGGGTTGAGTGAGTTTCTCTACTCTATGTGAAGATGTCAACATTGTTTTACGTGTTAAATTCATTACCATAATGGAGCATAAAGATTATCCTGTTTATTGTCAATCCTGAAGAACAACATACTAAACTTAACATTGTCATATATGTATTCTCACTGTCTGCAATAGCGCTAACTCTTGTTCTTCTCTTGGTACTATCTGTGACATACAATAACTTACCAGCAGTCACCTCACTGAATCAATATCTTTTATTCAATGAAAACTTGACCTTTGTCTGTTAGTAAGCAAAAGATTATGAGATACGGTTAATCAACCAATACGGAAAGTCAGACACAGTGAATGTGGATTTTCACACTTGAATCTGGTGATACAGTGGGGATTGATTTATTGGAAATTATGATGCAAGTCTTACATCTCGAGGGAAAATAGGTCCACATCCATGTTCATTACGTCTACAGTTAGAATCCATTGTTAGATGAGTTCATTACCTCTCTTGTTGATGCCTGTGGAGTGACAGTTGGTGCAATTAGCATCGTCCATGTTCAATATGTCATTATACTGATGTATCATTACCTCATTGCCAGTATAGATGGTGTGCATCGAGCCAAAGATGGGATATTTGCCTTTAAATATTGTATGAACCATTATGGAGCTTTCTTTGATGTAATCAACAAAACCCCTATTTCTATATAACCTATTTAGCATTAGTGCTGTGTTGACTCTTCTAGATAACATGTCAGTTTGATTAAAATCCATGGTTTTCTGAGAAATAAAAATTGCAAATAGTACATCTACTGGGATGCAAAATTCACATCATTCGGAGGTTTCCTCGCAAAACCGTCTGCTAACAGCCTGTATGCTTGCATGTTCTGCCCAATTCAGTAAACCAATCACAAGACCTCCAACAATAAATTTTTGTTGCGAGAAGCTAGGGTCAGATTACTCCAAACAGCTATCCTTCCGTCTATTCCGAATGCTTTCAAAACAGCGACCATATAAAAACTATGATGTGATTGGTCAGCCATTTGACCTGGCTTTGTCTGCGCTAAACTGGCTCAAAATAGTAATATATATATAGAGATTATTACCCGAGGAAGTGTGTCATATGACTTTTACGAAACAAGTGTGAATTTTTGTATTTCCCGAGCGAAAGCGAGGGTTATACATAAATTTGCACGAGTTTCGTAAAAGACATATGACACACTTTCGAGTGTAATAATTTCTTTATTGCTCATTTTATTCCATTTGATTCGCGAAAAAATAACCAGGAAACGGCCCACTTCTCTTGCGACGGCAAGGTACAGTGACGTCACGAACAATCGTTTTATGACGTCACAGACGACAAAATACGGGAGGTCGCGGTGAAACAATGGTTGCTAGGCAAACGTGATATGTGCACATGTGCTCATATCAATACTATTAACTCGGTTATTTTCAAACATATGGGTAATAAATAGTAATATATACCTATATATATTAAATGTATATAGTAATATATCCATATATATAGAAAAGAAAGATCAAAGTGTCACAGTTTAATACCCTGGTGTAAGGACAATATATGTGCATGATAAATCGAGATTATGCAACTCCTGATAACTGCTGGTTTCGTTTCTCTGTTGTAAGACTCCTGAATGACTGCATGGTGATGGTTATAAACAGTTTCAGCCATCTGATTCAGATATTGATGTCTTGTGTGTAATCAGGGGGTATGAATAAAATATGGGAGGTTCAGGTGGTTATTGTTCCCTGTAGTTACCTGCAAGTTATGTGTCTGTGCTTGAGTGCAGTGGTCACACTTACATGGGGTCCAGCATTGACAGAAGGGGGAATTTTATACCAGTTTTTTGGGAGAGGGGAGTGGGGGTCGTGTCACTTTACTCGGCTGTATTTAGGCTTTGTCAGTCCTTTTTGGTTGTTGAAAAAGTAGGTTGAAAACCCAGTGAACAACTCTCCCCTCCCTCCTATCCCACTCAGATCACTCACTGGTCACTACAGACATGTGATCTTGGCAGGCACGGGTCCTGCTGCACAAAGCGTTATGGTAACCTTAACTCACAAGGCTGATCTAGATTGGGAGTTCCGTTGCACAAAGCTCTAAGGTAACGGAAGTCCAAGTGAAAATTCAAAAGATGGCACTCTTAAATATTACATACGGTGTTAAGGTGTTTTTAGGCAAAGCCAACAAGGAGCAAATGTCTCTTTGTATCTTTGAATCCACACTCCCAGGCCAGGTTTTCTCAAAACATATGTGGTTACTACAATCTGCTACTGGTACTACTATTTAAATGGCATGTTTTTCTAATGCATTCAGCCTTGGGAGCTGCGCCAATTTACATCTATCAGAGGGGTACATTAGCTTAACTATTGATTGTTGGACCTCGATTTTTGTCGAGTCCCTGTGGTTGTGTAGTAAGATGTTAGTACGGTCAGTGTTGACGATAGTTGCCTTCCTCTGAGGGTGTGCGTTCGAATCCTGCAAGGGACTCGGCCCAAAACAGTACAAGAATTTGTACTATTGAAGGTATTGATATCCCAAATATAATCATGTTATACTACAATGGAGTTCTTAAATCCTTCCTTAACTACAAGTGGCTTGCAGTATGGTTCTGAAACATTTAGTCAGAAAAATGTGGACCTCTATAATGATTTATAAGCATGTATAAAAATTTGATTAAGTAGTAATTATATTTAATCCAATTTATAAATATAGTAAGACAAGGGGTTGGCCTTACAATATAAATATTTATCTCTATAATTTGTATTGCAGATTGGCTGTGAGATGAGTGAGCGTATGCACAGACCTGAACAGCTCCCTCTACTGGTCTGTCTCTAGACTCACCGCGGGAAGTGGACGTGATAGTACCTCCGAGAGGGTCGGCACCGAGCTGGTCTATCACCGTCACCAATAATCAAGTTAGTTTGGTATGTCTAGGGGCAAATTGAGACACATCTGTATACATTGTCATTTGGGGTTTGGTAGATCCGATTAGAACCCTTCACTGTAAAGTTACATATACGTGCTTAGCAAGATTTTAAGAAAACAATTTGCATCTTTGTACACTGTCATTTCAAAATCGTTTGATGAGGAGGTTTTGGCTCTGCCAGAAGACTACACGCATGTTGATGGTAATGATTTTGAGGAATAATGGATATCAGATTTGTATGTCATTTCCATGTAGCCAGGTTCCTGTAACTCTGATTTCGAGAACACACATTTATATGTAATGTGTCTATCATAGTGATTTCAAAGAAACTCTTCAGATAATATACTTTTCATATCAGTGCTGTACGATCAGTTGGTTTACTGTAAGTAGATATTTGCGTGTACACAGAGGAATCAAATGACGCCAGGATAATGTTATGTAAAATTGTGAAATCAGAATCCTTCATGCAAGGACGCTGTCTTCGAAAAAACAGTGGCACATCCAGAGGAAAATTGTTTGCATTAATTAAATTTGATGGATCATTGAACTCCTCTTCCCCCACGATATGTGTACCTCCCCTTTGAAACTTCCTGGATCCCCCTATGTGTTGTCAATGGTTCAGTAAGTAGATATTTGCGTGTATATTGAGGAGGAAATGACTTAAGGAAAATGTTATATAAAATAGTGAAAGCATAATCCTTCATGCAAGCCTAGAGTCGATATGCACAATTTCTTTTACAATAGTGTACATTAGTGTGTAGTTCCAAAAGCTTGTCAGAACATTTTCCCTGTATATGGCTAATAGGAATACCTTAAATCCTTGCAAATTCTCTGATGTTGAATAATTGTCTGCCTAGAATCATTGCTGGGTCTATTTTATCCTTACTGAAATAAACAATCCTCCTTGAAGAATTACCAGGTTAAATGGAGTCATTGTAAAGAAACTAAATGGATGGTCTTCCTTCTTTCTAGGATATAGTTTCCTTGTACAGTAGATAGTTTCACTTTTGAGTAGTTTGTTGCTTTATATTTTTTTGTACAATTATTCAATAAACTAACCCAAAAATGTTAATTAAAAAAAATCAAAAGTTGTGTATATACACATACTCTGACAAAAAATAACTTCATGTTTTGAAAAGGCACATTTTTGAATTATCACTCAGTTCACAGATGATTATACATACGTATTTACAGTACTACTAAACTAGTAAAGCCAGAATTCTATTGTTGTCTTTGTAACACATTACATTGCAATTATGTGAGAGAAAGACAGGTTTGATCAAGAGAGTGTCTGGAGTAGTTGAGATATTAGATACCAACTGTCTGTAGGAGACTGTAAATGTGGTGCTTGTCGTCTAAGATAAACTACCTTGCTCTATTCAATAGGCATCATAAGTGTTATAAGTGTCTGTAGCTTCTTCTAAAAATGACGAGATAGGAGGTTAGGGGGATAGGGGGTTAGGGGGTTAGGGAGATAGAAAGTCAGGGGGATAGGAGGTTAAGGGGATAGGAGGTTAGGGGGTAGAAGAGGTTAAGGGGTATAGGTGATTAGTGGGGATAGGATTTTAGGGAGATTAAGAGGTTAGGGGGATAGTAGGTTAGGGAGGATAAGAGGTTAAGGGGTATAGGTGATTAGTGGGGATAGGAGCTAGGTTAGGGAATATGAGGTTTGGGGGGGGGGGGATAAAAAGTTAGGGAGGATAAGAGGTTAGGGAATATGAGGTGGGGGGGGGGAGGTTTTGAAGGTTAGGGGGTAATTAGGGAGAATAAGAGTTTAGGGGGTACATGAGGTTAGTGGGGATATGAGGTTAGGGAATATGAGGTTAAGTGGAGTTAAGATAGGAGGTTGAGGGGGATAGGAGTTTGGGGGGATAGGAGTTATTGGGGGGAGGGAATAAGAAGTTAGGGGGATAAGAGGTTAAGGGGATAGCAGGATAGGGGGGGATAGATGATAACATATATTCGTTAAATACTTTAGTTAGAATTGTTCTACATCTCTGTTTTGTTTGTGCGCAATGCAACATAGTTCAGTGTAGTTTGCAATCATTGTAATTTGACAGTTGTATGTTCCTTTGGGATGCATTATTGTTGTGGTTAAGTGTTGCAGACTTTCTCCCTGCAATCATCCAGTCTGGCATTGATTAGGAGGTTTGCTGATAAGTAAAGAAATGCACAAGCTATCACAGTCTTAATGTAACTGCACTAGCTGCCGTGACGTATGTGAAGTAATCTTGAAAACAAATGTTCAATTCACTATCACATCACTTCAAATAGACTTTTCAAATTGTTAAAAATGTTTTAAAATAAACTACTCAAATATTTATGTTAGTTCAGACATCAGGTTAATTGTTCCGGAGATTCGAAACTGAGTTCTTTCTTTCTCGCCTCTGGGTATTATTAGTTGCATAATTGCTGTAGTGTAGATCTGTTGTCACCTGACCTTTGTGAAATGTGATAAATTAATTCTCTGTTGGAAGAAAGAGTGAAATCTTGTAAATGATGTTTTGTAGAATGTTAGCAAGTAGTTCTACATTACATCACAGCAAAATCTGGAGGTGTAAATTTATTGTTAATTTATTTGGTTTAAAGAAGTTTAACAAAAGTTTAACAGAAGTTTGTAATAACAAAAAATTTAATTTAGATCATTAGATATAGAAAAATTCTTCAAAGGCATTTATAAGTTGGTAGAGTAATAAAAGGCAAATATTAAGAAAGACACCTGTTTTATTTGTTGCCCCTTTGGATGGAAGAGGCAAGAATGAGGTAGCATAAGATTTGTCGATTATTTAGACATGACATTTAACAATGATTTAGTTACTTATTTTCTAAAAAATGTATGTATTATTTCAAACTTTCAACAAAATTAAAAATAAAAAATGTAAAGGTTTTAAAAGGAGCTCATTTAGGAAAATTGTGGGATGATTAGACAATATTTGTCTATTGTCACTGTAGTTAGCTCAGTCATTAGAAATGATTAAAGTAAAGACAAAGTTTATGGATGGCAATATATTTTAAATTATATGTCTGTGGTTATCTTTTACCTGACCCAGCAGCAAAGAATAATGAGAAAGATTATGGCTTTTAATAAGGAAGAAGTTGACATCTGTAATATTTGTCCTTTTCATTTTTCCTTTACATTTATATGCCTCTAAAGAATCTAAGAAATGATTCCACCAACTTCAAAATGTTAAAGGTACATCCATTGTGTTCTTGGGGGTCAAATATGCCAAACGTTATAAATGGTCTTATTTTATCGAGAAGTACCAACTGTTACCGAAAACTACCATTTTGATGATACTCAACTTAGTATATTGACGATATGAAGGTAAAAGTGTCGATTTCTGATGGAAAACCGGACAATGCACCGCGTGTGGCGCGCCATTGAGTCAAACGTAATTTTGGAATCTTATTTAAACCAGACAAGATAACAAATTAGGGTTGATAATGTTCAATAGGTCATATAACTACTGTGCATATAAATAGGACGTGCACTTTCGGTTTCTGCACATGCATAACGCCGTTACTCAATTTTAATTGGAAACTAGTAATTATGATACATCTGGCGATTGGGGATGAATATGCAAGCTGAGTGAATTTTTTGTTATTGTAAACAGCACATATGGTGTGTTGGAACGTATTAAAGCCAAATCAAATTTTATGAAATAGGGAAGACCAAGATGGATACTTCAGCCTAAAATCTTATCATTGATCCCTTGTGGTTGAAAGGAATGGAGCTTGAAAATCCACCTGAGGGCATTGAGCTCCATACTAAGGGGATTGTAATCGCTGACTAAAACTGCCCTTTGTTTAGGTGCGGTGGTAGTCTTGACGGCTGAGAGGAGAGATTTCCTATCAAAACTGTCGGCCTTAGATTTGTTCTGTTGTATATGTTTCCTAGGATACCCCCGTTTTAGGTAGTAATTTATGAGATTGAGGCTATGTGACTCATACTGGATGTTTGATGAGCAGATTCGCCTAAGTCTCAGAAATTGACTAAAAGGGCCTTTAGTGTTAATGTGCTTGGGGTGGCACGAGGTGTACAACAGATAGGAGTGTGTATCAGTGGGTTTGCAATACAGAGTGAACTCCAGTTTGTGAGTTTCTGTATTGTGTATGACCCACGTGTCTAGGAACGCAACTTTTTGGCGGGAAAATTCAGCAGTGAATTTGATAGTTGGATGTGCTTCATTGAGATATTGAATGAAGTTCTCTAGGCGTGTGGTGCCTAGGGTCCAAATGAGGAAGATGTCATCGATGAACCTGACGTATAGGTCAGGTTTATCTTTGTATTTTGAGAGGAGAGAGTTCTCCAATTCACCCATAAAGATGTTGGCATAGGATGGTGCGACCTTGGTACCCATGGCCGTGCCTCCGACTTGGAGGTAGTTCTGTCCATTAAAAACGAAATTGTTTTTATGTAGAACTGATTTTAGCAGGTTTAGTAAACCGGTTGGGCTAATTGTCCAGTCTGGTTTGAACTTTCTGATGGCTTGTGCCACAGCCTTTAAACCTTCACCGTTTGGGATGTTGGTGTATAGGCTTGTGACGTCAAGTGTAACTAAGAGGACGTCATCTTTGTTGCTAAGGTCGATATTTTTTTCTAACCTTTGGATGAAGAGTGTGGTGTCCCTGATATAACTAGGATATTCTTTAACGAGCTACCATGGTAACGGCCATTTCTAGCTATATATGCGGTGGCGGTGTCATCACACCGCCATTAGAGCTTGCCAAAACACGGCACAATGAGCATGACGTCACAATAACGTGACGCCCACAGCCACACCGCTATGACGTCATAGTACCTCCGCCAACACCGCCACACACCGCTGGTACTAGTATATAAGGGATGTACACCTCCCAAACCTTTAGTCTGATGAGTTCCACTTCAGGAACGAAACCGGTCACTCCTTAAGGCCAATCAGAAGCCTATTTTCCGCGGTGGGCCCCCACCGTCGTCATACCAAATTTTATGAAACACAATGGATGCACCTTTAAAAGTTCAAAACTCTCAATCTTCCAATCTGGAATATCTTTGTAGATCCTGACAGTTCCTAGGATCAGTTTATGTATGATACTGCAGTACCTGGATATCAATGATGAGCAACTAAGAAAACATTATTCTAAATCTTGAATTTACATTAAATTTACCTTGAATTTACCTGGCTGTTTAGTGATGCATGTGAAGGCCCAATTTGAATCGTTATATAAACCAGTAGTACATGTTTTTTTTTTATTTTATTGGTTTTTTTTTGGAACTCCATACATGGCAACTTATTACAGGAAACAGTTCAATTGAACATGAGTGTATAAATGGGTATTGATGATGTACACAGGTATGCCTAGCAAGCATTTATACATATATAACCTGGCTGTTTATTGATGCATGTGAAGGCCCAATTTGAATCGTTATATGAACCAATGGTACAGTTTTGACTCGCCTGCACATTTGTGAGGATGACGATTAAGAAATGATTTGAAACCAAGAAGCTGAATTTTGAGTCCATCCCTTTCCAAGCTCTGTTTAATCCACTTTTGAATGTGTTTACCATGTTTGAGTGAATAGTTTCTTGTTTTAAAGTTGTCAATTTCTGTTATCTCAAACATAAGAAAGAATCCTTATGGACATGTCATTCAAAATAATTTTTTCTATTTCATTTCAGGATTTCCACTTCACCTCCAACCCATGAGAGTACATTGAGGGGAGACAACTCTCTACCCTCACACTCATCCTTCCTAGTCACCACAAGCGTGACTCCTTTCTACTCTGCACAGTTTTCACTAAACCGCCAAAATTTCGTTCAACACGTTCAAAGATAATTTCTCCACGGGCATGAACTTCCTGAAAAGGAGGTTCAGCTCGGGAGATCTACAAGGAGAACTACAGGGGGATGACTGGATCCCCCCCGTTGCGCCTCGGAAAGGGCCGTCACCAAGTGCGCCAAGTTCGCCCTCGAAGAACACCCCATCAGCAGGGATAGGGCGGGGGTTCTTCTCCGGCAACAAACCCACATACAACAGGGATAGATGCAAAACACTTCTTGTCATAGACGACTGCCATACAGACTGGTGAGTGCATTTATTTATTGACATGATGTTGATGTGTTGGAAATCACAATTGACCATGTTTGACTGATATTGTGAAATATATATAACGTTTCTTTGTGTGGTTTGAGTATGATTCAAGTTATTGTAGAATAAAATTCTGAAATTAAACCAAATGAAAAAGAAGTACAATGAAAGAATCCTATATTTTGATATACATAATATTTTCACAAAAGGAATATGCTTTCTTGAAGATATATATACTGTAATTACCATTTGCTGGGAAATTTGTGTGGTTGAAATTTGGTTTTCATTTTCTTGCATATTAACATGAACACCAGACACTTGCGATCCATGAAAATTCTAATTTCATTCAACATTTCAACCACAAAAATTTCCAATCTCAAGGATTTCCTGGTATATGGTACTTCATGAAGTGCCCTGAACAGACAAGTGACTGTGTACAAATAAATGTGGTGATATCATTTATCAAGAGAGCAAGCTGTTTATTCAATGTTGCTGGTTAATCTGTTATCGTTAACTACGGTATACAACAATCTCTTTCTGCAGATTATATAAACCAAAGACTCTGTGTAGTCTGTCAGCCATGTTGATTCAATCATAGAAATTTGTCCAGCACTAGATCAGGCATCCAGAGTTAATTGAATATTGATGTAACAATAAGGAATCACTTTGTTACACATTTAGTGCCGTTCTTCGTCGTTATGTGGTCGTCCTTGTCAGTTCACATAAAATCAGACGACCATTGTCACAGCATCGGTTCTTAAGCTTCAAGTAATTTAATGTGATCTCTTGGGAAAAGTATTTTTGCATTAACCTTTACAAATGTAATCTTTTACTAATCTTTATTCTCCTTTTTATAAGTGGATTAGTGCTGGTAGACATGTAGAATGATACCCGCCATGATCTCTTCAATTAATCATGTTGGTCCTTGTACACATCTGGTGGAATTATTTTTACTCGTTTTGAGCTTTGAATTGAAAATAGGCATTTTTTTCATTAAAATACTATTTAAAACATGTATCCTCTTCTATCTTATTAATAAGATAAAAAATGTTCACATGTAGGACCCATGGGACGATGCTTATGCTGAACTTGATACAATACAGACTAGATTTGTTAGATCTTCTTAGAATGACAGATTTATGTACTTTAAATGGTATGACCTTTCAACAAGATCAAACATAAAGTTAAGATTTAGTTCTGACATTCAATGATATTGAACCAGGATAATCTCTCGTTATTTGTAGTTAAGTAAAACCCGGCCAGGTTCCTCCATGTCCTAGAGGACTGTGTTCAGACAGTTGCTCACCTTGTATGCATGCCATGCTTACCTGCATATGTCTGGTTAAGATGTCTGCAGTTGAAACTTTTAAGTATTTATGTGAGAATTTTCATGATATTTGTTGTCACAAAGATTGTTTTTATTTCATTGAAATAGGGTTGTGTATACTTTCCAAGTGGACAGGTTCAGACACTTGACTTATTTATAGTCCATTTACTGATCCTGGAAGGGGGTGGGGTATTGGTGGTATGAGAGTGGGTGGCGTTTGGTAGGGTGGTATGGGAGTGGGTGGGGTTTGGTAGGGTGGTATGGGAGTGGGAGGGGATCGGTCGGGTGGTATGGGAGTGGGTGGGGTTTGGTCAGGTAGTATGGGAGTGGGTGGGGTTTCGTCAGGTGGTATGGGAGTGGGTGGGGTTTGGTAGGGTGGTATGAGAGTGGGAGGGGTTTGGTAGGGTGGTATGAGATTGGGTGGGGTTTGGTAGGGTGGTATGGGAGTGGGAGGGGATCGGTCGGGTGGTATGGGAGTGGGTGGGGTTTGGTCAGGTAGTATGGGAGTGGGTGGGGTTTGGTAGGGTGGTATGGGAGTGGGTGGGGTTTGGTAGGGTGGTATGAGAGAGGGAGGGGATCGGTCGGGTGGTATGGGAGTGGGTGGTGTTTGGTCAGGTAGTATGGGAGTGGGTGGG
Organism: Gibbula magus; assembly: GCA_936450465.1. Taxonomy (NCBI): domain Eukaryota; kingdom Metazoa; phylum Mollusca; class Gastropoda; order Trochida; family Trochidae; genus Gibbula; species Gibbula magus. The sequence continues at coordinate 73,312,099 of OW388296.1, read as the reverse complement.
GTTTGGTCAGGTGGTATGGGAGTGGGAGGGGTTTGGTAGGGTGGTATGGGAGTGGGAGGGGATCGGTCGGGTGGTATGGGAGTGGGTGGGGTTTGGTAGGGTGGTATGAGAGTGGGTGGGGTTTGGTAGGGTGGTATGGGAGTGGGTGGGGTTTGGTAGGGTGGTATGGGAGTGGGTGGGGTTTGGTAGGGTGGTATGAGAGTGGGAGGGGTTTGGTAGGGTGGTATGGGAGTGGGAGGGGTTTGGTAGGGTGGTATGAGAGTGGGTGGGGATCGGGCAGGTGGTATGGGAGTGGGTGGGGTTTGGTAGGGTTGTACTGGAGTGAGCATTCAACCACTTCCCTGCTTTAGGAAACCCATAAAGACCAAATGTAGTGAATTATTTGTATGAGGTCTTCTGCTTAGCCAGAGTAGCTATGTGAACCCTCCCCTCTTGATAGATCCACCATTGCATTTGTCCTCTTAAAACATACAAGCTTTTTAGAAATGAATTATCCAGTGATTTTGTGTCTATTTAACAAAGATATTTTAGTTCATTGACCAGATAAATAAATGATCCTCTCCCTGGAGAACTGTTTTCAGATTACAGTCTCATCTTGTATGCAAGCCACACTTATCTCTGCTGCATAGTTCTGCTCTCGACATTTCCATCTTTTTCTCATTTCGTGTTTTAGCTGTGATATTTCAAGTTGAAAGTTTCCTAATATTTTATGCATGTTTTAACAACCAGATGTTTGTGTTTCTACTCCATGAAGTGAGTAATTGCTTGTGTCCTTGAGGACAGATCTCAGGCAGCAGTATCCCCACAATAAGCATGCACTCTTCTTTCTTCTCTTTGTTTTCCATTTAGATGTCAACATTCAAAAATTTGTACCTTGTTTTTATAGTTTCAAAGATAATGTTGTTGTAAACATGTGTGTTTAGACAATGCTACATTGTTTTATAAACATGGTCAACTTAGTTGCATACAACTGGAAATTGTGATCTTATTTATTTATTAATGTTTACTTATTTAATAGCAATCTTGAGATTTGTGTTGAATTTTATTGGCAATTTTGAAAAGTATTCTATCGTCTGGTCATAGCTCTGTTTTGTTGAATATCCTTAAATTTGGATTCAATTTAGATTCCACCGCCATGCTGGATTGATGTCAAGTAATTTTCCATTGCACATTGAGGTGTTTGTTGCCCAAGATAGAAATCAAAGGATTCAAGTGATTGTCGCTTCATTTATTTCACTCACTCACATGACCTTCAAGTATATCTTGGGATTTTCATCCAACAACATGTGAACAATTGAAGTACAAAGTTTTAAAATCAGTTGCCTTGAGAATAGAAGAAATGAAAAATGAAAATCACTGATTTTCCGTCATCCAGATCATGCCTGAAAACAACAGGTATAAGAGTTTCAAACAAAACCTAATTTCAGAACACCAAGTTGCCATGAAAACTGATCACTTGAAAGTTGAAGAATACAACTCTTTTGAAAATGCCATAGTGACATATTCAGCAAGCCAGGAAGACCACAAATGCTTCTGGAGAAGGACCTTTCCTCATATATCCATGTCCACAACAGTCAAAGTGAAACAAAACACAAGACTTAATGAAATAGATGCCTCAATTGAGAATAACCTAACAAATATTCAATATGCAAGGAACACCTCAAACAGTCCATGAACTGCACCAGCCCTTATAACCAGTAACCTAACCAAATATTCAATATGCAAGGAACACCTCAAACAGTCCATGAAGCTGCATCAGCCCTTATAACCAGTAACCTTACCAAATATTCAATATGCAAGGAACACCTCAAACAGTCCGTGAAGCTGCATCAGCCCTTATAACTAGTAACCTAACCAAATATTCAATATGCAAGGAACACCTCAAACAGTCCATGAAGCTGCATCAGCCCTTTTAACCAGTAACCTTACCAAATATTCAATATGCAAGGAACACCTCAAACAGTCCATGAAGCTGCATCAGCCCTTATAACCAGTAACCTAACCAAATATTTAATATGCAAGGAACACCTCAAACAGTCCATGAAGCTGCATCAGCCCTTATAACCAGTAACCTAACCAAATATTTAATATGCAAGGAACACCTCAAACAGTCCATGAAACTGCACAAGCCCTTATAACCAGTAACCTAACCAAATATTCAATATGCAAGGAACACCTCAAACAGTCCATGAAGCTGCATCAGCCCTTTTAACCAGTAACCTAACCAAATATTCAATATGCAAGGAACACCTCAAACAGTCCATGAAGCTGCATCAACCCTTTTAACCAGTAACCTAACCAAATATTCAATATGCAAGGAACACCTCAAACAGTCCATGAAGCTGCATCAACCCTTTTAACCAGTAACCTAACCAAATATTCAATATGCAAGGAACACCTCAAACAGTCCATGAAGCTGCATCAACCCTTTTAACCAGTAACCTAACCAAATATTCAATATGCAAGGAACACCTCAAACAGTCCATGAAGCTGCATCAACCCTTTTAACCAGTAACCTAACCAAATATTTAATATGCAAGGAACACCTCAAACAGTCCATGAAGCTGCATCAGCCCTTATAACCAGTAACCTAACCAAATGTTCAATATGCAAGGAACACCTCAAACAGTCCATGAAGCTGCATCAGCCCTTATAACCAGTAACCTAACTAAATATTCAATATGCAAGGAACACCTCAAACAGTCCATGAAGCTGCATCAGCCCTTTTAACCAGTAACCTAACCAAATGTTCAATATGCAAGGAACACCTCAAACAGTCCATGAAGCTGCATCAGCCCTTATAACCAGTAACCTAACTAAATATTCAATATGCAAGGAACACCTCAAATAGTCCATGAAGCTGCATCAGCCCTTATAACCACTAACCTAACCAAATATTCAATATGCAAGGAACACCTCAAACAGTCCATGAAGCTGCATCAACCCTTTTAACCAGTAACCTAACCAAATATTCAATATGCAAGGAACACCTCAAACAGTCCATTAAGCTGCACCAGCCTTTATATCCAGTAACCTAACCAAATATTCAATATGCAAGGAACACCTCAAACAGTTCATGAATCTGCACCAGCCCTTTTAACCAGTAACCTTACCAAATATTCAATATGAAAGGAACACCTCAAACAGTCCATGAAGCTGCACCAGCCCTTATAACTAGTAACCTAACCAAATATTCAATATGCAAGGAACACCTCAAACAGTCCATGAAGCTGCACCAGCCCTTATAACCAGTAACCTAACCAAATATTCAATATGCAAGGAACACCTCTAGTCCTCAAACTGTCCATGAAGCTGCACCAGCCCTTATAACCAGTAACCTAACCAAATGTTCAATATGCAAGGAACACCTCTAGTCCTCAAACAGTCCATGAAGCTGCACCAGCCCTTATAGCCAGTGGTCTTATCTCTGTCTCTTGAATGTGCTGTTAGCTCAATTGGATTACATCCCGGGACACCTTCAAGCTGGTTGACCGAAGCCATGTAATTCTGCTATACAGACCGAGGCGTTTGTGATTTGAGTTATTTGGTGTATTGTACACGAGGGAGTGTATTGATCTGTTGGAGTAGGTACACACAGTTCTCTGACAGCACGAGGTGATGGAACGTACTGCTGGTGTGTCTGGGATTCCTACTCTGATTGGAAGATGTTTGTAAGATAGGAAGCAACTTCTCCATACTTTGAGATTACTTTGATGTGCTGTGGTTGTAGAGAAAGTTGTCTTGTACCAAGGAAACCTTGGTGTTTTGGAAGAGCCGAGACAAAATCTTATCAGAAAGCCATGAAAATGGACAGTAGAATTTCAAGAAAAATAAAATATAAGAAAAAGGCAACATGTAAATGTCATGTACAGTTATAACACTTTACATTCCAGATGTTAATTGTTTCGATTGCCTGCAAAGGTCCCAGTTGCACTGGAGATCTTTGATTGTATAAAGTTTTTGAAGGGCATTAAGAAGTGGAAAACATAAGAAAATAATATACTCTGGATAACAATTCAATTCAATTCAATTCTGAATTGTTCATAATAAATAATATTAACAAATAATATCTGTATATTTTGTTAACAAATATTGTTTTCTTAAGTATATATATTCAAAGCAGACGGAACATTGTTCATTGTTTTATTGTCATATACACCTCTAACTTATGTTATACTTGTGTTTCATGTTTTGTTACAGTCAACAGGATGCATATTTGTCTATTTTTCAAAATGCCATAAGTTTCCAATACCCTATAAACCCATTGGAAATAATACAGTAAATTTCTGATCCACTATAAATCCAACAAAATGGCCATACTGTGAGAGAATTGATGATCAACATGATTTATTGCAACTCCATAAAAAGTTGACATTGTTTACTTTTGGATGGAAATATGACTACACATTCTGTCCCTGTTTGCTTTGCCTCCATTGTAAACATAACATCTATGGCTACGGAAAATGTAAACAAGGAATAATTATATAATTATAAAAAAACATCATCCGTATTTTCTTTATTGCAATGGGGATTTTGCTACCCTGGCCAAAAGTCTGACATGTATAATGGATTTCTGCAATAAAAAGTTGATTTAATATATATATATATATTATGTAATTATTATTTATTCCATGTACATCTTGTATGCAGTGATAACCTCCTTGATTAAGATGATATCTAGTGTAAAATAATTAATGCAGTAAATTAATGGCATCCGGCGTCCGTCCATCGTTCTGTCCGTCCTTCCGTCCGTCATTCCGTCAGTCCTTCCATCCGTCCTTCTGTCTGTAAACTTTTTGCTTTTTCGATCTTCTTCTCCAGAACAAATGTCTCTAGAGAGCTGAAATTGTATGTACAAACTCTTTTGCTAATGGAGATTCTTGATTGTAGATTTGATGACCCTGTGACCTCAAATAAGGTCACTGAGGTCGCAGCTTTAAAAACCTATTTTCTCCATACCAAAAGGTCTATAGAGCTGAAAAGTTGTGTGCAGACTCCTTGGCCAATGGGGATTCTAAATTGTAGATGTTGTGACCTCATGACCCCAAATAGGGTCAAATGGGTCATGATCTAAAAACCTGTTTTCTTCTTCTTCTACAGTTCCAAAAAGTCTTGAGAGCTGAAAAGTTGTGTGCGGACTCCTTGGCCAATGGAGGTTCCAAATTGTAGATTTGGTGACCCATGACCCCACATAGGGTCACAGGGGTCATGATCTAAAAACCTATTTACATCTCCTTCTCCAGTACCAAAAGGTCTAGAGAGCTGAAATTTTGTGTAGAGACTCTGTAGACAAATGGAATTCTAAATTGTAGAACCTATTTTTGATTTATTGTCTAGTATGAAAAGCTCTAGAACTAGCTGATAACAATTTATTTCGGTACAGATCATAATGAGCAACATAGCCCATGGCTCTCTTTTTTACAATATTCTAATTACAATATATAGATTTCTCAGCTGAATTTTAATTTTTATGATTTCAAATATTGTAAATAGGAAAATGTGTATGTTTTGCACTGACTGTTTCTTAAAATTGTCCATTTAATGCTAGTTTATTCAGTACAGTGACAATATATGGTGAAGTTAGGATTTATGATAAAGAACATACAATGAAACAAGTCGATATGTTGGCCAAGTTATTTTGGAAACTTACTTATATCAAACAAAAAGATAATAATCTTGGTAAAAACATCCAAAATAATTGTTCATAGTTGTCATAGATAGATTCTTGAAAGGACTATATGTATATTAGATTTTGACACTTTAATACACATGGGTGTGATCTCAAGGTAGTTACCTAATCAGTTTTGTATGGGAATGTCTACATTCAATGGATCAGACATATTCACATCAGACAGACCTTATGGAGCTAACAAGACACCTGAAGGACAAGAAAAGTGGATTTAAAAAAAAAATATTGTCATTAGTATATTCTCTCGGCAAACATATTATTACTACTAAGTATTGGTTGGCAAATATGGTGAAGAGGCAAAGATTACAGTTACTGAAAAGATACAAAAACAGAATATTTTGCCAAATCTTGGAATCTCAAACTATGATGAGTTCAGCAGTTTGTTTTTGGTTAGATTCAAAATTTTCTATAAAATAAAATGACACATTAAATTTATTTCAAGTTATTAGTACCAAATTTTATGATGAACTCTGTTCTGTCAAAAAGAAATTTTGAAGTGCACAATTGAAGTTATTAAATGCATTAAAAAACATTCAATGTATTATTTGATTTATTGCAAACAATGAGATCCCAATTTTCTACAGAACTTGCAGATGTTTACTCCTGATTATTGGCTCTGATTATACATTGAGCTGTCAAACATTGAGTTGGTATTGCATTTTGTTATCATGCATTGTGCTGGCATCAAGCTATCATGCATTGGGTACCATGCATTTGCTCTCATGCATTTTGTTGTCATGCTTTGAGGTGGGATGCATTGAGCTGTAATGCAACTGACATGTGTCGTCACATTCCAATGATTTCATTCTTCAAACCACTTTCACTAATTGCCATGTTATCAAATATTCAATGCAAGAAATACTGTTGTATTCTAGAAGATGTTGGCCGAGGTGTCATCCATTCATTTTTCCCTGGATCAAATAATTTGACTTAATGTGAATGTTTTTTGTAGTTAATGATGATATGGCAGTGATGTTTCATCTGTATATATTGTGCTTAGTTAATCATTATACGGTATGTGGTATATTAGAAGATCTATAAATAGGAAATAATATCTCAAAATGAAACATTTTTACCTAATTACCTGTGATTTAAGACTATCTATCTTATTTTACAACCTCCAAAAATATGGTATACAGTGAGACGTTGTTAAACCGGACCCTGTATATCCGACACCTGGCCATCCGCCGGTTGTATTTCAAATCTACTCTATGCATTCATATGATGATTCGTTTAACCACATGACTTCCTATCCGGACAATTTTCAACTGTAACCAAATTGTGCGGATAAACATGGTCTGACTGTAATAGAATTTTAAAATGAAAATTATGTATTAAAAAAAGAAAGAGTATCTGGAATGATTTGTGATTTAGAAATATGTATTTTATTTAATTTACACAACCATCAACATAATGTAACTTTAAATACTAAAATTTAAAAAATATATCCAAAAATGAAACAGTTCTTGGAATGATTCTTGATGTTGAAATAAAAAATATGTGTCTACAAATGAAACAGTTCCTGTATGCATGATTTAGAAATGTATGTTTGATTTTACACATCCTTAAATATGTAGAATGCTGATGTCAAATTTATTCAAATTACCCTCACATGTGCAAATGCTGACAGCAATTTAAAGCATCCTTGCACATCAATAATGCAATTCCTACTTATCATCACTTTTATTATCTTGCATCATTTTGTAGTTTTATAAGAGTGTATGTCACATCAAATCAGCTATGTTGAGTAGTTAAGTCAGCGCCTTCCTTGCCCATATCTCGGAAGTGGCAGACCCGATTATACGACCATGGATTATTCAGACGAGAGACTCCGCGCTGCCCTTGCAGTATTGATCTCAGGTCCTTGACTAGTCAAGCAGAAACTTGTGTGATCTGTAGTTCTCGATCTGCCTAGATCTAAGTAGGTTTGTACTGCTGTAAATAGAACATGCTTCTGGAGTGTGTTGGAATGGTAAAGCTAAAGGAACAGTAGGACAGAATTTGTTCCCTGTTTCCACACTTGATTTGAGAGACTTGTTTTTTCCCCCAGGAAATAGTCTTTATTCACTCAGTTCTCTAGTTCACCCAGCAGTAAGTAGGGTACCTGGTGAAGGTTATGTGGAGGTGACCTTTAAGCATTTGCCTTCTCCTATTTAGCTGCTGTAGAGCGGAACAATATCCACCACTGCTATGATCTCTCAGACTTGAGTTGACTTTGAGCATGTCATTTTGTCATGGATATATGCGCTATATAAATAATCTGTTGTTATAATGATATGGCCATTTGGGTTAGAGCAAAGTCATAATATGAGTTGTGCCTTGAGCATTTATTGGAGTTTGGAATAGTTGCCACATAGACATCATCTTATTGTTATTACTAGTATATGTGTAATTCTGGATGTTATAAAATATACTACTGAAAGTCTGAAGGTGTGTAGAAATATTGTTCACTACTGCAAAATGATATCCTCAAGAACAGTCTATGTAACCAAAGCAAGTGTTTCTTAAATAGCCTAAATTGATTTCATGACGTATGGTGAAATCAATAAGTGAATAAGTACAGATAGCTGTAAGTTTACCTTGTAGCTTTTGCAAAGTCGGTCAATGAGAGATAATGAGCATGACATCTCTCGAGCACAGAGGTATGCGAGTGTCGGCCCTGGATGCCTCTCACGTTTAATTCCTCCAGTGAACGATGCACCACCATACTGGGGTTAGAGGCATCCACAGGCAATCATCAGAATGATGAGATCAGACTGTGAGATCTATAACTCTACCACTACTCCTGGCTAAGATATGATTGAGATCTGATGTATGACCAAACATATCATCTTCTTCAGATCATGGTTAATGGGTCTTGGGATTTGTTCACAGTGAAAGTATATATTATTGATAATACAGTTCTATTTATGAAGAGCACTCCTGGGAGGAGGATGGTTGCAGACTGACCTTGAAGTGGAGTGATACTCGTATTCTGTTTTGTTACAAGGTCAAACTATAACAAATGTTTGTTGCTCATTACTCTGTGGAAAGTTTGGAATAAATGTTATTATGTGTGATTTAAGATAGGTAATTGTACATCTAGATATATACAATGTAAGATTTGGAAGTAAAACATTTCATTTCTTAAACATGATGTTTCTGGAGCCTGCTTGTAAATGAAAAATTAATTAATTTACAAATAATATTCATATATACCAAAATACAGGCAGTCAGAGCAGTAGATAGTGGATTATCGGGTATGTTACAACTTATTGCCTGTTATTCTAACATTTATGGTATAGAGTTACTTTTAGTGGTGAATTATTTACAACGTTCCATACTTATTTCCCAAGATAGTTCAAAGTCATAATTACGGGCATACTTTTAAAAATCATTCAAGTAGTTCCTTTGTGAAAACCATTCTGTATTTCCACCATATTCGTCTCATTTCTGTCACAATCCCTAGTTCAGTTACCTTACAGCCACTTGTTAAGTTTTTCCAATGGCAAGTCACCTTCAGGTCACAGTTTTTGGCTTCTCCACTCAAGTCAATAAATGATGTGCGTCAGCAAAAGATTAGAAAAAAGGTTTTGCTGTCAACCAACCTCCCCCAGTCCTTGGTGCTGTAATTGGACCCAGCTCAGTGTTTGTGAAGCCAGTTGTCATAGGGTCATCAACATACAGTATTCCTTCTTTACAGGTCAAACCTTTCACATGTTCAGTACTTTTAAAAAGTGGTGACATTTAAAGACTGCAAACTTTTAGTCATTACTCAGCGTTAAAACAATTAGTAAAGCTTCAACCGGAAGGTGATGCTCTTCCTCCTAATAGGAGGGTTCTATCGTGGTATTTTTTGTGGAAACGAAATTCGAGAGGATATTCCCGTTGAGACCTATGGGCTATTAAAATATGAATAATGAAGTTAATATTTTGATGACTTTACATTTCACAACTTGATAGAGACAACCGCACATTTGTTGAAAAATAAAAACAATGACAACTGAAGCTGTTCATCGGCGCAGCGAGTGGGGAACACTGTGCTAACTTTGCTAACAGCATATTGTTTATTAGTTTTATTATATGTTTTACTATGTGATTATTCTATCATTGTATATATGTTTTATTATTAAAAATGGTAAATCAGTGATAGAACTTTCTCTTAAAGGTTGAATTTTGAACTCCACTAGTTGCAACTGCATGGTGCCTTAAAAATTGCTGAATTATCCCATTTCAACTTTTCTTTCTACATAGAGAGTTCAACTGTCATTTGATCTGAGCTTTTTCCTTGCTGAATTGTCTATTGTGAACCATTACTTTCTTGAGGGGCCAAATTACAGCAATGATAACTTGTTGGCAGAAGTAAAAGTTGAACCTAAGACTAATGATAGAATATTACTCATGCGGCAGGTATAGAGTTAATCCTTGAACAGGTATAGAGATCAGGAAAGATGAGGTGAGGTGAGTTGAGGTGAGGTGATGTGAAGTGATTTAAATGCCACAGTCAAGAGTATTTTAGTTGCATCACAGAAGCAAACAGGTGGCACTGAAATTAAATTCAATGTAGGGTTGCATGAATATCTTAGCGCATGTAGAATAACTTTTACGGATGACAAAGTAGCCGAGCCTTTGGTGTGATTCGATCTCTAGTTCTCTTGATTGTAGGCCGAAAGCGCTATCTAACTAGTAACATATGGCAGTGTTTCATGCCCAACATGCATCAGAAATAATTCCATTGATTTTACCATCAAGTTACCGTATATTACCGGGTATAAGTCGAGAATTTGATACCAAAAATTAGGGGGTCAAGGAGGGGGGTCGACTTATACACGGGGTCTATGTTTCAGCCCCCAAAATCTAGAGGCCAGGTAAGTATCTGCCAGCCCAGAAAGTCGAACGGACGATGTTTACACCGGAAACAATTCACAAACATCGATGTTCAGTCAATATTTAAATCATTGAATAAAAAACATATGCTTTATTGTTGTCTTTTTAAAATACAAATATAGCGTGATATATGAATAAAAAATTACATTTCAATCACGAAAGTTCATTAAAGTTTATATTATAATCTTCACTATTACCTGACAAACAGCAATCGATATCTAGCCTTGATGAAAGTCGTGTGACCCGATAAGGTCACGTGGACCAATGAGATTCTACATAGAAGCCGGTGACATGCGAGATAGATCCTCATGAAAAATAATCAAGTGTTTACGCAGTGAGAAGTGCAAATGATGGGTACGAGTGGACGTATAATTTCAGAGATGTTCTAACATAATAGCATATATTCAAAAATATTTAGAGAAATATAATATTTAATTAACAGTAATTGATAGTTATTAACATTAATTAAAGCCTGTCACTTCTCATCTCAAAAGTAAAAGCAATGTCATTTTACGTCTTTTTCTACTAGGTAACAATTTAACTATTCACTGGTTATCTAATAAAGCGTTGTCGTTGGTCGTAGTATATTCGGCTTGATGAGAGATAAATGTAATTTGATTGAAACAAATAATAACAGACACCGTGAGTCACAAGTTGTATTTTTTTATTGGTTGTTTACAACGTCTGAAAAATAAATTATCATTAATAATTTTTAGGGCAAAACAATTGATAAGTCGATCAACATAACTGCTTACCAATCGCCGCTGTGTTGACTCTTGGGCATGTCGACTTGTCACTCGGTGTAAGTCAGCACGTGGATAAAGGGGGGTCAACTTATACATGAGATATAGGGTTTTGACCAGTATTTGGGTAGTTGAGAAAGGGGGTCGACTTATACGCGGGGTCGACTTATACCCGGTAATATACGGTAGTTCAGCAGGCGAACAGTTAATCTGAACTTGCCCTCCCGTTCATTATTATTCACCCTATTTACATTATTCAGTCTCTGTTACATGTAAATTTGCAATAATCATTTCTTAATGTCTTGCTTCCCTCCCAACTCTTTTCCTATTGAAATTCAAGTGTGATGAGGTGATGACAGATTGATGTAGAAGCATCCATAAGTGATGGAGAGAGATGTAGATGTAGCTGAGATGGAGAGGACCTACCATCAGCATGGCTCTCATCTCCCTCAGATACAGTTACTGGCTGCTGGACTGTGATCGCTGAATGAAAGCTTACACCGCCTGTCCTGTATAGATTAGAACTCTCAATGGAGGAACTGGGCTATTTGCTGATTATTTGATGAATGTAAACCAATCGCCTGCAGCTTCTGTGATTTTGCTCAAAATGAATTTACATTTAATCATTAAGTATTCAACATATATAGTGAATAGGTTACATATGTACGTGTACTGTAAAGTTGAAGACAAAGAGGGATGTTTCTCATTTGAAACCCAAGTGTCCAAGAATGATACTCGTTCACGTGAAAATTCGGCAGTGAACTTGATGGTGCGGTGGGCAGCGCTGAGTTGAAATATTCATTGAATTTCTCAAGTCGAGTCTGACCTAAAGACCATATGAGGAATATATATGTCATTGATGAACTGTACATAGAGGTCTGGTTTTAATCGAGGTTATTTGCTAGAAGAGTTTCTTCTAGTTCAGCCATGAAGATGTTAGCATATGAGGGTGCTAATTTAGTCCCCATTGCAGTGCCACCAATTTGAAGGTACTAAGTTATCTCCATTGAAAGCAAAGTTGTTTTTGCGGAATACTAGTTTCAGTAGATTGAGGATACTAGTAGGAGATATTTGCCAGTCTGGGTTGTATCTTCTAATAGCCTTGGCTACTGAACGTAAGCCTTCGCCGTTAGGGATATTTGTGTATAAAGAAGTTACATCCAGCGTGACTAGTAGGATGTCTTTGGTATTATCAACGTGATAAGACTCTAACGTTTGGATGAAGTGTGTGGTGTCTCTGATGTATTGGGTATTTGCTCACGAATGTTTTGATGTGTTTCATCTACAAAGCTACTGATTTTCTCAGCTGCTGTGTTATTGCCACTAATAATGGGTCGGCCTGGTACATTTCCCGGTGTGAGATAGAACGTTCTGAAGATGCGTCTTCCGGGACCAGGCCGGTGAGGTATTTTTGGCTACAGTTCTTTTAAAAATAGATTGGTGAGTTCTTTAGTTATTTCTGAGCAGAATTCCTGAGTTGGATCTTCTGTTAATTAACAGTAAAATCTCTCATCTGAAAGTTTTTTGAGTTTGACATGTTATTTGTTCAAACTAATAGAGGAGAAGTTAGTAGCAAGATCAGGGGAGTTGTTGCGATCAAGCATCCTCGTACGTGTATTTATGCTAATTTCCTGATGACTCTTAACCCATTCTCTTCAGCTTGTACAAATTAATATTCTTGATATACTTGTACAAGGTAAAATTCAACTAAAAAAGATCTTAACCCTTACGTTGCGTATATATATTTTACCATTTTTAGCCCCTGTGGCGGAATTTACAGGCTCGCAGCTCGCAGCAGTAGTTTGAGCTTATTCACTAACAAGCTCTGCTGGCGGAATTTCCAGGCGGCGATTCCGGTACCGTTTTTACGAAATATACCGCATCTACATGGCGAATAAGGACTATATACGGGCGTTCAATACAAATTCAAGTAGCGACACCCGTACACAAATGGCTAATTCACACCCGAAACTTTGAATGAATTTTCTATGTTTTTTCGTTTTTATTCTATTACTTTCGAAAGATTGTCTTTAATTCGGGCCTCGTAACATCATAAATACGAAACGAAAAAAATTCCATTTATATACGGAATTGAAGACAAGATGTCTAGCTTCACAATGATATAAAAATTATTAGAATGCGACCTTTGGTTATAATTCTATAGCTATGTAAAGTTTGTCTTTATTTCCACCTATAAAATCGTCAATACTTACAACATGTATGCGGCATTGCAAACGGTCGTTCATCGCACTTTTCCAAGAAATCATAATCTCGAACCAGTTGACAAATAAGCACATGTCAACCCAAATATGGTTATGTTGTTTGACTTTTCAAATAAACGCTAACCTCGAACCATAACTGATGAAAATATGTTGATTAGTTTGTGTGCCGTTTGGTTTCACATGCCTCTCAGAAAGGTAAAATTGTATCTTTATTTCTGTGAATAAATCTGCGCATTTTATATAGAATAAAAGATTATTCTTTTCGGTTTATTGTGATATAAAAATTATGAAAATGCATTCAGTATTTTAGCCGTGATAAATGTTTTAGAAGTTGTGAAAATCGCCGATTGTTTCAAAATTTATGAAGTGTAAACATGACCTTTTTCACGGCGCTTGCTGTCTTTATTATTTTTTTGAGATTTTCTAATTTTATATGGGAATGTAGTCCATTGTTTCCCCTTTATTTTGCCGTATTTTTTTTTGAAAACAAACTATTCGCTCACATGATATGAAGTGCGGGAGTAAGGCGAGTTAGCGATTTTTTCCCCCGTCTCGCGAGATGCGAGGCAGATAGCAGTCTCGGGCGAGGCAAACCCGAGGCAATACAAACACGTGGGTGAAAATAGCCTCAAGCGAATTAATGCTTCGGGGGCTAAGCCCGACAAAATTGGCCTTTTGTAAAGCTAATTATCAATGCGTTACGGGTCAACAATGCACACGCAATTTGGTGTGATATTTCGACCGGACATTCACACAGACTCGTTATCGTGGCTATCTGCGAGATGTATGTAAACAAGTTTTCATGTGGCGATATACGGACACACTTCGTCTCGCATTTCGCCTGGGGGGCAAATATAATTATTACTGACCCGGTAAATGCACTAAGTCCAACGTACGGGTCTCGCCAAGGGTTCTAACATTTTTCTCTATGAGCCTCCCGGATAATTCCGTCGCCCGCATGTTAAGGGTTAACATTGGAATAAATTCTCCATGTGAAGCTAAAAGAGAAATTGTTTATCACAAGATTGTTAAATAAGTAAAACAAATTTGTATAACTGCCTATAATGGATCATTGGAGATTATAAAATGGAAAATAAACACAAGTTGACCCTCAGTCACAAAACTGTTTGGATTCACTGAGAGGAGACAGACTTACACGGAGCGTTTGTGGTCTTGGTATGCTACTAAGCTTCAAAGTCTTCATGAAAGTATATTAGGATGCACATGTGCGTGAACAAACTGTCTGGATGCAGCTGTACGTATCTGTGATCTAGCCTGAGGCGCGCAGACTTAATATATTGTATAACAGGAATATTTGCCATGTTACAGATGCCACTTTATCCTTTGAAATCTTCTCTAGACTTCCAGTGCTTCTTGAAAAGAAAAGGAATTAGGAAAACTCATAGGGCTTTATCAAATAATATATGAATAAGAATCAAGTTTTGAATTTAATTTTTTTTACATTAAAAGAGTTAACAGGTCTGTATGAATGTTAGACATGAATATCAAAGACCAATATTCTTCGTAAGTTTGTCACTCAATATGCCTTAATCAATTTTAATATTTAATAAAAATCTATGAATATGATATATCGAATGAGAATATTTTCTTGATATTGATTCAATGCTGTTTTCTATAACACTTGAAAGTAGAATTTATTAAAAAGATGCTGAAAAGAAATTTGTTGAAACCATTTCTCTGGTAGTCACTACAGTTTTCTAAGTTCCAATAATGTGAACAAATAGGATGAATTGATTCCGTCTAGGTGCGGATGTAAGATGGTTTTGGTTAAGGTTTCTTATTACTTAGGACGAGACTTAAGACATGCAGTACTACCATCTTCTCAATACCTGATCCAGCTATTCAGATTGTTTTCTCAAATACTTTTTGCTGATTGTGTATATCCCCAAAGGAATCAAATTTAAATTTTGGAGTTTTAGTCATAATTTTGTCTCAAAGGATATTTTTCATGTAATTCAAATGTTGCCTTTCTATGAATAAAATCAATATGCAAGTACTCCAGAGAGATACATCTTGATTAAATGCCTACTTGGTGGGTCTGTATCCATGGTAAATTCATGTCTCTTGATTGATTCCCACAATCCACATTGTACCTTGCAGCCAAGATACCCATAACTGCCCGGAGATCTCTCCTTCTAGTGTCTTGACCTTCATTTTATGTAGGGTTTTCTTCTGCAGTGGAGCCTCATGATTCTGAGAAAGCTAAAATTGCTGACGATATGAATTTGGATTATTTTTATGTGTGGATGTTATCACAATTTTTTTGTTTCTTGCTATTCTTAACATGGTTTTGAGATATAGAATTCCAGTTTAATTACTTCCATCGTCAAATTACTGCAAGTTCTTCAGTCCTCAAACAATCCCAATTTTAAAGTACTTTTTAAACAGTTGTAGTTGCATTTTATTAGTTACAGAAGGAAAACCACAAAATATTGATATCAACTTTATATTGCAGTTACACTTTTGCTACACTGTTATCAAGCAAGTGATGATACGGTGTTAGTATCTACATTGAAACATCATTACTTTCATTGCAATCAGAATATCCATGAATCTTGTATAACAAGTTAACGACATATCCACCCGACTCACCAGTAATTATTACCTAGGGGTTTATTATTATGTTTAACCAGAGGAGCAATAAAAACATCACCACATTTACAACAAAAAGTAAGGAAGTACTCACAATTTCATTCATTAGGGTATGATACTATCACTAACATCACTTTCATTCATTAGGGTATGATACTATCACTAACATCACTTTCATTCATTAGGGTATGATACTATCACTAACATCACTTTCATTCATTAGGGTATGATACTATCACTAACATCACTTTCATTCATTAGGGTATGATACTATATGGATAACCCATGATACCGAGGATATGGTACGGTTGTGGACCCTGATAGGAAGGAAAAACCCGAGGATGTGAAGCATCCAAGGGTTTTTCCTGACTATCAGGGTCTACAACCGTACCATATCCGAGGTAGAATGGGTTATCAATATTATCAACCGTTTTTAAGTGTAAAACAGGCTTTTTACGTGTTATCGCGTTATATTGAGGATCCCTGGCGTTATATTGAGGATCCCTGGGTGATGTCAGCCACGCTAAATGAGTTTCTTTTGTACCGTGATATCTCCTCTGCCCCCTTCGCGGAGTAGTCAGAGGCGCTGACTCAGTAACTGCAGGTGACAGTGGATACGGGTTCGAGACGCACTTTCTGCAAAACATTTGCTGTACATATTCTGTCGTAAACTTATGAAATTTTTCAAAATTAGTCTAAGTTAGTTTCTTCAGATCTTTACTTTCAAGCCGTCATCTTAACAAATATATCAGGGTTTACAATTATTATAATTCCTTCTAACAGGGTTTACAAGTGTATGTGTAAACCCTCCTGGAGGGAATTACAAGGTTGTAAGTCCCTCGTACCGGGTGATACGGTTTAGAAAGGTCGTTTCAAGTATCACGTTATATGGCTGGTAGGTTGATAATATCACTAACATCACTTTCATTCATTAGGGTATGATACTATCACTAACATCACTTTCATTCATTAGGGTATGATACTATCACTAACATCACTTTCATTCATTAGGGTATGATACTATCACTAACATCACTTTCATTGCTATAAAAAAGGTGAATATTCATACATCTTGTATAACAAGTTACAACATATCTACCCAATATCTATAACTTTGAGGTTGATTATTATATTTAACCAGAAGAGTAACAGAAACATCACCACATTTTCAGCAATAAGTAAAGAAACAACATACTGTTGCTCAAGAAGTCCTCGCAGTTTGCTTGCTCAAGGACACATGCCCTGCTGAGATATCTTTCAAAATGAAAGAATTGGTCAGAATGTTTGGCATTTAAGTTTAAAATTAATGAAATACGGACTTTTAATTAACAAAATATGTTGACATAAATTACCTTCTATAATCTGTTGATGTATCATTACTGTAAGACGTCATAAAACAAGACAAAGCCCAATCTCTCCCAGTTAAGTAAATTACAAATCAATGATATTTTAAAAAGCATGTTTTCAGAAACATGAACCAATAATGTTTAAAACGTTTTAATTTAGTTTAGTTCGGTTCTGGAGACATGATGTGACTTATTTTCAGTCATAATTATAACTCATGGATTCGAATATCTTGTATTTTTGTTGGTGACCTTTGTATTGCATGTGAGTTTATTTGAAACCTACTTTCAATCCAGATCTGTGGCTCTAATGTTTTCATGTTCATGTTAGATATGATTCTGGATCAGTTCTCATAAGAATCATGATTTATTTTCTCATTTAAGGGTAATCATCTTTGTATTGATTTTGCATAACAAAACTTGAAGGAGAAATTACAACGCATCATATTCAATTATTTAATCAAATGCTTTTGTTAACTCAAACTCAATTAGTAAATAAAAATTGAAAGGAATTAAACATCCAATTACTTCTATTCGATACTTATAATTTTGTATTGTGACTAAATGAATTTAATTAAGTTTCTAATAAAAGGATATAACATTATGGAAAGGTTTCACAGAATTTAATTTCTAGAAAGTACATTTCTCTTGATTGATGTGTTGTGTTCTTTTTTTAACATGCCTGTTGTCTTCTATGCTTTGTAGACCTCTCAATTACTTCAATTCATTCAGTGTAGAAAACTCCCAAAAATCAAAGCCAAACAGCCGGACTGCTTTGTAGGCCTTTCAATAATTAAATTAAAGTATACACTTTGTCCTCGCTAACATTCGTTGAGAATTAATTCAAATCATTCAGTGTAGAAAACTCCCAAAAATCAAAGCCAGACAGCCGGACTGGTAACTGAAAAAATCCCCCAGCCCGGATGAAAACCTACCGACATTCAAAAGCGGAGAAGTTAATAATCAACTGCAAGTACCAACATTGCATATACATAATCGGGTTGCACATGTTCCTCGTGTTTCACTAAACATAAGCTTTGGCGCTACGTTTGTTAATTGACCAAATGCCAGTAAAATTTCAAGTTGATCTACATGAACATTTAATCATCAGTGCTTGATGTACTAAGTAATATTGGCTAACATAACTAGACATCTGGTAGACAATAAGTTGAATTTTCGACTGGAATGAATGAAAAGGAATGAATTCCTAATCTCTCGACAATTTCTCTTGAGTCATTTTATAATATCACAAAATGAATTTAAGTTAAAAATTTGCTGATATATACAAATTTTATTTATAATTGATTACCTACTTTATGGTCACATTGATGTAAAATGGATTGAATAATCATGACAAATGATGTTATTGTTTATGTTTGCAAAACCATGGGATTTCATCCCAAATTGCCTTAGCGAGAATAGGAGACATGCAACAAGATATGTTGACAGTTTGTAGCTTTGGTTTATGGTTTTTATTATGATAACAGTAACTTATAACGCAAGGTAACACATGGTTATCACATATAACTTGTAAACCTGTTTTATAAATGTTGGTGAAACAATCACAAAATACTATCGGCAAACACTACAATATCAGAGAACACTGAGATTAGTCGAGGCAAGTTTGTTTCATTGCTCCTTTTTTACTTTCATTAAATCAAAATAAATGTCTGTTTGATAGATAATTACACTACCCATGTACATAACATACATCTGTCATAACTCGGAATTTCGGGTAGAAAGACACCAAACAATTAATATTAAAACATGCAAAGCTAGATTTGAGCCGGAGTTGACGACATGGTCAGAAACACCTCATTGGCTGACCTATTTATTTTTCTAATTTTTTTTGAGAGTTTTTGCCATTGACCTTAAATTATGAAAGAATTTTGGCAGCTACTATTTGAATGGCTCTTTTGTTTATACTAAACTATAGGGTGTTGGATAAATTCTCATTATGTATTACTATATCAATACTGTACCGGTAATTGCTGTCTGTTAGTCAGCCAAATAAACTTATTATCTTCCTGGAAAGTCATACATGTTGACAGAATCTTTGAACAGATATTTATGACTGTATGTTTTTAACATATCTTCAGTTAAACAATGGTGGATGATTCAAGCAATAACAAAAGTCAAGACTTCAATTCCTTTTTGCGACAGACTTAAACCTCCATTCAGTAGGTTGGAGTTTTCTACGCTGAATCATTTAACCTTTGAAGTTATTACATGAAACAATTTTAAAGAGTCCATTCTTAGTGATACCATTAATAGTTCTCAGAAACAAGAATTCAATATTTTTCTAGTGTCAAAGTGACAAAAGTTTTGAAGTTTCATTATCTTTGACAACAGTGATATCAGAAACAAATATCAGAAAGGTATTTGAAAAATGTAAATTCTAATTTCAATAACTCATACTTCCTCTAAAATAGAATTTGAAAATAAAAAGGTTTATTATAAGTCACCTCTGGATATTAAAACTTTCAACTTTGACACCGAGGATTTTGAAGTTTTGTCACAGAAGATTTGACACATATTTTGAATAAAATAGTCATCAATATTTATAGTAATCATATTTATCAATGCAAGAAGTTTAGGTAAAATCTTATATCTGACAATTGAAATATCCATGATATTTCATGGACTGAGTCTGAGATAAGTGATTGTTTTGCCAAAAATATGTTAAATTGTAAATGTAAAACAAATCTCATAAATAAAAACACATTATGTTTTATTATACCTTTGTCTTACTGCATTGGCATGTCCATTCTATGTGTCCGTCCGTCCGTCTGAAAACTTTGTCCTGAGAAAATCTCATTTTCTACACATATATATTTGCTAGCTTTACCAAACTTGATACACATGTCAATCATCGTATTGTGCCTTTTGAGGCTTAAAAGTATAAATGAGTTTTATATTAGCGAGGTCACTAATTAAATTGCCTATTTTAACAGCACAATATCGAGACTATTTTATTCTATGTTGTCATTTAACCAGGTTCTCTGCTTTCATATTTTATCTGATTTTGGGTAGGGTTTCAATCCATCAATGAGCCTATATTTGTGATGTCATATAGTGCTTTTGCCTTTGCTACTTTTTATTCTGCAATTTCATCGATTACAGGAAAATAAAATAAATAATGATGAGTGCTTTATTGCAGCAATACGAATTTAAAGTATGCCTCACTAGATCCAATTTTACTTTCAATATGTGCAATTTCGCCATTAATGTAACGAACCTACTTCTCATTAAACCCCACTGGCTACAAATCCCAGCACATCTCTCCAGTATAGCCTGACAGTTTCTATTACTTTCAGTTATCATTACATTATTAGATTTCAAAACATGGAAAATGTTTTGACATTATTTTGTCACTTTAATATTGGTCAAGGAAGTTTGGTAGTTTGGTGGTTTGGTAACAGCATATGTAAATAGAAAGATCTTGTTTTAATTTTGAAGAAGTTGTTGATGAATTACTTGACCATTTGTTGATGCTCTGACTTGTAATCACTGTATGAGGAAATCTTTAGTTTCATCAAGAGATCCCTACCAGATTTTATTCCAGGAAAGTGTTTTTCTGAAATAAGATTTTAATCCAAGTATTGTAAGGATTAATCATGAAAATGATTAGAATATGATATCCTATGCTAAAAAAAATAGTTTTTTGATTTCAGTTTCGTATTTTGTATGAGCATGTCATTCTCTCCAGATAGTTTAATGTGTTTATCACTTGCAGATTTGCAGACTCCAAAATGTCTGATCATAACGTCAGTGTGAAAGATCAAGTTTTAATGTAAATGAAGTTTTTTCAGCTTGTCAAGAATTTTGGCGCAACTACAGATCCAAATTTTCCACTTCGAATCTGTTTATCCATGTTCATATTAAAATAAAGTATCTCAGTAATATCAATAAGATATATATATATATATATATATATATATATATATATATATATATATATATATATATATATATATATATATATATATATATATATGTTGTCCAAACATCTCATTATAGAGTCGATGAGAGTAACACTATTTGCCTTGGCATATTTCATTGTGAAGTCATTGTGAGTATGCTTTACTCTTTAACATTTAATGTTATTGTCCTATGACAAATATACCCACAAATAATCTTATTGAAACTCTTTCCCCAATTCAACGCAAAATGTTAAGATGCTGTGAGTATTTATGATACAGATATTACCACAACCATTATTATTCAAGACAAGACAGATAAAGTAAACTACATTACGGTATATTATTTGTTATTTCAGTTTTGAAATCTGACAATGATATGTCAGAATACATTTTAAGTCACAAATCGTTCAATAAAAAAGAACACATTCAGAAACAAAACAGGGTTATCAAACAGGCTGTTAAAGTCTTTATAAAGGTAAGATTTTAATATTGAAAAAAATTAATTAATTTATAACCTTGTTAAAATAATTTGTAAAAGAGATATCACTGAAGATAGTTTGTTATTTCAAACTCATAGATTTAGGTTTTCAGAAGTAAGAAATCTACCTCAATAATTACTTTTGCAGAAGACTGTTCTATTCCACTTCTGACATTTAGAACTTGTAGGATGTCGACAAAAGCTGTGAAAATTTGTTGGGTGATAGATGGAAATGTTCAGGTTTTTGACATTTTCCTCCATCTTGAACATGGCCGCCATAATGAGATCAATACAAGAGGGTACTGCAATACACCAGCAAGAGTTACCTAACTCATGAAGTCGTGGCATTCCTACCATCTACTTACCACCATTGATAAAAAACACTTTATTGATATTGAATCTTGTAATCCATTTTCAAGTGGTTACCTACTCATGAAGTCGTGGCATTCTTACCAACTACTTACCACCATTGATAAAAAACACTTTATTGATATTGAATCTTGTAATCCATTTTCAAGTGGTTACCTACTCATGAAGTTGCGGCATTCCTACCATCTACTTACCACCATTGATACCATCTACTATGCACCATTCATGCGGAAACACTTTATTGATACAGAACCTTCTTATCCATCGTCAAGAAGTTACATGTGAAGTTGTGGCATTCCTACCATTTACTTAGCTCCATTGATACAGAAGCAATTACGTATTAAGTCTTGGAATCTTTTGCAGAGAGTGATATTTCATCAGCATAACAACTGAAACATTGCAAAATGTGGCTCTTATTATCACAATGCTGATTATTCCTTCAAAAACTGATATAATTTGACTGTGCTGTCTGAATATCTTCCTGATAGTTTGAGGACGAAATTGAGATGGAAATGCTGATATTAGAACGCTAACCAAATATAGAATGCCCAAATTAAATCTTGCAGCTATAATCTCTATGTAATTGATATTATAATACTGTCAGTGTTGAAATCCATTGCAGAGTTTAAATAACAATTTCATTATCTAGATAATGGTATTGGAACATTTTTCAGTGGCCAAAATAGAAAGTCTTAATTAGTCCTGTCAGTCAAAATTACTGGTAATGATAAGAAAAGACTGTTAATGTTGAAGTCCATTGTAATATACAAACTATTTTTAGTACCTTGATGTTAATTCAAACCATTTAACTGCTAATATAACAACGCAGTATGTCAAAGTAAATCTAATCATTCCTGCCTGACATACTCAGTTGTATGGATATACAAACACTGGGACAATCTTGAAGTCTATTGAAGAGTTTGGCAGTGTTACCAATTAACTCTTGCAATTTTAATGTATTGGCATGAAAATTATAATCTTCGCTAACTGTACTCACGTTGAAATACTACATCAATCTTGAAGTCAGTGTTAGAATATGGCATAATTTGGTAACAAGGAGCTCTTTAACCCTGAAAGTGATGATATAAAACATTTTATCAGTTCCCCAAATTGAGGAAATGATCATTCCTTTTCTCTTTACTGACATTGATACAGAGTCACTCTAAACTGTAGCAGAATGCGACTTAATTTGATACCAAGCTCTATGAAAGCTCTTGCTGTTGATTGAAGAGAGGGTTCTCTCAAGGTATTTCTTTTGAAAATGAAATTTCTAGTGGACATTCTCCTTAAACATATACAGTCAGACCTATCCACACGATTTGGGTACAGTTGTCATCTGGATAGCGAGGTATGCAGTTAAGCGAATCATCATTTGTTGCGAAATACATAAGAGAAGATTTGAAATATTACCGTGCGGATGGTCGGGTTTCCAGATACAGCTAGGTACTATATTCAAAACAAAATGGCAGGTACTTTGATAGAACCACTCCTGCCAAGTGACAATGATACAAGAACAATCGTGATTATTATACCATACTAATGCCAACTAAACCTAGAATGCTTGATTCTGATACTCTTTACTGCCGTCATTTTGACCTGTGTTCTGATGAAAATTTTGAAAGCCTGTCAGAGTGTTCTCATCTGTCATAGAACTATAAAGTTACTAGTTCAAAAATGATAGTGAAGCATAAATTCAATCCGTTGCTGAGAAATAAATACAGTGAGTATTTAAAGGTGGATCCAGAAATTTTCAAAGGGGAGGTTTCACCTTTAGGGCAATCAGATTTACTTGCAAAACCCCCTGAAACCCCCCTCTAGATCTTCCACTGGTATTCTTGTCGGTCAGCATTATTTACTATTGATCTGTGAAGAGAATAATGACGAGAGAAAAACCTTTTGTCAATATTCTTCTTTCTGTTAAAAATCATCATCCATTGCCAGGATGGTTGTTCCTTTCCTTCATCTACGGTAGATGCTCTTTAAGTGTTTCCTGCCCAACTTTATTGATATTCGTGCTGTGATTCCTAATCAGTATTGCTTCCCAATACTTAGTGTTGATTGGTGAGGAGATAAGGGATATCTCCATTGAGAAGTTGGCTGTTAGCTACATCCCTCCCGTTTGCCTCCATCGGTGTATTTGAATTGCTTATTGATTGACCTATTTGACCAAGGGTTCTGAGGATTTCTTCTTGATTTAATTTGTGGAAACTTGAGTTTCCTTTAATGACTTTTTGTCATTGTATTGACACTGTGGCACCAAAAAGACTTTAATGTTAGATAATTGATTTTGTAAATAGTAACTGAATAGTATTTTTTTATGTGAAGAAGATTGAAGAAGAAAAAGATTTGAGAAAGATTTTGTCAAGAGAGTTCTTAATTATTTTGATAACATTTGCCTGTGTGAAGTGCAGTGTTAGGAAAAACACCTCCTCTATTCTTTGCGCTTTTGTTAACAAAAACAATTAAACATACAACTATGATTTTGACAAATTTGGGGAAAATGCTACTGTGAATCCTTCCGTGTACAAAATGTTTCCAAATTAACCAATGAAATAAAAACAAGAGTGAAAAATTATTATCTTTTTATTAATTTCTGTGGCTTCTTTGTGTACCTGAAAACTTAAATTAATGATAATTTTATGTCACGTGAAAACAATACTATCTCCAATTTTACTTTAAAAACTGGTCTGCACAGTTAATATATAATTAAATGAGATCAATACATAGATATCTACCTTGAAGATATTTCCACAGGGGTTTGTATTGCTGAAACAAAAAGTTCCTAGGTCCAATACTTCGATACGATACACCCTATACCAAGATAGTGTAGGTGGCTCGCAGATTTGCTTGTAGTTACTATAAAGTTGCAATAAAGTTGTTATGGTAAGATACCATGGATGTTTTATGTATGTCAAATGGATCAGGGATGTAAAGTGATAGGAGAAAACTCTTTTCGAGATTGATTGCTTTTGCTAGGAATGAAATATCAACTTTTTTCTCGATTTTTATCGATGTATTTCTGAGACACCATTTTGGCCCACTCAAGTTTGACGAGTAAAAATTGTGTTTCAAGTGTCGTAGCTTGAAAAATAATGCGACGATTTCGTTGATGTTTTTTTTAATCGAAAGAGAAATCACTTTGCTTTAAATCTGAAATATGTATTACATTACAAATGCGTGATAAATTTGTTTAATGTGGACTTGTTTGGGCAGGGGGTAAAACTCGCGTTGCATCCCTTTTCTTTATTTATTAGAATAGGGTGTATCGTATCGAAGTATTGGACCTAGGAACTGTTAACAAACTCCTGTGGATATTGCAAACATCGCTATTGCATTAATACATGCCTCGATATAACAAAAACAAAACCTATTTTTCATTGGTTAACCTTTTCATAAGAAGACTCAAGGATGAATAATTTGAGTAGAAATAGATGACATGTAAAGCATATGAAAACATATTGAAACATTAAACTCTTGAAAATCTTTATATAGTACAGCAAAGTGTCTTAGACTCTTATGATTTATTTAAATCTTATATAAAAAACACAAAACATTTGTAATGTCATTAGTTGCGTATTGGTTCATATAAATGATGGCTCTTATATTTATAAAATTCCATGCATTTTTTATTGGATGTCACACAATTATTCATAGTTGTTTTTTGTTCCAGGTCTAAATACTTTAGAGGTAAAAAGATATTTGGAGACTGGGATATACGAGTAGAACAGGTGAGTGCTGATCATTTTCTTTAACCATTTTACACAGATTATTTAAATTAATCAAAATTTGAATGAACAATCATTCGACAATAGACTCCACTGGTTTAAGACATCCTTATGAATGGTGTTTATTTTCAGGCATTTTGAATTTTCCATTGTTGCAGGGGTACTTGTCATAGAATAGACAAACTGCGTGTGTTCGTAAGGATTTTGGCTTTATAACTTAGACATGTTAATACACCCTGTAAAACAGTAAAACAATCATAAGTACAGGTAAAATATAAAGATAATCATTACATCATAAAATATCACAAGTCATACCTCTTAATTAAAGAGACACATCCATTACTTATACATTTTAGATATTAAATGGCATAAGATACATCACATGTAGTGTTACGTAATACGTACACATGAATACGGTTACAGCATTATGATTAATAATGCACTACATTACTTAATACATAAAGATACAAATGTATGCCAACCACACATGAAAGGATAATACACAGTGCGCAATATTGCATAATACAAATACACGAGATAAGGATGAGCACTGGATATTAAATTATAACTATGGCATACATAAAGCATACCAATAAACTTATCATATATATACACACAGCAATACATTATATAAACACAAGCAATACATACCCTGTGGGTGTTATCTCAACCCACATCATAAGGTCTAGGACATAGTGATTCCTAGAAATACTGTATATTACCGGGTATAAGTCGACCCCGCGTATAAGTCGACCCCCTTTCTCAACTGCCCAAATACTGGTCAAAACCCTATATCTCATGTATAAGTCGACCCCCCTTTTACCACTGGCTGACTGACACCGAGTGACAAGTCGACATGCACATTGCACAAGAGTCAACACAGTGACAGCGGCGATTGGTAAGCAGTGATGTCGATCGACTTATCAATTGTTTTGCCCTAAATATTATTAAATGATAATTTATTTTTCAGACGTTGTAAACAACCAATAAAAAAATACAACTTGTGACTCACGGTGTCTGTTATTATTTGTTTCAATCAAATTACATTTTCCTTTCATCAAGCCAAATAAACTACGACGAACATGTTGACAAAACTTTATTAGATAACCGGTGAATAGTTAAATTGTTACCTAGTAGAAAAAGACGTAAAAAGACATTGCTTTTACTTTTGAGATGAGAAGTGACAGGCTTTAATTACTGTTAATTACTATCAATTAATGTTAATTAAACATCAAAGCTTAGATAATTACCTGATGCGCTAATGAATCACTGCCCTGACTGGCAATTAACAAATCTATTCACAACCTTAATCACACGTACGTCTGTCTATTAACAAGTTTTGAATATACACTATTATACAAAATGAATGGTGAACATCTCAGTAACAAAACAATGACAATCGGCAAATAACATTTCTCTAAATATTTTTGAATATATGCTATTATGTTAGAACATCTCAGAAATTATACGTCTACTCGTACCAGTAATTTGCACTTCTCACTGCGTAAACACTTGATTATTTTTTCATGAGTATCTATCTCGCATGTCACCGGCTTCTATGTAGAATCTCATTGGTCCACGTGACCTTATCGGGTCACACGACTTGCATCAAGGCTAGATATCGATCGATGTTTGTCAGGTAATAGTGAAGATTATAATATAAACTTTAATGAACTTTCGTGATTGAAATGTTATTTTTTATTCATATATCAAGCTATATTTGTATTTTAAAAAGACAACAATAAAGCATATGTTTTTTATTCAATGATTTTAATATTGACTGGACATTGATGTTTGTGAATTGTTTCCGGTGTAAACATCGTCCGTTCGACTTGCTGGGCTGGCAGATACTTACCTGGCCTCTAGATTTTTGGGGCTGAAACATAGACCCTGTGTATAAGTCGACCCCCCTCCTTGACCCCCTAATTTTTGGTATCAAATTCTCGACTTATACCCGGTAATATACGGTAATAAAATATAGAATAAGCCTGATGCCTTGCCACATATAATTAATCATGGCAATACTGGAAATATAAAGCAATGATGCACTTAACTGAATCCTTTAAATCATACACTCTCACACTCAATTACCATCATTATTATTGAATATACTTTAGGTTTAGAAATGATATGAAATATGCATTAGCATTTAGACATTTAAGTTAACATTACGTTTAGGTATTATTTAGAAAGCTATTTAAGAGAATATATTATGAGTAACATAATTAACTAACCTGAGAAATATATATATGTCTGTCCTGTCTGTGCTTCTTTGCAGTGCAGAGTTGTAAGCAGTGTGTGCGAAAAGTGCATGCAAGCAGAGAAAGAAACCTTAAGTTATATAATATGATCAGTGAGAAAGCAGAGGCTATTGTTCTGGACAGAGAACAATAGGACAAGAATGAATTACCGTATTCATCCTAATAAACGCCCTCTCCTAATAAACGCCCTCCCAAGCCTTTTTTGACTCGCGGAAAATGACCCCTAATAAACACCCCCCTTTTGAATCGATTTACCTTACTGATGTTTCACTGAAGAACAGTTTTCAATCTTGCTATCAACCTCTTATGTCCAGTAAAGTGTAAGGTACATGGTACATCTAGTCCCCCGGCGACTGTCGAATGTCTGTAACTACACATTCTATGCGACCGCAATGTTTTAAGAAACAGTAAAATGTCTTGCTCAACTCTCTTGAACATGTCCCACAACTACAGATGACGCTAGCACACTGACCGCGAATTTGTCGTGAACGTTATATGTCAATGTCTCTCCAACTGTTGGTTCCCAAAAATCCCTATAGACATGAAGCGCCCGAAGTTAATGATCCAAAGTAGAATATACCGGAGAATTTTTCAAAATAAATTGCAAGATTAAACCTTGCACAAGCTATAATGTATATTTGTTCACATTTCCATTTCAAATTGTGTATCAGTACAGGTTGGAATTTAATAGAAATAATAAACTGCGACATTTAACTCTTCTTTACATTTATTTGATAGACTTATTTTGATTAAAACTCTGAAATAAAATCGATGTTTGTTTTTCTTCTGGACATCAACATACATTTTTTTTAATAAATGCCTCCTTTTTGCGATTTTTTAAAGTCATTTTAATAAACGCCCCCTTTTTACAATTTTTCAAACGCCCAGGGCTTCTAATACGGCGAATACGGTAAGCTGTCCACCCTTAAATAAAATGGAATACCCTGCTTGGACATTAGGCCCAAACATACACTCACTGAAGCGTGAAATAAAATACCGTACATACTGTGATGATATAAAACTATATACAAAATATAATACTGCTACACTATCATTCAGTATTCTGTTAACAAGTAAGTCATTGTCAAGTTGTAATCTCAGTGTGACTGTGAGGATGTGAAGTGATCCAGAGATTCTATCTTGTCCAACATCAGATAAAGACTCCATATCCCACAGTTGATTGCCTCGGACCTAGGACATAATAGGATTTTGTCTGTTGGCCAGCACCATTCTACCATTCAGTGGCACTGAGCAGACCAGCTCATTGCTGATGTGTATGACCTACTTGCTCCTGTGGTCAATATTTAGTAGATTCTCATCTGAGTGTAGTGTGCTGCACAATTTGGTCTGTGCATTGGAAGAACCTGTTTGTATAATATAACAAACTCTGATGGCTGATGCTGATAGTGGTGGCCTGTATTCTCTCATGTTCATTATGAAGTAGGCTGTTGCCTCAGTG
The DNA here is from genome assembly GCA_936450465.1 of Gibbula magus. Classification (NCBI taxonomy): domain Eukaryota; kingdom Metazoa; phylum Mollusca; class Gastropoda; order Trochida; family Trochidae; genus Gibbula; species Gibbula magus. The sequence goes on along the minus strand of OW388296.1, from coordinate 73,282,408 downwards.
TTCAATTGGTGCACAATTTGGTCTGTCCATTCAAAGAAGCTATTTTTGAACAATATTCCCATCAAACTCTGATGGGGGGGAGGGTGATGGCCTGCTTGCTCTTTTTGGTCAATATTGAGTAGAATCTTCTCTCGGTTTTCAGTTGAATCACAATTTAGTTTGTGCATTTGAAGAACATGTTTGTGTATTACGTATCCTTACAGACTCATTCATATTTATTGTGGAGGTTTTCTTGAGACTTGTAGTGATCTGTAATTGCTGTCATCCATTTCTATGAAGATTGACTGGTTTCTGAATTATCGCTATTTTATCATCAGTTGTATAACATGTCGACAACAAGTCACCATTTTTGAAGTTCTCTTAATTGGCACTAATTAAGTCTGTGTTAATGTATGGTACTAACAGTGATCATAAATCTACAAAAAGCTTTGAAAATCTAGGTCATGCTTCATTGTCTAGACTTAGACATATGAGATGTGAAGTCATTATGATGTCCAACATATCAATCAAGGGAGAGTTCATGTTTATTGTCATGACCCACAACTGTGATTATTCAAAGGGTTATTTATTTCCTTTGATCTTTATGCACTGATGAAATCGGTATTTCAAAATAGTGGCTGCATCAGTGGTGTTACATCAGCTTGCTATCATGTCACTTGTGTCTTTTATGAGATTTTGTGTTACAGCAAATCGTTTCATGTTCAGTTTTATTGACAAGACTGGCTGGTTGACCAATGAAATGACCTATTTGTATTGTCAATATTCAGTGGACTGCTCTTTACGTTGATTGGTTCACAAAGTCTCTGTGGTTTGGTATAAGCTATTTGTGTACTCCTACTGGGCTTCCTCGTGACTAGCTCATTGTTTAAAAGAACTTCTCATCAGCCATTTTGCGAGTTATAAGTCAAACGTTGTGTTTCAAATTAACCTGTCTAGAATGTGGAATTTTGTGAAAGAACCAGATTTTAATATCAAGTTTTGTAAAGCAATATCCTTTCTATGATTAACAAGCTCATTTATATGATTTGTGCTTCGCGGAAATCAAGTAACATATCCTCCCAACAACAAGCGTATTTATATGTATTGTTTTCTGCCACAAATGGGCCTCTGTCTAATATCCAGTGTCCTTCTTAAGAACATGTGAGTAACTGAATCATCAAAGCAACTCCCTTAAATATATCAGATTATATGAAATATTAGGATGTGATACAGTCCATTGTGGTTGACATAAACCATTTAGTACAGGCTTATTTTGCAGTGTTCTGTATTTGCCAACGTTTTAAAATTCTCTGATTAATTGATGAAGTTTTCTCTCACATCCACACAGCTTCTGTAGTAAAGTCTCTCACCATTCCTATTTCAGAAAGCTCAATAAATTCTTCAATGAATAAATAACAAAATGAACCAATGAAATTAGCTCGGAAACAACAATGTTGCAATTTGCCCCCTACTGACGTTCCATTGATTATTCTGAAGCAACATTTCCTGTTTGAATCAGTTTACATTCCCTGCATTCAACCAAGTTAATTTCTGTTCGAAGGAGCACAGACATACCTAATTTTTGTTTTTCATTGTTTATTTGGTTACATTGTTTGCTGCATTTGGAATTGAGATGAATTTGCAGAATGGAGTCATTGTGACCATATAACAGGAACATAAATTCTAATTTTGTTGATTAGTTTGATTTTGAAATCCAACAGTAATGTTAATATGATTCACAGAAGACTCGTGTTATCTTGATGACATCAAACAATATTATGGCATTGGTTACAAATTCATGTATTATTTGATGACAACTTAATTTATTATTTGGTAAAATCTTAATCTAATATGGTTGAACTCCTAGTCAATCAATCACTTAATCTTTATTTCAGTAGAAAGGCCTATGGCCCACGTACAAAATCAACAAATCAAATATATAAACAGAGTTGCTTGTAGTCATTTAAAAGAATTTTGAACAATCAAGGCATCTTTCACATAATTTGAAATCGCTAATAAATGTGTTAAGATACAATCTTGAAGGTTATAGATCATTATGTCTTCATTGATGTACATTTGTATATGATCAAAATATTTATCATGTAAATCATTAAAAACTGGACATTTGTAAAGAAAGTGAAATTCATCTTCTACATAATTTGATTTACATATCAGTAAAATACAGTAACAACATTCACGTGGAATACCATGTCGTCTACCAATATTTTTATAGATATGTAGCTCACCAATTCTTAACAAAGTAATTCTACATCTTGCTTCTTTAGATTTAACAGTTACCAGATACTTTTCTAAACCGAACACAGATTTTATTCTAGAATATAAATGCAATGTTGAATATTAATTAATTTCAGCCATTAAAGTTTGAACATGACAGTTCTTAATCCTAGTTTCGAAATTGAAAAGAAAAGCCTCCTTGAAACCTACTCCTTAATTTTCCCACACGAAACCATAAATAAATAAAATAGTTCTGACATGCTGCACCCACGTTTTACGTCCAACTTTATCTAAATTACACAACATTAAATCAGCCTGTTTTGGATACCTATCATCTGACATTTCAAGCAATCTAATCCAGAATTTAATTACTCTCAACAAAGAATCAACATAAATATAGTTTCTGCCACATTCAGCTAAAACAGCAACATAAGTACTCTTGTACCTCATACCCAATACAAACTTACAAAACCTTACTTGAAACTGTTCAACTACTGACACTTTAGATAACCCCATATTTCCGAGTACTGTCATACTACTACTCCCAGTACTATTGGGTGAATTATTGAATTGATGAATTATTTGGCATGACCTTGATGTATTATTTGTCATAATCATGATGAATTATTTTGTAAATTTTGGATGAATTAATCGGTGAAACCATGATGAATTATATGGTAAAACCGTAATAGATTAATTGGTAAAACCTTGATAAATTAATTGGTAAAACATTGAAGAATTATTTGGAAAAAATCTTCTTGTATTTTTGGAATAATATAATGTGTTTTTTCATGATCTTGAAAGCATACACAAACTCTTACCACGTTTACATACAATCTACCATCAGTTTAGATGCAGCTTCAATTAGTATAAGATTAGCCTTTGTCAGAAATTGCATGTAAGATACTGTATGTCCTACATAGCAGGCCACAAGGTTTCTGTTTGTAAACCCCTCTTGCTTTTATACAGAGAGCAATTTATCTGTACAGCATTATCATTCATTGAAAGAAATTCTTGCTTTAAGTATTAAATCTATTTACATCTTTCTAAATATAGACATGTCAAGTTGATGTTAGTATACACTGCTTATAATGATTGGTGTACAGTCAACCCGCGATAATCCGGCCACCAATAATCCGAATCTCGCAGTTTCCGAACGGTAGGAAGATGTAACCAAACTAATATCTTTAGTAGTCCTCAGTACTCAGTAATCCGAACATTTCACTTTCCGAACGTTTTTGATGAAAAACGGAAGCGTTCGGATTATCGAGGCCTGACTGTACTTTGTAAAATACCAAAAAGCACTTATTGTGTATATCTGTTATGTAAATCACTCTCTGCCATTTGTGTGTGAAGTGTGTGTGGATACAGTGTACTGAAATAGCTCTCTGTGAAAGAAACCAGGATGTGACCATATATATAACTGTTTAAGATTGACAAGTGTTATAAATATGAAGAAAGAATACATGGCACTAAAGAATCTTGAACACTCCAGAAATATCTTTTTGACCTATACAGATAGGATATTGCAACAAGATTATACAATGTTAAGATGTTTCTAATGTAGATTTGATACAGTTTACTATTTTGCAATCGACTGCTCTCGTACAGGACTTACCTTGGATATCATATTCAATAGTTTTGTTTTGTTTTATCCTTATATGAACCTATTTGCATATCTTATCAGACTGTTTAGGATTTTTGTTGTTTTGTTCTGAAAATATTACAGGTAGCTTATTTTAAAAATAAATTCTCTAGAATTAGAAGTATCTTGCAATTAACTTTAGTTCTGTCTTCTTGAAATAGCCAAAGAGGATAACAAAATGGGAGTAATTTGCTGCTTCTGTTTGAAACACTGAACTGAGGCTTATTGCTCCAGACTGTGCTGTAATTGTAGAGGCATTTATCTGATGTCCAGTTCTATTGACCAGACAGACTATTGACCGCTGCAACTGACCACCTCGTTGTTGTGTTGAGGGCAGTATTTAACTGCCTTTGTCATAATAAATGGATACACTGATCCACATTTGTCCAGTATAAAGTCAAAAGATGGAAAAATAATTTATTGCCATTGACCAGCTCTTATTCAGCATCAGTTTACTCCTTTAGTACAATGTAAGGTAAAATATGTTTTGAAAACATAAAATATCTGTTTGGATAATTGGTGAATTTTGACAAAACTTTTTGAGACTATATAAGTTATAAGTGCAATTTGATTATTTGAATACATCTAACTATCTCAGTGTCTTGGACGAAATCCCCTTTAATTGCCATTTTGACGAAATAATTGCTATTTCTGAATGTGTCAAGATAAATACCATTGATCAGATAGAGCACAGCAACAGAATTATCCCAGCTGAGTATAGTTGGTTCAATGGATCAAATTCTTAAGACCAAATCAATATATTGATGGCCACCATCTTTGATGTTCCCTGATTCTTTTGAATTCTTGGATCATAAAATTATCCTGATTATTAGATTAGCAATGGAAGCAAAATTAGATAATTTTGGTTGGAGCCAAATATTGATGCCTTGTATTGAGAATTGATTGAGGAAAGTAAGATAAGGCTCAACTTACGAATGCATGGCATAACTCTTGCCAGTCTCCCTCACTGGCTGATTTTAGCCTTGCAGTATTTCCTTCAAGGGACACAGCGTCGAGGATAAAAATGAGTCTCATCTTTATCTCACTGAGCTGATTAGAGTGTCTGCTTAAGAGTTACACTCACTGTCTACATGCAGTAGTTTTTATTACCAATTACGTCAATTCGGTATCTGTTATTTGTTAGCAGACATGTTAAACAGCATGATCTGATTTTATTCTCGACCCTGTGTCCCTTTAAGGTTTCAATGCTTGGAAATCAGAGCCCACTATGCATATCGGTTGCAGCGATCAACTATCTTAGCATTGAAAAGTGAGGTAATTACTGCAAGGCTTAAATCAGCCAGTAGAGTTATGCCCTTGCGTTGGGAAGTTGGATAAGGCTATGCAATCGCTATGTCCTTTTCTGTTGAGTTTTTCATGGACCATCTTTATTCTGTGCCTGTCGGATCTGAATTCCTCACAAATTCAGGGGAGGATTGATCAGATTGCAACCCTCAGTTCTTTGGTTCATAACAACCTGGTCCAACTCTGGAGTTAATCTGATTCTGCGTATGCATGTTGTGTTGAGGAGATGCTGCAGTAGATCCACTCACTGTTTGAAAGGATCAGTCGGTCGGTTGGTAATAGCTGAAGTTGCAATGCATTTCTTGACTTGCCTGATTGACTGACGAGTATTCAGAACTCTTAATATTCTTATGAATGATTAGCTTGTAGACACATATATTTAATCTGTACAATTTATAGCAAAATAATAAAAATGTAATTTGTTTTAATGTGCAGTTGCAATAATTGTTTGTTGGTAGAATAATCCTAAAAAGCTAACTGTAATGCATGTCTTACCTAATTTGATGAACTTTGTGTAGCTTTTCAGTATGCTCTCTTAGTGTAAGATAGTTGTAAGTATCACATATTAACATTTTGTTACAGATATCTTAGCGCTAAGAACACTTCTAGGTTACTCCTAAGGTTTGTATGATGAGTGCCAAGATAACTGCTGTTGGCTCAAAAACCAAGTTATATCTTGTAATTTTTACTGTCAATATCAACCTGTTTATAAACTTACTGAATCTGTTATACATACCAAGTATGAATAACTCAAGGATACCATCTTGTTAGGATATCATCTATAGGATACCATCTTTGATACAATCTAGGATAATCTTTAGGGAAACCATCTTTGATACAATCTAGGATAATCTTTAGGGAAACCATCTTTGATACAATCTAGGATAATCTTTAGGGAAACCATCTTTGATACAATCTAGGATAATCTTTAGGGAAACCATCTTTGATACAATCTAGGATAATCTTTAGGGAAACCATCTTTGATACAATCTAGGATAATCTTTCGGGAAACCAGCTTTGATACAATCTAGGATAATCTTTAGGGAAACCATCTTTGATACAATCTAGGATAATCTTTCGGGAAACCATCTTTGATACAATCTAGGATAATCTTTAGGGAAACCATCTTTGATACAATCTAGGATAATCTTTCGGGAAACCATCTTTGATACAATCTAGGATAATCTTTAGGGAAACCATCTTTGATACAATCTAGGATAATCTTTAGGGAAACCATCTTTGATACAATCTAGGATAATCTTTAGGGAAACCATCTTTGATACAATCTAGGATAATCTTTAGGGAAACCATCTTTGATACAATCTAGGATAATCTTTAGGGAAACCATCTTTGATACAATCTAGGATAATCTTTAGGGAAACCATCTATGATACAATCTATATGCGAGGATATCATTTTAGATACAATATACGATTACTTCTAGAATACCATGTTAGATACCATCAATGATAACCTCTTAGATAACTCCTAGAATACCATCTAGGGTGACTTATAGAATACCACCTAAGATAACCTCTAGGAAAACCTCTGGGATGCCATCTAAGATAACTTTTATCATTCAAATATGATAGTGCTTTAGCATATGCTGTAAACTCACATTCTCTGACTTTAGTCACACGAAAAGACACCAATCAAAAGTATCATTTGTTATTGAATAAACGTTGTTTCATAATTATTTTTATTGTAATCACTCAAATGTTCTTGAATAAATTGAAATTGGCATGCTAAGGGTTATTCTATAAGCCTCTGTCTTCTTGATTCAGCAACTATTGTTGTCTGGTGAGATCCACACAGAGATGGTTAACGTTAAAGGTTTGACCCTCTCTAGCACACACCATTGTCAGACGGTTCCTGGAAGCATTCCAGCAGAAAACTGTGATGGATGGTGTACGGAGACCTTGTATTGAGACATTCCTTTTGTGTTGAATGCCATCTATTGATTAATTCTCTGAAGTAAGTGTATGTAACACTTTACACTAGATTTACTGCTCCGAGTTGATTGATGCGGAAATATACATCATACTGTTCCATGGTCAATACACATGTTCTTTGACCAAAGTGCCAAGGAGAGTGATGTGTCTTTATTGAGTACTCTTATGTTAAAAGAGTCTAGTCTAGCTAAACGCTGCACTAAGTTTATGCCACAACATTAAACATTCTCTGAAGTAAGTGCATGTAACACTTTACATAGCTCTGTATATCTACTGTTTGATGGTGATTGATGAGAAAATATGCTTCACGGTCGATATGTTAGAATACCAAAATGGAAAGTCAAGTAATAATGTATATTAATTGAGTATTCTTACGTTAAACTTTTCCAGGTCACCTAAACACATAAAATAATACTAAATAATTAATTTATACCTCATCTTTAATATAGTCCTCTGACGTATTTTAAAGGGGCAGTAGCAAGTTTTTTCGCTCAAATAAGTTGATGAAATGTATTTGAAAATTAATGTCACTAATAGCAAAACAACCTATTCTCTTCAAAAAATAAAGTTGAAAAATGAGTGTAAATGGTTTGGTATAGCCATGGGAATCGTTTTGTAATTCGAAATGATAAAATGTGTTGTTTTTTTGTGCTTTATATGCAACAACTTTATTACCACTATGGATAATTGGTTTGTGTAATGAGATGTTTTACCCCCTTAAGTAAATATAAGTGACATAAACTATCATTATAAATGTGAAATTTGAAAAAATAAAATTTGCAAAATACGTGCTACAGCCTTTTTAAGTGTGGCCAATGACACCAAAATTTCTACTTTACATCACCACACAGCAACTATGGTAATAATGACTTCTGTATCCTGTTCTTTGACTGCCACTGTACATCATTAATAAAATTGTCTCTTGTAACAAACCACCAAGTTTCCACCTGTATTTGTTTGATGGTGAGCTCCTTTGTCAAGACACACAAGCCACAGATGGTATTAACCTTCTTGCTGGTATTTCTGGTCTTATTTCTGGTCCTTTATCCTGCTTTATCCGACTAAGAAGGGCACATTTAATACTGTGTGATCCCTTCAATAACTCTGCTTGTTAGTTCTGTCCTCTAACAAGCACACGGAGAAATCTAACGATTGGTTCTTTGAGTTTCTGAAAACATCCCACCAATGTATAAACACCAAATTGTGGCTTAAAATTGCTGCTTGTGGTTTAAACATATTCTATTTCCATGAAAATGAAAATCGGGATTGGTAAATGAGCAAAAACTGCTTATTTAAAAATTGCTCCCAATTTGTTTCTTGTGTTTAATGAAGTATAAAAATGTGCAATCTCCAAATTACACACTTAATATACTCGTGATATTTAGTGACTGTATGGATTCATCATAAGGCTCCATGAGGTTCATTACAAGACATTTGAGGGTTCTCTGAGTAAAGTAGGTGATCAATACATCATATGCTCTGGACTGATGTCAGCTTGATCAACTTATGTTCTGTCCTGTGCAGACACATCAGTGACCAGTGCTATTGATCAGACACATCAGTGACCAGTGCAGGGCTATTGATCAGACACATCAGTGACCAGTGCTATTGATCAGACACATCAGTGACCAGAGCTATTGATGAGACACATCAGTGACCAGTGCTATTGACCAGACACATCAGTGACCAGAGCTATTGACCAGACACATCAGTGACCAGTGCTATTGATGAGACACATCAGTGACCAGTGCTATTGATCAGACACATCAGTGACCAGTGCTATTGATCAGACACATCAGTGACCAGTGCTATTGATCAGACACATCAGTGACCAGAGCTATTGACCAGACACATCAGTGACCAGTGCTATTGATGAGACACATCAGTGTCCAGTGCTATTGATCAGACACATCAGTGATCAGTGCTATTGATCAGACACATCAGTGACCAGAGCTATTGATCAGACACATCAGTGACCAGTGCTATTGATCAGACACATCAGTGACCAGTGCTATTGATCAGACACATCAGTGACCAGAGCTATTGACCAGACACATCAGTGACCAGAGCTATTGATCAGACACATCAGTGACCAGTGCTATTGATCAGACACATCAGTGACCAATGCTATTGATCAGACACATCAGTGACCAGTGCTATTGATCAGACACATCAGTGACCAGAGCTATTGATCAGACACATCAGTGACCAGTGCTATTGATCAGACACATCAGTGACCAATGCTATTGATCAGACACATCAGTGACCAGTGCTATTGATCAGACACATCAGTGACCAGTGCTATTGATCAGACACATCAGTGTCCAGTGCTATTGACCAGACACATCAGTGACCAGAGCTATTGATCAGACACATCAGTGACCAGAGCTATTGATGAGACACATCAGTGACCAGTGCTATTGATCAGACACATCAGTGACCAGAGCTATTGATCAGACACATCAGTGACCAGTGCTATTGATCAGACACATCAGTGACCAATGCTATTGATCAGACACATCAGTGACCAGAGCTATTGATCAGACACATCAGTGACCAGTTCTATTGATCAGACACATCAGTGTCCAGTGCTATTGACCAGACACATCAGTGACCAGTGCTATTGACCAGACACATCAGTGACCAGTGCTATTGATCAGACACATCAGTGATCAGTGCTATTGATCAGACACATCAGTGACCAGAGCTATTGATCAGACACATCAGTGACCAGTGCTATTGATCAGACACATCAGTGACCAGAGCTATTGACTCGACACATCAGTGACCAGTGCTATTGATCAGACACATCAGTGACCAGTGCTATTGATCAGACACATCAGTGACCAGAGCTATTGACCAGACACATCAGTGACCAGGGCTATTGATCAGACACATCAGTGACCAGTGCTATTGATCAGACACATCAGTGACCAGTGCTATTGATCAGACACATCAGTGACCAGAGCTATTGATGAGACACATCAGTGACCAGTGCTATTGATCAGACACATCAGTGACCAGAGCTATTGACCAGACACATCAGTGACCAATGCTATTGATCAGACACATCAGTGACCAGTGCTATTGACCAGACACATCAGTGACCAGTGCTATTGATCAGACACATCAGTGACCAGTGCTATTGATCAGACACATCAGTGTCCAGTGCTATTGACCAGACACATCAGTGACCAGTGCTATTGACCAGACACATCAGTGACCAGTGCTATTGACCAGACACATCAGTGACCAATGCTATTGACCAGACACATCAGTGACCAGTGCTATTGATCAGACACATCAGTGTCCAGTGCTATTGATCAGACACATCAGTGACCAGTGCTATTGATCAGACACATCAGTGACCAGAGCTATTGACCAGACATATCAGTGACCAGTGCTATTGATCAGACACATCAGTGACCAGTGCTATTGATCAGACACATCAGTTACCAGTGCTATTAACCAGACACATCAATGACCAGTGCTATTAACTAGACCTATAGGTGACCAATGGTATTGTCCAGACACGTAGGTGAACAATGTTATTGACCAGACATATATGTGACCAATGGTAACGAATGGACACGTAGCTAGGTGACCAATGGTATTGAACAGACATATCAGTGACCAATGGAATTGACCAGACACATAGGTAACCAATGGTATTAAGCAGGTCCTCCCTTCACAAAATGTTAAAGTGATTCTAAGTCACTAAGGTAACCTTAGTGCAATAAGGAGTGGTAGTTAAGGTTAACCTTAGTAAAGGTTGTTTTGTGAAAGGAGCCCCTGACACGTAGGTGACCAATGGTATTGAGCAGACACATCAGTGACTGATGGAATTGACCAGACACATAGGTAACCAATGGTATTGAACAGACATGTAGTTGACCAATGGTGTTGACCAAACACATCAGTGACCAATGGTATTGACCAGCTCTCTATCATTGATCAGGGGCAGTGTTTACCGGCTACAGCCTGGTTATTAAAACTGAATAAACATACTGACCACAGTTAATAGAGCACTTGTTCTCTAAATAGTAGCCCCTCAGCTGCCTGATGATGTGCTTACCAGCACTGGCACACTAACAATGTTCGGGTGACAGCTCAATCCTGACATTAAACACAGTGCTGGTTGTTCATTGCTGGTTGCAAATTCACTAAATATTATTTTGATGTTATGGAGTGGTGTGTTATTTTTGTAGCAATTAATCATAAGGGAATTTGTTGGATACTTGAAAATACTTTTTGCCATTGATTTAAATACTTTATAAGACGTGTCTTCTGAGTCAATACATTGATGATTTTTTGATACAGCAAAATGAGATGATTTTTTCTTATACCTGAATTTAAGATTTTTAGCACACTGTCAGACAATCATAATGAATGTTTTTCGAATAACAAAATGTATATGCAGTCACATATGGACTTGAAACGAATAATCCAGCTGCTATAAAAAATGTTGGTAATTCACTCCACACAAACGATACCTTTTGAAACAAAATCCATTGAGAGTTCGGTGAATTAGCTAACCATGTATTGCGTTGATGCCGTATCGACCAATCGTGCGTCCTGTGAATGTCAGGGCCGGCCTGCTGCTGCTGCAAACCAGGATTGATCATATTGCAGACTTCACTTCATCAAAGGTTGGTCCGACTCGGACTCTCTCGGAGGCCTCGTAAATGGGACGTTGTATTCTGGAGATGTAACAAATGATCAGGCTTCCTGCAACGCTTCCCTTCCAATTGAATCTCCCTGAAATGAGGACTACTTGTATAAATCCTATAAAATGTTGGAATTGGAGCACTGTGACACTAGGGTGGAGATGAGATGGAGAGATTTCACACTAAAATGAAGGATTTGGATTGATTTTGTACATCTGGGTCTGTTGAACTTTTCACAACATATCAATCTTGGTGTTGTGAGAAGAATAGAATATCCATACTGGATGTAAATTTGATATCTGTTATGTCATTAATATATTAGGGTACACAGTACCGGTATATTCAATAGTACAAATTCTTGTATTTTTTTTCGGGACAAGTTTTCCAGGATTCCAACCCACACCCTTAGACCTTAATTTCAAGGTCACAACAAGACTTTGACATTTTATTATTGTCAGTGAGATATCTCCAGAACTATTAATGGATTCTATTCATACTATCCCTACTATTGGACTTTTCACTTTAAACTTTTGACATCTCTGACTTTTCAACACATAAATGGAATCACTGTTTTATCTTTGATCAAATTTAGTTTTTTAAGATGATATGAATTTTTAAAAGAATTTTTATGTAATTTAAATATTTTTTTATAACTGTGACATCTTTGAGCAAATTTAGTTATTTAAGATGATATGATTTTTAAAGATTGTTATGTAATTTCATTTTTTTAAAATCATTTTAAAATCTTTTAATTCTATTGTATCATTTCAGGCTGAGTTTTCTGAAATAAACCTTGCTGCCTACACAGACTCAGGATGTATGGTGGACATACAAGTCAACAGGAACGGAACAAAAGTAGTCAGGTAATGGGCAAATTCTCCTTTTATTTCCAGAATAAATGTAATGATAAGATGACTTGGAAAGTTGATGTTGACCATGTGGTGAATCCAGAGGGAGATTTGAACCCTCCTTCCTTTTTTAAAAAAATATTGCTAGTAAATTTGACCTCTCCCCTTGGTAAACTCCCTTTAGAATATGAGAACCCCACCCCCTCCCCTCTCGCCCTCTCGCCCTCTCGCCCTCCCACTTTTGAAAATTCTTGGAACCACCTAAACGAACACATGGATAATCCTTCCTGAATAACAGAAATTTTGACTTTGCTGTCTAAAGTTGTAAAAATAGTATTTTTCTGACAGAGGTAGCTCAAACAAATAAGGTATTGTTTTACACACTTGTTGCTGACTTGTGATGATTTATTATTCTCACTCAATGACCAGTCAAATCTTAAACTATAATTCCGTTAAATGTCAAACCTTGGATTATTTAGGATCCGACTGCTATCAGTTTTTGCGCAGTTTCCATCGCCGCCGCCGCCGCCGCGTTTTGTATACGCTATAACTTTTTTCCTAGAAGGTTTTGAGAACTCATATACATAAGTTCTTACTTATACCCCTGGGGAATTATTTTGACATGTTCACATTCAAGGTCAAAGGTCAAGGACACGAGTTCTGAAATCGCTAAAAAAATCCTTGTAAACATGATAACTTGAAAAATATTTGTGCTATCAGGCTCTTCTTTGTTGTATATCAACTATGGAGAAAGGCCAAGATTTGAAAAGGTTTTCGCTAACATCCGTCAAAGGTCAAGGTCATAGTGAGGTCACAACCTAAGCATGCTTTTGCGAAAATGTCTTATTTCAAATATTAACACTTTAAATCATTACATGATTGTGATACACAATGAAAAGTGATCACTGATTGTGTGACCTTGAATTTTAAAGGTCAAGGTCACGAGATATGGTCATGCTGACCAGTTCTGAAATCACTAAATAACTTCTTTCCAAGGAGGTATCAACACCTCATATACATAACTTCTTACTTATGCTCCTAGGGAATTATTTTGACATGTTCATATTCAAGGTCAAAGGTCAAGGTCACAAGTTCTGAAATTGCTTAAAAAATCCTTGTAAACACGATAACTTGAAAAATATTTGTGCTATCAGGCTCTTATTTGGTACATATCAACTATGGAGAAAGGCCAAGATTTGAAAAGTTATTCGCTAACATCCGTCAAAGGTCAAGGTCATAGCGAGGTCACAACCTAAGCATGCTTTTGCGAAAATGTCTTATTTCAACTATTAACACTTTAAATCATTACATGATTGTGATACACAATGAAAAGTGATCACTGATTGTGTGACCTTGAATTTTAAAGGTCAAGGTCACGAGATATGGTCATGCTGACCAGTTCTGAAATCACTAAGTAACTTTTTTCCATGAAGATATTAACACCTCATATAGATAGCTTAATTTCTTTCTTATACACCTGGTGAATGATTTTGACATGTTCACATTCAAGGTAAAAGGTCAAGGTCATGAGTTCTGAAATCACTACAACAATCCTTGTAAACATGATAACTTCAAACTCTTATTTGGTATATATGAACTATTGAGAAAGACCAAGATTTGAAAACGTTTTCGCTGATATATGTCAAAGGTCAAGGTCGCAGTGAGGTCAAAACTTAAGCATGCTTTTGTGAATATGCCGTATTTTAACTATGAACACTTTGAGTCATTGCATGATGATTATACGCGATGAAAAGTGATCATTGATGGTGAGACCTTGAAGGTCAAAGGTCAAGGTCAAGAGATATTGGTTAAGGCCACGTTAATCCTTTAATCAAATTTTGAAAGAAGAAATAGGTTTTAAGAACAAACTTGTGAAAAGTGACCCCAGTGATGATTAGTAATAACTCGAATAATGAACAAACTTTTGTTAAAAAGAATTGCCATTTTATTGATGCTGACGAGAAGGCGGAACAGGGAAAGGCGAGACCCTAAGTTTCCGAGCTGCTCTGCTTTTGCGGTGTCCCGCAAACGCTAATCTAGTTTATAAACTGATGTCAGAAATATTTCAAATATTAAAATTTAGTTTTTTTAGAAGTTTCTCTTTAGATCTTTTAACATTTCCAGGAGATATTTACATTTCTAAAAGTCCTTCTGCTTCACAGTTTGCACTGAAGATGTATCTAATATTTTAAAATAATTTTAACGTTATTTATTGCTTTTGTACATGTTTAATCTTTTCATGTCACATCTCAAAGCCCAGTATGGAGCCAGTAGTCTCTGTAGAACTTTCCTCTACTTTCTAAAGAATATCTTGTCTTTTCTACTCAATCAGAGTGACAGGTCAATTTTTCAACTCCTGCTTTCATTCTCAACATCCATGATATCCTCTCATCTCTAAGGCCTTTGTACTTGCTTCACAATGTAGACGAAAAAGAATATACTTCACATAGTCTTTTGTAGAACCATCTTATTCTGATGCTATGGTATTTCATCGAGATTGAACAAAATGATCCTTTCATATTGATCTGTATACATCTACAAGTACATTTAATATATATATATATATTCAAATGGTAGTTAAAAGAAGAACTAACGCCGATTTCTGTTATTTATGTGTGTTTTCGATTTTTATATACTGACTGTACACTTAAACACTCTTTTTTAAATATAAATATTTAATATTTAAATATTTAAACATTGTCCTGTTCTGACAAGATGATAGATATTCTATTAACTCTCCCCCTTGAAACTTAAATTCACATCAAGATATTAGAAACCTTGTTCCTTAGGATGTCAGCAGATATATTAACGATCATATGATACATGAAATATGTATTCCTATAAACTTATGATATTTTGGTTAAAATAATGAACATCAATATTCCTTATCGAAGGTATCCATATAATTGAATTAAAAGGTTAACTGCAAATTTGTGTTGGGTTTTATCAGTTAATTGTCTCTAATAAGAAAAGCAATATTTAGAGTAGTCAATTAATTTTCAGATATGACTCCTCCATATATAGATAACATACACATGATAAAATATCTGTAATTATTTATAATAACAAAAGTTATATCAGTAAAAGCTTAATAGAAATAGCAATGAACTCAGAGATGTTAGCAATACTGTCTTTATCTTTATGGGTAAAATGTCAGGTAAACAGTATAAAAACTTACTTGTATGTGAAATTTAACTGAAATCTAAGGAGCTTGAATTGAGTATAAGTAGTTCTGCACTTTATGGTGTCTCCTCAATCCTTTATAAATCAAGTGTAAATTTGTTATTACCCTATTAGTATACACATTTGTTTGATTAAAAACTGTAGGTGTAATAATTTCTTAATTATCATTCTATATAAGAGAAAGTTCTTTTATGGCATCATTGAAAGAGAGTTTTATCAGAAGGATGGTAAGAAAAGCAAAATATTTCTGGATACCACAATGTTTCATAGTACATGCTTACTCCTTAATCAGGGTAACTTACCATGCAAGTCATATAACTCACCCTGTGTCTCAATTACTGGCTGATTTAAGCCTTGCTGCATTTTGTTATCTTTTCTGTGTTAGTATAGTAGCATGTATTGTGAAGTGCAGGTGCTGCATGCTGCTATGCTAGGACAGAAAAGTTAACAAAATGGGGAAGCTTTCATCAGGTGTAAGTATTTACAATAGAGCCATGCAATATCGAGTTGAGTTTGATCAAATGGTTATATGTTTGTTCTTATGTATTCTGATACGTTCCTTATACCGCAAATACCATACAAGGCAAATTAAGTGATCATAGAGATAATCTTGTTTGTATAGATTTCTAGAGGCATGAACAATTTCTGACACTACTGTACTGATTTACAGTGATGCTTGTATCAGCTTTGTAGACTGCATAGTGTCGTTTATACTAGACAGAAGAAATAGTTGAGTTGCATTCTAGAAGTTATGTAGTGAAGAATGAAGACTATATTTAACGATGTAACTGCTTTATTCACCAAATAGCTGTACCCTAAATGAGAATAAATAATTTGATAAATAGTTGAGTTGCATTCTAGAAGTTATGTAGTGAAGAATGATTACAATATTTAACGATGTAACTACTTTATTCACCAAAAAGCTGTACCCTAAATGAGAATAAATAATTTGATAAATAGTTGAGTTGCATTCTAGAAGTTATGTAGTGAAGAATGATTACAATATTTAACGATGTAACTACTTTATTCACCAAAAAGCTGTACCCTAAATGAGAATAAATAATTTGATAAATAGTTGAGTTGCATTCTAGAAGTTATGTAGTGAAGAATGATTACAATATTTAACGATGTAACTACTTTATTCACCAAATTGCTGTACCCTAAATGAGAATAAATAATTTAAGAAATAGTTGAGTTGCATTCTAGAAGTTATGTAGTGAAGAATGATTACAATATTTACCGATGTAACTGCTTTATTAATCAAATTGCTGTACCCTAAATGAGAATAAATAATTTGATAAATAGTTGAGTTGCATTCTAGAAGTTATGTAGTGAAGAATGATTACAATATTTAACGATGTAACTACTTTATTCACCAAAAAGCTGTACCCTAAATGAGAATAAATAATTTGATAAATAGTTGAGTTGCATTCTAGAAGTTATGTAGTGAAGAATGATTACAATATTTACCGATGTAACTGCTTTATTAATCAAATTGCTGTACCCTAAATGAGAATAAATAATTTGATAAATAGTTGAGTTGCATTCTAGAAGTTATGTAGTGAAGAGTGATTACAATATTTAACGATGTAACTACTTTATTCACCAAAAAGCTGTACCCTAAATGAGAATAAATAATTTGATGAATAGTTGAGTTGCATTCTAGAAGTTATGTAGTGAAGAATGATTACAATATTTAACGATGTAACTACTTTATTCACCAAAAAGCTGTACCCTAAATGAGAATAAATAATTTGATAAATAGTTGAGTTGCATTCTAGAAGTTATGTAGTGAAGAATGATTACAATATTTAACGATGTAACTACTTTATTCACCAAATTGCTGTACCCTAAATGAGAATAAATAATTTAAGAAATAGTTGAGTTGCATTCTAGAAGTTATGTAGTGAAGAATGATTACAATATTTACCGATGTAACTGCTTTATTAATCAAATTGCTGTACCCTAAATGAGAATAAATAATTTGATAAATAGTTGAGTTGCATTCTAGAAGTTATGTAGTGAAGAATGATTACAATATTTAACGATGTAACTACTTTATTCACCAAAAAGCTGTACCCTAAATGAGAATAAATAATTTGATAAATAGTTGAGTTGCATTCTAGAAGTTATGTAGTGAAGAATGATTACAATATTTAACGATGTAACTACTTTATTCACCAAATAGCTGTACCCTAAATGAGAATAAATAATTTAAGAAATAGTTGAGTTGCATTCTAGAAGTTATGTAGTATGTAGTGAAGAATGATTACAATATTTACTGATGTAACTGCTTTATTAATCAAATTGCTGTACCCTAAATGAGAATAAATAATTTGATAAATAGTTGAGTTGCATTCTAGAAGTAATGTAGTGAAGAATGAAGACAATATTTAACAATATAACTGCTTTATTAATCAAATTGCTGTACCCTAAATGAGAATAAATAATTTGATAAATAGTTGAGTTGCATTCTAGAAGTAATGTAGTGAAGAATGAAGACAATATTTAACAATATAACTGCTTTATTCATCAAATTGCTGTACCCTAAATGAGAATAAATAATTTGATAAATAGTTGAGTTGCATTCTGGAAGTTTATGTGGTGAAGAATGATTACAATATTTAACGATGTAACTGCTTTATTCATCAAATTGCTGTACCCTAAATGAGAATAAATAATTTGATAAATAGTTGAGTTGCATTCTGGAAGTTTATGTGGTGAAGAATGATTACAATATTTAACGATGTAACTGCTTTATTCATCAAATTGCTGTATCCTTAATGAGAATAAATAATTTAATAAATAGTTGAGTTCTGGAAGTTTTGTTGATGAAGAATGAAGACAATATTCATCAACATGACTGCATTATACATCCAATTGTTTTATCCTAGGCTAGATTATTTCCCTGCTGTGTGCAGATTTTGCAAAAGTAGGTTATATATCTAAACAGCTTAAATTTCATGCCTTTAAGTGATGTAATATGACTTTGTTTGAATTTTTTTAATAGGGTATTGACATGATATTGAATCATAAACTGAACGAGACCTGAGGCAGAGCCTCAAACATCAAAGGAAATTAAATTTATTGCATTCTGGATTTTACTTGTAACAATGGATAATGATCTATTAACGAGAAATTATTGTAGACAGTTTTGCAATAATATATTATGTATCTGATATTTCATGCAACTGCTAAAATGTGTCAGTAATCTCAGACAGGAAATATTATATTGTAATAACCAGGTAAAAACAAATGTTTGTTTCAAAGTTTTGAAAATTAGATTACCGGTGTAACAGGCCAAAGTTTCCCCCTGGCCAAAGTTTCCCCGGGGAAAGTTTGGCCTAGGACAGACCTTCCCCGGGGAAACTTCAGCCTAGGCCAAACTTTCCCCCCCTAGGCTAAATCTTCCCCGGGGAAAGTTTGGCCTAGGCCAAACTTTCCCCACCCTTGATACTTTCTCACTTATGATTACAGAATTTACAGGGGTAACTAGGCTACTTCTTTCCCACCCTTGTTTTTATTTACAAGGGGGGAGATTCTGGCCTAGCTAGGCTACTTCTTCCCCACCCTTGTTTTTAAAGTAAAGGGGGAGATTCTGGCCTAGCTAGGCTACTTCTACCCCACCTTTGTTTTTAAAGTAAAGGGGGGAGATTCTGGCCTAGCTAGGCTACTTCTTCCCCACCCTTGTTTTTAAAGTAAAGGGGGGAGATTCTGGCCTAGCTAGGCTTCTTCTACCCCACCTTTGTTTTTAAAGTAAAGGGGGGGAGATTCTGGCCTAGCTAGGCTACTTCTTCCCCACCCTTGTTTTTAAAGTAAAGGGGGGAGATTCTGGCCTAGCTAGGCTATTTCTTCCCCACCCTTGTTTTTAAAGTAAAGGGGGGAGATTCTGGCCTAGCTAGGCTACTTCTTCCCCACCCTTGTTTTTAAAGTAAAGGGGGGAGATTCTGGCCTAGCTAGGCTACTTCTTCCCCATCCTTGTTTTTAAAGTAAAGGGGGGAGATTCTGGCCTAGCTAGGCTACGTCTTCCCCACCCTCAGTTTTTATTACAGTGTCCAATTTATGCAGATCTAAGAAAATGTACTTGTCCATATTAAGATTGTACATCACCATCTTTACAGAAAAGTATCTCACTACACAAAAGTGATAATGATTATATTGTAAACTTATTTGCAAAGTATATTTTCCTTTGACTTAAAGGCGCTGTAGTATTTGTTTGCCATAATGTGTTTTCTCAAATTTGTCATTTATTATTAAAGTTTATACAATATATGGGTATGTTGATGGATAAAACATCTCATTACATGAGCCAAAAGTAGAATCAATAGTACAAGCTTATCTGTATTGTAAGAAAATGGTGCAATGTACAAAGCGACAATTGTGTGGAACTCTTCAGGTAGATTTGTAGGTCTCATGATTTAAATCTCTTTTTTTATTGACTAAAGATTATTATTTAGCCATTCATAACACTTATCAATATTTTGGTAAGAGCACTTTATTTCAGTAAGAAAATCGTGCTAGAGCGCCTTTAAAAAACATGTCAAGTTCTTTAATATAATGCATTGGTGTTACACAAATAAGGTATTTTTTCACATTTTGATGTTCGGTAAGTTAGTTTCTTCTTTTGTCATTAACCACAAATTATTTCTTTTTTAAACATGATTTAACTTGTCTCCTTGTCTAACTTATATGTGAGAAAAATGAAATGGTAATTAACAATTGATATTTTTTTAAACAAAGCTCTTGAATATGATTGGAATGTACATGTTTTACACATTGATTTTAAAGATTAGAATAGAATAGCATAGAATATGACAGTCTCACTGTAAAAGTTGTTATTTAAAATAATTAAATCTTATGCATGTTACACCACTGATTTTTCTTGACCTAATTGCTTTTATTTGCCACTTAACACATTAAAGGTTCAATGGTAAATTCTGAACATTTAGATATAAAAAGTTATTTAAAATATATTAGAATAAATAAAATGAACATAATTATTGTAATATGTCGTGACACCAATGACATTTTTTATTGTCACACCAGTGATATTGTTTGTTACAACACTGATTTCCCTTGATTTTTATTCCAATAATAAACCCAAGTTAATTGCCTTAAATTGCTAATTAATAGATTTTAATGTTTCAACAGGAAGTAAAGAACACTCAGATTTTAAAAGTTTACAAAAGAAACACATTAGCATTGATGAAATGTACAAATTCAAAGAATACTGTTACACCACTGACATGATTTTGTTACTCCACTGACTCTCCTTGACCTAACTCAAACATTTAGCAGACCTCGAAATAGTAACCAATTCTTTTAGTTTGCTCCCTGTAATTTTGAGTTAGGAGCACACATGCTCCTTGGCAAGATTTGGGACCTAGTTAATAAATTCTGTTACTTCACCCAATTTAACCATCATCCATTACAATTGCTTCAAAATGGTATTGAATATTAGCTAGCTTACAAATTTCTACTTCTATTCATTGATTTACAGTTGATTTTTGCAAATCTCATCTAATATGTGCTCCTTGCACTTTTCTTTTGTTCCTTAGAAAAATATTTTAGGAGTGTATCCGCTCCTTGAAATTTTTTTTTACTTTGAGGCCTGTTAAGACATTTTTAGTGTCTTTAATTGTTAACTTGAAGGTTCAATAGCAACTAGATAATAAAAGTTTTTACAAAAATACCAAAAACATAAACACTTTTGCCATGTGACACCACTGACAGTTACACCACTGATCCATTCACACTTTTATGAACAGATAGAGCTTCCTAACCACTAAACGCAAAACATTTATGGTGATGTTTCATTAATATTAATTCACTTAAAACAGTACATATTGAAAAAAGTACATACTTGGAAGTCATCAGTGTTACACCACTGACTCGATCAAAAGTTATATGCTTCATAGTAGGATCACAAAATTGCATCAAACTTTAACAGCAATTCAAATCTGGCCTCGATTAAAACTACTGCCATGAAGAAGCCATCAGCAAAGGGGGCAGTTGGTATTTCTAATTTATTTCAAACGTAGAAAAAAATTAATATCAAAATTGTATAATTCGTTACATCACTGACTGACATTTTAGATGCTCATTGTTTTTATTATGATTATAGGATATTAATATTTTTTTGCAAAAGTTGATGCAGAAAAGTGTTTGTGAAACTTGTTTATCACTAATTAATGCAGAAAATATATATATAAATGTCTTGGAATTGAAAGATTTTGGTTCTGCAAAGTTACATTGACAGTGGTTTTTCTTCAAGGGTGGGGAAGAAGTAGCCTAGCTAGGCCACAATCTCCCCCCTTGTAAATAAAAACAAGGATGGAGGAGAAGTAGCCTAGCTAAGCAAGAATCTCCCCCCTTGTAAATAAAAACAAGGGTGGGAAAAGGTAGCCTAGCTAGGCCAGAATCTCCCCCCTTTACTTTAAAAACAAGGGTGGGGAAGAAGTAGCCTAGCTAGGCCAGAATCTCCCCCCTTGTAAATAAAAACAAAGGTGGGGAAGAAGTAGCCTAGCTAAGCAAGAATCTCCCCCCTTGTAAATAAAAACAAGGGTGGGAAAAGGTAGCCTAGCTAGGCCAGAATATCCCCCCTTTACTTTAAAAACAAGGGTGGGGAAGAAGTAGCCTAGCTAGGCCAGAATCTCCCCCCTTGTAAATAAAAACAAGGGTGGGGAAGAAGTAGCCTAGCTAGGCCAGAATCTCCCCCCTTTACTTTAAAAACAAGGGTGGGGAAGAAGTAGCCTAGCTAGGCCAGAATCTCCCCCCTTTACATTAAAAACAAAGGTGGGGAAGAAATAGCCTAGCTAGGCCAAAATATCCCCCCTGTTCATGGAATAAAAAGGGTGGGAAGGATATAACAACACTGTTTTAACAGGGGGAAACTTTGGCCTAGGGGGGGAAACTTTGGCCTAGGCCAAACCTCCCCCGGGGTAAAAGTATCCTAGGACAAACCTTCCCCGGGGAAACTTCAGCCTAGGCCATTTACTCCCCGGGGAAAGTTTAGACCGGGGAAGAAATGGCCTGCTACACCGGTATATTGGGTTTATTTTGATAATAGGAAGATTTCAGGTTTACATTGAGAATTGTGATTCTTTTTGGATATTGCAATATTTAATAACTACATTGTAACACGTTATCCTTCTCTGGAATATTATAGACAATGGTTTCTTCAGTGAGCGCCCGTTATATAGAGGATATCTGTCTTTTCTTGACTAATACCATGTTTATCTCATCGAGTGAGGTAGAAAGGTTATATTTTCATGAGTGGCGCAGCCACAAGTGAAAATATATAACTTTTCTACCTCACGAGATGAGATAAACATGGTATTTGTCAAGAATTGACGGATATTCTATTTATTATATGATATTATCCATGTTATTAAGTCCGAAAAGGGTCATTTTCACGCCGAGCGGCCGATAGGAACAGCTCGTCACCATAGTGACACTGTGACGTCATAAGCCAATTCGCCGCGTGAGAACATTGTTTTATGACGTCATATGATATCAGTCACCGTTCGCAGTGAAAATATAAGTTATTTTCACTGTAGCTTGACAGACAGTTTATTTCACTGATAAATCCCAGTATTTCATCGCTCGCCATATAATAAATTGGGTTATTTGATTTTCAGTGGTGAAATACAGCATTTATCAGTTAAAATAAAATCCGTATTTTCACTGAGTGAAATAACACTTTCAATATGACGTCATCGTAACAATAGGATGACGTCATAGGATGGCTGTGGAAAGGAAGGCAATCTCGGAGGCTCCGTTAATAAAATGAACGTCATTTACCAACTATATGCATGATTTGTTAAATCTAATAAATAGAACATTTGACATATCTTGTCGAATACCATGTATATCTCATCTCGTGAAGAGAAATAAT
Organism: Gibbula magus; assembly: GCA_936450465.1. Taxonomy (NCBI): domain Eukaryota; kingdom Metazoa; phylum Mollusca; class Gastropoda; order Trochida; family Trochidae; genus Gibbula; species Gibbula magus. Next base: position 73,258,697 of record OW388296.1, on the reverse strand, counting down.
ATATTTACACTCGTGGCTGCGCCACTTGTGAAAATATACATTTCTACTTCACTCGATGAGATATACATGGTATTCGATGAGATATGTCAAATATCCTCTATTTATTTGCTTTGTTCAAGAGTTGTGGCTCCTGTCCACTGTTCACTCAGAATGGTATGGCACTTATAGATGAACAGCTTAATTATTGAAATATTAAATGTGACCTACTTTTTATGCAATCCGGTATCTGCTAGGATTTGATAGTATTACAAATATTGACATATAATGTATATTCCTGAGAAGATTGAGAAGTGAAAAAAAACATTTTCCCATTGATCTGTGCTTTGATATCCATTCTATGAGGATGAAATTTGATGTGAAAGAGAACATTTTGTAAAGCAAGAATCAAGGTGTATAATGTTAGTATGATGCACTAGAGCAATATATCATGTTGTCCTCATATCTTGTAGTGACTGCATGTGGACTGAGAATAGTGGAAGGTAGATGTTGGTATAATTTCATGTACTTAATTCAATGAATCTGATATCAATTGAACATTCCATTTATACTCAGATTAATTAGGAGATAAACCTACTGTGTTTTGAACTCTTTGTGAGTCTAACGTAGATTCGATACCGATTTTTATCATTCGGCTCAGAATGATAAAAATCTGTATCGAATCTACGTTAGACTCACAAAAAGTTCAAAACACAGTAGGTTTATCTCCATTCTACCATGACGAGTTATCAGCGTATTTTAAACGTGTTTCTTTGACACTGCGGAAGTGAACTGAGTGATGCGGTAATCGGTTGAACCCATTTTTCTTCATGTATGACGCGTCACATTTCCGTTGTTTTCGATGCGTTAGAAATTGAATAAACAGTGAAATTAAAAATTCATTCATATTCAAATATGATGATTAAGTGACAACATAGATTTTAATCAAATAGAAGATACAGGTTTGTAAATCTTAAGGTTTCTCCGCCTTGAAAGCTTTCCTCCGGCACTTATCAAATTAATGCGACCATTTCCTGTGACGTCATAACTGATTGAGCTTATGACGTCATTGTATCCGAACCGAAACCGGTTCGTTCACGGCTTACCGGGGTCTTGATCGACTACTGTAATTTAACTGTTTAAAACATCGGTTCAAATTAGAATTATTTTCCAAAACAGATACACAGATGAAATTGCGTAAAAGGAAAACATGATGGAAACCGTAAAGTGAAGATAATGATTTACCCATATTATTTCCATGACATAGTTTGGCCTAGAATCTTACGTCATCATGTATCCAAACGTGGAAAATCGCCGTTCACAAAAATCGTGTTCGAACCTCCGTTCGACCATAAAATAAACCAATCAAAAACAAGAATTTTAAAATGTCATGGTAGAATACTTTTTTACCACCTACGTGCATACGTAACATTGTAATATTTAACATCCAAATGCGTGACTAACCTGGTCCGAAATAACTTAATTTTCAGGTAAGGTTGAGCTTGTGGTTTCATATAGAAACCAGCCATTCTTAAATTATGATAGACCCTCACGTGTGTAGACACAATACAAGGTTTATAAAAAATTCAACAAGGGAGATTTGCTTGTCTGCGATTTTTATGCAACCGGTGTCATCTGAACCGAAGAGTAATTGACTGGTGGCAGTAACCATTTCAAATACTGCATACTAAAATCTACATTTACATCCATTATGTGTTTTTTATCGCAGATCCTTCAAACCAGACTTCCTGCTAGTGAGACAGCACGTCCGCGACGCCCACGAGGACTGGCGCAACTTGCTCCTAGGTTTCCAATATGGCGGCGTCCCCAGTCTCAACTCCCTACATTCCATGTACCAGTTCCTGGACAAACCTTGGGTGGTGAGTTGTCTTGTCTTTATTCATTTGTTTTAATTTTACTGAAGTTGGATGAATGATATTGAAAAATGGCCATCTTTAGCTCAAGTTAACATTAAGAAGGTTGTTATGCATTCTCTCTGAATGTGTAATCTCCTCTTTGTACCTTAATGTAACTATCATTTACTTTAAAACATTATTCTGAAACAGACAGGAAAACCATCAAAGCTCGCCAGTGACATCTCAGTCAACGGCCTAGTCATAAGTCTATTGCAGTGTTTCTTTTGATAATTGATTTCTCTTGAAACAACTTCTCCTTTCCATTAACGTTTCAAGTGTACCTTTGATAATGATGAGGAATGATGTACACCACTTTTGATCTAAGTTAGTACAAAGCATCTCAAAAGTTGAACTAGTTTAAATCAACCATATTTCAATGTCCGATTCTGTTGATGTATCTAATTTATAGAAAGCATTCTTTGTGATAGTGACATGCCTGACATTTTGTCCATAAACTATGGAAACCCTTTCACTTCCGATGCCACATTTACAGTAGGATGAGATCTGATTTATAGTAGATCTTTTTTAGCATGGAACTGTTTGTATTCGATTTTCAGTGGTAAAATAAAATCCATATTTTTCACTGAGTGAAATAACATGTTATTCTACTCAGTGAAATAACACTTTCAATCATATGACGTCATTGTAACAATAGGATGGCCGTGGAAAGGAAGGCGATCTCGGTGGCTCTGTTTACAAAATGAACGTCATTTACCAACTATATTCATGGTTTGCTAAATCTAATAAATAGAACATTTGACATGTCTCGTCGAATACCATGCATATCTCATCTCGTGAAGAAGAAATAATATATTTACACTCATGGCTGCGCCACTCGTGAAAATATACATTTGTACTTCACTTGATGAGATATACATGGTATTCGACGAGATATGTCAAATATCCTCTATGTATTTATTCCCTTATGGATGATATTTTATCGGAACCATATGCTCTTATAGGACTTAATTCATATTCTCGTGATTAGATATCAGATTCATTACAATTCCATGAATATATGTTATATGTTTTTAGGTATCCTGGAATTGGAACTACAATCTTTTACAACCTTCTACCATTTCTTATCTTGTCTCATAAAGATCTAGCACCTAGGCTGAATGATTAAGTTATTGGGAACTGATAGATAATCTGATTTTTGTAACAATGTATGTTATATTCCAGTTTGCCCACCTGATCATGATCCAGAAGCGGTTAGGGAGGGAGGGCTTCCCGCTGATCGAGCAGGCGTACTACCCTAACCACAAGGAAATGGTGAGTAATCTGTGGGTGAGTTTCACATCTTCTCTTCCTCTTCTCTACAAGTCTGGCTGCTCACCCACCAGCCACCTCCCTCCCTCCCTCCCCACCATCAACACGCCCTCCCCGCCCCCTCACCCACATAGCACATCCAGTCAGTATGAACCATATGTAACTTATTGTTTATCAATCCATTGTCTTGAGGCTAGACCATAAACACCAATGGTCATATGACGATTTACTATAGCCATCGAAGCACATTTCGTTGACAGTGATGTATGATAATCACACAGACACTCACTAAGTCTATGACTAAATTGACAATGATAGGAATTAGGACAACGTAAAACTGGTTTCGTAATTACAATCTTGATAATTATGTAAAATATTAAGATAAGACAGTAAATGTGGACATTCAGATTCACAGTCAGGAGTAAGACATTGTTATCCTAGAAGGCCGAGAAATAGACGATATAGAATTTGTACAATTCAACTTGAATTAAAATTGCGACTTTAGTGGATTGTTAAAGAACATTGTATTCATTCATGGAATGTGTATTATACATGACCTTTAGAAAAGCATATTAGGAAACTGATATAAACAGGTGACAGGTATCATTGTCTATGTTACTTATGCTTGACTGAGTATGGATTTCATATTAGTAATTTGATATGCAATGAATATTATAGCAGAAGAGACTGATACACGTTACATGTAAAGGCCACGATGACATCCAGTGTAGATATCTGTATTGTTGCGGTATTCCGTTTTAGTATTGGGTTTGATTAGTGGAGATTAAGTTGATATAAAGGACATTAATTCCATGATATAAAAAACATCATGATATGCAAGACTGTCACTATAGTTTTTCCTAGCAAAAACTATTATTCATTTTTCGTTTCTTTTTTCCTGTAACATTTTTTCTGATTACCATTATATATATATCCGTCACACCATGAAATGTAAGATACTCACACCATGATATGTAAGATAGTCACACCATGATATGTAAGATAGTCACACCATGATATGTAAGATAGTCACACCATGATATGTAAGATACTCACACCACGATATGTAAGATACTCACACCATGATATGTAAGATACTCACACCATGATATGTAAGATACTCACACCATGATATGTAAGATACTCACACCATGGTATGTAAGATACTCACACCATGGTATGTAAGATACTCACACCATGATATGTAAGATACTCACACCATGATATGTAAGATACTCACACCATGATATGTAAGATACTCACACCTTGATATGTAAGATACTCACACCATGATATGTAAGATACTCACTCCATGATATAAGATATTCACACCTTGATATGTAAGATACTCACACCATGATATGTAAGATACTCACACCTTTATATGTAAGATACTCACACCATGATATGTAAGATACTCACACCATGATATGTAAGATACTCACACCATGATATGTAAGATACTCACACCATGATATGTAAGATACTCACTCCATGATATAAGATACTCACACCTTGATATGTAAGATACTCACACCATGATATGTAAGATACTCACACCTTTATATGTAAGATACTCACACCATGATATGTAAGATACTCACACCATGATATGTAAGATACTCACACCATGATATGTAAGATACTCACACCATGATATGTAAGATACTCACACCATGATATGTAAGATACTCACACCACGATATGTAAGATACTCACACCACGATATGTAAGATACTCACACCATGATATGTAAGATACTCACACCATGATATGTAAGATACTCACACCTTGATATGTAAGATATTCACACCATGATATGTAAGATACTCACACCATGATATGTAAGATACTCACACCATGATATGTAAGATACTCACACCATGATATGTAAGATACTCACACCATGATATGTAAGATACTCACACCACGATATGTAAGATACTCACACCACGATATGTAAGATACTCACACCACGATATGTAAGATACTCACACCACGATATGTAAGATACTCACACCATGGTATGTAAGATACTCACACCATGATATGTAAGATACTCTCACCATGATATGTAAGATACTCACACCATGATATGTAAGATACTCACACCATGGTATGTAAGATACTCACACCACGATATGTAAGATACTCACACCACGATATGTAAGATACTCACACCACGATATGTAAGATACTCACACCACGATATGTAAGATACTCACACCACGATATGTAAGATACTCACACCATGGTATGTAAGATACTCACACCATGATATGTAAGATACTCACACCACGATATGTAAGATACTCACACCACGATATGTAAGATACTCACACCATGGTATGTAAGATACTCACACCATGATATGTAAGATACTCTCACCATGATATGTAAGATACTCACACCATGATATGTAAGATACTCACACCATGATATGTAAGATACTCACACCACGATATGTAAGATACTCACACCACGATGTGTAAGATACTCACACCACGATATGTAAGATACTCACACCATGATATGTAAGATACTCACACCATGATATGTAAGATACTCACACCACGATATGTAAGATACTCACACCATGATATGTAAGATACTCACACCACGATATGTAAGATACTCACACCTTGATATGTAAGATACTCACACCACGATATGTAAGATACTCACACCACGATGTGTAAGATACTCACACCATGATATGTAAGATACTCACACCATGATATGTAAGATACTCACACCTTGATATGTAAGATACTCACACCACGATATGTAAGATACTCACACCACGATATGTAAGATACTCACACCACGATATGTAAGATACTCACACCACGATGTGTAAGATACTCACACCATGATATGTAAGATACTCACACCACGATATGTAAGATACTCACACCACGATATGTAAGATACTCACACCATGATATGTAAGATACTCACACCATGATATGTAAGATACTCACACCTTGATATGTAAGATATTCACACCATGATATGTAAGATACTCACACCATGATATGTAAGATACTCACACCATGATATGTAAGATACTCACACCATGATATGTAAGATACTCACACCATGATATGTAAGATACTCACACCACGATATGTAAGATACTCACACCATGATATGTAAGATACTCACACCATGATATGTAAGATACTCTCGCAATGATATGTAAGATACTCACACCATGATATGTAAGATACTCACACCATGATATGTAAGATACTCACACCATGATATGTAAGATACTCTCGCAATGATATGTAAGATACTCACACCATGAAATGTAAGATACTCACACCTTGATATGTAAGATATTCACACCATGATATGTAAGATACTCACACCATGATATGTAAGATACTCACACCATGATATGTAAGATACTCACACCATGGTATGTAAGATACTCACACCATGGTATGTAAGATACTAACACCATGATATGTAAGATACTCACACCATGGTATGTAAGATACTAACACCATGGTATGTAAGATACTCACACCATGGTATGTAAGATACTAACACCTTGATATGTAAGATATTCACACCATGATATGTAAGATACTCACACCATGATATGTAAGATACTCACACCATGATATGTAAGATACTCACACCATGATATGTAAGATACTCACACCTTGATATGTAAGATACTAACACCATGATATGTAAAATACTCACACCATGATATGTAAGATACTCACACCATGATATGTAAGATACTCACACCATGATATGTAAGATACTCACACCATGATATGTAAGATACTCACACCATGATATGTAAGATACTCACACCTTGATATGTAAGATATTCACACCATGATATGTAAGATACTCACACCATGATATGTAAGATACTCACACCATGATATGTAAGATACTCACACCATGGTATGTAAGATACTCACACCATGGTATGTAAGATACTCACACCATGATATGTAAGATATTCACACCATGATATGTAAGATATTCACACCATGATATGTAAGATACTCACACCATGATATGTAAGATACTCACACCATGATATGTAAGATACTCACACCATGATATGTAAGATACTCACACCATGATATGTAAGATACTCACACCATGATATGTAAGATACTCACACCATGATATGTAAGATACTCACACCATGATATGTAAGATACTCACACCATGATATGTAAGATACTCACACCATGATATGTAAGATACTCACACCATGATATGTAAGATACTCACACCATGGTATGTAAGATATTCACACCATGATATGTAAGATACTCACACCATGATATGTAAGATACTCACACCATGATATGTAAGATACTCACACCATGATATGTAAGATACTCACACCATGATATGTAAGATACTCACACCATGATATGTAAGATACTCACACCATGATATGTAAGATACTCACACCATGATATGTAAGATACTCACACCATGATATGTAAGATACTCACACCTTGATATGTAAGATATTCACACCATGATATGTAAGATACTCACACCATGATATGTAAGATACTCACACCATGATATGTAAGATACTCACACCATGGTATGTAAGATACTCACACCATGGTATGTAAGATACTCACACCTTTATATGTAAGATACTCACACCATGGTATGTAAGATACTCACACCTTTATATGTAAGATACTCACACCTTGATATGTAAGATACTCACACCACGATATGTAAGATACTCACACCATGATATGTAAGATACTCACACCATGATATGTAAGATACTCACACCTTGATATGTAAGATACTCACACCATGATATGTAAGATACTCACACCTTGATATGTAAGATATTCACACCTTGATATGTAAGATATTCACACCATGATATGTAAGATACTCACACCATGATATGTAAGATACTCACACCATGGTATGTAAGATACTCACACCATGGTATGTAAGATACTCACACCTTTATATGTAAGATACTCACACCATGGTATGTAAGATACTCACACCATGGTATGTAAGATACTCACACCTTTATATGTAAGATACTCACACCTTGATATGTAAGATACTCACACCACGATATGTAAGATACTCACACCATGATATGTAAGATACTCACACCATGATATGTAAGATACTCACACCTTGATATGTAAGATACTCACACCATGATATGTAAGATACTCACACCATGATATGTAAGATACTCACACCATGGTATGTAAGATACTCACACCATGATATGTAAGATACTCACACCATGATATGTAAGATACTCACACCTTGATATGTAAGATACTCACACCATGATATGTAAGATACTCACACCATGATATGTAAGATACTCACACCACGATATGTAAGATACTCACACCATGATATGTAAGATAGTCACACCATGATATGTAAGATAGTCACACCATGATATGTAAGATACTCACACCATGGTATGTAAGATACTCACACCATGGTATGTAAGATACTCACACCATGATATGTAAGATACTCACACCATGATATGTAAGATACTCACACCATGATATGTAAGATACTCACACCTTTATATGTAAGATACTCACACCATGATATGTAAGATACTCACACCATGGTATGTAAGATACTCACACCATGATATGTAAGATACTCACACCATGATATGTAAGATACTCACACCATGATATGTAAGATACTCACACCATGATATGTAAGATACTCACACCATGATATGTAAGATACTCACACCATGATATGTAAGATACTCACACCATGGTATCTAAGATACTCACACCTTTATATGTAAGATACTCACACCATGGTATGTAAGATACTCACACCATGGTATGTAAGATACTAACACCATGATATGTAAGATACTCACACCATGATATGTAAGATACTCACACCATGATATGTAAGATACTCACACCATGATATGTAAGATACTCACACCATGATATGTAAGATACTCACACCATGATATGTAAGATACTCACACCATGATATGTAAGATACTCACACCTTGATATGTAAGATATTCACACCATGATATGTAAGATACTCACACCATGATATGTAAGATACTCACACCATGATATGTAAGATACTCACACCATGATATGTAAGATACTCACACCATGATATGTAAGATACTCACACCTTGATATGTAAGATATTCACACCATGATATGTAAGATACTCACACCATGATATGTAAGATACTCACACCATGGTATGTAAGATACTCACACCTTTATATGTAAGATACTCACACCATGGTATGTAAGATACTCACACCATGGTATGTAAGATACTCACACCATGGTATGTAAGATACTCACACCATGATATGTAAGATACTCACACCATGATATGTAAGATACTCACACCATGATATGTAAGATACTCACACCATGGTATGTAAGATACTCACACCTTTATATGTAAGATACTCACACCATGGTATGTAAGATACTCACACCATGGTATGTAAGATACTCACACCATGATATGTAAGATACTCACACCATGATATGTAAGATACTCACACCATGATATGTAAGATACTCACACCATGATATGTAAGATACTCACACCATGATATGTAAGATACTCACACCATGATATGTAAGATACTCACACCTTGATATGTAAGATATTCACACCATGATATGTAAGATACTCACACCATGATATGTAAGATACTCACACCATGATCTGTAAGATACTCATACCATGATATGTAAGATACTCACACCATGATATGTAAGATACTAACACCATGATATGTAAAATACTCACACCATGATATGTAAGATACTCACACCTTGATATGTAAGATACTCACACCATGATATGTAAGATATTCACACCATGATATGTAAGATACTCACACCTTGATATGTAAGATACTCACACCTTGATATGTAAGATACTCACACCATGATATGTAAGATACTCACACCATGATATGTAAGATACTCACACCATGATATGTAAGATATTCACACCACGATATGTAAGATACTCATACCATGATATGTAAGATACTCACACCATGATATGTAAGATACTCACACCATGATATGTAAGATACTCACACCATGATATGTAAGATACTCACACCTTGATATGTATGATATTCACACCACGATATGTAAGATACTCATACCATGATATGTAAGATACTCACACCATGATATGTAAGATACTCACACCATGGTTTGTAAGATACTCACACCATGATATGTAAGATATTCACACCATGATATGTAAGATATTCACACCATGATATGTAAGATACTCACACCATGATATGTAAGATACTCACACCATGGTATGTAAGATACTCACACCATGATATGTAAGATATTCACACCATGATATGTAAGATACTCACACCATGATATGTAAGATACTCACACCATGATATGTAAGATACTCACACCATGATATGTAAGATACTCACACCCTGATATGTAAGATACTCACACCATGATATGTAAGATACTCACACCATGATATGTAAGATACTCACACCATGATATGTAAGATACTCACACCATGATATGTAAGATACTCACACCATGATATGTAAGATACTCACACCATGGTATGTAAGATACTCACACCTTTATATGTAAGATACTCACACCTTGATATGTAAGATACTCACACCATGATATGTAAGATACTCACACCATGATATGTAAGATACTCACACCATGATATGTAAGATACTCACACCACGATATGTAAGATACTCACACCATGATATGTAAGATACTCACACAATGATATGTAAGATACTCACACCATGATATGTAAGATACTCACACCACGATATGTAAGATACTCACACCATGGTATGTAAGATACTCACACCATGATATGTAAGATACTCACACCATGATATGTAAGATACTCACACCATGATATGTAAGATATTCACACCATGATATGTAAGATATTCACACCATGATATGTAAGGTACTCACACCATGATATGTAAGATACTCACACCATGGTATGTAAGATACTCACACCATGATATGTAAGATACTCACACCATGATATGTAAGATACTCACACCATGATATGTAAGATACTCACACCATGATATGTAAGATACTCACACCACGATATGTAAGATACTCACACCATGATATGTAAGATACTCACACCATGATATGTAAGATACTCACACCATGATATGTAAGATACTCACACCATGATATGTAAGATACTCACACCTTGATATGTAAGATATTCACACCATGATATGTAAGATACTCACACCATGATATGTAAGATACTCACACCATGATATGTAAGATACTCACACCATGATATGTAAGATACTCACACCTTGATATGTAAGATACTAACACCATGATATGTAAAATACTCACACCATGATATGTAAGATACTCACACCATGGTATGTAAGATACTCACACCATGATATGTAAGATACTCACACCATGATATGTAAGATACTCTCGCAATGATATGTAAGATACTCACACCATGATATGTAAGATACTCACACCATGATATGTAAGATACTCACACCATGATATGTAAGATACTCACACCATGATATGTAAGATACTCACACCACGATATGTAAGATACTCACACCACGATATGTAAAATACTCACACCATGATATGTAAGATACTCACACCATGATATGTAAGATACTCACACCACGATATGTAAGATACTCACACCATGATATGTAAGATACTCACACCACGATATGTAAGATACTCACACCATGATATGTAAGATACTCACACCATGATATGTAAGATACTCACACCATGATATGTAAGATACTCACACCATGATATGTAAGATACTCACACCATGATATGTAAGATACTCACACCATGATATGTAAGATACTCACACCATGATATGTAAGATACTCACACCATGATATGTAAGATACTCACACCATGATATGTAAGATACTCACACCATGATATGTAAGATACTCACACCACGATATGTAAGATACTCACACCATGATATGTAAGATACTCACACCCTGATATGTAAGATACTCACACCATGATATGTAAGATACTCACACCACGATATGTAAGATACTCACACCATGATATGTAAGATACTCACACCACGATATGTAAGAAACTCACACCATGATATGTAAGATACTCACACCCTGATATGTAAGATACTCACACCATGATATGTAAGATACTCACACCACGATATGTAAGATACTCACACCATGATATGTAAGATACTCACACCACGATATGTAAGAAACTCACACCATGATATGTAAGATACTCACACCATGATATGTAAGATACTCACACCATGATATGTAAGATACTCACACCATGATATGTAAGATACTCACACCATGATATGTAAGATACTCACACAATGATATGTAAGATACTCACACCATGTGTCATACCAAATATCAAGCAGGCACTGCATGGAAACATCTCACCAGCACAGCTTTTTGCAACGAGATGCAAATCTCTTGCACTTTTTAAAATTGTAAACAATGTTAAGTTACACAATCCTTGCACTAATTCCTTTAGAAGACAAAAATAAAACATGTGTAATCAAGCCAACACTAAGACAATATTATGGAAGCTGCCAAATTTATCGTTCTTTTGTTTGTATCACACTTGAAATGTTTGATAAAAGAATATATAATCATTCATTTAGAAATAAAAAGTTGTTTCATTGTCCATAATTTTCTCAAGTATACAATTTTGACATTTTAGAATATCTATCTTGCTCAATATGCACAATGCAATATCGTCACACTGACACTTCTGCACTGCTATTACCTGGATGTATCAATGCAATATCGTCACACTGACACTTCCGCCCCCACTATTGCCTGGATATATCAATGTAATATCGTCACACTGACACTTCCGCCCCCACTATTGCCTGGATATATCAATGTAATATCGTTACACTGACACTTCCGCCCCCACTATTGCCTGGATGTATCAATGCAATATCGTCACACTGACACTTCCACCCCCACTATTGCCTGGATATATCAATGTAATATCGTCACACTGACACTTCTGCCCCTACTATTGCCTGGCTATATCAATGTAATATCATCCCACTGACACTTCTGCCCCTACTATTGCCTGGCTATATCAATGTAATATCATCACACTGACACTTCCGCCCCCACTATTGCCTGCATATGACTGACCCCTGGGAGGTGACTGGTGCAAGCAGCCATGATCTTATATCCTGGGAGAGCTTAAATAATCAATATATAGCATTTTAAAATTTATTTTGATAAAATTGCATAATTTTGATTAATGATTAAAACTTTCGTGCAAGGTTCATTCCAAATACATTTTTTAAAATTTGTTTTTAAATTGACTATTAAATAATGATTCATTTAACAAAAAAAAATTTTCAAAAATGTTTTTGAAATTTCCGATGTTTTGAAATATTTATTCTTTCAAATTCAGATCAGATACCGAAAAGTTACACATATTTCATATTATATTATATGTTATTTATTTTTAAAAAACTACTTAAGCTCTCTATGGAAGTATAAAATGAATAAAATTTGTGATATGAACTGAAATTACTCTGTGACATTGTTAGAGTCGAGAAGCAGTGAAACAGCCAATTTGGTTTGCTCTGAATCCACCCACCCACCATTTTTAATGTTGTAATTCGTATGTAAAGGCACATTGGTGAATCATGCGACATGAGAGCTCTTCCTTTTGACTTTGCAGTTTTAGATATGTTTTAGCACATTGATTTGTTTACTAGATTATGTTTTCTTTTGTGTAAATTTATTTCACTATTTTATGTCATTTGTAATCGTGAATATGGTGTAAGGGAGACAACTCCTGTTCACTGTAGCTCAGTTTTGCTCATGACATGAGCTGTCGTCCGAGGGGCACAATCTCAACCAATTTAGATGTCATTTAAGGCATTTTCACAATAGAACATTAAATATTATTAACTGAGAACATTTTTTTATAAGCTTCAACTTGAGAAAACAGGTAACAGGATTTTTAGATCTTTAAACTAAGATGATAAACTAGCCAAATCCTGATGAGCAACAGAGCCATTGGTTTTATTTTATTTGATATGATTTGGTTTTAAAAGTTTTGATCCTATATGTCTTGACTGATTTCACGTTGTTTGAATGCACATGTTGTTTCTTTTAACAATATTTCATCATTTCATTATAATAATTTGAAAATTTCATTCATCATTATTTTTTTCATTTTTAACACCTTTCTCATTTCATATTGTTTTTAGAACATATCTTCATAATGAAGAACTACAAAGAAATGGGATCAAAGTTACTGAAATATCAAGTTATATGTGATTCGTATGAAATGTACATTGACTTTGATCAAATGATGACTTCAATAACATAATACAGGGGTATTCTTTATTAGGAATAGTAGCAGTGGTATTACTGCTGGAAAGGAAAAAAAAATCAAATGTGAATTTTTTATTTTTTATTTTGCATCTAAATGGATTTAATGCTTTACCTATAACTGTGTCTGTTTGTGCAAGAATTGCATTTGAAAGATATATTAATCTGGTATATAATAATGAATGGTATTTTGCTTTGATTGATTAAGTCCTTCCCATCTTAGCAGACCATGACAATTTAGCTTACTGCATAGATACACAACATATCATATTTAAATCTACTGGTGGTAAACGTATTTCTTTCAGTGACTAATCATTTTAAACACAATGCTGAAAGAGGCATGACAGTGACCTTCTTCCCAACAGAGGTTACTCAAGTCATGTCTTCCTACAAAACCTCTGTTAAAAGTGCAGTGCCCTCTTGACTAGGAATAGAGAATCCCGATTCAGTGCACATAGTTGGCAATCAGCAATGTTGTTTCAATCGAGCATTCAGTCTGTTCCCATAATCAAAAGAATTCTGACTGTGAAACATAGATCATCATAAGATAAACAATCAAAATGTGAAACATTTGAGGTGTCTCAGTTATCCTGGCAAGAGATGTTACCAAGAAGTTCCTTTGTTCATCCATGTTGGGTGTACCCACCAAACATCTTCAATCCTAGTTGTCAGACGATGAAGGGGAGCAGCCGTTCCTCGAAACATAACTAAAGCAATCCTTGAAGAAGTTACCCTTCTGGTTTTTATATGTCTGGCGGGTACACTCACCCCCTTTGTATCTCTCTAATTTTTCCCACAATAACCGTACCTGTTTGCATCCTTTAGTGGATCCATGTACTTAACAGAAACCAACTCCCTCAAAACTGCCATGGACAAGTCTTCATCCATGTTGGAAAATATGAAAGCAGCGGTTGTTGAGAATTGAATTGAATGGTATTTGTCACTTTGGCCAGATAGCTTTGATTCATACTAAGAGAATATTTACATAAATTTATTTGGCCAAAATAGTTAGGGATATGCAAAATTTGAAATTATGAATAGTGATCTATTTATCCATTGACATATGATACAAAAATTATCTTAAAAATTCCAGTATCCCTAACTTATTTTGTCCAGTATATTTCCATGAACAATACAAAGGTTCATAAATGATGTTAGTTTTTTAATGGAGTATCCAGATTGTCTCGCTTAATCACGTCAACTTATGATCTCATACTAATTTACATAAAGTGTTATTTCACAGAGTAGATTAACATATTGTTTAATTCTGTGAAATTTAAAAAATAAATTAACAGATAAATGCTAATTTCACCATTGAAAATATGACAAATGCATTATTATTATTTGAACCTTTACTTTTTTGTCAGATACCAAACTCTTTCAACATAAACTGAATGGCATATTGTCTGCTTCAGCTGTTCAATGCCATACCATGAGCTTTTAAAGGTACATCCATTGTGTTGTTGGGGGTCAAATATGACAAACGTTGTAAATGGTCTTATTTTATCGAGAAGTACCAACTGTTACCGAAAACAACCATTTTAATGATACTGGACTTAGTATATTGACGATATGAAGGTAAAAGTAGTGATTTCTGATCGAAAACCGGACAATGTACCGCATGTGGCGCGCGCCACAGAGTCAAACGTAATTTTTGAATCTTATTTACACCAGACAAAACAACAAAATTTGGTTAATAATTGACAATAGGTCATATAACTACTGTGCATGTAAATAGGACGTTCACTTTCGGTTTCTACACATGCATAATGATGTTACTCGATTTTAATTGGAAAATAGTAAATATGATATGTTTGGCGATTGGGGATGAATATGCAAGATAAGTGAATTTAATTGTATTGTAAACATCACATATGGTGTGTTGGAACGTATTAAAGCCAAATAAAATTTTATGAAACACAATGGATGCACCTTTAAAAGACTCAATTTATAAAATCCACACAAGATATTTACAAAAATATGTTGTTTATTCTTTAAAGATCTGTACAAAATTTTATTAGAAGCCTTTAAAATGTCATACTAAGAACGTTGTTTCTTTGCTCTGTTGCCATTAGAAGATGACATTCTTCTAGCATTTTGGAATTATTTTTAACCGAATGTAATGGAATAATTATTGAAAACATTAGAAGTGTAATCTGAAATACTGCAACAGAAAAATGGTCAGAAGTAAAAAAAGATGAAAATTACAGATTACTTCTCTGCATTGAAATAAGCATCTTCAGATTTCTAGTCAACTTGATTTTGTCTGAATGTAAATCATATTCTTTGTAGTAGTGTAAATGTTCTCCAAATACTGTGAATTCGCAAATGATATTATTATTTTTATGTTTGAATAATATACATAACTATATATTCAAATACTGTTTCTTCAATATTCAAGATATACAAATACTATGATGTCAACAATGCACTTCAATGGCAAGATGAAAGATGACAATATTTATGAATTTATAACACAAGGAATCAGTCCAGATCAACCTCCCTCAGACTGACTAAAGGACGGGTTCACGAATCGACCTCTTCTCGTTCATTTTTCTTCGGATTGAATCTAACCGTAATGTGTCCTAATGTCAAATTGATTCACTGTGAGGTGTTCCGTTTTCTCGTCCATCTCAGAGATCTTCAGTGCCAAAATCCAATGGCTCCTTCTCTCAAAATTGAAGTTTTACAAATCTGTCTCAAATGAAAGGAAACTGCTAGCATCTTAAAAACTGGCAGACTCATTTCTCAACATGAGAGGTTTCCTGATCTTTCTCAAACAAAGGTGGCTGTGGACTATGTCACAAACATTGCCAGACTCTGACTGTTGTCAACACGTGAGGTTTTCAAAGTTTTGGATCTCTCTCCTCTCTGCCCGTGAGAGCCACCGCCACATCCTGTAGGTGTTCTTGCACAGAGTCGCCCACAGCTGTCCGTCTTCCTTCTTATTTACTGGAACATGTAATATTTCTGTGATTAGATGCATTAAATGTATTTCTATGATTAGATGTATTTCTACGATTTGATGTATTTCTATGATTAGATGTATTTCTACGATTTGATGTATTTCTATGATTTGATGTATTTCTACGATTTGATGTATTTCTATGATTAGATGTATTTCTACGATTTGATGTATTTCTACGATTTGATGTATTTCTACGATTTGATGTATTTCTATGATCAGATTATTCTTCAATTCTCATGACCACAACTATAAGTATCAAGCAAAGAAAATAAATAGCTTGAAAAAATATGATATTTTGACCTCAAACTGACATTTCTATTAAATTTGTTTTTTTTATTTATGAGTTTATAAGTAAGATAAGGCATGGAAAGACGCTATTATCTGAAAGTTGGTGATTGATCCTGCATCATCCTATATGTTACACACTGATGTGTCTACTTGAGATTAAAACGTGTGTCTTAAGAGTGAAGAAGAGTTCATCCGAAAAAATAAAGGAATTACCGGTTATGAAGTAGCGTATGTATGAGTTGTGTCTCTGGCCGAGCCGTCCCCGGTCTAGCCGACGGTGGCGGTGTCCTGGGTTTATGCCACACATGGCTTCATTGTCCACTGAATGTACTGTAAGCTGGGTCTCATTCCTATAAGCAACTGGGAGCTGTGCAGAGAGAATTTATCTAAGATAACAAGTTTGTAATAATATATTTTGGATACTATAGGTCCATTGAACTTACAGTTTACTAAACATCATTTTATACAATTATGTTAATGACTTTCTACCTTTAAAGCAATGAACAATTGAACAATATGTGATAATGTATGGTTGCATTGTATAGATGTAAACTAACTTTAGATCATCTTACTTATCTCTGAACAATGGTTTCTGGTTTCTCAAAAAAATCTTTTATGTATTTATCACTTATGTAGTACCGTAGTAAATGTTAATGTTTGACAGTAATAAAACTGTAATCATAATGATAATGAATTTATAGTGATCAGTTAAAGGCTTCAAATTAGAAAAGTTATCCAGCTTAAAGAATAATTTTATCAATTACTTGTTGACATGTAAAGATTGCCAGTGTGAATTTAAAGGTCTGCAAATGGTTGAATTTAAATCCTTCCTATGGTGAAACGATAATCCCCTTAACACCTATATTTTGTCAATACTGAAAACAAGCACAAATCCAATTATGATATAAACAAAATAAATTTAGATACCTAACTATTTTGATTAATGAGTGTTAAGATGTTTACCTTGAAGGCCATGACAATGTTGAGGGTGTAGGTAGTGTTTATAATTAAATGAATGAGTGTTAAGATTAGGGCTGTACGTAACGATTCATCGATACCTATGATACAATCGTAGCTTGGGAAATCGTGATTATTGTATCGTGAGCTTCCTGTATCGTGATACACTAAAAATAGATTTCACTTACTTAGAAATGAAAAGAAAAACTAAGTGAACACTATAAAAGCAGCTAGTGTTGTGCAGTAACAGTAACTACAGTAAGCATGAAGCAATCTGATTCATAAATAACTGTTTTTAGAAGAAAAAAATGTTTTAATCTTCAATTTTCGATCATCTCATAACACAAAATTTCCACCATCTTGAAAATTTAACAAAATATGCATGAAGTTATACTTTAAACAATATATTGTGATACATGATGTATCGCCTATCGTATCGTGAGATTTCCCATGATACTCAGTCCTAGTTAAGATGTTTACCTTGAAGGCCCTGACAATGTTGAGGGTGTAGGTTGACAGACCATTCGGAGGCAGTCCCTCAGACGTCCAGTTGGACACCCAGGCCTTTACAGCTGATCAGAGAGAAGAGTCATTTACCTTCTACATTCACTTCCTTTATGACGATGGTTAAACACAGGGTCAATCATAATGAAACAGTAATAAATAGGGACTAATGTAACCTATTCAAGACTATTGCCAGTCACTTCTTGACAGTCTGGTGTATATTAAGTCGAAAGGAAAAAATGGGGGGGGGGGGGGGGGGGGGGGGGGAGGAGGGGGATGAGAATGTCAAGCTCTGGCAATATCAGAATGTACTGTCACAAATACAATATACAAAACATCTCAATAAAGCTGAATTGCAGGTGTATCGTACTGACATCATTTATCTTGATTTCAATGATGTCATCTATTTCAGAATGTGAAACATTGTAAGTATATTCAGTAGTGATATCATCAGCTGGGAAGCAATAACAGATATTAACAAATGTAAATAGAATTTGATACCAGAAATAGGGGGTTTAAGAGATAGATAATGAGCGAAATCAGTAATTATGAAGTAAATTAAGTATTGTTGTCCTTGAGTTCATCTCTCTTTCTCAATCTGATACATATACCATTTTAATTTTATTTCTTTGTTGGTCTGTTATCCTTCTCATCTATTGCCACAAATATCATTTGTCTTTTTAAAAGGGATATACTTGTATATAAGAAAACAATTATGTTCTTACCAAAATGAGATTTGCAATAGAATTCCCTCAAGGTGGTGGGTGCACAGCTGCAAGCTTCAGTGTTGATGGCGAGAAGAGATACTGTCATAACAGCACCCACTACTGTCAACAGATTCATTCTGGAAACATGAACACACTTGTTACCAGCTGATCATTATAGAGAAGATATATCTATCATTTAGGTTGATTTCAAAATATGTCTCCATTCTGTTCCATTCAATTCACCGAGAAGAAGATAGATGGGTAACATTTTCCTTTGCTTAAATCAGACCTCGTTTACCCGGACCTCGTATATCCCGAAATCCGGCCGTCCATACAGTAGTATTTCAAATCTTCTCTTTGCATTTCTATGCAAATTTGATTCACTCGCTATCCAGACAATTTTCAACTGTAACCAAAGTGTGTGGATAAACGGGGTAAGACTGTAAAACCATTCTGTATTTTCTAAGTAACTCATTTTGAATGATTAACAATCTATACAAATTGGATGTGAAAAATAAAGTGCAAACAGATTCATTCTGGAAACATAAACCTGTTTGTTACCAGATAATCATTATATAGAAGATATATCTATCATATCGTTTAGGTTGATTTCAGAATATGTCTCCATCATTCTGTCATGTAACACCAAGAAGATAGATGGGTAGCATTTTCCTTTGGTTAAATTATACCATTCTGTATTTTCTAAGTAATTCATTATGAATTATTAACAACCATTATACAAAAATGCATTTTCTAGAACTGTTAGTGTGGCAAGACTTCTTCATTGTGATCTCTGATGCCAATAATATATGTAATATTAATACCAATTAATACCAGTGAAAATATTACATGTCACCAGTATCAATAAAAACAAATATATGTTAACCCTTACGTTACGTATATATATTTTACCAATTTCAACTTCTGTGGCGGAATTTACAGGCTCGCAGCTGGCAGCAGTAGTTTGGGCTTTGGCACTAACTAGCTCTGCTGGCGGAATTTACAGGCGGCGATTCCGGTACCGTTTTTACGAAATATACCGCATCTACATGGTGAATAAGGACTATATACGGGCGTTCAATACAAATTCAAGTAGCGACACCCGTACACAAATGGCTAATTCACACCCGAAACTTTGAATGAATTTTCTATGTTTTTTCGTTTTTATTCTATTACTTTCGAAAGATTGTCTTTAATTCGGGCCTCGTAACATCATAAATACGAAACAAACAAAAATTCCCCAAAAAAATAAATTATATACGGAATTGAAGACAAGATGTCTAGCTTCACAATGATATAAAAATTACTAGAATGCGACCTTTGGTTATAATTCTATAGCCATGTAAAGTTTGTCTTTATTTCCACCTATAAAATCGTAAATACTTACAACATGTATGCGGCATTGCGAACGGTCGTTCATCGCACTTTTCCAAGAAATCATAATCTCGAACCAGTTGACAAATAAGCACATGTCAACCCTAATATGGTTATGTTGTTTGACCTTTCAAATAAAAGCTAACCTCGAACCATAACTGATGAAAATATGTTGATTAGTTTGTGTGCCGTTTGGTTTCACATGTCTCTCAGAAAGGTAAAATTGTATCTTTATTTCTGTGAAATAAATATGCGCATTTTTATATAGAATAAAAGATTATTCTTTTCGGTTTATTGTGATATAAAAATCATGAAAATGCATTCAGTATTTTAGCCGTGATAAATGTGCAAGTTGTTGTGAAAATCGCCGATTGTTAAAGGGATTGTCGGTGTAAACGTGCCCTTTTCCACGGCGCTTGCTGTGTCTTTATTATTTTTTTGACATTTGCTAATTTTATATGGGAATGTAGTCCATTGTTTCCCCTTTATTTTGCCGTATTTTTTTTTAAAACAAACAATTCGCTCACATGATATGAAGTGCGGGAGTAAGGCGAGTTAGCGATTTTTTTCCCCGTCTCGCGAGATGCGAGGCAGATAGCAGTCTCGGGCGAGGCAAACCCGACGCAATACAAACACGTGGGTGAAAATAGCCTCAAGCGAATTAATGCTTCGGGGGCTAAGCCCGACAAAATTGGCCTTTTGTAAAGCTAATTATCGATGCGTTACGGGTCAACAGTGCACACGCAAATTGGTGTGAATTTTGCTTGATATTCCGACCACACACTGAACAAAGCTTCATTCTCATGTCGGATCTCGGAGCGTAAATACAGCCATTCTCATGGGTCGGGTCGCAGACACTATCGACTCGGGACCCGTTGACAGGGCTAGTAAAGTAGTTAGACAGCCGTGAATTATTCTAAGTATCGTATCCGGGATCCGTCTACAGACACCTCGGAATCGCTTATAGCCTGCCCGGATAATTCAGGGATTCGCAAGTTAAGGGTTAAAGGCGCTGTAGCACGTTTTTTGGCAAATTTTTGGCAAATTTTCCATTTATTATCATTATTATTTATAAGTTAATACAATTTGTTACCCATATGGTTGAACATAACCAAGTAAACATTATTGATATGACCACATGTGCACATATCACATTTGCTTAGCAACCAATTTTTCACCACGACTTTCTGTATTTTGCCGTCTGTGAGGTCATGAAATGATTGTTCGTGACGTCACTGTAGGTTGCCATCACAAGAGAAGTGGGCCGTTTTTTTACTATTTTTACATGAATCAAATGGAATAAAATGGGTAATAACGAAATTATTACACTCGAAAGGGTGCCATATGACTTTATATATTGTTACGTTGGAGGGTAAAACTTGTCACCAATATCAATAAAAGGTAATATATGTTAAAGGCGCTGTAGCACATTTTTTTGCAAATGCTTCTCAAATATTTTTTTATTATTAAAGTAAATACAACATATTGTTACGTTTGAGGGTAAAACATCTCATCATACGACCCGATTAACCATATCCATAGAAAATGGTTTTCCGTACTGGACGAAAATTGTGCAATGCATATTAAATCGACAGTGGTGTGGTACTATTCAGTTTGAGAGGTAGATTTGTAAGTCTGCTGAAGAATTGAGAGTTCAATGATTCATGGTGCCATAATTTAAATTTTACTGTGAGTTTTTAGGCATCAATACATCAGCCAGAATACTTGAACTGCTTTCGGGCGGTCATTTTAATGTGAACACTCGAAAGGAAAGGACTTGCAAGCCTTAACCGAAGCACGTAAATTCTTTTAGAACTGTTTTTATTGACCCGGTAGTGTTATTTAGCTATTGGTAACACTTATGTACATTTTCGTGAAAGTAGCTTAGGCCTATTTAAGGAAGAAAAACATGCTACAGCGCCTTTACACCAGTACTGATAATAGTAATATTAACTATAGCAATACCAATTATTGTAATACATGTGTCACTAATACCTATAAAAGTAATATTTGTTATAGCAATACGAATTATTGTAATATGTCACCAAATCCAATAAAAAGTAATATATATTATACCAGTACCAATAAAGGTAATATTTGTCACCGATACCAATAAAAGTACTATGTTGCTAATACTGATAAAAATAATATATATTATACCAGTACCACTAAAAGTAATATATGCCACCAAAGCCAATAAATGAACATTTGTTATGAATATACTGATAAAAGTAGTACATGTTATAATGTAATGTAATGGTAAATATAGTTTGATCTAAAAAGGAATATAACTTTCAATCTCCACTAATTAGTATATACACATTATAAAAACAATCCACAAAAGTAATGATAATAAAAACAAGGAACTAAATATAAAAACTTATAAGCCTGACCCTAGGCCTATACATTGTGATATTCTTTGTATTAATGTAATTAGGTGTTCCCTCTATTATATTAATTTATTTATTAAGTCATTAAATCTCAGAAACAAGCTTTCCTGACAATCCCTACAAATTGTGGGAATTATGCATTCAATATGACAAAAAGTTTTGTTATTCATATTTTAAAGATAAACATTTACATTCCTTCTTGTTTTGTTTATAATGTCAAGTATACACCGTGTGTAGACTATACACTACAATCAATATACTTGGTTAATAGAAGGAAACACACTAACCTGACATATAGCCCTGGGCTTGCTGGAGAGATGGTGTCGGAGTGGTGTCAGACAGGGATACCTTCTCTGCTCTGTACTCTCTGTGTAGCATGCTTATATATCCTGGTACCAGTCAGTCACATCTCACCCACCATGGTCAGGCCTGCTGTAGCATCAGCCCACCTCCCACGCACATCCATTGTCACTCTCTGTTGATACGCAACTACTTGTCACTCTCCATGTTGACCCGTGCTAACTGGACATTGCCGGATGTTGTGTGACTCTAAAGGGAGGGTCCCAAATTCCATGTTTGTTTTCTTCAAATTTCAGTTAACTTTTTTGCCACTTGTTCAACCTGTTATATTCATTTTTATACAGTGAATGATTCAATATAAGTGGGCTGATTTTCTTTAGAAAGAATAATAAAAGAATTTATGAGTTAAATAAATCTGAGATATTCTTGAATGGGAAGGAGCTGGTATGTAGAAGGATGTGATGCAATCAAAGAATCAAAATCAAAGAATGTTCTTCAGTAGTGGTTTCATGAGGGAGTTTCAGAGGATTTAACCGCCCCCTCCCTCACATACACACTGTTGAAATTTTTTTCATGTAAATTAGATGGAGACCCAATGCCATCTTCAATGAGTGGACTGCCCGGGATCTGCCAATTCAATTTGAAAGAATGACATTTTTCCTGCTTATATCTATCACAAAATGTTTTCTAAGGTTTTGGTAAACTTTCATATTTTCATTCACATAAATATGAGATGCCATATCAAGATTATGAATATTTTGTCAGTATACGATATCAACTTGTCATCCTAAAAAACCTCAAATAATTTACATCATCTTATCAGTTACAATTTGAGAAAACTTTAAATTATGAAATAACATTTATCACTTGATAGAGTTTGAAAAATAGTTTCTGTTACCCAAATTTATTTATAACAGTGTGTTATGTCTTTTTGTAGAAGTTTAAAATCATATCTGAAGAAAACACACCATTCTTGAAAAACTTTATGACAATAAATGTCAAATAAAAATGTTGACATTTTAACTCAACTATTATAAATAACAAAATGTCAGTGTAACCTGTTATCGTGTATTGTAAGACTGTTGAAGTAAGGGAAACAATGATAGGAAATAAGTGGTGAAACTGTATGACTTCACATTCCTTATTTAGACCTGGACAATGCTGTATTCATGGTAAATATAATGTACAATGGGTAAGCACGTGAACTGTTATATAAGACATATATATTTTCCTTTCTCACATAAACATTTTTTTTATCACCGAACAATTTAAAGAGTTATTGGTATTAAACATACTGCCATTAATAAATTATACTATTGCCTTTCTGCATATTTCCAAAAAAATTCAATGACACAAATATTTCAGATATTGCTGAAAATGTAATATTATGTACTAATTTGAATAAGTAAATGAATTCAGAAATAAAAATAGGAGGTTACAGAACATTTGTCATCACTTTAACATCACTTTTTAAGTAGGTACCTATTTATACGTAAAAACCTGATATCATTGCAGTTTTGATCAATTGAACTGAAACTTTGACAGCCTATCCTATGATTATTAATTAATACACAATCAAACTAAGAATACTGATTGGAAAGTTGATTGATGATATGATGCAAGTTAAATTCATCGCTCACTTAGGATATGTATGTATCAGAAACATAATAATATAATCACTGTGGATGAAGGTGATGCTAACGTCATGCAGAATGTCATAAAATGACCGTTAAAAAGTTTTTACAATAAATTAGAACTCTTTCTGTCAGAGTACAGATAGGTGAATTCATTATGACATTTATGAGAAAATGCATCAGTATAAAATTAAAATGATTTTTCATATTAAAAATGCATTCAATGTTGAACTATAATCTTGATGAGCGTATTTCAATTTTTAGTATTTTAATAATATGAATTAAGGTACCTGATTTTAAAAATATATTCTATTTGGTTATCATATTGTCTAATCACTTTTAACCTTGATTTCTACAGTATGACTGAATTTGTTTCATTCTTTCATCATTCTAACATATCCTTTAAGGTCTTTGTACCTTTATTTATAAGTCAAATGTGTTTATGAAGGAATCTTAAAGATACATCAATTGTGTTTCATAACATTTTATTTGGCTGAAATACGTGCCAACATACCATATGTGCTAATTTGAGTTCAAATAATTTCACTCAACTTGCATATTCATCCCCAATAGCCAATTATATCATAATTACTAGCTTTTTATTAAAATTGAGCAACATCATTATACATGTACAGAAACCGAAACTACACGCCCAATTTACATGCACAGTAGTTATAAAACCTATTAAACACTATCAACCCAAAGTTATCTGTTTGTATGGTGAAAATAAATTTCCAAAATTACATTTGACCAATTGACGATAACAAAAATCGCCACTTTTACCTTTATATCGCCACTATACTGAATTGATTATCATCAAAATGGCAATTTTCGGTAACAGTCAGTACTCCTGGAAAGATTGACATCATTTATAAAGTTTGGCATTGTGACCCACAACAATACAATGGATGTACCTTTAAGCAGTTATTTAAATTCTTTGATAGAAAATATAAATGTATATAGTTGTCTAATTTTTATATATTTTTCAGAATATTCAAATTAAATCTTAGATTCATCGTATTCAGGGAATAGAGTTGTTATAATTACCATGTTAATGGAGATAATTGACATTAAGCACAGACAACTAATTTTTGGTTTTCATTGTCAGTGTGGGAACCTGTTGACATTTGAACTCTTGTTTGTAATTACATGTGTAGTGTAAAATAAACAGGAAACAGGATAGGCAGTGGGTGTAATTATCAAGATCTAATTTCATGTTTTATGCATAAACAACTCAAGACAAGTCACGATTTGATGTTAAAACTGATAATTTTCCTCAGATGTTTGTACTGAATATCTTGCTTTTCAGACAGACAGAACTGTTTGGACAGAACTGAATTGGAATAAACCTTTAAAACCACAAGTACATAATCTAAATTTTCTATGTAATGTTATAACCATTTTAAGTAAAAGAAAATATTCGACTGATGATCTATAGCCAATGATGACCTAATTAACTACGTAAATTACAAGAAGATTTCTCAATATCAGGAAGTTTTCTATCTATGCTCATCCCCTTTGTACCCTATTATTACACGTACAGTATATGGTTCCTGACACTGCATAATGTTTGAGGATGTCAAATGTAAGGTCATCGCAATTAGTTCATTAGTTCACGAGGTAGTGTCGTCTCTGTTATTGTTGATTACGGATATAGGATTGGTATACTGTCAGTGACTGTTGACATATCTACACTTCCCTTCATTGTTTTCTCTCCGTTCAATATCTAAATGAAAAGCAACATATCATATAGGAATGTAATTGTTTAATCGGAGATAAACTTATAACTTATTACATGTTAATAAAAAAAATTATTCAATTTTCACTTGTTGTCTTCATCTTATATGTATCTGTTACATGTGATTAGAATTCATTAATTATTACAGATAATTCCAAAACAATGCATAATTAATATAAATAATTCTAAAATAATAAGTTCATAATTAATACAAATATTTTCCAAATAAGTAACACATAATTAATGCAAGAAATCTAAAAAATGAAAATTACAATAAGAATTAGATATACACTCTTATAAATGAAAATTATTTAATGTATAATTTGGAAAAAGAAGTTCCCACAAAATAATTTAGTATTTAATAATAATAAAAAAAATCTTTGTTTTGATTTTTCTTATATTTTCATCATTATATCTGTTTTACATATCCATAAAACAAAATCACTTTATATCATCTTGGGTAACTTACAACTGAGAAACATTTTTATGACAAAAATCCTTATTTTTGTCATAAATTTTATTTTATTTGTTATAGATTACTTCAGTTTGATGAGATAGGCATGAAGATTTATAATTTTTAATTTGGAGCTATAACATTTTATTTTGTTGTGTAAAAATTTGTACAATGAATTAAAATCGACACATGATAGAACATTTTAAATTTAGTGATCTAGTTGAAATTATGATGTAAAATGTCTGCATCATTGAAGTACCGGTAGAACTTTTTTTTTATCTCTTATGTTGTCACAAGTCAAATGTGTTTCACCACTGTGCCTTTAATATTTGTTACAATGTTGTAAATTATTTTAGTATTTTTACATAAATGTTTATCTGCACTGTTTTCACTGTTTCTATCAATTATTATCCCCCGCCGCGCGTTTAGCGCGAAGCGGGGGATATAGTATTCGGCTGCGTCCGTCCGTACGTCCGTCCGTCCGTCCGTACGTCCGTACGAAATGGAATAACTCAAATACCATTCACTGGATTCTTTTCATATTTTGCATATGGGTTCATCATAGGAAGAGTAATGTTCCTACAGTAGTTTGAGACCTTGACCTTCATTTCAAGGTCACAACGAGACTTTGTCATTTTACCCTTGTCAGCGGGATATCTCAATAACCATTCGCTGGATTCTCTTCATATTTTATACATAGCTTCTCCAAGGCAAGACGACGGGTTGATTAGATTTTGGTGACCTTGACATTATTTTCAAGGTCACAGCGGAACTTTGAAGTTTTCAACATGTTAATGTACATGTAAAGCTTGTCAGCGGGATATCTCAAGAACCATTCACCGGAATTCCATCATTTCTTGCACAAAGCACCTTCTAGGGATGATGATGGGCTGATTAGATTTTAGTGAAACTGACATTATTTTCAAGGTCACAGCAGCACTTTGAAGTTTTCAACATGTTAATGTACATGTAAAGCTTGTCAGCGGAATATCTCAAGAACCATTCACTGGAATTCCATCATTTCTTACTCAAAGCACCTTCTAGGGAAGACGACCGGCTGAATAGATTTTGGTGACCTTGACATTATTTTCAAGGTCACAGCAGAACTTTGAATTTTTCGACATGTTAATGTACATGTTAAGGTTGGCAGCAGAATAACTCAAGAACCATTCACCGAAATTTCATTATATCTTACAAAAAGCAAAAGGACTGATAAGATTTTGGTGACCTTGACATTATTCTCAAGGTCACAGTGGAATTTTAAATTTTTCGACATGTTGATGTACATGTGTGTAATACTTGTCAGCGGGATATCTCAAGAACCATTCACTGGAATTTCATCATATCTTACACAAAGGGTAGATTAGATTTTGATGACCTTGCCATTTTTCTCAAGGTCACAGTGGAACTTTGACTTTTTTAACATGTTTGACGGTCAATTTTGCTGATCTTGACATTATTTTTAAATTTTGAAGTATTAATTTGCGGCGGGGGATCATGTCACCTTAGTGACAACTACTTGTTATATATTGTGAATTTAAATTTCTAAAATACATTTGTGTTCAGTGGTATGCATTCAATCTACATCAAACAGTGAAACATTGTTTTTAAAAAACAAGTCTTCAAATTTGTCGACCAACGAGACTGAAAAAGATTTTTTGGATGTTTAACTAGAGTAAGCTTTAGTTCTTTGTGAGCTGATGTGTACATAAATATCATGTATCTTTTGTCAGATCCTAATATTTTGCTTGTTTTCAAATCACTCGGCACTGATGTGGCTCTAGAAGTATTTAAGCTGGTGAACTGTTAAAATGTTCATAAAAATTCAAAAATATTTATAAAGGGAAATATTGTGGTTGGTTAAGTACAGTTTGCCTATACTCCAAGCACTGGGTTTGCTTTATTTTGTCCATTTCTTGTGTGTTGCAGCTGATAACACCCAAGTTTCCCGTCGTGGTGAAGATTGGCCACGCCCACGCCGGGCTGGGGAAGGTGAGGTCTTGATAAACGTTGTGTACCTTTCTCTTTCAGTATCTCAATTTTTTGTAACACTAGAGTCTAGAAGAACATGGAAAACAATTATATCACTTATGAAGAAGAATCTGTGGTTTTTAGTTTTCAGTTTTGAATATATACAATAAGTATTTACAAGTGTATACGTTTTAATTAAATTCCTTTGAAAAGTGCCAGTTTTTAAAAAAAAACATGATTAAATGTATATCAGTTTTAAATAAAAATTCCTTGAAAATGATATAATTTTTAATACTAATTATTAGAATTGTAGCCTTTTTAAAAGAAATATTCTAGAAATCATCTTCTTTAGTTAGAACCTCATTAAAATCTTATTGACTGTAGAAGATTGTGATCGGGAAGTAGGAGAATGTAAAGTTTGCAAGTTTTTTCTCTAAATTTATTTAGAAAGTTTATTGACTCTAGAGAATTGACATTTGCAAGCATGAGAATGTCATGAGAAGATGCATTTATTTCTTAAAATCATTTTTCTGCAAACACAATGATGTCTGGAGTTTTTGAATATTGAAATTAAATATCATTTTTCACCTATATATGATTTGTTTGAAGAATTAAAATTTTGCAGAGCAAGATTATGATTTTATCAAAGAAATGTCATTAGGATGACGTAAAAGTTACACAATATTGCTTTGAAATGTGTTTCATAAGAGCAAAATCTCGTGTAATATAGATTGCATGCACACATATCCAATGTGTATATGTATAAAATCTGCATGAACATATCATATAATGCTGATAAAAGCCATTGTCATTTCTGACAAGCAGTTATTTATCATTTACATCAATGAAATGTTAATTGATAGTTTATTATTAAGAATATATTCTAGACAAAATGTTTGTTTCGAATAATCCCAGCAGGCATTTTATTGCCATTGGAATCAGGTGGAATTATGATTAAAATTGAAATTTGCTTCAATATCGAAATCCTGATTTAATTTGACGTCTTTTCAACATAGAAAATACAATGTCATATTGATGTTGAAAGACATGAATTAACATATATATGTCGAGTCAAATACAAGTGACTATTTTTGAATTGTCATGATATCATCATTTTCATAATTTATCATTTTACTCACTCAGAACTTATTTGTTATACTGTATTACAAATGGGAGTAATGAAGCAAGAAGTAACCCCACACATGGATTGATTAAAGGTTGTTCTGTTGACATGTGATGTAAAAAAAACAACAAATTCTTTTTCAGAAGGGATCCTCCTTGGGGTACATATAGCATAAAAATCCTATTTTTTGAGTTATGACAGTTAGAATTTAATATTTTTAATAAAATAACCGTAAAAATAATAAATTACTAAAAAATAAACATTTGGACCACCCTAAGTGGGCCCCTACCCTGGCGGTTGCTAGTGACGCCAAGGGCAGATAACTCTAACTCACCACTTATAAATCTGTCATTCAAGAGAGAAGACGTGTTTCAGAATTTGTTCAGTGTCGCAGATTTTCTTAAGAAATGGACCAAGATCTCAATACTGTAGGAGTGGTAACCTTTTCTTATATTGTCTCGGCAGAGTTTCTCCATTTATTGTCGCATTCTTACCTCGTAATTACGTTTTTTACCTTGTCTACGTGGTCAGTTTGACAACGTGGCGGGAAAAAAAGACCATCATGGCGGCCCTTTTGTATTTTTCGTTTCTCTTTCCACAGAGTTCGAAAGTGTTTTTGGGTCGTTTATGTTGGTGTACGATAGGTTTAAGTAGGATGCACGGCAGTTTCCATCCCTTTCTGGTCAGTTTTGACTTTCCGATCGGGATTGGCACTTAGTCGTTTTTTCATGTCAGCCATGTTTGTTTACATGTTTTTCATTCAGGCATCAGGTACGTATCAATGGCTTGCATTTATTTTTTATAAATATGTAGGACTAATTTAACTACCTCTGCCGGGGGTCTTTTGCATTTGTTTTGTTTACATATGCACTTTCCTACCCCCACCCCCATTGGCCTCACACTCTGACTGTTGGATTTTTCAGTCCTTCACTCAGTGTTCGGGGTGTAGCGTCAGACTACCTCCTGCTGACAAGCATGACAAGTGTCTCAAGTGTCTAGCGGAGGATGGGCACGACGACAGCAGGTGTAATGTCTGCCTTGACTTCACCCCCAAGACCAGGAAGTCCAGACACCAGGACTTCCAGTATTTCTTCAAGCTTATTAAGGAGGGTGCCGACGTTGCTTCAGTCGATCCCCCCTCTAAAGTTAAGAGGAAGTCGGGCAAGGGTAAGGGCTCTGGTAAGGCCCGTCCCTCAGATAAGGCTCTCTCTTCTTCTCCTCCTACACTCGTTCGAGAATCGGAGGAGGAGGTTGAGTTGCAGCCCCCTGTCTTAGAAAGACAGGTTCCCTTCCCAAATGCACCTTTTGACATAAACCAGTTCTCACAATTATTGCATGAGCAGATGAAGGAAATGCTGGCTGAGGCGGTCTCAGGGCTCCGTAAGGAGTTCCAGGCCCCGAGGTTGGCAGACCCGGATGCACCAGCGCAGCCCGGAGTCCCTAGTGGCTCCGGTGGCGCCGGGGGTGGCGGCAACCAAGGCTCCGACCTTGCTATGCTGTCCATCCCCAAGCTCCAGGCTACCGAGCTTGCTCGGAGCCTTCGGAGCCAATCCAGGGTGCGAAGCGCCAGGGTGCCGTCGGCTACGCCGAGCAACCCTGAAGCCTCTCGGCGCCAGGAGACCCGAGCCACGGAGCCGGGCTCCGAGCCTGGGTCCACGGGACCGGGTTCGGGGGTGGTCACGAAAGTCGCGGGGCAGACTGTGCTGACGCCCATCGTTCGCATCAGGTCTTCCTCTCCCATCGATTCAGTCGTCGATTCCTCTTTGGAGGTCTCCGACGTCTTGGATCGGGGGGATGGGGAAGACATCGACGACCTCATGGAGGTCGATGTCGATGCGGATGATGTGGTGGACGCTAGGGATGTCCCCCTAACACCGACTTTCGCACTGAGGCAGATGCGCGATAGAATCGCTGTTGCTCTGCCTCAGGTGGTGATACCGCCCCCGGCCCCGATCTCTAGTGGATTTCGCCTTCCGGGGGATTCTTTCTCCGCCCCGAAGGCACCACAGGTGCAGCTTAGCCTGCTCCCTTCCCTCGAGGCTGAGAGCATTACTCCTCAACTGGTCGGCACCAGGGTACGGGTTGATTGCCCGGACCTGGTGAAGAGGTACCAGATCGGTGAGGAGGGTTTGTTCGATGTCCCGGGGGTCGGTGAGTACGTGCTTGCCCTCACCTCCCTTGCTGGGTCTGGGACCCAATCCCTTCTGGGGAAGCAAGGCCGCCGTGTACCTCCCTTCACCCAGCAGGCCTCACACTTGCGCTCGGCGTTTAGGTCCTTCGAGGACTCTTTCCGCAACGCAGCGCAGCAAGTGCGAGTGTCCGTGCATGGGGCCTATCTCTCGGCGCTTCAGTCGGAGATAGTAGGGAGGTTGGGAGACCCCGAGTCCGACTCGGTGGTTCTCCTTTCGCAATCGGTGGGGGTCGGGACCCATTTGGCTCGTGACGCTCTGCGTAGCGCATCTAGCCAGATGATGGTCGCCGTGATGGGCATGAGGCGTCTCTGGCTGTCGACTGTGTCGGCGGGTCAGGACACCCATGCGCGGCTCCTAGCTCTGCCTTTCCGGTTGGGGGACTCCCTCTTCCCGGGGGCACAGCAGGTGCTGAAGGATGCTGTGGAGGTGGCGACGGTTTGTAAGGACACTGAGCTCCTTACAAAACCGCCACCTACCAAAAAGAACAAGCGTCCTTTCCCAAAGGTTTCGCAGACTCCGTCGGCGGGAGAGGCTCCGGAGTGGATCAAACCGCTCCACTACCAGGGCCAGAAACCAAGGGGCGGCAAGCAGGCACGCGGGGGAAAGTCTTCCAACAGACCTTTTCGGGGGGGCCGGAAACCCAATCAGGGTTCCTAACCCCTCCGGTGCCCGAGGTGTCTCCCAAAATTCCGGCAGCCCGAGAGCTGCCGGAGACGGGGGTTCACTGCCTGCAGCCAAACATCCCAGTAGGTGGGCGTCTGTCGAGGTTCCTTCCGGCTTGGTCCAAGGTAACCGACAACCCCTGGGTCCTGTCCACGCTCAGGGACGGACACCTGCCTCGGTGGAAGGTCGAGCCACCGGTTTTCTCCGGGATACGGTACACTCCGGTCCCCTCTGTGCCGGAGAAAGCCGAAATCCTCAGGTCCGAGCTGCGAGCTTTGCTCCAGAAGTCGGCCATAGAGGTGGTCCCCCCAGGTCAGGAGCAGAGTGGATATTATTCCACCTACTTCATTGTTACCAAGAAAGACGGGGGGTTAAGACCGATCCTCAACCTCAAGTATCTCAACCTGAAGATAGAGGTTCCATCGTTCAAGATGGAGACTTTGAGGTCGGTCATAGCGTCCGTAGAGGCAAACGAGTGGCTTTCCTCGATAGACCTCAAGGACGCATATCTCCACGTCCCAATGCACCCAGAGTTCAAGAAATATCTGAGGTTTGCTTTCGACGGGACGTGCTATCAGTTCACGGTTCTACCCTTCGGCATCTCTACGGCGCCAAGGGTGTTCACGAAACTTATGTTGATTCCCGCTCAGGTCGCCAGGGCACGAGGTCGATTTTGTCACCCGTACCTGGACGATTGGTTGGTCAGGGCGCTGTCTCAGGCCTTGAACCAGGCGGCCACCATGGAGATTATCAACTTGTTGGTATCCCTGGGCTGGATAATCAACCTGAAGAAATCGGACCTGAAGCCCTCTCAGGATCAGATCTTCCTCGGGGCCAGGTTCCGGACGGATCTGAAGACGGTATCTCTCGCTCCAGACCGAGTTCTGAAGGTTCAGAGGGCCACGCTTTTGTTCCTAGAGTCCCACAGTCACACTGCTCGCAAATGGCTCCAGTTACTGGGGTTCATGGCGGCAACAGTGGACGTGGTTTACAGAGCTCGACTTCGGATGAGACCAGTTCAGCAGGCTCTAGCCAGTCTGTGGTCTCACTCCGAGAGTTACGAGAAGCAGCTCGAGACTCCGGGGTGGCTCTCGCCGCATCTTTTATGGTGGACCAGTTTAGAGAACCTCGCGAGGGGTATCTCTCTGGTGACGCCAGTGCCCTCGTTCACAGTCCAAACAGACGCTTCGCTCTCGGGCTGGGGAGGGGTCTTGGGGCCCCACTCGGCGTCAGGGCTTTGGTCCCAGGCCGAGGCCAGCCTGCACATCAACGTGTTAGAGCTGAAGGCAGTCAGGCTGGTGTTCGAACGCTTTCAACAGAGGCTTCGTCATCAAGTGGTTCGTCTAGAAATGGACAACCAGACAGCCATGTCGTACATCCTGAAGCAAGGCGGGACAGTGTCCCCAGTACTTCTTCAGGAGTCATGGGAGTTCCTCCTGTGGTGCGACAAGTTCGACATCACAGTCCTACCGGTTTACCTTCCGGGGGTGGACAATGTGAGGGCGGACGCGCTATCGCGCAGAATCCTTGCCCCACACGAATGGATGCTCGACCCGGAGATATTCGCAACTATCTCCCGGTTGTTCGGGTCATTCCAGGTGGATCTGTTTGCGTCAGAGATGAACAATCAGACCCCAGTGTATTGCTCCCGGCTGCCAGACCCAAGGGCGGTGGCTGCGGACGCATTCGCGCTAGAATGGACCGACAGAGTACTGTGGGCCTTCCCACCAGTGCCTCTGATTTCCAAGGTCCTGTCACAGCTAGCGGTTCAGCCAACTCGTCTGCTGGTGCTGCTCACGCCGCTGTGGATAGCGCAGTCCTGGTTTCCACTGGTACTCAGGTTTCTGGTTTTGCCACCTGTGCTGTTACCGTGTCGACCAGGACTGCTGGCTCAGGAGGGCAAGCAACACCCCAAACCAGAGGTTCAATGGGTGGCTTGGCCTCTATCCGGAATCGCCTCCAAGAGGACGGTATTCCTGCACGAGTTGCAGACACAATACTGGCTTCGAGGAGGGATTCGACAAACGTTCAGTACGAGGATAGATGGGCCTGTTATGCGCGCTGGTGTAGAGGTAGAGGGCTGCCAGATCCCTTTTCTACGTCTCTAGTGGCGTTTCTGGAATTCCTTCAATCCAGACTAGATGCTGGCTTAGCCGCATCGACAGTCAGGGGATATTCCACAGCCATCTCTGCTTTTCACATACCGGTGGATGGTGCCCTCCTAGGTGCCCATCCCCTGGTCCAGCGCTTCTTAGCAGGTGTGGACAGAATCCGGCCTCCTGTGAGGCGGATCAGCCCTTCATGGGACCTATCCATAGTACTAGATTGGCTGTCAGGACCCAAGTTTGGGGACCTGGCAAGCCTTTCTTTGCAGTTACTTACTTGGAAGACGGCCTTCCTTGTAGCGGTCACGTCCGGCAGGCGGGTAGGAGACATCCATGCGATGTCCTCCGATCCCGAGCTGACTGTCTTTCACAGAGACAGAGTTAGCATTAGACTGTCGGACTCCTATCGCCCGAAGGTCGATCATTCGTTTCACATTACTGCTCCTATTGAGCTGCCCGCGCTACACCAGCCGGCAGCCTCGGGTTCAGTAAGTTCTCGCCCCCATATTCTGGATGTGCGCAGAACTCTTAAGAAGTATCTTTCCCGTACTGCCACAGTCAGACGGGATAAGCAGCTTTTCTGTTGTTATGGTGGAGCCAGCCCAGGGGCTCCCGCCTCCAAACAGACGATATCAAGGTGGATTGTGTCGGCCATTGTACTGGCTTACATCCATAAGGGCATGAGTCCGCCTGAAGGTCTGAAGGCTCATTCGGTTAGGGCAGTAGCGACGTCAAAAGCGTTCGCTGCGGCCCTGCCCATCGAAGAGATCTGCTCCGCAGCTATCTGGAGCCGTCCGAGCACGTTCATTCGGCATTATCAGCTGGATAAGCACTCCAGAGAGCGTGCTCGGTTCGGTCAGACAGTTCTCTCCAGTGGGCAGAGTCATAACTCCTCTAGCTGAATGAGCTTTCCGAGGTTGTTTTTAACTTTGTCACTGTTGTTGGTACTAACATCACGAAGTGCACTCCCGAAAAGAGAATAAAAACCCTGCATAAAAGACAGGGGGCTGCTTCTCAGGGGTTTTAGTAGGGGTGTTTATGCCATTTTTGTACTCCTCCCATAGTCCTTTTCCAAAAAAAGGGGGGGGGGTGCATTTGACTCAATGCTAAATGATGCCTGTTTTAAGGCATTTTTGATTAGTATTTCCCTGATCCACTGGCACGTCCCATCCCTTGGAGTCGGCCTTAGGATGTTCAGGTTAGTTGCTCCTTTTCCATTCTTTATTTTTAAGGAATTATCTGCGAGCATCTTTATTTTGTACAGTCTAGCAGACAGAATTCCACTCCCAGGACTCTGCTTTGGGAGTCTGTTTTATGCTATATGTACCCCAAGGAGGATCCCTTCTGAAAAAGAATCGAACCAACCTGCAGAGGTTGCAGATTCTTTGAAGAGGATCCTCCTTGGGGTAGGGCCACCCGCCTCCCCTTATTCTGTCTGCCTGTCAGATTTATAAGTGGTGAGTTAGAGTTATCTGCCCTTGGCGTCACTAGCAACCGCCAGGGTAGGGGCCCACTTAGGGTGGTCCAAATGTTTATTTTTTAGTAATTTATTATTTTTACGGTTATTTTATTAAAAATATTAAATTCTAACTGTCATAACTCAAAAAATAGGATTTTTATGCTATATGTACCCCAAGGAGGATCCTCTTCAAAGAATCTGCAACCTCTGCAGGTTGGTTCGAATTTTAACCTTAGGGAAGGTAAAAAACTGAAATTTCAACATCATGTGCCTGCTTGGAAAATAATTTTTTTTATAAATGTAAGTGTCTTATTTGACAAACTTTTTTGAAAATTAAATAATATATATCCAAAGTTTGTGATTCTCGATATATGTTGATATTTCTATTGTTTTCTTGATTATGTACAATGTATCTAGTACAGTGATCTATCTATCTCTAGTTACTATTAACCATCTCTTTGTTTCTTTATGTTAACAATATGTTTGTATATTTGGTCAAAAGTGCAATTTCAACAGCTGCAAATGAAATAAGATTTTCTACATCTGCAATTGTTTTGAAACTGTCATGGAACTTATAATAATTAAGACAATCAATATTTTCTTGGAAGGGTATTTTAGAAGGTTGAAGTCAAATAAGGACAATTATTCATTGAAATGATGAGACATACATTGTATTATTTTCTGATGAGTAAAACAATTGATATCAATGAGTAATTGTCCTTATAAGCATTATGTTACTAAGTGTGTAACATACCACAAATGTTTAGAAAGTGATTGTAAATTTTTAGAAGTATTATTATAAGATAAAAAGCATGCTGATTACTAATATTTTATTACGACCCGCCACGCAGGTGAAGATAGACTCACACCACTCGTTCCAAGACATAGCCAGCGTGGTGGCGGTAACTAGATCATACGCCACCACCGAGCAGTTTATTGAAGGCAAATATGATATCCATGTTCAGAAAATCGGGAACAATTACAAAGCCTACTTGTGAGTGGTCGATATCTACAGTGTTTATCAATGTTTTACATAGCACCCTTATGCAGAGAAACAGGCAACTGGCAATTGTTTAGCAGACTTGTGTTAACCTTTTATTTATGTGAGTTCTAGTTTAAACATTTGGGCTTGTTTAAAATTAAACACATGTAGTATGTGTGATTTTATCTTAAATTGTCATCTGACATTCTTCAAAACTTATATTACATTGGAGAAGACCAAAATGGATGCTATGTTGACGTTGAGACCTTGCGATTAGAAGGAGTTGTGCTTGAAGATCTGACGTGATTCAAGAGTTTCACTGTCTCCTTACTCTGGTTCTCTGGTCTCCCCTGAGTTGAGCAAGGATTTTGTATTTGTGATCATAATATTATACTGCATAAAATATTTGGTTATACACAAGTTCTTGGAGATTGACATTGCTTGTTTCTGATCTTACCCAGATATGGACTCAGAGTGGCCATTTTTTCAATGTTTGTACATGTGTGAAACAGATAAATTGCTCTTTGGAAATACATGACATCGCCAATCCATAGTGATTTTTCGGTATAAATTTGCACATATGGTGAATATATTTCACAAATTGAAAATTCAGAATATGAGTGCAAAGAGTCCAAAGAAGGGCGGGATGAGACCAAAGTGTTCCATCTAGAATGGAAAGTGTTTCCCTCCATCTCTTTTGGTGGAGCATTGGACTTCCCCTCGAGTTCGAATTGTCTACCTTATGCCTTCTTCATTTATTTCCACAATTTATCTGTGTCATTCGTTTTTCAACCAAGCTTTCTCTTCATACATGTTGCATGAGACTGCATGCTTTTACCAAGGTTTTTTGTTGCCTTTTCAACAACAATTTGCCAATTTTCTATGCTCAGGTTAGGCTAGGCAGCCATTATGATTTCCAAGACATAGCAGGAGTAGTTGCTGTCACTTCCTGTTACTCCACCACAGAACCCTACATAGACAGCAAATACGACCTTCACATTCAGAAGATAGGCAATAAATACAAGGCCCTCATGTAAGTCAGATATATGACCGTTTGACATAGTTTCCTTACTGGTGAAAGGGCCTGACCTTAATTTGACCTACTTGATTTTAACTTGGAGGTCACTTTTCAGTTTTTGTTCTGTTTTTGTTTTTTGGTGATGAAATTTGCATGAAGAATAACAATACTGGTGAAAATAACTGACCTTTTTTTATTTGATTTTGTTTACTAACAGTTAGCAATTTTATTACTTTGATTTGCAGAAAAAGATTTCTTATAAAGTCGTTAGATGACAATGTCTGTTTAGTGTATCTAAAAGTTCAAGTAAAGTTTCGAACATGCATGAAATCATTACTTCTATATAAACATTCTCTTCCCACCAATGAATGTAGTAGTGGTACAGAC
The DNA here is from genome assembly GCA_936450465.1 of Gibbula magus. NCBI lineage: Eukaryota > Metazoa > Mollusca > Gastropoda > Trochida > Trochidae > Gibbula > Gibbula magus. Next base: position 73,218,867 of record OW388296.1, on the reverse strand, counting down.
ATCTTCCTCTCTTAATCCATATTATTTTAACAAAGTATCTTTCTCCTCATCAAACAGTAGACTCTGGTCATGGCTCAAATCACCAAGTAGAAATGTGTTTAGTAAAGTAGACTACATATATATATATATTTATATATTTATAGAAGTTTCGTGGATATCGATGGTAGTTTGGGAAATTTGTTTTAGATGAAGTGTTCTAGTGTTGACTAATTGTTGGCAGAGTTTTGTTTTGTTATGGCACCAGAATGATGTTTTATTCTTTACTGCTGAATTATACAGTGTGTGAAATGCTCAAGTATGGAATAGATATTTAATTTTCAATTGTTTGTGACAAGGACATCTCAAAAGAATAAAAAGAACCCACTTCAACTGTTCAGATTGTTTCTTTTTATGACAGATTGATGAATGATATTTAGGAATTTCTTTACTTTATCTAGTTTTTGTGTATAATTACGGCATCATACCCTTTCCTGAGCAGAAGAATGTTTATTTTTCTGCCTTATAAGAAATATCGATGTTGTCATTTTACACAAGTCTGTAGCTTTTATCAAGCAGTTTATGTAATTTATGTAAGACGTGTGTACTGCTTTTCAATGTGTATATTTGCATTTTAACGATGTCTTTATGTCCCAAGGTTCAGAGATTGCCCCAGTTGCCATTTATCATGCTGATTTTCATAGATGTGTGCCATTTAGCTTTGTAGAAAATGCACAGTTCTTATTCCTTTCTGCAGATACATTTTAATCAAACCTTTCATTTAAAATTTTAAAAACCTTTTCTAGAACATGACTTACATATGTGATAAGTGTTTAGTGTGAGCTAATTACTGTAAATAATATGACATTATGTAAAACATAATTGTTGAAATCAATTTAAGTTTTACATTTATTGAACTCTCCTTTTCATTTTGCTTATCTCAGTTTTCATTCAAACACAAGTAAACCTTAGTTATTATTTGATTTTTTGCAACCTTTATTTTCATACACATAGGAATAAAACAATACTGTTTAAATATCTATAAAAAAAATGTTGTAGAATATTTTAAGTGTCTTTAATGGCAAACATTTTATTACCATAATTTTAAATGATGGAAAGATTAACAGTCAATTTTAAACAATGAAAATCAAAATCATTACGCAAAAACATACACAATATCTTAGTAATTGTAAAGTATTTGTGTTTCTGCAGGAGGAAGTCTATATCTGGCAACTGGAAGGCAAACACTGGGTCAGCCATGTTGGAACAGATTGCTATGAATGAAAGGTGGGGCACAGCATACTCTCTTCATTCAACCCTTAACATTAAACATTTTGAGAATTTCATTCAAATATCCATCTCATGTCATTTTGGGTATCACAAATGAGTGACAAATGTGAATATGAACAATTTTAATTCTGAGGCCTGAATGGCCCAATGGGCTTATCAACATATCATGGCACCTGAGGTCCCTCAAACCATCTGTCCATCCAAAATAAACAGACCCTTTTCATTCAAAGGCTAAGAATTTTAATTAGCGATATCGATGAAAGTCAATATACAAAATAAGGAAAATTTTGGGATATGATTTCTGTTGCTAAGTAATGTTGCTAGTAAGAAATTTGATGCACTTGCAACATAGGTTACTTGGGAAGACATGATTTGAGTAACCTCTGTGGGGAGAGAATGTTTACATCAATTAAATCCTATTTCATATCTTTTCAAGTGCTAAATACTTTAAAAAGTTGCAATTTTTTGTACAGACACCTGCACAAATGTAGATTATGAATTTGAGATTTGTTCACCCTCTGAAATCAAATTCTGGAAAACTTTGAATTTTTTACCTTATTTAATACTTTATGAACTGTTGAGCTAGAGACTCAATTTTCCATAATTTTCTCTCTCTCTTTGTCTTGCCCTCAACACTAAACAGTTCAGACATCAAAACATTCTACATTTAGTAAAAGCTTAGAGGACACATATATGGAAAATTAGTTGTAACACATTTTTTTTTTTAAAGAATACATTTAGGATATGAATAAAATAGTTGTGTTGCTGTCCAGGTTCAAGTCGTGGGTGGACGAGTGTAGCGAGATGTTCGGTGGTCTGGACATGGTGGCAGTAGAAGCAATACAGGGAAAGGACGGCAAGGAGTACATCATAGAGGTTTGTATTTATTTATCTGTTCAATACTCTGTCACATCATTAAAATCTAGAAATACATGCCAGTTAGATAGTGAACAAAAGTAACATTGTTATATTTGGGGTCACACTATCTGTAATTGTACAAATAATTGTACTTTTTATGGGACGAGTCTGTCTTACGGGATTCAAAGCCACACCCTCAGACTTAGGCACCAATCACCAGTAATGTTAATAAATGACCAGCTGCTGTTTATATTTCTTGTAATATAAACATCATCCTATAGTGTAGCATATTATTTTACCCCTACAAAAGATGAGGGGAGACTGAGCTGCAGTCATGAGGTATTTCTGACTGACAACACTTCTCATGAGGTTTTTCACAACTTCATAGACTGCTGTTTTTTCTTTGATGTATGTATTATCTTAGAAACAAACACTTTGCCAATTCAGAAAGAAGCTATTTATCTTGCTTTTACCTGTATTAAAACAATTCTGCCCCCAGGTGAACGGATCGTCGATGACGCTGTTGGGGGAGACACAAGAGGAGGACCGGAGACACATAGCGGAGCTGGTCCTCTCCAAGATGCAGGTGTACTGTCGACCCACGCCCTCCATGAGGTAACTCTCGTCAAATACAGGCTCTCATTTCATAGAACAATGAATTGATCGTAGGTCACAAAGGTAGCCTTGGTACGATGAAGAGATGATAGTTGAGATAAACCTAAGTAAAGGTTGCTTTGTGTAGGAAGGGCTCATATAACATATATGGTTATAATGCATGGACTCATATATGGCACCATCAATTCAGAATCTAATCAACATCAAAATAAATAACATCAGAACCTTTTTGGAACACTTGAACACAAGGTAATGTGCAGTGTCTAAAACTCAGGCTTTCATGAAGAAAGTAAATTTCATAGCAGTTATTTAATGAATGAGAACAAGTACTATGGATAGTCAACTTCTTTATTGATATGTGTGTTATTGATATGTGCAGTAATTTAATGCGTGTTTCCACTCCCTGCAGCAAGACATCCAGCATGCACTACTCGATGAACGGGAGCCAGGATCGCCAGATGCCGCCAGGCATGTCCCAGCAGCAGCAGCAACAGGACATGGCCCGGCTACAACAGCAACTTGGTCAACGCTCCATGCCAGACAAGTAAGTCTCCTGTCACCTGTGGATATTTGAATTCAACCTCACTACTATGTTAGCTTATATGGAATTGTACCTTGGAAAGATATGGAACAGTTTTATCATGTTATGTCTCATGCTAATCTTTGTCTTGCAGTCCACAAATGAACATGGCAAATGCCCGTGGTCCAGGCATGATGCCAATCGGTGGGCAGGGCATGATGCAGTCCGGCTCAGCGCCTATGCCGGTACCACAGGTGGGCCGGAACCAGAGCATGGACGAGGAGGATACGATGAAGAATCTGAGGAAGACATTTGCAGGTATGTTGTGTACTACCGGGGACATCAACAAACATCATGGTGTCAGGGGGTTACAAATCTGTATGTCCGAGGTCTCTGACGTACCAAATTTTACCTTTGACTTGCCCAAAAAGACCTAAAACCTCAATGGATTGTCCATTTTTTCAAACAGTCTACTAACAACATCGGCTTGACTTACGGCCAATGCCTGGCGACTCAGTAAATGAAAGTTTTCATAACTTATTGGATCATTGACAAGAAACAAGACTTAGGCGGATCCAGGAAGGTTTTTTTTTTGGACTTAGCTAAACCGTAATGCAAGAGATTTCATTAAAAACATTGACTTTCACGGATCTTTAAATAAAAAAGCAAAGAGTTAGAACCCTACCCTGCATCCCAACAACATGCCATAAAGGTTTGGTAGTTGTAATGTAATGGTAAATAATAAGAATGAATGAAGCACTTTCAACTGCAATTGAAATGTATCACATATACAAAACATTGAAACTTGAATTACACCAAGATTACATCATTTGACTTTAGTACAAAAATGAAATTTTGTGGGACTAGCAAGTGCTTCCTTTATAGATCAATAAATAAAAAAAGAGCTTGAAAAATAATATCGGAATTTGGGCTATTTGCCATGGTGTTTGTTGGTGTGTGAAAATTTCACTTTATTCTGCGAATTACGTTTTTTTAATTCAGTATCTTTCAAACATTTCAAACAGAATGGCATGTCCATTTGCTTTGGCCTTAGTAGAAGATTTTAATACCTTTACAGTAGACAGGCTTGCATTATTGCTTCTTACCTTCGTGTGATTGTGATCTCAGAAATGTACATAAATAAAATAAAGTGATAAGTAATTCATGACCCGTTAATAAATAAAATACCGTAAGCAGGTTATGTAATTTAATGTTTGCTGTGCTTACATCTTTCTTCAATGAAATTTCAATTAGCTGTAATAAAATGTTCTAAAGAATGATATTTGGCATGAATATGATTGAGAAAGAAAGCCTTGAAAAAATGCTTGATAAAATCAACTAAAGATGTTACTTAAATCACTATGCTCATTCGCATTTCAGGAATCTTTGGTGACACAGCATAAAGTAAAACAGTAATAAAATGTATGCATTTCCTCAGTGTTGTACCATGTAACATTCACTATGTAAACTAGCAGTATATCGCGTCACTTTTAGTTTGTAATGGTATATACTATATATATATAGTCTTTGTATCAATTAGGTAGTTGATGTTAGTTTAGTTTGTTAGTTTAAAAAAATTTTATAACAAAAATGGAGAATGTTTGTATTATATTTCATTATTTATATTTTGTTGAAAAATTATTAAAAAATTAAATTCACTTTTGCACAGAACATTATGTTGCTTTAGCAAATATAATGCATATTAGATTCCCTTTTTGTGTGCATGATCTTTCTGTAAAGATTGAATTTTAAATAGAACAAAGAATTTGCAAATGATTACTTTATGATAAAAGTTACATGAAGGGTTGCATCTGTTTATTTGTGAAACCAGCTCTAACCAAACATGTCATAAAAAACAGTTAATCAATCATGTATTTCATGGAGAATTCCTTTTTCTAGCTGACTCCAATTCTTATTTCAGGAATCTTTGGAGATATGTAACAAGCGCACCATTGAAAGGAATAAATCTGAGAAACATCCTGAAGAAGACTGTCTGAAGCATGAAAGCTGTGTGATTCCAATCCTTTACCAAACCGCTGATCCGTTACAAATGGTGCATACACCATAACACCTTTCATGTACTAAAATGGACTGTAGTTAGTTTCAACTACTCTTACTTTTACTGGTATTTAAATTTTTTCGATCATTTGATTATAAATTCTCTTTGTCTTTTCAATGTAACTTATGAGATATGAATATCTTCTGTATTTATGAACCTTATATTAAAGATCCATGAAATATTATCAAAGTGATTTCAATTTAATTTAATTTAATTTCAAAGTGAGAAGTTCTTGTGAAAATGTGGCATTTGTGTGATATTTCTGTGACCATGAGACTTTAGCCCTATATAAAGTATACCATTTCATCATTACTTACTGTATATATTTATTTATTTCCAAAAGCTCAATCAAGCTCATCTGTGAGTTAAGTAGCATGCGTAGAAGACAACTATGGGTTTGCAGTGCGAGACATAATATGTACATATACCTTTCTGTATCATAGTAGATCTGTCTGGAGGTGCTTCACTTAGTAGTGTGAGTAGAGCTTTATGTTCCAGATCACTTGGGTAGATCAGTCGATGAACGTGGTCCATGATGATGTGTAGAAACACTGGTTTACCTTAGTTTATCTTAGTCGTTTCATTGACAGATGTTCAGTGGTTTATCTTCTAATTAACAAAATCTATGAAATAAGTTCCCCTTTCCCAAATAAGCGCCCCCTATTGGAATAATTCCAGCATGCAGAGCCCGTCCCCTCCCCCTAGAGACTCGACACCAACTCTAAGTCAGTGCTATTTGCACTGACATTGTTTAATTCTTGGATACTAATTCAGTGTTATGCCGAACAGTACATGTTTATGTACTCTATGAGAATGGATGCCAAATCAAATTAACATTTTCTTTGAGAGGCGTTTTCCAATTCAAATTAAATTGTTTATTTGTACATGCTGGAATGTGGTATCCTCACTAGCGCCCCCTGTGAATACTTTTAGTTATAGTTGCCAAGGTGCTTGTTACATAGATTATAGTATACATGTAGATATATGCAACATATGAACAATTGTTAACCGTTCAAACTAAATAATGGTCTCTTGAGTATTATAACAAAATGATTTGAATTGACACCTTTACAACCACAGTATCATAGGAACGGTGGAGTCAAAATTTGTTACCCACATTAATTGCATAAATAAATTTATAAATTATCTACTGATTATTTGAATTGAATGGAAATTAACAGGAAGGAAACAAGATTCTCTGGAAAATGTTGTTTTCTTATCCATTCCACCTCTAAATACATACAGAGGCTTAAATCAACAGAAAGCTTTATCACATGATTCATACATTATTGTCAGTTTCATTTGTAAATTTTCATTTCAAAGAATATCTTGAGATATTCACTAGTATTATGGTTGTACATAGACGAGTTCATCCAAGTAGAGAACTATAGTTATATAGATATGCAACATAGCAAATGTCAGTGGTTTATGGCATATTTTGTACATTTCTTTCTCCAAGTTTATGATATGTAAATATTGCATATGTTCATGGGTGTATGCATGATTCCATTAACCATCTTCTCTCTTCGATACATTCTACAACATGTGTACTTGTTCCTGGTGGAGACAGTATGTAGCCAGCTAGATCTATGTGTAGTTGAGGACGTGGTAGAACTCATAGATAGATTTGTTGTCGAGTCCATGGTGCAACCATTGTCAACATCTACATTCATGTCATTCAGTATCGATGTTGCACCGGCGCAGTGTTTAGATTAAAAAATCTCACATATAATATGTTGTTTTGGCCCTCAGATTTGTGGCTTGTCGAGCCATTGTTGACTTATTTATGACAAAATATCAAGGCACACAATAAATGATGTTATGTTTAAATGTTGACACTGTTGAATGTTCTTTTGCAATACTATTCTAATTTCGTCCCTAATGAATGTCGGTAATTGTTACAAAATTATTACACCATACATTGTAAGGTTAATGTTAAAATTGGACAAACACTTTTAGATGGTGAATTAGCATTGCTTCAGTATGTATGAGGATAACAGTGATTTTATGATTGCTTCAAAATATGTTAATTTTAGTGATGATGTTCAAATTGTTTAACATTAAATAAATAACCAGAACATATTTCCTTCTTACAAATGATTAGAAGCTAATTATAGTGAGTATGTAAAGCTTAAGTAACCAATGTACAACAATAGGTTGCTCCTTTCAAAAGCTTGTGAACATATCTTCATAAATACAGTGTGTATTGTACGATGAACATGTATATTTGAAATGCTTCATTGTCTACTTGCATGTAGTATTTATAACAAAACCCACCGTTTATCTAACTATGACAATATATTGTCCGTGATAGTTGTCCTGTTGTTTTATTGTTACTTTCTACTGTGATATCGCATAAGGTCACCTTCACATTGTTGCTAGTCATATCTTTGTTACGGGCACACCACGTGTATATTATACTGTTACCTTTTTCAAAACAAATATTTATCAACAAGTTCCTTCATATTTTTCATCAACCATTCCAATGACTCAAAGTCATCTTTGCTCATCTTTCGTTGTTTTGTTTTTAAGGGAATTTTAAGAATTCCTAGTTGTATCATCCTGCTGCAAATATTTTGTTTTATCTCTTTTCTGTTTTATTAAGACATAAATTACATTGCATTCAGTCATATATTCATTTCAATATATTTTTTGCCATATTGTGTTCATTTTATATTTGAATATTGTTTTGCTGAAAAGTTATGTTTGAACGAGTTCAGTTCACCATCCACTGTGTTTCAGTTCAGAGCAAGGAGAATGCCAGGTTTTATCTTTGTATTAATGAAACCATCATTTTAGCTCTATGAAACACTAAATGAAACCTTTATTTATTTTAAGACAGTGTTCATTGTTTCAGAAATGCTTTTTATATAGAATAAATAACATTGTTATATTTGGGGTCAAGCTATTTGAAACAATATCTGTTGATACTTTCTGAGATTGTATTTCGTGCCTGACTGGGTTTGAATTCCACAAAAAAGGTACATGCATTATTATTATTGCAAATAATGTGATTCTAAATATAACAATGTCACAAAATGATCATAGTTGTTGACAAAGTATTTACTTCCCAGTATCACATTGCACTATGTAGGTGACTCTCATGTTAATTACCAAGAGCATGGATATAGTATACAAACTTCATAGATGATGTGAATCGGAAAACACTCATATGTCCTCAAACTTCTTATAGGTTAAAGGGACAGCTCAAGCAGGGTATTTGTTCAGGAGATGCAAATTCACGGGACATACAGACTGTTAACATTTGCTTATAAAGCAAGTTTCTTGAAAGTTACTTACTTAATTTTGGAGATTTTACAAATGCTTCCAGCAAATCTGTTTCTCATTTGTGTTTTTATTACTGCATACATGCAACAAACTTCACATTTTCACAAATTATCCTGTCGGAACTGTCCATTTAAGATACTATTATTAATTAGAAAACACTTTTTGCTTTGCACAATGTTTGACAGTGTTGCCTGTTACAGTGTAGATATCCCCCAGCTTGTTGATGTTACTTCATGTCTTGGTTGTGTAACTTGTGATGGCTTCAAAGGCTGGCTGTACACTTAACATCGATGTGCTCTTTAGAATGCATCTATAGAGACATTAGCTCAATACTTATATCAAAATCATCTAAACATGTTATCAAATAATAAATTTTTGTGATATCTTAGTTGAATACCGTTTAACCTTGTTTTAGATCATGACATTAAAGAGTGTTCAATGGTATACAATATGTTATTGTCTGTTAAAGAACTCTTTCTATTTTATGTGTTTTGACTGAATATTTTAATACTCATTTTGGGTGAATATTTTTAAATAGTTTAAAAGTCACTTAAAATCCATGGTTATTTGTTTATAGTATTATTGTAGTGTATTCAAATAAAACTTACTCTGTGTTAATATACCTACCTGCCGTGAGTGGTGACATGTCATTAGATGAAGTTACTGTTATCACTAGTTAGACTGGTTAGAGGACTAGATGCCTAACCAATACTTACATATTTATCCAGCCCACCTGTCTATTGTCAGGGGACTCCTGTGTAGTCACACTATGAATGCCTATCATGAATGATATGGTTGACACCAAATATGGAATAAATCATTTTCTTCTTATGTACCAGGACTTTTTGCTTTTTTCTTGAAATGACAGTTCTACAGGGTTGAGTATTCTTACTGTATCCCCTTTCCTTCTGCAAGTTTCTCAAAATTAAACATAATGTCCATATCTTGATTTTGTGAGAATTGGTGGTTCATGTTGGACTGATAAATAACAACATACACTCACTGAACTTAAATGTTATAACTTGCCCTGCAGTGTAATATTACTAGAGTACTGTATAGTAATACTTGAGTAATACTGCTTCACCTACGTATATGCTGTCATCCCCTATGATGTCGCAATAGTTTGCTGTTGTGTTGTCACAATGACAATGTCCTGTTACAATGGTATCTGAATCACAGGCTTTTAGTTTTGCGACACTTTTGGTTAATGTGGGTAAGAAAAATAACTGCCTATCATGTAAACATTTAATGAATGACTTGCTTTCGCTGGTGTTATACCAAATCATTAATATAGCAAATCATTAAGGTGTTTGACCAAAATTGTATTAAATGGAAGGTCGTTTGAATGTGATGTGTGTATAAGATCCTGACAAATGTGGTTGTTTATAAATTAATTGTTTACACAATTGGTGGACGGAGACATCCCAATACAGTGATACAACCAATAGCTACATACATTTACCAAGTGTTGCCATCGCCGATAGGATTAATGCCACACACACATACTGGGTGCACAGTTCATGTGTATGGGCCGGATGTCTTATAACATTTTTACCTTGAGTAAGACTTGATGGTGATTTTAACACAACATATGTCTACCATTTCCCTAGTCAATGACAAAGAACATATTCGTTTAAGGCTTTTAATTTAAGCGAAATACCACTCGATCAGTGAAAGCAACGCAAAACAATAAAGTGCTTACACTCTATGTAGGTACCAGAGTCGGTAGTAGCAGCATATATTAATCGATATCGATAAGTAAACTGCTGTCATAGTAGTATTTCATTTTGCCATGTGACTCAAGTATGATATCACTACAACCAAATTATGATACAGACCCTTCTAGTTTCGAAACACTGTATTCATCGTCAAGAGAGAAACTAAATTGTGGTATAGTAATGATATTTGAAGGTAAAGGAAGAGAAACAATTCAGATATATTGAGGTACACCGGGTAAACGATGACATCGGTCAAGACAAATAAAGCATGGCAGTGTTGGCCCATACATTGTACATACAGTGAGGCGTGTTTGTTTATGTCCGTGGCAGTAAACAAGAGGAACTCGAAGTTATCTATCCTATCTTAATACATGAATGTACCATGATTTGGATAGCCGCTTGTTTCAACATGCAGACCACAAAACATATGGTAGTATCCAATTCATGTAAACAACTCTTTATAGACCAACATGGCCAAATAATAATATATGCGGCACCAGACCAAATTACACATCCAGTTTGTTTAAGTAATTTTTCTCTGTGGATTATATATCGATAGAAATAATACGCCTAGTTACTTTCAGATTCATAGACAGCTGGAGAGACATACTCCGTACTTTGTTTATAGATTGTGCCCTCAGTGGATTTCTTGATTTGAGTTGTTTATACATTGACTCACTGCTAACATACATTGCTTTACTTGAGAACTCCTTGGAATTGAGGTGAAAAGCATGAACATTTGAATAAACTATTTATATCATATACACTCTGATGACAGGCACTTGTGGTATTTGTTTGAGCAACAACGGTGTGAGACGTGAATTTTTAGAACAAAAAACTATATCTAAATTAAATGTACAGCATAAATACACAACACAAGAAGCTTCCGTCGCGTCCAATGGCAAGATCTAAAAACAAATTCGGCAATTAAAAGCTGGAAAAGTAGTTCTGCGTAGAAGCACCAACCATTCAATCCCATAAAGCAGGACGAGCAACTGGCTTAATAAAGAGACCTAGTCCATATAGCAAATATGTACAATCACATCACGGAAATAGTGTCCTTCTGCTAATGTGAGTTGCAAATTTAGAGAAGCAACTCAGTTTCTTATAGAGTGAGATTGTAATCAGAGCTCGACCGTGTATTGAACAAATAAGATGGCGACTTGAAACATCCAGCACAAAATGACCATCTGCATCAGTTTACGAAAGAACCTTCCTCGGGGACATTCAACCAAGTCTTTGGATAAACTTGTCCGATGAGTACGATGTGCACCCTTTGCAAAACACCCATCGCAAAACATCCATCGCAAAACATCCATCGAACCCCCAACCCCTCCCCCTCCCCCTCCCCCACCTAACACATTGTGTCAGTTCCTATATCAGGGCATCATTTGCGCGCCCACAGTGACGTCACCGAGCAGACTGGCCAGGTCGACCTCCTGCGTGGTGCCCGAGTGTGCACCGTCGTACACCAGTTCATGTCCAGACACCTTGATCCCAAAGGCGGAGATGAAGACGTTCACGATGGTGATGATGAGTATCATGGCGACGATAGCGTTGTTCATGATGACAGCTCGACGCTGTGCCTCCTCTGTGCGCGTCTCCATGTTGCCAAGGATGATGATGAGGATGCCCACCCCGATCTGTAGAGTCACTGACAGCCCTATCAACACCAACTGGGGCACATACAGGACATCGCGGTGACTCTCTGGCGTCTGAAGTAGAGCCTTCAGTTGGGACCCGTTGGCGAGCAACAAGGCGATATCCAGCATGCCCTGGGCTACTGTCTTCCTCGTCGTGTAGGTTCGGCTGGCGAAGGCGCCTTGGGATTGCTGCATGAGTGAAAGAGTAAATGGATTTGCAAACTGTTATTAAAGGAATAGTTATTCCTAGGTATTGTCGTTGAAGCAAATTGAAGGCGATGGGTATATCCCCATGTATGTATGTATGCTTATTTTTTAATATGTAAAGAACAGACACGATTCGGAGTAAATGTTTATTCCTTCATCAGGTAAAACTAATCTTTCCTCAGGTAATTAGTTGATTAGTTTTCCTCAGGTAAATAATTACTCCATCATCAGGTAAATACTCCTTCATCAGGTAAAACTAATCTTCCTCAGGTAAATAGTTACTCCTTCATCAGGTAAATAGTTACTCCTTCATCAGGTAAATACTTACTCCTTCATCAGGTAAATATTTACTCCTTCATCAGGTAAATACTTACTCCTTCATCTGCTAAACACATACCACTTCTAAGGTAAATACTTACTCCTTCTAAGATAAATACTTACTCCTTCATCAGGTAAATACTTACTCATTCATCAGGTAAATACTTACTCCTTCACAAGGTAAAATTAAAGCTATTTTTTCATCATTGGTAAATTCTTACTCCCTCATCAGGTAAAATTAAAGCTAATATTTCATCACTGGTGAATACTAACTCCTTCATCAGGTATAATTAAAGCTAATATTTCATCATTGGTAAATACTTATTTCTTCATCAGATAAAAGTTAATCTTTCATCACGTAAATACTTACTCCTTCATCAGGTAAAATAAAAGTTAATTTTTCATCAGGTGAATACTAACTCCCTCATCAGGTAAAATTAAAGCTAATCTGTCATCATTGGTGAATACTTACTCCTTCATCAGGTAAAATTAAAGCTAATCTTTCATCGTTGCTAAATTCTTACTCCATCAGGTAAAAGCTTATCTTTCATCAGGTAACTACATACTCCTTCGACAAAAATGACAAGAGAAAGAATGCTTACTCATTCGTCATTTAAATACTTAAATTACTCCTTCATCAGGCAAACACTTAGCGCCGCATCGGGTAAAACATACAACTTTATAAGGCAAATACTGACCACTTTATCAAGACAAATACTTAATCCACAATCAGGAAAACATTAACTAAACATGTACCCACAAACTAGTCATCTTCAGACAAAGGGACATTCCCGTTAGCAATTGTAGATAGAAGTGCAATATTGTGCGGTCATATCTTAAGTACATTCGGTTACGGTGCACGCAGGTGGACTCAATCCTGAAATAATCAATGTTTATTTCAGTCAGGCATGTGAATCACGTAATTCAACAACATGTATTGACAATTGCTTACAGCAATCAACCGACAGTACAATCAATACATTTTCATCGAGATACAAAAACTTAAACGATGGATAAATGTTGAAAAAGTTTTGATTTTAATCTGTTTAGACTTTTTCCAACTCGAGAACTGTGAACAGTATAGTGATAAGAATGAGTAATCATAGTTACATACGCCTATATGCCACAAGCACTTTCAGGTGCAAAATATCGTGTAATGTCTCATTATATATTGACCTTTGACTTTACTATCACATGTTGAAGTGTTAACGTTGTCATGTTGTTATGTAACATACAATGTTTTGTTTACAAAACATCTTAAAGTTCATCTCGTGGTTAATTACTTCTTGACAGTTTTCTAGCCGCGATACAAAGTCAACTTGAAAACGTTCTATTCATAATTTGAAACGACTACAGTTTTTTATGATATGAAAATCATCCATTTTCTTTCATGAGTCGTAACATATATTTGAAGAGTTTTGAAAAGAATGAAACATCAGGACACCTCGAGTATTCAAGTCGTGTTTTGCATGTGCCCTATTTGATTTCAAAACTTTAGCTCAGAATAATTTTCGTTTAGCAAGCTAAAATCGTTGAAATCAAACAGCATGTTGTGTATTCTGTGACTGAGAATGTTTAGGAAACACAATTTTCATCCTCCACACCACCCTTGTGCAATAGACATGTGCTAGCTGATGACAAGTAACGGCGAGAAAATGTGGAAATTCGGCACAATATTTTCGATTTTCTGTTTCACTGTTTATGGTGGAATTTAGACCAATCCTCGACATTCTTCAAGTTGCTTTTAGTCAATAAAGACACGGAGTTAGCTTCACTTGGCAAATGCTGGAGACTTGAACACAGGACTGGATTTAAAAATCAATGATACTGTAAAACAGGTTAAGATGTTTTGGTTTAAAGAGTTCATGCATCAGGATCTGGACAAAACAAAATCTCAAACGTTTTTGACCACTTTGAAGAATAGCACAATATTGATTTATCATTAACCTGGATAGACGGTGCTATATAAATTATCAATCAATTATTCATTCATTGCCGCAATATTCGGCTGAATATTTGTTATAGTTCAAAACAGGATAAATAAGTTAAACATTTAATCACAATATGTATATTTTACGCTAATGTAATGATGTCAAAAAGCTGTTAGCTGTCACATCATTTTGTAATAGTGTTCAAAGTTTACATTCAGTTGTTCACTGTATAGGGCAATAAAAGTTACATTAGTTTAAGAGCTGCAACCGACTGTGTGCACCAATATTTAACCTCTAGAAGGTGTAATATGTGAAGTTACTTTAGTAGAAGTAGTAGTAGTTGTTGTAGCAATAGTAGTAGTTGTAGAGGAAAAATTAGTAGTATTAATAGTAGTAGTAGTGGTAGTTGTAGCAGCAGCAGTAGTAGTAGTAGTAGTAGCAGCAGCAGCATTATTAGTAGTAGTAGAAGAAGAGGAAGATCATGAAGTAGTTGTAGAAGAAGAATTAGTAGAAGTAGTAGTAGTTGTAGTAGTAGAAGTAGTAGTAGAAGTAGTAGAAGTAGTAGTAGTAGTAGTAGAAGTAGTATTAGAAGAGGAAGAAGAGAATGAAGTAGTAGTAGTAGTAGTAGTAGTAGTAGAAACCAAAGTAGAAGTAGTAGAAGTAGTAGTAGTAGTAGTATAGTGGTAGTAGTAGTGGTAGTAGAAATAGTAGTAGTAGTAGTGATAGTAGCAATAGTAGAAGTAGTAGTAGTTGTTGTAGCAGCAGCGGTAGAAGACTTTTCTTTAAGAATTATCAACTTATCATTTGCTCATGTGGAGTTATTCGCATCTACAATTCTCCTTAAATTCCATTGCAAACACATCAAATCAAAATGATAACAAAAACATAACTTCAGATAAAATATGTAAGTAGATTAATAATGGACTCACAGAACTTGATTTCCTTCCATTTCCCATCTCAGCGTTCCTCTCGGGGGCCATTGTCTGAACGAAATGATACACTCACTTCTCCAGCATGGACTGACCACACTGGCACAACATCGATATTCTAACTATAAACAAACCTGGATCACTTCCACACTAACAAATCTAAACAATCGCCAATCGAGGGTCGAAGGGACACAACTGCTGACGGTCGGGTGTTTACTCAGTGGAGATGTGGAAACATCGGGTATAAACAAACAGTGGTTTTGTTTAAAGTATTGAGAAAATCCGGCTAAACACTTGAGTAAAGAAATACTCGACTTGATGAGCAAAACTGGAATCACGCGATCTAACGTTGTGCTGATCATATTAAAATGTGATCGAAAAATAAATATAAATCTTGCAGAAAGACAACAGAAGGAATGAATTGAATGGCTGAATTTGTTTACATGTACATTAACAATTGATATCGAACTACAATAATAAAGATAATAACAGATACAGGATGCAGGGGAGACAGAATTTGCGCCAAAAATTTGTTACACACAGTTGAAATACTACATAAATTAATGCAAATAAAAACAAAAACAAATAAACACAAACGAGTACACGAACTGGGTCATTACAAAGCGGTGAAACGATGGACGATACATACCAGCTGTATGTGTTCAGAGTTATACTTCTCTTAACAACAGAGGAGAAATTCATATGTGAAGTATAAAATAATTTTCACATATAATTATGATAATAAAACACAATATTTACGTACATTGAGTATACTAAACGAGCTCTTGTTGAATACCATTTTATAAAAGAGTTAATCACAATTGATTGATAACACGTTCCAATGTTGTGACTGACAACTTGTGACTGATAAGACGACTTTTCAGTGATTGAGTCCAGGTTTCCCCCCGAATTCATATAATAAATATTGAATGGGTACGTATCAAGTAAGCGACAATGAAAAACAGAGATAGATGGAGGATACTAAACGTTCTTCCAAGAAATACCAGTTTCATTAAAGTGTCAAACGTGCCAGGTATTACACTAACACAAGAGACATTTTATGGATAACAAACTATTTATTTGTTACTCGCGACGTTTCTGGGCCTCTTACAAATGTGCACCAATTAGCCAAGGAAAGTTCTGCGAAGCAAAATAAATAGTTGTTATTCATACAATTTGTCTTCTATTATCACATCAACTATTAACTGCCTTTGAAGAATTCATCAGGTATTTCACTAGTTAACTATTAAACTGCAGTATCATCTATTAACGAGATATATTTTCGTTAGTCAGCCATAATCCAATATGATAGTGACGATGGAACCAACACTGAGACGATTAACCAACACTTAGACAATTTAATGGTAAATCAATAACGGCACCATACATATGCATGTAGTTTTACTACGTATTCATTCATGTCATATTGCCCATTGTTTTACACTCATTGTGCCAATAGTTAGGCTATTTAAAAAACTTCAAAGGCTTGACCACAAGCAGAGCATAATCCAAAGAAAGTGACTTTAACTAAATTTTCTCTAATTACCGGTTTAAGTATATCTGAAGGATAAACGGAAATACTAAATATCACAATATTGTCAATATCATATGCACGTGCAGTTTGTCTTTAGCGACTGGATAGCAAATTTAACGACGATGGACAACATCGTTTGGTTACATGAAGTGCAAGGAGAAAGTATTTGTGGAAAAATCTACAAAACATGAAATAAAGTGTTATATGTTTCAGACTGCACCTGTAAAATGTGTATGTATGAAAGCACTCAATTACAGGTTATAATTGTCCTATATTTACATTTCTTATTTTCTAATGGTCTTCATTAGTATTTGTCAATCGAATCTGATAACATAATTTCATTTTTCAATTTGATATGACATCATGTTTCTCGTGTCTGAATATCGGCATATTTCTCTCCTCGGAACGTACTAATATTGAGACAATCGTGTCGTAAACATTTCATGACATCATGAAAACTCATATGACATCCTATCCTCACAACTATTAACCAATCATCAGACCGATATGGTATACTTGATACCGAATGCAGTAATAAACACATTCACAACTGTTATGAACATAATCAAAGCCACAGATGCATTGTTCAAAGAGTTCGCCTTCTTCTGCTCCTCGTCTGTGTTGACCTCCATGGTGCCCAGTATAAAGATGATGATACCTGTGACGACCTGCAGTAGGATAGAGACAGCCAGAAGCACCAGAGTCGTGTAGAAGAACCCGTCTCTCGAGGAACCCAGGGGGATGTCCAGGAGAGCCTTCAGCTGGGCGGCGTTAGCCATGAGGAGGGCGAAGTCAAGGAGACCCTCTGCGACCGTCTTTCTTGTAGCATAACCTCGGGATATGTAGCCCGGTGGAACGTCGCCCTGGGTTGTAATAAGGGTTTAGTCTTACAAATCAGAAATGCAATAAAAAGTTAGTTTTTACCTGAGATAACATGCTTAAGTGAATTATTTGAAATAAGAAGTTGATGTTAAAAATAATTCCCCCCCCCCTCTTTTTTTTTTTTATAAAAGAAGAATATTCACGATAACAGCTTAGAAGATACTACTTTAAATAAATGGTCATTCTATCCCACAACTCTATTCATTAAACTAATATATGTATTGACCTTTTTTCATAGTGAAGTTAGTTATGCTTTTAGTTTTCATTTTTCTTACACAATACGATATAAATGATTATAAATTTGATACAGCAAAATGATCATGATCTACACGTAAACCTATCTTATTTTCCTTAAGTGTTGCTAAAAGATATATAGCAGATTAAAGTTATAACTAATGTTGCATTTCAATGCTAATGTTATGGCAAATAAATATATAGTTCGAAATATGTCATATTCATAAAAAAAATGCATATAAAAAGCAATTAATAATTCATATCATAAGAATAAGTTGTACAATTAAAAAAAAGTTGCCAAAAGTGTATATTGTTTCCAGAGGAGGGAGTTTGCCTGTAATATACCTGGCTATGTCGCACTGACAATAAATCAATCACACCTTTATCAGTACAGGTAAATTTACATGATATCAGCTGTGTGTTGCGGAACAACCATGGAACTGGGTGGGGTAGACCTCAACATAGATAACAACAAATCGATCATAGTGTATACGGGTAAATAAAGGGTACACTAATTTCAAGAGACAGTTTGGAAGACTGGGCAGATATTGTCTCTGATAACAGTGACAAGTATTGGGATCAGCCCAGAGACGCTGTTCTACTCGCTTCATAACATTTAAACTCAGAAATATTTATTTCAAAACAAAAGGTGGAAATCAATTAGAGAGAAAAAAAGAAAAGGGCTCTACAATATATATATTTTTAAAACAGAGCAACTGTAACTTCAATTTTAACATAATTTTAACTCGATGAGGGACTCCTTTCTCCTCTTTATCCAAATAATGAAAGAAACTAATTGACGAACCACCAAGACCAACACAACTATGTCGACAACGTTAGTAGCTGACGTGGTTACTTGATGCCGGATGCTAGACGTTAGTAGAATTCTTTCGGGGAAATTCTACTACAGGTTTGTGGATCAGTTCATCTTTTGTGCTTGTATTTCAATCCAAGATTCTATGTTATTCTTACTTCGTTCTACGTAATATAGGTATAGTAGATTGATTTTATATCTAGTTGTATGATCAGTAAGAAGCTGACGTGATTCCTTGATGTTAGACCGTAATCAAAGTTCTTTCAAGTACGTGAATCAGTGTAATCTTTGTGCTTGTATTTTAATAATTTTCTCTTTGAATAAACTCAATTAGTATTTTGTTCAATGTAATATAGTTGTAGTAAATTTATTTCATAGTCCTATGTATGAGAATAATATCTTCACTACATCTTAGAAAACTACAAAATGCTGTTGCAATATAAACACTGTTTAATTTCTAGAGTATGCCAAATATCTTACCACATACTACCACAATTTTTGGCAGATAAAGCATAACACGTCAAATAAATATAAACAAGGTTACTACTATTTTTACGGACCTACAGTCGATGTAATTAACGTGCTATTAACAGTCATTTAGTTTTTATTTGACAGACTCTGACTTTAATATATAGTAGACAGGCTTGCAACCAAGTAAGAACATATCAATACAAAAGAAAATTTCAATATACATGTGAAATTATTACATGACACACTAGCAATTATGTAAGTCTATATTACAAAAATAATGATAATATCTCTTCAAATAACCTTTTAATTGTTTATTTTATATTCGTTGTTTTAAAAAGTTTTCTTTCTCAGTAGACCATGACGTTGTTAAAAGAAACGTTAACTCTTAGTTGGAGAACTATGAGACGTGAAGTGACCAATACAACCATGACAACCGTGTTCCCATTGTGACGACATACCTTCTGTCCGTCCTGGTGTCCCACTGATGACATAGTCGATGATATTTTAAAAATAAATCCAAATTCCTTGAGTTTGTTCCAAAGAGGAGAATAGGCTTAGTGACTTTTTCAGCTCTCAAATCCAGCCCGGAAAGCGTCGTATTTCACACCTTTAAAGTGTGTGGAATCAGACGAGACGGCTCGGTCAGGAGTTCCCAACAATCGATATAGGAATGTTCACGATTTACCCACACACTTTGATTTCACATCGCACAATCCCACTGATCTCTCTGTCAAAATTCTTCTTTTTAACGTTTTAAGCGAAGAGGAATTACATGTGTGTTAGCGTAAGGCAGGTAGTCAGTGTTCCCATCCAGTCTGGTGTAGTTGTTGAAGGTTCCACTGATAACACCCCTCTACTCTACCTCTCCTCGCCTCATATAGAATATCAGGGCAATAAATTCTCAATCAGTTTCTTCAGAGGGCGACCCACAGGTTATCTATCATTTGAAGGTTTGTTGTGAGGAAGCGTGTACACGTACCTTGTACCCAGATAAGTGCGTTGAAACTAGTCGTATTATTAGCATTTAAATCACTTAACGTTGCTTATATAATTTAGGCACATAAATCACCTTGCAAAGATTATAGTTTGAATGAAAATCCAAATTAATATTTCTTATTTTCTTTTATTGATTTTGTTACTTATGAGGTTATTGATAGGTCTGTCATACCGAAACGTATACCAACTTTGTATATTTACTTATGTTTTTATTTCCCACCAGATGTTAACATGTACATATGAAAAAGTGAACCATGTATAGATACAACAAACCGTGTGACATATAATATGGCTATGTTCAAATATTGCAGGTTATCTACATCTGTTACATAGAAGTCAAATTTATATTCTTCAAGATCAAGTTTAGAGTTACATTTAAAGTATCTAAGCTCTTACATAAGTCTAAACAGTGTGTAGAAAGAAGACCAAAATGAAAAGAATTTATGCTGGTTCTATTTGCAAAAGCAATATGTTTACATGCTTGATAATATTTTAATAATTCTTTTTCTATAGATCCAAAATCTGTTTTTTCCCTTTTCTACTCGCAGTGTAGATTCTAGGTTTTACTAATAAACAAATGGCACTCAACGGTTGTTGTTTCTTCCCTTAAAACCCAAAACGATGTTTTCAGGTGTCAGATCAACATCTCCTTCAGCTAATATTTCCAGCTATTTTGCCAAATCTTTCCACACTTAGTCTGAAACGGTACAGTTACATAATAAATGCGTCACACTCTCAGGTATCTGTTTACAAAAATATCACATAGGTGAAGCAATATAGCCAATCTTATGCAAATAGTTGTTTGTTGTTAAACCATTCTGATTTATCTTTTACGAAACTGAAACTATTTTAGATCAACACTCTGAGAACATGTTTTCCCATTCATTCTGTTGGAAATATTTGTCGAATACGTCTTCCCATCTTAATTGACTAGTTGATTTATCAAATCTCAATCGGTTAAGCAAATTATAAACCTTTTTACTTGTAAATATCTTTGAAATATTGAATGGTACAAAAGGAAAAACTTGTATCGGTTGTGTATGATTAAAAAGTAATGTTCCTCTCTCTTAAATATTCAGACACTGCTCTCTGAAAACCTTGAAAGGTGAGAGAGAATATACAGATGTCATTTTTACCATTCAAATTTTCCAAAGAAATCATATTTCCGTCATCAGTCATAATATTTCTCAAGAACGTTATTCCCTTCTCTTTCCAGTTGTTATTTTAAAACAATTGTTTTGCCACCTTCCAAATTATTGCTATTATTCCACAGAGATTGATAAAAAAAACCCTCAGTACTTAGAAATTCATCCTGATAACATAGTGTAAGATAATCGGACCATGCATTCACAACATCCCTCCAAAATCTACTTGAAATAGTGGGTAGCACAGTTTTCCTAATGTAAATACCGTCAGCCAGCCATAGTCTGTGGATATCTGGTATATATATATATTGAAGCAATTTTTACCCATATAGAATTATCATATAGAAGTCTTTTAATCCAGGTTATTGTTTGAGATTTGATAGTATGTTTTATTATTTGAACATTAATCCTCCATATTAAGCAATAGATGTAACAACTTTTTAAAAACTTTATCTGCCCTTCATAATGAATTCAAAACATTGTTTTCTGAAATGATTGCATTACATCATCTCGTGGATTTGGTGTGGATGAAAAAAGATGGTTAAATTTTGAGAGCAATGCAGATTTCAGAACGACATTTCTACCCATAAGTGTTAACAATCTTGCTTTTCATTTCTCTTTCAATTTTCCAACACTTTTCAGAGTAGTTCGTGTCTTCATTTGAATCAAGGTAAACATATAGGTTATACCCAATAATTAAATTATGATTGTGTCTAGTCAAGGTTATACTCTTTACATAACTTATGCCTAGATGCCTTTTTTAAGGCTAATGAAGTGTCATCGGATCATGAGTGCTAAAATGACTACACACAAAATAAAAATATATGGTGAATATACCAAACTTGATAAAGAAGATAAAGTGCTTATACTATCATGTTCTTACACAACTATGTGTAGAATATGTTTATCAGATCACAAATAAATCAACGCATAAGGATTCAATATTTTAAATGTTTATTTCATTAAACAACAATGATATTTGAGTGTTTAAAACTGGACACGAAAGTATTTCCGTTTTCTCCTCAGAAGAGGATGGGTTATTATACCATGAAAATCATGATAAAAACACACAAACATCTTTACGCACTATCCATACATTATGAATTATTTAAGTAAAAATCAATGTTGCATTGGTTATTGCAAATGTTTATGTGACATCGTGAGTATTATATAATTCTTAAGGTGAAGATTAAGATATACATAAATAGTGATGGCTCTGAGTATATTAAAGCAACTTATTTCAATATTAGATTAAATCTTTTTAATCCTTGATCGTGGCTTGCTCCGGGTTGTCAGAAGTACATATTAAGATTTGTATGTCGTCAAAGTGTAATTGTCTCCTACCGTGATGCTGACCTCAAAGCCAGTAATGTTGCTAATGTAAAAGGTCACGGCAGTTTTAAAGATCATTATACTTCTTTTCATTAAAGCAAAGCTATGTTTATTGGTCTGATTATGGTCTTCATGTGGTCATCTGATTGTGGTCTTCGTCGCGTATATCCAACAAGGTGATAGTGTCTCATTGATGCTGATCCGGAACAATGCAATAATGTTATTGAAAAAGGTCAGGGCAGCAAAGAGTTCAAATAGTTCAGAGTTAAGAATTCAGAGTGTTCCCTTTATCTACCAACACAAGGTACGAGTTCTGATCAGTCTGTACCTCAGATCAAGGTGACAGAGTCTCTGTGAAGTTGATCCCGAAGCCTGCGATGAAGACGTTGAAGAAGGTCACGACAGCGATGAGTCCCACAGAGACGTTGTTGAGCGTCTTCAGCCTCGTCTCATCCTGCTCCCCCTCCTCCGCTTCTGTGGACGCCACCAGGTATAGGATCACTCCTGTGGTCAGTTGAAGCAGCACGGACAGACCGATCATGATGACCAGTGGCCAGAATGACCATGTCCTGTACTCGTATGGCACGTCGAGTACTGACCGTAGCTGACAAGCATTAGCCAATAGCAGGGCGAAGTCCAGACATCCTTCAGCTACAGACTTGCGCACGGCGTAGGACTTGGATGCGAGCTGGGGCGGTACATGTATCTGGAAGTGAGATTGAGGTTTCAGGTTAAAAAGAAACACAACTAAATGTGCTGATGTACTGAATGAATTCGAAAGGCCAATATTTTTGTTAATGTTTGACACATATTGTCACATTTTCAGCGCTCTCAGAGTTCAGAAAGAAGTATATTTGGTTGTTCTTGTAGAACAGATGAAAATAAATTGATGATTATGAAGAAGTCAATTCTAAATAAGTTAACCGATAGCTATCATTTTGACGTAATTTGTTCCTGAACATTTATTTAGTTAAATTATATATACTTTTAAAAAGTTTGTTTAAGTCAGTGAAAAGTATGAAAATGGGATTGAATTTGTTTTAACAAAATATATTTGAAATACCAACTTAGGATTACTTACAAAACTGATTAGCATTCATATTTACGCTAAAAAAAATTTGTATCATAATTTAGTTACAATTTACATAAATCATGCTGAATTGTATACTTAAAAACATTCAGCTTTATTTAATAGACGTGTCAGAATGAGATGAAGGTCACATGTATTTTAGCCATGAAATGTAATAGAAGCCAATGTCGAAAAGCTACCATCCAACTATTCACCACTCGCTCCAACTAATAGCACATACAGTATTTACGACGAGGTAGACATAGCTTTCCTAAATGAACTACGATACATTATCTCACCTTATCTTCTTCCACACCTTTTGAGGAAATCGAGCCAGGCATGATTAATAGTTCCTCACTTCATCGACGGTCGCTGTGTATTTATCTTAGTCAATACAATGTGGATATTAACTACAGAAGCTAGTCCATGTCCAAAAAAAACAAATCTTGTTTTCCAAATCACTCCTTAGATCGAGTGGAGTTTCAAACCGAGGGTGGCAAATTTATGACTTTCCTGGGTATTACCGTCAGGGCTAAATCAGATTTTGTATTTCAATGGGACTAGGAATAGGACTTCAATAAATTATTGGGAGTAGGCGCTATTTGCGTTATCAGTGTACCTGTATCCACCTGCGATACCAAGTACACGGTGACTGTAGAATGGGGTCAGACGACATTGTTTAAGTTTATCGTACATGCATTATGGAATATCAATTTTATTTTCATATACATACGCCAGTGGATATGCCCATCAGTATGTCCGTCCCCCGTCCGATCTTTCATATGTGTTCAATTAACTTAAGTATGTTGAAACAGGACTTTAAAAACCGTATGAAATTTTGTATGTGCATTATGATACCTTCGGATTTCTAAACATTATTTTGTCGTTTCATTCGATGACTGTGGTTCCGAAATGGAACTCAAGATCGGTCTAAATGTTTTTTAAATCTTTGCATTTTTTAAGGTTAGAATTCATATTACATTTGAAAATTATCTTGGGTAGGTGAATGTGTCATCTATTATTGATTCTTAAATTCTGTTCCCATGTCTATTGTCAATATACATATACATTATGACTGGTATTTATTGTGATTAAACTTGCATAAGCTAGAAATAACACACCTTAGGTATCAATGCACAGAATTATTATACAATAATCGCCATTCTTCTCAAAGCGTGTACATGTAGGAGGGACGCATACCGCAGATAAGTAATCGAAGTTAAACAGAGATAGACACAATTCAGAGACATGAAGTTGGAATGGTAGCGAGTGAAAAAAGGCGAACTATGTCAACTAACAACACTGCAGTAAAGACGTTTGTGCATTTTAACTTACCACATTTATTTGATCACCAAATGCAACATTGTTTAAACAATCAGATATCGTCAGGTCACATGCTTTTCTCATCGAGAAAAGCCACGCAGCATGCTTTTCCCAACAAGAAAACGTCAGGACACATGTTTTTCCCAACGAGAAAACATCAGGAAAAATGCTTTTCTCAACGAGAAAACGCCAGGAAGCATGATTTTCTCATCGAAAAAAGTTCAAGAGCATGTTTTCTGCAGCGATAAATTTCAGGAAAGATGTGCTGTCAACGAGAAAACGTCAGGAAAGATGCTTCTGTCATTGAGAAAACGCCAGGAAACATGCTTCTTTCAGTCGACTGCACTTTTCTCTGTTATGATATGTTATCAAGTGTAATGTTATATTCATTAAGCTTTAGTTGGATTACCAAAGTAAAGGAAGTTGCAGCTCGAACATTTGTACATTTGCAGATTACAAAAAAGAAAGTAACAAGAGTCATCTCATGATCTCATTCCTTACTTTGTGTGTTTCTGCAACCTTATCAGAAATAAAAGATAGTGATTTGTCTATACCATTCAGAACACGAATTCATTCCACAAGTGCTGGTAAACATCAATAATTCTGCCTCTGGCACTACTTGAATTCCTCAATTAACATGTTGTTGATATTTGTTGGACTGACCAGTTTTGGTACCATTTCAAACTAGAATTCCACAAGTAAATATTAAATTTTGCCCAATTATATTTCAATAGGAGGGGCTTGATCGTCGATTGTATATATTATGTTTTCTTTTCTTTCAAGAGTGCATATCCCTGTGTTTTCAAGTAGAGATTATATCGTAGTAGTTTTCTTACAACAGTGAGACAAAAACATCTAGAATCACACCGTAGACACTAACTTTATAGAATGTAAAGTTTTATTAACTTAATCATCTTGTGTGATTCGAAACCTTATATGCTGAAAGTAACTGCGCTGTTCGGCACTGGCGAGGTCCCGGTGTATCTCATAGCAAAACGCTGTGTTTGTGTAGAAGTAGTTCATTGGTTAGTTCAAGCTACATCCATTTGATCTTAGTCGGCTCAGTATACCGACGATATAAAGGTAAAATAATCGATTTCTGGTCGAAAACCGTACAATGCACTACTTGTGGCGCGCGTCAATAAGTCAAACGTAATTTTGGAAACTTATTTATAAAAGACTAAAAGAAAAATTTAAGTTGATAATGTTTAATAGGTCTTATAACTACTGTGCATGTAAATGGAACGTGTAGTTTCGGCTTCTGCACAAGTATAATGATGTTGCTAGATTTTAATTGGAAACTAGTAATTACTATATATTTGGCGATTTAGGATGAATATGCAAGTTGAGTGAAATTATTTGAACTGATATCAGCACATATTGTATGTTGGCATGTATTAAAGGCAAATCAAATTTTATGAAACACAATATATGCAATCTTTAATGTTGGAAAATGGTAACATGTATTGATATGTACGTCAACGTTCCTTATCTGGACAAGTGGCATCGCTTGTTGATGACATGAGTTCATCTCCTTCCCGTCTGCCCGCCAATCACTGTTATCAATATTGTCACTACCTCCCGTCTCACATGTACACAGCTTCATGTCATAAACACGCGGTCCTCTCTTTATCTTGGATGACTGCCTGTTTCAGTCCATGTTTTACAAAAAACGGTTTTATTTAATTATTAAGTTTAAATGCTGAATTACAAGTATGTCAACTATTCAAATGTTGTAATTCGAAGGCAATGTCTTCGCGAGGGATACATGTAACTCATTTCATTCGCTATCACTGGCTTATTTAAGTCTTAAATCGATGCATTTCGTCAGTTTGTCTGTGCCAGCGTACCGGCGTGCTGCACCTGGACCTGGTAGTGCAATCAGAAGTATATGGCACAGAACAGGCGACGAAATACAGCAAGGCTTAAATTAGCCAGTCATGGAGATTGGTGCGAGTAATGCTATTGCATGGGTGAAGTTCATTCGAAGCTGAAACGACTTCTTTAGTTGTGACTCAAATCCTTCTCAGAAAATCCTTCCAAATCCTTCACAATGATGCCAATGAACTGAAATCGTTCTTTTGTCATATCATCGGTATCATACTGTCCAACGAGTCTCTTAAGGGTGTATGTTGTACAATCGGCTGCACCAAGACCCCTAGCTCTTGTGAAAGTAACCCCGAATGTATGTTATCGATGACAGTTGCTTAGCAATGGATTGCTTGTTAATCGTCCAAATGTGTGTGCGGACATCTGGGACTCCTGGTTTGGGAAAATAAATCCCTCCGATATAAATTCAAACTATCGGATTACTGGAGACAGATAGTTTTTTACTCTATTTTGCGAATACTTTTATTCATTAACATACACGTTGAAACCGTGCAAAATTATAACGTGTTTTAATATGGTAAACTGGAAAATAAAATATCAGTATATGTTAATTTCGAATTGACAGTGTCACCGCTTATTACAGACCGTTTGTTATACATTTGTATCTACGCGTTCTTTTTTTATTATCAAACATAACACTATAAAATCAAACAACTGATATAAGGATTACTGTTAAATTGTTATTGTTTTAGGTAATAAGTGCAAAAAAACAAGAAAATGCATCAGTGATTGTCGGGAGGAAGCATGTATGATTACTAAGAGATAACTTGTATCTAGAACTGCCACACTGCTCTTCGTTATCACTGTTATCATAATGGGAGTGTTGACCCTGTAGTGTTTCCCACACAACTAGTGACAGGTTCGTGTCCAGTCAGTCTCCAGTCGGATCTACCAATGGACGTGTTCTTTATTCTTCTCACCAGCTTCTCCATAGTTTCGGTGAACACCGCCACGTTGAACGGCGTTTGCAAAGAAGCATCATGTTCAATGGAAGTAAGTACATAGGAGACTCTTGTTGAAATTATTTACCTGAGACAAATCGGGATGAAAGGTTCAGATGGGTCTAGATCTGTTAAACCTATAAATGTGACGGTTCAAATATTATTTTATTTTGTGTGTGTATGTATTTGTTGACAATGTTGTTGAAATATTTGTAAGGAAAGTAAATTGTCTCCAATCTCGTATTATTATGAATTGATCTTTTACAGAAGTCAAACCTTGAATTCAGACAACTGGACTGATGTAATATGTCAACTATAACGTATTTATTGTATGAGTGCCTATGGAATACCGGGTTCTATCAATGAAAAAAAAACAACGTAAAACTCACTAGTGACGAATAACACAAAATGCCATGACGTCATTGAACAATTGTCAACACTTCATGACGACATGTTAACGAGGCGGATACAATGAGAAGAAAAAAACAAGCTGTGTTCCAATAATTATACAAAGTGTTCTGGATTAGAGAATTTAACGTCAAATTCTCGTTTTCAGCCGGACGGTGCCTGTACAGTCACTTGTCACACCGGTATCCTAGCAACAAGACTTCCAGGTAATGACTATTGCTGCATCTAAAATGAATAAAGGATCAATACTGCAGAATCATTTCTGACAAATAAATATACTTTAAAATTAAAACATACTTTTTCGGTTTAACGTTCACTATCACACCCGTACTTGAAACTGTTTTCAGGTTTGTAATCGTGACCACACTAACGTTACAGGATTATTGGCATTCTGCAAGTTGAGACATATTCATGTAAAGTTAGATAAGCAAAATATGTCTGGTGTCTGCTTAGAAATAGTAGAAGACTACTTAAACGCTGTAATCACTGATTACAGAATTTCACTATCGATAAGTTATCATATTTGCTTATGTGTTGATAACGGATAGTAAGAATGTACACTGGTGATATCCGTGTATGTGGGGGATTAGGTCCTGGGTGTTATCTGTTTCTTCACGATTTATCACCGTATCGTGACAAGCAGGGGTATCTGTACTGAGGTTTTGGCTATACTTGATTCGTTTAGCGACGTATACTCCGACCACATGTCCGGCGTACGCCGTTCCTTGACCAGGCTGAAGTTATAACAAGTGTATCGGAGTACAGACTGGAAGACGTTATCATCCCTCAAACTAAAGCTTCAGTAAACATGTCATTTATATGAAACAAGTTTATTTTTGGAATATTTTATTAACGTGTGATGCATTGTTTTAAAGAACCAGTACTATTTTAAAATAAATCAGTCAACCATCTTATTGTCAAAAGCTATTTCATATAAACAAAAGTTATTGAATGTCGCAAGGATAACATTTGTCGGTTCGCCGGTGCGCCGGGTCCCGAATCAAGCATAGCCATAGTCTATCAATGGTGATCACTTACACTGTGTCCAGAGGCTTGTTCAGGATAGCGAGTACTCGCGAGTACCCGCTTCTGAACGACATCGAGTTCGCAGGTACTCGCGAATGCACGCGTGACCACTTTGGAGCAGTCTCGCCAAGCGAGTATTTATACGATCCAAAATGGAGTCACGTGTCACAAAATATGATTACCACATTTTTCTTTCTTTGATTACCCCCTCAATTGAAATTTGGTCACTTGCTATGTGCAAGGCGCCTATATTTTCCAAAATGGTGATGATATTCTGAAATTATCTTGGGAAGTTATCAGGTTTCCGTTCAGGAGCCGTTTGCGGGTACGCGTGTACACGCCAAGCGAGTACACGCGGTCCTGAACACGCCTCAGGAGTATGTGTCGATGAGTGTGTATCCCACAGATACAACGTTTCTCCCGGTTTACTGATGTGTCTTCGTAGATGCCTATAGTACCGGTTAATGTTACCACATAGTGTGACTTTTCTGATATCACATTGTGCATACCTTTGTGAACTGTTACAGGTGGCCGATTGTGTTCATATATCCTTTTGAATGTGCCTAATACTATAAAATTTCGAAAAGGTTAACACAAAATTAGCTTCAATTCATCCAAATGACTTCTAAGTTTGCTCAAGCAATAACATAATCAGTTCCTATATCATTATTCACACATGTCTATAAGCGACATTAAACATATAACTCGTGAAAACAATTATCAGTAATTTCAGTTAATGAAACTCTTTTGAAATATTAATCTAGTATTTTGTTTTGTGCATAACGTGAAATATTTAACAACTTTTTAATAATAAAAAAAATCATGTTGATTCCACACAAAAATTAAGATTATAATTTTATTTATCAAAAATGTTTGGTAATTCGATAGCAAAGACTGGAAGATATTATTGGTCCCTGTAATTTTATCTCTGCCCAGATGGCCCTCTGCGGGAACTCCCAGGAACTGTACGTAAGTTAACTCTGCTGGTGGACAACTCTGTTAAAGGCACGGACCCTACTGTCGTCATTGGATGGCTGTCACCGAAAGGTAACTATCTTTCTTATTAGCGTTTTACGTTTAATGTTAATGTTCAATGTTGCTAAGTAAATATTTGTAAATTTGAGTTTTAGAGTAATTGAATCTACTTGAATGACATAATAAATCATTAAAAAATAAAACTTTCCCTTATTTTTCAAAGAATCTGACTGATTTACCAATGAATATAAGGGATCTATATTCATAGAATTAATTCAAATGCAAGTTGATATACAGTAATTATATCACATTATTTTAGCTGTTTGTGGCACATTGTAGTTTCTAGTATATAGAAAACAAGCAATTTATGGATGATCAACTTCTATAAATAGTGTAACAATGGCGATATTTCGATGTAGATCCTTATACCGTTATCAAGCATAAAGAAAGCAAACGTAATACAGTAATTCATATATAAGATGTATGTTGGTATGACAATAAGATAACAATGACACGAAGGTGAGATAACAATGATAACAATGATATAGAAGAATAATACATGTGATGCTGGGATAACATATGGAGACTACTTAAGCAACAAGCAGTAACACTTACTTATCCACGCCAATAGGTCTCATTGTAAGAACACAAGTCATATAATAACGAAGTTGATCATCCATTAAAAGATTTATTATTTTATTAATGTATTTATACTATTAGTGTAAACTAGAAGTAAGACCGAGGACGGACTAAGTCACATGGTTATCAATGTTCAATAAGGCTTCCTTAAAAAGTTAAATGTTTCTCGGGCACTTTTTTTTTTTTTACAAAATCATTAATATTATATATCTTTGATTCGCTCCCAAGGGTAAACTTTAAAAATGTGGGTCGTCACTCATCCAAGATCTGACGGAATCACGTGCCCCCCGTGTCCGCTTTCAGAAATATGAAAGCGTGCATTGTCAACGGGAAAGTTACAACTTCGCTCCACGGGATTCCGTCAGATCGTGGATGAGTGACAACCCAAATAGGTCTGGCCTTAGGAGCGAAGATATCATTTTAATGAGATTGAGAGCGGTAGGACTTTATTTTCTATTTATTGTTAGAAAAAATAATGACGAGGGGGGAGTACATTTTATATTTCAGAATTTATCTAGGAAGTGGTAACAGTATATGAAATTGAAGCATATCCGTCCCTGCAAACTCATATTAATTATTTGGTGGTGAAATGGACAATGGGATTAAGCGGTCATGATGCGGGAAATTCTAAAAAAAATATTTTGAAATGACAATTAAAAGCCGTCACGCGAACAAAAAAGTATTGCGCCCGAGTATGTCCGAGAACATTTCATTTTGTATTTAGCCTATAAGTTTAAACAATCAAGAGCCCATGCAGTTCACTAGTTGTACTGGTGAGAGAGTATATACCTAAATGTTGTATCATTATCAATGTCCACTAGCCGTACTGGTGAGAGAGTATATACCTAAATGTTGTATCATTATAAATGTTCACTTGACGTACTAGGGAGAGTATATACCTAAATGTTGTATCATTATAAATGTCCACTAGACGTACTGATGAGAGTATATACCTAAACGTTGTATCATTATAAATGTTCACTTGACGTACTAGGGAGAGTATATACCTAAATGTTGTATCATTATAAATGTTCACTTGAAGTACTGGTGAGAGAGTATATACCTAAATGGTGTATCATTATCAATGTTCACTAGACGTACTAGTGACGGAGTACGAGGTTTACCTGATGACCTGGGATAACGCTGTCCCCCCTCTCGAGTCTGCTGCCCTCCCCCACATATACCTCGTCAACACATCCCATCCCAGCGGTCAACAACAGGTGCGTTATCAATAGGACCTTCTAAACCATTAACAACGTTTTGCTGCATGGTGAACATTTTGAGGCATGTTATGCTATTACAAAAGATGGGTATTAAGCAGCAGGTTCAATAAACTTGTGAATGAATTGCGAAAATTAAAATATAACTCTGACTGATACAATGTTAAGAAATCATATGTAGGTAGTAACAAAATTAAATATATATATATATATAAATATTTCATTGTTTCATCGACGATGCTTTGTTCAAAACCGTCACGCGGTTATGAATCAGTTTCCCCTTGTTACTGCGTTTATTTAACACCGCATATTTCCCTAATAATTGGATACTCATTAGAGATATGTTACATAGTTTAACATTCTTCTTGAACTCCCAACAGTCACATTAATAATGCCATGTCACTACAATACTGATTTTGATGACCTTTGACACTGTTTTGCTTTATGGCCTATTGAACGACTACCATGGAAAGGTATGAGCAATCTTATTTTAATGGCAATTTAGCACCAGCAAAGAATGCATACCATAAGCCATGTTGTAGTCTTACCACACGTCCACCTTATACCATGACCAGATAACAGTACGGGTGACGTCGTCGTCATTCCGAGGTATGAACGACATCATCGTCTACGTCAACACCTGGGTCGGGGGGCGACAACCATGTCATCTGAGACAGGCCAAAACCACCTTCTATACCATGGGTAAGTGCAGGATGATTTTACAGCAAACTCATACTTATTCCTGGCTGCAAACATATACCACTCCATAGAAATCATATGTATGTGTATATTAAAGCTGAATGTCAGTTCATTTATAAATTAGTCAATTTCAGTAGTTTCAGATGCCCAAACTAGAAGCACCTCACGGTGTTTTGTGCACCAGTAAAAGTCATCTGAGAAGAAATAAGACAGATGTCAAAAACATAAAAAGTATAATAGAATTACTTATTCTGCAGTTTCGCAAGAAAGTTTCATTCAAATAGTTTCCCTCTACAAGTAAAAGTCACAAGTTGAAGCAGTGTGAAGATGCCAACCTCCACAAATTGTGAAACTGACAAGTTGCCTAATGACGAAACCCGGCCAGTACGAACTACAATGGCAGTTCTAAAGTAACGAAAGTAAATAAAAAACAAAACCAAAATCTTAATGTTTCTTTCCATTAGTAGAATATTTAATAAACACATTTTCCTAATATTAACCCTCCTAGCTTCAACTGAGCCGACGTCTACCAGATGGCACTACTTCACCACCATGTCACTTCCCTCTTATGACGTCATCAACGTCAACTTTTCGTCATTTCCTGGCGCAGAGCTACACGACCTTGAACTTTGCAAACTAGATGACATCACGGAACATGAAAGCTGTCAGGCAGTGACTTTATATGAAGTGAGTTGACATATTGTTAGTGCCAAGACATTTTAAATTGAATTTTAGAAGTTGATATTTTAAAAAACATTAAATTAGTAAATAATAGATACTATAACAAGAAATATTGTCTTTAAAGGGCATCACGTCTTTATTTTATTTCAGCCAGTAAGAACAACTAATTTCAACATCAGTAAAAACACATGCAGAACCTATCGTTTATCGGTAAGTCGTAGATCATTTCAGTTTATAATTAATCCCTCACATTAACAATTTTAATTGCACCGTGAAATAAGCCATCATTCCTATTGTCGCGCACCCTTGATATCATTACTGCGACATGAGTTCATTTACAACCTTTCTGATTTAAATTATCTGTTTCAATCCATGTTTAAAATTTAAATGGGTCCAATATAAATGTCGGTTATTGTTAAAGTAAACGATACGGGTAAGATATGTGCCACTACGTGCAGTGTTCTTAAATTAAACTGATGTTTTTCGTAATATCAGCATGTGCATTGTTCTTTAAAGGCGCTGTAGCACGTTTTTTGCAAATTTTATTTTTTCAAATTTCTCATTTATAATGATAGTTTATGTCATTTATATTTACTTTAGAGAGTAAAACATCTTATTACACAAACCAATGTTCCACTGTGGTAAAAACGGTGTTTCGTATAATGCAAAAAATACATGGTGGCCATTTTATTGTGAACACATTTTATTATTTCGAATGACAAAAACTATACCCATGGCTTTACGGAACCATATACACTCATTTTGTAACTTGATTTTCGAAGAATTAATGGTGTTTTACTATTGGTGACACTATTTTTCAAATACATTTCATCATCTTATTTCACCGAAAAAACGTGCTACTGCCCCTTTAAGGGGCAGTAGCACGTTTTTTTGCTCAAATAAGTTGATGAAATGTATTTGAAAAATAATTTCACCAATAGTAAAACATCCTTCTCTCTTCGGAAAATAAAGTTTAAAATGAGTGTACATGTTTCGATAAAGCCATGGGAATCGTTTTTGTAATACAAAATAATAAATTGTGTTCACAATAAAATGGCCGCCATGCAATTTTTGCTTTATACGCAACCTAGTTTTTACCACTACAGATAATTGGTTTGTGTAATAAGATGTTTTACCCTCTAAAGTTAATTTAAATGACATAAACTATCATTATAAATTGGAAATTTGAAAAAATAAATTTTGCAAAAAACGTGCTACTGCCTCTTTAAAATGAGTTATAACATAATTGTCTTGTCAGATCATTCCCGATCCCAATCCTAACAATGAGGTCGTTGAAGTTAAAGTTCTAATACCTGGTAGGTACTTCTCTTCACACTGACAGATAAATATATATTTCTCTCTTCATAATCATCTAATGTCAGCCCCAACAGTCAATAGCTGATACTATCTAACTGTGATAAAACAATTAGAAACTGAACAGATGATCCATAATACAAGTGTCAGAGTAAAGTCATTTGGAATTTCGTTTTTTAATCATTATGTCAACGAAAGTTTGTAATCGTTCATTTTCCTTATGTCATTACCAATTAAATGTAGCGTAAAACAAGTGAGGGAATTCATTCATGCCATGATCCTAGTAAAATTAAATTAAAGAAATTAATGTTCTTTAAACGAATTTCAATTTTCAGATCTGAATTGTTCCGTGTGTAAAGATGACACGTGGTTTCCTCCACATCAACTTCCGCTCACGGAGCAGTCAACTGACCTCTTGAGGTCGAGTGTCAGGGAAACACTTCCGGTTCAAACTGTCGCCTGGTCAGTGGTAGCGTCTCTGGTTGGTCTCATAGGAGGAATCATGTTCGTTGTCATGGCAATCCGGCGTCACAGGCACCTCCGGGCAGCTACAGGTACAAGTTCCTTTCTCCAAAATGTTTGATAAATTAATCTTGCTGTTCTTTATAATAATAGTTCATTTTCCATACATCAGCGTGCACAAAGCGGGGACCGTTTAACAACAATTGTTTCGTAAACCATTCATTTTGAATCCAAATTCGTGTATGTATGTAATAAACACAGGCTTAGTGATAGTGTGATGTTCATGTTGACGATATTGTTCTCAAATGGATAATACACCTCATCGAAACTTCTTCATCAAACAAAACGCTGATCTCTTAAATTGAATTTTGCTACAAAATTCTGTGTAGGAATGAAAATGGATTCCTCATTCCAACCCAATAACGACCTAACTCTTGGAGATAGTATACCTGACATCACCCACAAGCGTGAGTATATACTTTTTATTTTTTTCTGACACATGGCAATTGACAAGTACTGAGAAAAATATTTTACAACTCTTGGTGAAAGTGCAGAAAAAATATTACACAAATGGCTCTTTATTCGGTTAGAGTTTAATATGTATCGATATTAATCAATACCAAATCTTTTTCCTACAACAAATGTAAACGACATGAGATAATATATGACGAGAGCAAAATACATCATTGCTGTATCAATATTTAGTAGTAAAGACTTCGTAACATTTCCCTTTGCATAAAGATGATTGATTATCCATTTAATTCATACGCCACAAGAGCTTTAAACATACCTATCAAAGAAAGGGAATATTTTATGCTGACATTATTAACGTTTTATTAACGTTGTAGATACTGGCAAAGCCGCAGGCCAACATGGGGAGTTGGTTAAACGTGTGTGCATAGTTTACCATGAAGATTCCACGTGTCATCAGGAAGTTGTAAAGCATTTCGCAGACTTTTTGAACTTCCGGTTCGATGTCAAGTTGGTGACATGTGCCGACATCTTGTCTCACGAGGCTTCCGAGACGGATGTCACTGTTCTTGTGAGCTCCGACGCCATATTTCGGTTACTACACGAACCAACACAGTTCTGTCAGAGTCAAACAGGTAGTAGAAGAACGCCTTGTCTCATTGATGTTCTACAAAGTGTTGCGGTAACTGGAAAATTGATTATTGTGAGATTTGACTACACAAAAAGGCATTTACCATTGTTCTGTGACAATGTCACAACGTTAAACTTAACAGAAGAATTAAGGGCGCTTCTGTGTAATATTGATGAGAGTGACGTTGTCGACGTTTCATGGACTGATCGTGACCTTCAAGATCTAATGACCTCGACACAAAGGGCAATAACTTGCCACGACAAGGTTGGTTTAGTTGTCGAGGGTTGTGACTGTATGTCCAGGAAGGACACGGACGGTAAGAGCTGTGTTTCTTGGTTCACTGAAGTCCGTCCAGAGGAAATTGAAGAAACTTCACACGTTGATGACGGCAAAGATTACATGTTGCCCCCAACCCCAGTGTCAGAGTATGACAGTATGTTGTCAGTGAATCAACAGCTTATTGAAATCAACCGTTACTGTCAAATAGATTATTAACATGTCAAACATATCTGTCAAAACAAGAAACAATGTGAGTTTTGTACAGTTCGATGATGATGATGATGATGATGATGATGATGATGATGATGATGATGATTCCGAGACAGTGGACAAGAGTAAATGGACATCAAAACAGAAGTGATGCCAAACTGCTGGGCACTGTTAATTGTTTAACGACACATGCTTTAATGTAGATGTGGTTGAATATCATTAACACCTGCCTTTATTCTTCATCATACCAACTCCTAGAATGCCCCTCGAAGATGATGAGATAAGTGTATAGTTTGTTAATCATCTAGCTCTTATGCACATAAAAGACACCTGTAATTTTGTGTATGTAGTGCGTGAGTTGAAACACGTAATAAATTAAAATAATGGCAATTACCTCATGATTCGGCATCATTTCTCAGGCTGAACGGTTAATTTCCATGCAGTTTATAATATTCTCTGTTATTGATATTTTGCGTTCAGTTCCTCCTCTTTAGAACGTTTCACGTCATTTTATTAGTGTTTTTTGCTACATTCAGCAGAAAACCAAAATGTGAGCCTACTTAATTTTAGAAGCCCTTGTCACAATGTATATGTGTTAGTGTTATATTGTGTTATACCTTCTTATTTTCATCTTTACGTATCGCTCCAAAGGTTAAGCAATGGATTCAACAATACAGCACCACACACTCAGTCAATGTGCAATATCTTTAATCAGAGTTTATAACATCCGGGTACAGGATACTATTAGATCTGAAAATATACATTATTTTACTCAAGTTACATTTTAACGTGTCCTGCTAATAGTACACGCTTTATGAAGACAGTTTAGGATCGATATAGTCTTACTAGAGACCGTTGCTACATGAAAGTAAACAAACTAGAGTATCGATGTGCAGTAATAAGAGCATGGATATGTCAACTTCAGTACAATTTTGAGTACAAAACTAGTCAAAGAAGACCCAAATAATCACATGAAACAGTTATAAGACATGTACAAATTTATACAGAGATTATGTTTAAAAACATATTTAAAACTAACGGTGGTCTACTATCAGAGTTGCAATCTAAAGTTGTGTATATCCATGCACACACAGTAACTGTTACTTGTCAAATTGAATAGTATCATCGTATAAGTTCCTTTAAATCGAGATTTTTTTGAACATGCCATGTTTTATTTTCATTCTGTTATTAATTACACGACGGATAATATTATCTACAGCATCACTTAAAAGTCTATACAAGGGAGATAACCCCTGCTTGGTTTGTTGAACAGCGCTTCAATGAGTAGTATTCACTTTTGAGAACGTTCTCTGTACATGAGGAAACTCTCCGCGGAATTGAACTAACCTGCCTTGAGCCAGAATTATGTTCTTCTTCTCAAGTTATGTCAAATATCAAAGTGTAATAACATCAGCTATATTCCTCTTTGAAGTTGGGAAGGTAGTTCGATTGCCAGCGGTAATTTTATTGATATATTTATTGTTCAATTACCGCAAAGCAAAATTGGTTTATCTCAGAACTGGATTGAATTGAGTCGTTTCCTAAAAGCCCCCTGTACACGAAATTGACTTTTGAACGCAAATATACTTATTTCAATTCAACTCTTTTAATTTCGGTCTGTAGACCATCGGCCCCTGTACAATGCATATTTATAAACACTACAATTTGTAGAGGAGACATTAAAATATTACAAATACATTCATTACTTGGCTGATGAAGTACAATTTTCTCTGAGCAAGAGTATCTCGTATATAATTGGAAAAATTTAAAGGGTGTATCTATAATTACTATTAATACATTATTTATGATATATCGCAACCACATTTACCTGACCATTCAAAGGAATATATCTGTATATTATTACATTGTAAGCATTACATTCAAACGAAAAATGCATAGTATTTTCAGTCACACCATGTTCACACATTTTACAAGTCATATGTACACATCTACCTCTTATATTACAACGCAATGGAGGCGAATTTAACCCCAGTAGATACATTTTCCTTCTAACACTAAATTTGAATAACTTGAATATATCTTTACAAGAATAGTAGAATATTTTACACATACAGACTTCAAAGCAAACAGAGCCTTTCTAGCTTTACCAACAAGATTGTTGAGTAAATCCTGTCCATGGCAATCTAGTTATCTAGAAAATAGAAAGCCTAGATAATTATAATACGTTGAATGGAAATAATCTAAAGTTTTAATGGAATGTCGTTAATACCGTATTCAAGCTTTTTCACCATTCACTAATCTCTACACAATAAAAGATAATATTATATACTAATATAATGAAGTAGTTGAAACAACTTTATCATTTAGTTTAAACAACACTAGCAAGGAGGACACGTGACGTGTTATCACTCCAGTCGGATACTATCAGTAATGGACCTCTGTGGAGGGGTAATATATCACTGATATCCTGGCCAAAAAGAGGTAATCTTAGCATATCATATCCCCATTATATTTCTAATACAACATATTTCAACATTATTTATTAACACATATAAGGCATTAAGTAGCATATCATGTGTTTCTCTTGTGGACTTTTACATTAACCAGGTAAGTAACTTTATTATAATTGATTTACTCGACATGATCTGATTCTTGGACCACTGATGCCTCAATACAAACAGGTACTTGCCACTAACATCACAATGTCCCCCGTCGCTAACATTAAGTCAAGTAAAATACATGTACTAACTTCATCATTTCGGCAAAAAGTGTTCTTTATTTATTGCATTACTGGTAAAAAGTGTCATGATGATCAACTTATTTGAAGTCATTAGATTTTTCAGTTCATGAGATATAACATTCATATTTATACTGGACAAAATAAGTTAGGGATATTGGAATTTGATGATTTCTTTATTATTCTATTTAAAATTAAAAAGTTGACATGTATCCCCAACTATATCGTCCTGTGTATTTATAGCACATAATTCGTAATAAAATGTGACAGATGTCTGCATTATCCCCCAATGAGGGATGTCATCAAGTAAGAAGCATTGGGTGCAACGGGTAATGAGATATTGCGTTAACAAGAGTTTGACAAGTGGTCAAAGCGTTGTGGTGACCTTGAAGATAGCCTAACTTCACAAAAGTCAGCTCTACTCTGTGCAATCTCCCAATGAAGGATGACAGAATTTCTGCTAAACGCCAATGACCATACTGTGCAATCTCGTGCTTTGATACATGTACTTGGTCATCCCGTGCAAGTAAATGGTGCCAGCTAGACCCAGTGGTAGAGGTCGATTTTGAAACCCCAGGTCCGGGATTAGAATTCCATAAGAGGTTCAATAACTTTATCTGCAGTGGAAAAATGTTCAACTTGTGAAGTTTTGATTCAACGCTAGTTCCTTCCGGTGCTCTATGTTTTTAACAAGATGACTTTTAGTTTATCAATTTAAAATCAAAATGACACTGCGGTCACATTTCATGTTCTAGATTATAAACATGGCTATGATACAAAAAACCCCACAATAAACACAAACGAAAGTAAACATAGTGAATACGTTCGCTTACTAAACCTAACTTTACCAAATTCTTAGTTTGGTATTCATCATAATGTACAGTCAATGTTTCCATACAGAGCCACATCTTTGTCACACACAAGAGTCCATGTCGAAACCTCGTACCCATAGAATAAAACGTTGTCACCCTTATCCTACTTTCAACTTACAAAATTATGAAAATGTTATATCGCATACGACATACATAAACCCTAACACAAATGGTGTTTTTTAAAATCTTTCATGGATAGAAAGAACAGTTTTTATTTAAAACTGATAAATGTCAAACTTTAAACAACTTGTTGTATCATAACCATGATTCTTGTTTAAATTCTCACCCTGAGAAATAAAAAACACGAAACTTATGGAATCGTCGAGCAACCTATTTGTTTGCAAACCACAGTGCTACTAACAGGTGTTAGTAGCTATCGTATTCTGTACATCTTTGGGAAAATACCTTTGGTTCAAATATTTGAAAGCTTTTTATAATTTATGTGTAAGTAACTTGTATTTCAAAGACAATGTTTGAATCTGGATTTAAAGACAATTTCATTCCAAATAATCTCAGATACGTTCTGCGTGCTGACAAGCTGACAAATCCTTATCAAAATGTGCATTTTAAGTTCTAAGCGGATCATGACATTTAAGACCAAATTGTTCACAGTTGTAATTAAAGTCAGTACCTGATAATAGTTTTAGGGACCATTACATCGTTAAAAGCTGAAATTAAACTTCCATTTTCATGTGTA
This sequence comes from Gibbula magus, assembly GCA_936450465.1. Lineage (NCBI taxonomy): Eukaryota > Metazoa > Mollusca > Gastropoda > Trochida > Trochidae > Gibbula > Gibbula magus. The sequence continues at coordinate 73,177,602 of OW388296.1, read as the reverse complement.
GTTGTTGTCCGGAAAATATTTTCTTACGTATACCACTTCTACACGTCCTACAGATACTTGACCACATTGTTTAAAGCTATATCGTTATAACACATTGTTTAAAGCTATATCGTTATAACACATTGTTTAAAGCTATATCGTTATAACACATTGTTTAAAGCTATATCGTTATAACACATTGTTTAAAGTTATATCGTTATAACACATTGTTTAAAGCTATATCGTTATAACACATTGTTTAAAGCTATATCGTTATAACACATTTGAACTAAATTAAAAGAGAATTAAAGACATAATTATCATTCTAGCAAAGTTTCCACACACTTTGTTCTTTATGACTTCATAAACTTCATTTGAATTGAAACATAAACACACATATTTCTATTGGTCGCACACGTCGTAATATGACGCAATAAGCAGGCAATTAACCAACAGACTGATACAAGGAGAAACATTGTCGCACCCTTTATTAGTCTCCACGAGCGTGTGTTGAGGGCACTCCTGTAACAAGGCCTGACTGATGACCCCTCGGGGCATCTCCAGCTATACCCTGTGGTTCACACCTGTTCCAGTGTGGGCAGATTTACACCATCACCGTCCTTGATTGAATGTAAACAACGGAATACAGAAATCGATAGGAATTAGTCGCGTGAATTCGGTGTCAGGCTATGTAGAGTTCCATCAAGTGCTTTCAATCACCTTGTGTGTAACCGCCACACCGTCCCCACCTAGCGCCGCTCGGCTTTTAGAGATGCATAAGGAATACCCTTGAAGTCGGTTGGCACCGTCGGCGTTTTGAATCACATTATCTAAGCGATCTGGGATACGTAATTCAGTAACTACATTGCTTCCTCGTACATATTTGATGTCTCCCGCTCTCGTTAGCATAATTTGGGGAAACGATTGCAGTGTATTGAGACTGGTTCTGAGCTTCGATTGAGGATCTGGATCTAAGCCCACGTCCAAACCTGACTATGGTTTCCAAGGGTATTGATTAGTGTTGCAGTTAGGCTTGACAGAAATCATATGAGACTGGGTCGGCGATGGCCGAGTCGTGAAAGACAGAGCAGCAGCGAGTAAGAGAGAGGGGAGGAAGGAGAAGAGCGTCTAGAAGCTGGACTTGCTATTGATCGTTGTGAGCGGCAGTGAATACCAGTTTGTGTGGTCTTCGCTATCGGGATACCAGTCGGACCGGGCTGGCCAAAGCTGCCGTCTTCAAGTGTCGTGCTGCCGGAAAGCGCGGGAAAGTGAATGAGTCACGCGCCAAGCTTCTGGGACCGTCATTAGATTAGCAGACGACAATGTAACCGGCTTGTGAAAATACATTCCTGCAACATGTTGGCATCGTCGAAGCAGCAACATGGATGCTATACTTCTACTTGGGAGTTTCGTATCGAATCCAAGATGGCGACCGAACCCGGGGTTTCGCCATCATTAAAACTGTCTCAATGACCAACGGGTTCATAAAACACCATGATTTATCTGAAAACGTTAAGCAATCTCGAAGTCTATGCATGATCCAGGGGGTTTAGTTTTGGCCAGAACTGATATTCTAGAAGCGGCGGTTCACACTCTTTACTTCTTGTGCCTTCTTCTTCTAATCCCTAGCCTGCTTCTCTTGGTGCGGGCCTGTAGTCGCGTAATGGGAAACGAGGGAAGCATACACTCATCCGAATGTAGCACCCCTCTGTCCGAGTATGCGTCCATGTATTCCTACTCCTTGGGGTCCCGACCCCGGTCCTCTGTCCCCTCTACCCGGGCCCCCTCCCCCACCCTGCCCCCTGATCCAGACCTCAGCCACCTGAGTCCAGATGAGATCGCCAAGATCAAGGGTGTGATGGACAGAGCGAAGGAGATGCAGGAGGAGGAGCAGAAACGCGTCAGGTAGGAGACTCACTCTTTCTCTCTCTCTCTCTCTCTCTCGATTACTGACCTGTTGCCCTATTGATCACATGAGCGTGCACGCACGCGCATCAAGGTCCCGTAGGAATGTCCCGGCCTTGCCCTGCTTCAACCGATGATTCATGTATTCAGACGTGTGTTAGAAGAGATGATAACGCCTGTAGAGTTGGTTCTGACTGTACCTTCCCTGTGATAATCTGGATACTGTTCACGGTATGACCAGTGTATAACAGGTAGGGTGATTGCATGTTGTTTATGACATATTTCAACGTTGTGTCTCAAGGTAGTGTGCTATGGTGTACGGACCAGTTTAGTGTCGTGAACGATAGCCCGTTTCGTGTGGTTAAGGTTCATAAGAAACTTGAGGTACCGTTCCTTACCAAGATCATTTAAGACGTCAATATGATATGAAAATGCCTTTCCTTGTCAATATGTTTAACCATTTCTTCAATTACTCTTATCCATCCCTTGTACTAAAATATGATTGTCTAGACTGCTCTGCTAGAAATTAGGATGTATTGACAGTCTCGCCATGTTACAGTTCAACAAGACACAGAACGCGAGAGTCCACTCGTACTATTCCATACGGTGTATTTCACCTCCAGACAATAACGTGTATAATTCATAGGTCGATACTGATATCTCCCCAGGGACCTCCCCGTCATTGTTCAGATGGTAATGATATTGAACCTGGCAACTGTGATACACTGAAGACCAGACTGTTTACTAATTGATGTAATGGTCAATACCTGACAATCAATGTAAAAAGCAAAGCAACGAATAGACTAACTGTACCACGAGCAAGGTATTAAGCTTCAATCTGTTAATGTCGGTAGATAAATAATCAATATAATCATAATTCATAAACATCAAAGTAAAGTTCTAAATCAAAGGAAGATCTGGTAATATCCGACTCATTCTTTCTGTCATGGTACAGAGGTTTTATAGCTTCATTTATTGAGTAAAGGCTTGGCCATTCTATCCAATAATAACAATGGTTTCGACATCCCATTCAGTACTCAATGACGTGAATAGAGGCAATCCGCACTGATTGATATTACCGATGTACAAACCTACTCTACGACCACGCCGCACTGACTGGCATGGTTATTAATATAAACCTGTGTAGTACACGTCATTTAACGTCATGCCTTGTAGTGCCACTGTCCGGTGTACACGCCTTCTTCTATATCGAGTCAGTCACAATACATGTGCACTATGTCAATCAGTAACTTGCTCAATCAGTATCAGACAAATACTTTAGAGAAATTTCCGAAGGCAACGCTATTCTCAATATGACTGATACTTGTGTAATGTAAGTCTGTCGATACTAAACAGTCACTGATTCAGTATATGTATATGATACATACTTTCAAGTGGCATTTTAAAGACAACGCTACAGTCAATATGATTCAATATACTTGAGTATGCAGTTGCCATTACGCTTCTTATCATTGCAAAGACACATACATAGGAATAGCAAATTATGCGAATGACGTTCATAAGGCTGGGATTGTCTGGAAAGTTCTGGAAACTAGTAAAACTCATATTTCCTTCACAATACCAATATGTTATGCTGGCGAGTGCTCAGACGTCAATGTTTCTATGAATATCGATAGTCGACATACGATACGCTGATCTGAACAGGTTTCTGTGCCAGGGATATGATAATGCAGCGTTGTCTCATCGGTCTGGTCGATACTGCTGATATCATGAATACTCATACATGCCGGGCTAGAGTCACCCTGACATATCCTTATCATTATCCCCTGATCCCAGACCCAAAACTGTCACAGATCTGATAGATCCTCAATATAATGGTATATGATATGACTCTTCAAAGAGTTCTTCTTGAAGCTTGAACTTAGAATACAAGACGCATCTTATGAATAATAAGGTATAGCGTTTTTGGGGACTTCTGGTCCCTTTATAGAACTAACCAATAACGAAATAAAAAAGTGTCGTGTGAAAGTCTGATAGATGATAGATAACCAAATAAAGACAAGTATTAGTGGGTAAACAACTTCTGTATTCCGAAATCACGGCGTTACGATACCGGACAGTGTCACGATGCCAGGATGTCACATTGTACATATGTGGCACGGTTGTGTAAGGTTATTCCTCCCTTATTTCAGAGATGGTAAGGTTATATAAGGTTATTCCTTCCTTATTCCAGAGACGGTTTTGCCTGTACGTGATTTACTAGTATTTAAGAATGTCAGGATGTCACTATGTACAGGGATAAACCAGGTTACCTAACAGCCTGGGTCACAATCCCCTTAATGATTTCTGTGATTACAAGTTTAGAGTTTACGTTGACCTTACTCGTGGATTATTACACTCCAGGACGGATTGATTAAGAACTTCAACTCATCAACTGTTAGTTTACGAAGGTTATGCTTTCAATCTCATGGACAATAGGTGCTTTGTGTTACCAGGATACTAGGCCTGTTGGTCAGACAAGGAATAAAAGGTGATTCAAAATATTTCTTTTGATGAGCAAACCTTGAATAATTGACTTCTTCGAGAGTCGTTTCCAAGTCGGCAAGATTATAAACCTGTTCTGAAAAGCAATGCTAACAATTGAATAAGGGAATGTGTTAACACGATTACATAAAGACGTATGAGATGTTTTAATTGAGCTGTATATATATTGCAGCAATGCCATTAGAGACAGAATATTATTGGTTTTTTTGGTGTCTAAATGTGTTCATAATATAATATGATCATGTTACCATGTTTCCATTCGATAGCTCAGTATGTCAAATATCAAAAGTAACATAAATAGATGAATTTATTCTTTTCAAAACGATAAGTACCATGTTTCGATTGATATGCGTTTCTATATATCACCACTACATCGTCCTATTTATAGTCAAGGTTGAGTAAATACTTCATCATATTGCAATTTCCATTAACTCAGAATACAGTGCAAACACTGCCTTCACGAAACCAAAGCTATTAATGAGTCCCACAGTCTGGGTACAGTATTGACCACGCGACCTTGCCTGGAAATAGCTAGCCGAGTTGGAAAGGTAAACGGAAGGAGAGTGTGATGGAGGAATACAGGAGTACTTGACACAGGTTCTAATGAAGCATTGATTGATACCTGGCAGTAGATAGAGCCGTATCGATCTACAGTAGAGCTGATTACATTACGAGTGCGTGGGCCAGTTTAGTCTTGTATGTATCATTGAGAATGTGATGAGTACGTGCAGGTGTGCATCATATTATAAACACACACTCTGTCTGTCTGTCTGTCTGTCTGTCTGTCTGTCTGTCTGTCTCTCTCTCTCTCACTCTCTCTATCCCTCTTTCTCTATATCTTTCTCTCTTTCTCTCTACCCCTCTCTGTCTCTGTCTGTCTGTCTGTCTGTCTGTCTGTCTCTCTCTCTCTCTCTCTCTCTCTCTCTCTCTCTCTCTCTCTCTCTCTCTCTCTCTCTCTCTCTCTCTCTCTCCCCTGCGCTTTCTCTCCCTCTCTTTCTCCCCCTTCTCTATCTCCATCTCTCTCTATCCCTCTTTCTCTATATCTCTCTCTCTTTCTCTCTACCCCCTCTCTGTCTGTCTGTCTGTCTGTTTGTCTGTCTGTCTGTCTGTCTGTCTGTCTGTCTCTCTCTCTCTCTCTCTCTCTCTCTCTCTCTCTCTCTCTCTCTCTCTCTCTCTCTCTCACTCTCCCCTGCGCTTTCTCTCCCTCTCTTTCTCCCCATTCTCTATCTCCAACTCTCTCTTTCTCTATCCCCCTTTCCTTCTACCACTCTCTCTCCCCTGCGCTTTCTCTCCCTCTCTTTCTTTCTCCCCATTCTCTATCTCCATCTCTCTCTTTCTCTATCCCTCATTCTGTCAATCACCCTCTCTCCACTGCGCTTTCTCTCTCTCTCTTTCTTTCTCCCCTTTCTGTATCTCCATTTTTCTCACTTTCTCTCTATCCCTCTTTCTCTCTTTCTCTCTACCCCCCCCCCCCCCTCTCTCTCTCTCTCCTCAGACCACGTGGTGTGGAGTTTAGCATAAGTAAATTATGAGAGAGAGAAATGTTTTTATCGTTAAGAGGAGTGTAGGCTAATACAATTATACGTAAGAACATTGCTCAATTGATAAGTATTATTATAGGTAATCTGTAATGACATTGTGTGCATCTGATGAGTGTATTCTATATCAATAAGGTCATCGAGTACTCGGTGCAGATTGAGCTTTGATTAGAATCAGTGGTTGTTTACTAACTGAACTCATATAAATGGTAATAGAAGTGAATACTATTTCTGTATAACGAACAAGTACACAAATTGTTTGATATGAGCTGTGCGGCATATGTAGCTAAGTAACATGCCAGCGCATCTATTGGCTGTTCTCTGTAACAACTGCTATATTGGATGTCAGACCAGCGAGAATATTAATGTAACATTGTATGAGGTTTATTTTATATACAGTTATTGACTACAGTTATTATTATGTAAATATATATCTCATAGTCTTCAACGAAGGCAATCATTACTGAACTTGTAATTAGTGAAAATGTTATATATAAAGTATATGTTGAAAATTGTACATGTATATGGGCCCAAGTCCTAAATCATGAATAAACCAACTTGACTTGACTTGACTTGACTTGACTTGACTTGACTTGACTTGACTTGACTACCTGTGACGTTAAACAACGCATTGCAGGAGAAGTAGTTCGAAGCGTTGATATATGCGAAATATGAAAGTACGTGCTGTTGGTAGATGATTTGTAACACTAAACGACACCAGTGCATAACATAATATGTTTTTAAAGCCCCGATATACACGAAGTATACAACATGATCGTGATTGATACCGAATATCATGTCAGTGAGTAGACTGTATGTATTCTAAGTGAATATCCCACATGTGCACAAACGACTACAGATTTTGTTTTCTTATTGTGATCAATGTTATTTTCTACATAAATATAGTGGTTGATGAGCAGATGATGATTTATGTAATATGCAACTAGGAATATATATATATATAATCAGGTACATTTGTAAGAGAAGTAGAAATAAATCACACGTCAACCTTACGTTAAATGCTATCACTTGCTTACACTTCAACAGCTAGTTAATTGTTACAGTTGAAGCTTAAAGTACAGCAATTCGCTACATCACCATTATATCCAATTGAATGATTTCTGTAACTGGCAAGGAAGGGTGAAGTTGTTCACAACATGTTTTATTGCAAGGTAATACACTGTGAAAGGTTCCCTCTGACAAGAGGCTAAATCACTGTTGGCATAGTCACTAGTGGGTGGCTGACCCGGAGAACGTTTTGGTGAGCATGTGTTAAACTTTGCATTCCTTGACATGGTTACCCAAGATGAAATCAACCTTCATTAATTAATCATAGCAGATTAGATACAGGCAAGTCACTAACGTATCTCCTGATCGCTGCGTGAATAATTCTCATCAGCCTAAAGAAAAGAATGTTCCGTGTAATCAATTTGAATTTTTAAAATGTCTCAAGGTCAATTACATGTAGCGCGAGATTGGCTAACGAGTATTTCTGGTTATTTCCCCATTAGCAACTCTTACGGTAATGTTATTTTCAGCAGGATGATTACATTACGTTCAGTGTTCTCTATGGAAATCTAATTGGTTATGTGGATAATTCACTTTCTCTTGTTTAACAGATTAAAACAAATCTGAATTCATTTTTATGGTTGTAAATGCCAATCTTCTTTAATTGCTTTTGCTTGAAGTTTACAAACATTAAATTGTTCAATGTGTTTCGTGTAGAGAGCAATATCAATTATTCATAACAACATTAACCATTTTAACGACAGAGGATCAAACAAGCATTTTGAATCTATTAAATAATTCAAAGCAATTTATTTTTAAAAACAAACTGCGGATAAATTCATATTTCAAAATAGACCCACCAAGAAGCAGGTCTGTGCTGATGAAGCACATTTTCCGATTTCTTCCATCTGTGTTTGATGGCGGACTCCGTGATGCAATTGGTTCCGTCGGGATATGTACATAAAGCGCGTCTATACATCAAAGACCTGCTTGGAAGCTAGTCGTTATCCGCATTGGATTACAAGTTATGTTGCTTGTGCAAAAATAAATCACAAATTAGTCCGTTTTCCCTCTACCCCGGTACATAAATCGCCGGCTACTTCCACCAGGGAGTTTTTATTGACTGCAAGATTGCAATAGATTCATCTTAACATTGCCGGGCTGCCACAGCGGCAAAACACCGCTAGACTAAGAGATTGCGGGATTAGGAGGAAACAAGACGCTGTCCCTGTCCTGTTTGTTTATTAATGATGTAATGTAGAGGGTGATTGATTTACCCGTGGTAATCTTTTATAGCTCAATATACCTGAGGGCTGGGCAATCGTACATGGGTGTTTGTGAAGCGTTTATCACGGGATGAACATGGATGGGATATTCTAACGAGGCGAATCAATATCGAATGTTCATTGATTCGTTGTCGGTAAATTGCATTACAAGCAACATGGATTCTAAATGGAAATGTCAGAAGGGTTGCAAATAATAACTTGTTGGTTGACTACGAGTTTTTGCTAGAGTTGTAAGCATGTCATACCTGTCCGGTAGCACCCATGTACAGTAGCCACACTTTCGGACATTTCGAGTAGTTAGAAGTTGAGATGTTACGCAATTACAACAAGAGAAACATAATTAGTGAGGTAGAGTGACCTGTGACTTTGTTCGTGTGTAGTCCTGAAAAAGTACATTTATCTTTCCATTGGTTTACAATCAGATGTTTTTGTTTTAGAATCGATGTTGTTTTTGTTCATTCGCGAATATTTGTGTTGAGGAAGTTATTATTTTGTTTCATCTTATTTTCAATATAACCTTATTCATTATTTAAAACAGTTGACATTTGAGAGAATACCAACTCGAACACCAGTCAAAGTAAAGGAATTTTCGAGTCATTAAGAACTTGTTTACAATCTATTTCTGATTATCCCAAAAATTCACACTTGCTCTTGAGGCAAGATGAGATTATCCTACGGACGTCTTAGTTTATGTCGATAGACCCTAATGAAAAACCATCAGTTGTGATGCCCTGATATTGCACTGTAGGTGCTGGATGGCCACTTATATGCAGGAACACATACTGTTGACATGCATGGTCTTATTGTTGATTATGCATACCGTCAGTATCCTACAGCCTGCTCCTTTGAAAATATCGGTTCTTGTTCCGAATGTCTGGTACATCCGCGAAGTGAAAGGAGGGACTCCGAACACTGTTCTGGGTATGAGGAACATGTTCTATTGATGTGCGGCTTGCACCTGCTTTTTTTGGAACATGTTCCGCACGCCTAGAACAGTGTTCAGAGCTACTCCTTTCACTTCGCACATGTACCGGACATTCGGAACAAGAACCAGGCAGTGAAAGGACCAGCCCTCTACAGTTCCCCACTGTGTGATTACACATGGTACCATGTTGCTATTGAGGATTCTCTAACTCCAGACAGGAGATGCGGATTATCAAACATGTACGACAATATAACAATCTTGACCAGGAATTGATATACAGGTGCTTTTGAAGATGCGATGCAGATCAGAATAGGGCAAAAACTACTAAAAAAAACTTACTAAAGACAAACGGATTATCAAAATCCTATCCTTTAAGGACATATTATCTCAGTTTGGAACCACACATTGTCCTTTGGACAGGAAAGGGTTGACGAGCTATTTCGTTCTTTGAGGGCTGGTGAGAAGTCTAGGACAGACATGGTTGTAGTGGTCTAGTCCAGTATGCAAGCTATAATACCAGCACAGGATCGATGAAGATTGTCTCCCTGATAAAGAAGCCATGTTTCTTCCCTGGACCGAATACAGCCTCTTAGAAGGTCATGCAAATATCCTTCTCGAACCTCGGAATTAATCTGAGAGAATCTTTCTCAAGTAATTGGAAGCACTTAGTTTGTAAGCAGAATACAGCAGGGTGTCAAGAGCGTGCTTCTTGTGACATTTTGTAGCTGCAGTGATAATGTTGAAGTTTCTAGTTTTAAGAGTAAAGTAAAATCCCTTGACTTTTACGACTAAAACTGGAAAGATTAATCGAAGACGGTGTAAACCTTTTACAAAATGAAATTCAATCAGCAGTTAATTGAAAACTTAAATAAATTATCGTTTGATGCTAATTGTGATTTTTTTTTTATCGAACTGTAACAATTTCTCAATGTTGCTGTGTATTTGTTATTTTTTACGTTATTGTTAACATTTAATAGGGGCTGTACTTGATGCTGATAAATCTGCAATAATATAGGGCAGAAAGGATCATAATCTTAAAACTCTGATAATTAAAACGTGAAGAACTATGAACTAATCATAAAGGATACATGATGCTGCAACATAAAATATAGATATACATAGATTGCCAAATAAAAGTGATTTCGTGAAACCCAGCATTCGAGCTATCTAAACGGTGAAAGATGCACTACACGACACGTTCAACGTACGTTTATAAACTAACACAAAACACCTCCGGTAATAGCTATTGTACGTACTGGTCGACTCAATCTTTGATGGTGATTATTTTTCGCCACATTGCCGAGGAAATCCAATTATCGATTGTCTCCCCTCACGTCAGGCTTCTCTGTTTGAGGGTTCATCCCCTTAATCTTTGATGAATCGATCTTATTGCATTACCATCTAATTGGATTGAAGAAATAAGTTTGTCATCTTTTTAACTTAATAAGGTGAGCTTTCTAATTTACAATCTAATTCCGTTGTCGAGGCACGTTATGGGTATGTCTATGAATAATTGTTCTTCTTGTAACCTTTTTGGAGCAGCCATACTATGTTCATGTTTATATAATTATCATTGCAAGAAATGATTTACTGGAGTCATACAAGCAAAATGTTTCTCAACGAAATGTCATGTTCGAATTAACTGTCGTACATAATCAGATTTAAAAAAGTCCCTTCTACTTTCTAAAGAATGAAAATTGAAACAATCTACGTCAAGTTATGATAAGAGTACTGATGTGTTTCAAGCATAACCAAGTCATTCTTTTGAAATGTCAACAAGAATACCGTTTCAATAAAACAAACAATATGAGTTACATTGCTTAATCAGAATTTTGCAATCAACAACACAACTTGATATTAAATTTTAAATAAAATACATTTGAAAATAGTTATCGTTAAAATGAATGCAGATTACTGAAGGATTGTGGAACTAGAATGTTTTGACCAATTCTCTTAAATAACCAAGAAGGAAAAAAATGGTAGCAACATTGGATTAAGTTCAAGTAGAGTTGTCTCCCCTGGCGTCCTCAACCGACAAGTGTGTGTTGTGAGAGCGTGCGTCTGACTGTATATCACAGTATGATTGATCTAGACGTCAGTCATGTTGACAGTCTCCTCCAGAACTCGCACTGTCCTCGTGAACAGTCAGGACCATTCCTCATATTCCAGCCACAATCGAAGATCGACGGTCACTCATTGCCGGACAATGTCCGACGCTTAATTTACCATGATGTTCTGGTCAGAATAAATTCCCCTTAATGGGCTGTGAATGATAAGGCAATCCTGAAGCATCGTTAGCCCTTAAAATAATACTGGGTTTGCTTGTGTGTGGATTTGTCGTGGAATTTTGGGTCTGATTTATAAAAGATTATATTCAAAGCAGTTTTACTGCCATGGGTTAAGGAAACATTATAATGGATTTACCGATATATACATGCTATTTAAATGTGTTTTTATTAGGGTGAGATTATTTACAATTATCATCGTACAACTCTCCATGTTAATCTTTAGCAGTATTTAACGGTCAAGTTGAACTTGTTTAGATTCTTACTTTTGGTAATTAGATATATTTTAGAACATTTCCGAATAACAACAATCACATGCAGAAACATTTTATGTAAAGATGGAAATGAAAAGGTGAAGTTTCGATGAAGATATAAATATTTAAAGACATATCTTTAGACATGTTTAACAGTTGTCCCGGATATTGAAGTCAGCAGGTGGTTATAGTGTGCACGAGGCTCGAGACATTTCACTTGGTGTAGCGCCGCTTAGCACGCACCTGCCGCTGTGGATATTTCTGGTAATTCATTAGCCCAGGTTGTCAGATTTTTTTAGACACGCCTCTAGGGATTTCAGCGTTTTCAGATCGATATCGCGCGGCCAATTCTATTAACCTTTCGTCCTTTGCTCTTCATTTAACGTGAAAATGCTGGCATGAGCAAGACGTTTGACTAGCTTGTATGATGAAAAGTGTTCAGAAATATTTTGGACGTCGCAAAACCTTGTCATGTATGCCTTCCCTGGAGGCTGTAGATATCTGTAATAATTACACGTCATCATCAAATATATTTGAAGTGAAATATGACAACGACTTGATGAATAAGTTAAATCTTTGCTTATTTGGAAGCCCTAAATTAGAAAGAATTGTGGACGACTTACCTTTTCTATAGACGTACATCGAAGAATACATGAACTGAGCCAGAACCCAAAGGTTAAACTGAAGGATAGTAATGGGTCGTATTCATGCAATAGTCTACCGTGTTCAAGGGAATTAATTAAGTTTGAAGAGAATCAAAGGCGAACAGCGACATGATCAGTTGTTTAATCGCCATAATGTCTTCCTTGCTATTTGCTTCGTTTTAATTAGAATCTTTTAACTTCAAACGTCCTGTGTCACTGATTCAAGTGGTATCAAACAGCACTGAGATTACTTGTTTTTATATCACAACTAGTATCATCAAACAATCAGATGCTAGTTACCAAGGTTGAAAATATGTCTGGTTTATGAAATGTATCTTCAACTATAATTTTCGAGGATGATTGAATGGTTATTGTGTCCAATGAAAGCTAACAATGTACACTTATATTAAAGGGGCTGTAGCTCGTGTTTTGAAAATTTTATTTTTTCAAATTTCCCATTTATAATGATAGTTTATGCCATTTATATTTACTTTAGAGGGAAAACATTACACAAACCAATTATCCGTAGTGGTAATATATGTGCATGGCGGCCATTTCAAAGTGAACACATTTTATTATTTCGAATTACAGAAACGATTCCCATTGCTTTACCAAACCATGTACACTCATTTTTTAATTTGATTTTTCGAAGAGAAAAGGGTTTTTACTTTTGGTGACAATATTTTTCAAATACATTTCATTAACTTATTTTAGCGAAAAAACGTGCTATTGCCCCTTTAATGTACTCCAAATTCAAACTGCTGCCACTGATAGGCTACACGACAACAGATGTTTCAGACATGGATTTAACCGTAAGGAAATTGCCCCCTCATCAGTAAAGCTTTGCAACTAATACCTCTATAAAAGAGATCGGCCACAACCACCACCATTACTGTAGACATAAACCATTTCAGGATGTCATTTCAAGGATCCATTCCTTTGTTTGAAAGTAAAGTCAAGCATGTTGTCAGTCAAATACGATAGAAATCATACATGTTACACCCCAGAGACATGAAATCAAGGTGAACCCCTTTGCATGATAGTAACAAGTATCGATACCTTAATGGCGTACCAGAATATCGATACCTGTTCGAATTTCTCATTATATCCGGTCACGTGATCTCATCACGAACCGATCCTATGGGGATGATGGTTTCCCTGACAAAGAGTCGTTTATGACAATTGTAAGCCATGGAATCCGCTTACTGAGTTATCAGTGACTTCAGTCTTTAGACCAATCTTGGAGATTAGTACCTGAGTATTGTTCGAGCAAACCTGGGATATGGTTTCTCTCCAAACATCATATTCAGTACTATGCAAAAATGGACTTTATTACTTAAGACTATAGCTATTGGTTAGACTTTACATTAATGCCGCTACTAGGAGAAACCATTCCTCATGTGGTCTTTGAATTTGTTTTGCCATGTAGGCTAATGACTGCTAATGGCTGTTATTGGATGTCGGTTGGATGCAGGGGAAATGGCACATGAACGTTGTTTTTTTTAAATAAGTGTAGGATACAACACCAACCAAATATATATTTGGATATTTTCTTTCTAAAACAATGGGTTAAAAGAAGTTCAAGAGATAGTTTAACAATGGAATTTAGATGTAGTTGAATGAATGCAGTTACTGGTGTAGGTTTGAATGTAGTTTGAGGAAAGTAGGTTTAACTGCAGTTCAAGGTGTTATCTTAACATAATGGGTTTACATGTAGTTCATGGGGAATATAGGTTTAAATACACGTTAAGGTACTGGGTTAACAGTATAGGTTTACATTTAGCTCATTGGAATATAGGTTTAAATACACTTTAAGGTACTGGGTTAACAGTACAGGTTTACATGTAGTTCATTTGAATATAGGTTTAAATACACTTTAAGGTACTGGGTTAACAGTACAGGTTAAAATGTAGCTCATTGGAATGTAGGTTTAAAAACAGTTCACGGTAGACAGTTACCAGTACAGCTTTGAATGTTGTTTAAGGAAAGTAGGTTTAAATAAAGTTCAAGGTATTAGGTTAACAGTACAGGTTTGAATGTAGTTCATGGGATAATGTGAAAATGGAGGTTTGAATGTGTTTCAAGGGATGAGGTTATCAAGGCACGTAAAATACAGTACAAGGGGGAAAGTTGTCCCGTTCAAGGGGGAAAGTTGTCCCTTGACCTGCATTTAAATGGAAGTGCAAACTTTATTCCTTGCGGTTCATTTTACAAACGAAGGTCATTTTACATGTTCACATTTAACTGTAGAAATTGCAATCCGGTTGTCGGTTGGACAATTAACAAGAGAAACACTTACACGCTCGTATTCCGTAAGTGGTATCAACAAAACACGGCTTTGTCCTAACAAGCGCCAATTCAAGAACCGTTCAGTGCCACCGATAGTTCCATCGCATTGCTAGAGAGGTAATTATAGAGCCAGAAGACAGACAAAAACACTTGATTACCAATTTATATCTCCATTTCCCCTCACGTCCCCGCAGACAGGGTGGCTTCTATTGATCTAGATGGCCAATACAACCCACACTGCGCCCCCCTCCTGCCTGCCTGGCTGCATCGGGCTGTCGGGAATATTCTCTACAATCAGCGCCTTTCAATAATATGGGCAGGCTATGATCAAAGGTTTCCACACTGTCCTGTCCAACATTCATGGCGTCAGGTCTTGGCTTTGATATGACAAGGAAACAGCTTTTACTTAATGTTTTGAATACCATGGAGAAAGACATGGACATGCTAATATATTTACACTACTTTGTGAGTGTTCATTGCATCAAGAGTCTGTTGCATCAGATAATGTTATGATATTGGTGGAGGTATAGATGCATCATAGGCGCTATAGACCTGTGGAAACAAACCTTAACATTTAGCATAGGGATGCGTGGTTCACATGAACTTTGACAATACATTGAGATCTTCAAAATCCGACATATGCCACAGATTTGTTTGCAATTCAGACCATCATCATATATATTTTCTGTTAAATTCAAGGTATGTGTGGCAACTTGTGGTATACATTGATCGACTTTCTTCACCTACATGATTTCTCAAACAAAACTTTAAACAAATCAGCCTTGTCCAGTCTATAGGAAGACTAGATAGCTCAATTAAAGCTCCTTTTCATTATATCTCATATTAATACAGCATGTAATATGCAATACACTAATACATCATGTAAAATACAGTTCACTAATACAGCATATAATATACAGTTCACTTATACAGCATGTTATATGCAGTACACTAATATATCATGTAATATGTGGTACACTAATACAGCATATAATATGCAGTACACTAATACAGCATGTAATATGCAGTACACTAATACATCATGTAATATGCAGTACACTAATACATCATGTAATATGCAGTACACTAATACATCATGTAATATGCAGTACACTAATACATCATGTAATATGCAGTACACTAATACAGCATATAATATGCAGTACACTAATACATCATGTAATATGCAGTTCACTAATACAGCATTTAATATGCAATACACTAATACAGCATGTTATATGCAGTACACTAATACAGCATGTAATATGCAGTACATTATTATAACATGTAATATGCAGTACACTAATACAGCATGTAATATGCAGTACACTAATACATCATGTAATATGCAGTACACTAATACATCATGTAATATGCAGTACACTAATACATCATGTAATATGCAGTACACTAATACATCATGTAATATGCAATACACTAATACAGCATGTAATATGCAGTACACTAATACATCATGTAATATGCAGTTCACTAATACATCATGTAATATGCAGTACACTAATACATCATGTAATATGCAGTACACTAATACATCATGTAATATGCAGTACACTAATACATCATGTAATATGCAGTACACTAATACATCATGTAATATGCAGTACACTAATACATCATGTAATATGCAGTACACTAATACAGCATGTTATATGCAGTACACTAATGCATCATGTAATATGCAGTACACTAATACATCATGTAATATGCAATACACTAATACAGCATGTAATATGCAGTACACTAATACATCATGTAATATGCAGTTCACTAATACATCATGTAATATGCAGTACACTAATACATCATGTAATATGCAGTACACTAATACATCATGTAATATGCAGTACACTAATACATCATGTAATATGCAGTACACTAATACATCATGTAATATGCAGTACACTAATACATCATGTAATATGCAGTACACTAATACATCATGTAATATGCAGTACACTAATACATCATGTAATATGCAGTACACTAATACATCATGTAATATGCAGTACACTAATACATCATGTAATATGCAGTACACTAATACATCATGTGATATGCAGTACACTAATACATCATGTAATATGCAGTACACTAATACATCATGTAATATGCAGTACACTAATACATCATGTAATATGCAGTACACTAATACATCATGTAATATGCAGTACACTAATACATCATGTAATATGCAGTACACTAATACAGCATGTTATATGCAGTACACTAATGCATCATGTAATATGCAGTACACTAATACATCATGTAATATGCAGTACACTAATACATCATGTAATATGCAGTACACTAATACATCATGTAATATGCAGTACACTAATACAGCATGTAATATGCAGTACACTAATACATCAGGTAATATGCAGTACACTAATACATCATGTAATATGCAGTACACTAATACATCATGTAATATGCAGTACACTAATACATCATGTAATATGCAGTACACGAATACATCATGTAATATGCAGTACACTAATACATCATGTAATATGCAATACACTAATACAGCATGTAATATGCAGTACACTAATACATCATGTAATATGCAGTTCACTAATACATCATGTAATATGCAGTACACTAATACATCATGTAATATGCAGTACACTAATACATCATGTAATATCAGTACACTAATACATCATGTAATATGCAGTACACTAATACATCATGTAATATGCAGTACACTAATACATCATGTAATATGCAATACACTAATACATCATGTAATATGCAGTACACTAATACATCATTTAATATGCAGTACACTAATACATCATGTAATATGCAGTACACTAATACATCATGTAATATGCAGTACACTAATACATCATGTAATATGCAGTACACTAATACATCATGTAATATGCAGTACACTAATACATCATGTAATATGCAGTACACTAATACATCATGTAATATGCAGTACACTAATACATCATGTAATATGCAGTACACTAATACATCATGTAATATGCAGTACACTAATACATCTTGTAATATGCAGTACACTAATACATCATGTAATATGCAGTTCACTAATATAACATGTAATATGCAGTACACTAATACATCATGTAATATGCAGTACACTAATACAGCATGTAATATGCAGTTCACTAATACAGCATGTAATATGTAGTTCACTAATATAACATGAAATATGCAGTACACTAATACATCATGTAATATGCAGTTCACTAATACATCATGTAATATGCAGTACACTAATACATCATGTAATATGCAGTACACTAATACATCATGTAATATGCAGTACACTAATACAGCATGTTATATGCAGTACACTAATGCATCATGTAATATGCAGTACACTAATACATCATGTAATATGCGGTACACTAATATAACATGTAATATGCAGTTCACTAATACAGCATGTAATATGCAGTTCACTAATACATCATGTATTATGCAGTTCACTAATACAGCATGTAATATGCAGTTCACTAATATAACATGTAATATGCAGTTCACTAATACATTATGTAATATGTAGTACACCAATACAGCATGTAATATGCAATACACTAATACAGCATGTAATATGCAGAACACTAATACATCATGTAATATGCGGTACACTAATATAACATGTTATATGCATTACACTCATACATCATGTTATATGCAGTACACGAATACATCATGTAATATGCAATACACTAATACATCATGTAATATGCAATACACTAATATAACATGTAATATGCAGTACACTAATACAGCATGTAATATGCAGTTCACTAATACAGCATGTAATATGCAGTACACTAATACATCATGTAATATGCAGTTCACTAATACAGCATGTAATATGCAGTACACTAATATAACATGAAATATGCAGTTCACTAATACATCATGTAATATGCAGTACACTAATACAGCATGTAATATGCAGTACACTAATACATCATGTAATATGCAATACACTATTATAACATGTAATATGCAGTACACTAATACATCATGTAATATGCAGAACACTAATACATCATGTAATATGCAGTACACTAATACATCATGTAATATGCAGTTCACTAATACATCATGTAATATGCAGTACACTAATACATCATGTAATATGCAGTACACTAATACATCATGTAATATGCAGTACACTAATACAGCATGTAATATGTAGTACACTAATACATCATGTAATATGCAGTACACTAATACATCATGTAATATGCAGTACACTAATACAGCATGTAATATGCAGTTCACTAATACATCATGTAATATGCAGTACACTAATACATCATGTAATATGCAGTTCACTAATACAGCATGTAATATGCAGTACACTAATACAGCATGTAATATACAGTACACTAATACATCATGTAATATGCAATACACTATCATAACATGTTATATGCAGTATACTAATACAGCATGTAATATGCAATACACTAATACAGCATGTAATATGCAGTACACTAATATAACATGTAATATGCAGTACACTAATATAACATGAAATATGCAGTTCACTAATACAGCATGTAATATGCAGTACACTAATACATCATGTAATATGCAGTTCACTAATACATCATGTAATATGCAGTACACTAATACATCATGTAATATGCAGTACACTAATACATCATGTAATATGCAGTACACTAATACAGCATGTTATATGCAGTACACTAATACAGCATGTAATATACAGTACACTAATACATCATGTAATATGCAATACACTAATACAGCATGTAATATACAGTACACTAATACATCATGTAATATGCAATACACTATCATAACATGTTATATGCATTATACTAATACAGCATGTAATATATAATACACTAATACAGCATGTAATATGCAGTACACTAATACAGCATGTAATATGCAGTACACTAATACAGCATGTAATATGCAGTACACTAATATAACATGAAATATGCAGTTCACTAATACAGCATGTAATATGCAATACACTAATACAGCATGTAATATGCAATACACTATTATAACATGTTATATGCAGTACACTAATACAGCATGTAATATTCAGTACACTAATACATCATGTAATATGCAGTACACTAATACAACATATAATATGCAGTACACTAATACATAATGTAATATGTAGTACACTAATACAGCATGTAATATGCAATACACTAATATAACATGTAATATGCAGTACACTAATACAACATATAATATGCAGTACACTAATACATAATGTAATATGTAGTACACTAATACAGCATGTAATATACAGTACACTAATATAACATGTAATATGCAGTACACTAATACATCATGTAATATGCAATACACTAATACAGCATGTAATATGCAGTACACTAATATAATATGTAATATGCAGTACACTAATATAACATGAAATATGCAGTTCACTAATACAGCATGTAATATGCAGTACACTAATACAGCATGTAATATGCAGTACACTAATACAGAATGTAATATGCAGTTCACTAATACAGCATGTAATATGCAGTACACTAATACATCATGTAATATGCAGTTCACTTATACAGCATGTAATGTACAGTTAACTAATATAACATGTAATATGCAGTACACTAATATAACACGTAATATGCAGTACACTAATACAGCATGTAATATACAGTTCACTAATATATCATGTAATATGCAGTACACTAATACAGCATGTAATATACAATACACTAATACATCATGTAATATACAGTACACTAATACATCATGTAATATGCAGTACACTAATACATCATGTAATATGCAGTTTACTAATACAGCATGTAATATGCAATACACTAATACATCATGTAATATGCAGTACACTAATACAGCATGTAATGATGAAAACGACCACATACCTCTCAATCCTCAAGGCGTTGTAGTGCACTTCTGACATTTGCTTCCCATTTTGTTGGAGACAGAGAATTATACTCTTTCTTGTGCTGGATAACCAACACTACTAAGATCAAGCTTTGACATTTTCAAATGTTATTACAATTCTTTTCGCAATCTTGTTTGTTCCTGCATTGAGTACTTGTAAACCTAATGTGCAAATAGCTTTCTTAAGTTCAGATCCTCAAATGTAAGGAAGCATTTATGTCGTCTTCATTTAAAGTTTATCAAAGGAAATGTTACCTCAATGATATAGACTGGCACTACCATTACAACAAAGTTCAAATCAAACTGCACAATTGCAAGGGCAAGGTTGTGTGCAGTCGAGTTCAATTACTTTGATGAGCATTTTTAAAAAGAGGTATATACAATTTCATTCATCGGGATTTGATCATTTCATTTTGATGTCTAATATAGGCTATTTATAATCCGCCAAACGCCACAACACTGGAGTGTGCTCCAAGCGCCTACACATAAATGTGCAAACAGACATGTGGTTCTGTAATCGTTTTTTCAAAATGGTTTTGAAAAGAATCTGAATGTGAACGGGAATGCAATGTACATGTAATAGCTTTCGGTGGAACAACATGTAGGGCAGCACTTGTTACGTCTACTTTTCATGTATTAGAAACCAATTCAAACAAGACGCCTGTGGATGAAGACAGAAGGTTTAAAGAAGAGAAACATAGCGACAGATGACAGGGTAATCAGAGGACTCCGTGATAATACCTAGTGGAGAAGAATTTCAATTACTGGAGAGAACTCGGCGGAAATGAAACGGTAACTCGTGTGACATTACTGTCTATCGGAGAATGTCTAAACAGCGTGTCCTCAGCAATACCCTTTATAAGGAATATCTCACAGCTACATATCCCAAAACATCATGAGAATACTGGGAAAGTATATAGTAGTGACATTTATTCAAAGACATAAAAAGGTATATACTTACTAACAAAGTTTTTGAAAGGTTTTAGTCTGAGACGAAAATATAGAGGCAATATAAAACCATGCGATCGCGTCATGAAATAACTTTTTCAAATAATATGTTTGCCAATTGTGAATGTTCAAACCAGCAATATATTGGTTTCTTTCTAGATTATCGAAAGATTGGTATGAAGATCTTGCATACACCTAAATGGAGTCTTATTCCAGTAACGTATTAAGGGAAATTGAGTTTATTTTACAATCAGACAGCATTTCAATCGGCAATTGTAAATCTGATCACCACAGTGTAACAAAAACCTGGACGTAGCTAGGTTTCGGCTATTCTCCGGTGTTATTTTACAGCTCTCATTTACATGCGTGTCTTGCTTGATTACATATCAATAATGTTCTTTCCCACCAATCTAGCCTGATATAAGCCAGATATAAATCGCGCATCTCCCAAGACGGATCGTTCATCGAGTTAATGCCGTAATATGCTTCTACGTCGCTATTTGAAGCAGACATCTTTCCCCAAAAATGTTCTGATGGAAGAATTGGTAACGCGATCAGCATTACTTGAGCACTTGAACATGTAAATCATTTACTTGAACTAGGCAATGGATATAACAAGGATGACTGCCTTTGATTTGAAAAAAGCCAGTGGATCTTGTACATGAGTGGAATGAAAATTGGCATGCCTTAACAGCATCGCCGGAATGATATATACCCTAAACCTTTCAGCTTTAAAAGCTAGCCAGAGTGAAAAATAACGTGTTGAATTAAAACTGCCATGTATGTATCCTTAATCTTTCAGTTTGAGCTTGAAGACGAGCCACTGTGGCTGAATAAATGTTCAAAATAACGCGTGGAATTAAAGTTGGCATGCTAAACCATTATTGTATTAATCGAAATATTGCAGTTGCAATACCAAAATCATTTTGTATATAATTGAAACATTCAACACGGCTTTTTAGGTAATGCTTTTTATTATTTTTATTACGTACATAATATGTATTTTACTTATTATTATAATGACACAAATTAAATTAGCGGGTTTCTCGATAAACAATTTCTTTATTCCACGTAGTGCATAATTATGAAGTATTCATACACGTACGTACGTACGTACACAATATAAATACTTTCCCCACGATATAATGAGCGGTTAGAAGAGCAAGAATGGTTATTGTTGTCAGTAATAGGCTGATATAGTAGTTACCATGACCATATTTTTCGAAGTTACCTATTATTCTAGAATCCATCCTCCTATTCAGACTAGAGCTCTAGTTGGTTTTACTTGGAGTAATAGCTTGATGTCGTGAATATGTTTTCAGAAGACTCTATTATTCGGCAATCGATCCTTCAGGCCCAGACAATCGATGCAATTGCTTCTGTCATAACAAAACAATTATGAAATGTAATTTTGAAGAATGGCTGGAGGGCATCTAGCCAATCTTTCCCCGTAATGACTTCTCAGTTCTGGAGACGTTAGTCAGCTGACGACTCTTATCCTCCCTCTTTACCACCAGATAATAGGACGTTTAATCTTTCATGAAATAATATTTCAAGTCAATATCACTATGGTTACAACCATGTAAACGGCCTCTAACATGAATTCTGAACATAGTCGCAATATGCACGAATGGCTTCTAGTTTATACTCTTACAATCTCACCAAAGTGTTATTGTCTTACTGCATACAGTATTCCCATTTATACCTTAATCACACCATTATTCAAACAGTGATGCAATATGCATGACGATATTCAAGCAGCCCTGCACCACATGCGGCGTTACGGTGCCTGTTA
This sequence comes from Gibbula magus, assembly GCA_936450465.1. Classification (NCBI taxonomy): domain Eukaryota; kingdom Metazoa; phylum Mollusca; class Gastropoda; order Trochida; family Trochidae; genus Gibbula; species Gibbula magus. The sequence goes on along the minus strand of OW388296.1, from coordinate 73,154,292 downwards.
TGCAAGCTAGCACCGTGATAATCAGTCCTTAAGAGACAGTGATCCATCGAGGGATGGACGATGCTTGGCAGATGGTTCAATAACACAGCATAGAGACATAATATAGCACTACACACCATTCCGCCGTTTCACGTCCCTGCTAATGCTTGTCTAGGGTAGAAATTTCCAGTTAGGCTAGTTTATCGTCGTTGTCATGGAAACGTGCTGGTCAGAGGCCAGGATAACCAGAGAGGTAAATTGACGTCATGTTGATATAGCCCAGTCTCGGAGAGACTAGTTCGATACGATATGGTATATCTGTTTATATTATGGTCCGATATATTGATCACGACGTATATAACTTGTTTGGTTAGTTATGTCCACTTACATCCGTGCTGCGATAACAGCTTATTGTGATATTGATATTGTTCTGAAGTGCAGACAGCCAGTGTTTACGAAATGGTTTGAAGGGATATCGTCGAATATCTGTATGTCATATTTGCGACTATATGACATCTCCAGTAACGGACATATGTATTTAGAAATATTATTATTACAATCATATTCTGGAGGATGACAACTTAAAGTGTTATATTTTGGTTCGCACTGTTCGTAAAAATGAAAAGGGACTGGTCGCGAATAAAGGTAAAAACATATGAACTGTTCAGATAGTGCGATCCTTACCATAACAATGTTACTTTAAGCTGATAAGTAATAAATTTAAAAATCCGTCATATAAGATTTTGCCATTTGTTATCCAAGGATTATGTGATCATTTAACTACGGTAGACAAAATGGTGAAGTGGTTCATGTGTAGGAATTGAAGAAATATCAGTATTGGGTGACTTCATGGACGTAATGGTGCTTTGGGCAGTGCCTTGTTGTTGTCCATTCAGCAGTACAGCCTCAAGAGCTTCCAGAATAGATGTTCTACAAGGATACACCTCACGGTCACTCTCGCCTAAAGCAAGGTTTAAAGGAGGGTTCTATCGTCATATTGTTTTTGTGAAAACGAAATTCGAGGAGCCATTCCTGTTCATATATATGTTATGAGTACACGATGACACCAAACTCAAGTTGAAATATATTACTGCGTGCACAATTTTGTGACTTCAGATTTCGAAATAAGACAAAGACTAGTGCACATTCATAAAACAAAAAACAAAAACAATGAGAAGTGAAACAATTTCTTGTAGCTACGCGTCTGGAATTAAGACTACCCTGCGGCATACCCAGGTATTGTCGATAAGTTTAGTGATACATGTGCAATTACTTTGTGAATATTTGATCAATGTATATTTTTTATTATTAATTAACTATCAATGTTATGGCATGTATACGGCATTTACGGCCTAGACCATATGATTCGACAACTGGGCCAATACGTCTTCGTCTCGGGCCAATACAACGGACCTGGGACCTGTAACTGGGCCAATACGGAAATACTTAATTAATAACATTATAGTATTAACAAGTTGTAAAGTTATAAAAGTTTAGCGTAATGCAAAAAACACAACAACAAGATGGCAGATACTGTCGATAGATCTTTTAAACACCTTTGACCTTTGAATTAATACTTTAGATCATCGCATAAAACTAGCTTTATCCACATTGATTTCTCCGTGTAACCTTTTATCATTGCTTCCTCATTGTTATAATATATACATGTATGTGTATGTGTGTGTGGAAATAACCATCTAACCCAAATATACCCAAACGTTTTCGTTTTAAATGGATAAATCGATAAAGTTTTAACTCAAACATGAGCACGAATGTTAGTAATAAAATGACGCATTCCAAACAAACGTCCAGTTCAACTGCATAATTCTGAACATAAATTCTTGAACCGCTAATGGCAATATGTGTAACAGACATCGAACGTAAAGTAGAGGTTTGTTAACTTAATGGTTCGCTTATTTCCTTATTTCCTCGATGAACGTTGTTTAATTCCATAAGCTTAGAAGACTTTGATTCCCACTGTGATCACTCTCTCGTCTCTGTGAATGAAAGCACATTATGCCAAGATTATATTTTATTTACACGGAACAACGGCGACTAATTTAAACTGAGAAGGATAACCATAAAACATGAATGGGCAGCGATATTATCGGCAACTGTATTCATACAAGCGACATTATCGGCAACTGTATTCATACAAGCGACATTATCGGCAACAGTATTCATACAAGCGACATTATCAGCAATTGTATTCATACAACGCGTGGGGTTATCGATCACCAGGAGATAGATCTCAAGATCAAGCACTATATTCAGCTGGAGATCAACTTGTATACTGATATGTTCGTATACGTATCATACATAATGAAGATCTCAAGCTATTAGTTAAACAACGTTATACATATATTGATCAACATTTTAGTCATCTATATCAAAGTATATCCAACCTTTTATCAACAAATGTATTCAAAGCTGAATTTGGTTCTTCTGCTGTTTTGATTTGTTTCTCTTCTGATGTTTGTTCATCGGCTGTTTAGATTTGTTTCGCTTCTGATGTTTGTAAATCGGCTTTTTAGATGTGTTTCACTTCTGATGTTTGTTCATCGCTTGTTTAGATGTGTTTCACTTCTGATGTTTGTTCATCGGTTGGTTAGTAAGTTTCCCTTCTGATGGTTTTTCATCACTTGTTTAGATGTTTTTCACTTCTGATGTTTGTTCATCGCTTGTTTAGATGTGTTTCACTTCTGATGTTTGTTCATCGGTTGGTTAGTAAGTTTCCCTTCTGATGGTTTTTCATCACTTGTTTAGATGTGTTTCTCTTCTGATGATTGTTCATCGGTTGGTTAGTAAGTTTCCCTTCTGATGGTTTTTCATCACTTGTTTAGATGTGTTTCTCTTCTGATGATTGTTCATCGGTTGGTTAGTAAGTTTCCCTTCTGATGGTTGTTCATCGCTTGTATAGATGTGTTTCACTTCTGATGATTGTTCATCGGTTGGTTAGTAAGTTTCCCTATTGATGGTTGTTCATCGCTTGTATAGATGTGTTTTTACTTCTGATGTTTGTTCATCAGCTGTTTTGATTTGTTCTCTTCGGATGTTTATAAATCGGCTGTTTAGATGTGTTTCTCTTCTGATGATTGTTCATCGGTTGGTTAGTAAGTTTCCCTTCTGATGGTTTTTCATCGCTTGTTTAGATGTGTTTCTCTTCTGATGTTTGTTAGCGGCTGTTTAGATGTGTTTCCCTTCTGATGTTTGTTCATCGCTTATTTAGATGTGTTTCCCTTCTGATGTTTGTTCATCACTTGTTTAGATGTGTTTCACTTCTGATGGTTCTTCAGCTGTTTCTTCGTTACTTATCACAGCCATATTCACACGATGGTCCTAAGCTTGTAATCAACAACTGCATTCAACTCCTGATCAACATGTATATATTGAGATATTCGTACAACGGATTGTCGACTGTACAAGCAGGTCGATAATATCAACATATTCTTGATGGCACAACACGCTTGTTGAGATGGTAGGACATCAGATTGTCGATGGTACAAAGTTCTCACAGATCAAACACATGTATAACCTCTTGTATTGAATAAGCTTTCGGTGGAGAGAGATTTGTTTTCGCCCCACTCTGCTCCTCATTATATGCAGACTAAGGTCAAACTGGCGGTCACTACGGCTTACCAAACGTGCCAAATTCACAGTGTCGCGCTTTGGGAACAATTTGAATTGGTTGCTTTGAGCTGAAATTGAAAGTTGGAGTGAGAGATGGTCGATACCGTCCATGAATACATATAGGACAAGGCGAACCTTGGTCTAAACAGACTGATACTCTGCGCCGTGAATACTGTTAGCTGTACGACTATTTTCAGTGCTGAGGGATTACGTTAAAAACATGACTCGGACAGCCATGATTACAAGTCTCTTAAGATTTAAGTGGTATTTCTTAGTGAAGTCCGGCAATTTATAGTGACGAAGCCATTAAGCTTACAACTTGATTGCTCCTCACAAATGTGAACCAAAAACCTACGAAATACGCTATTGTATTTCTAACAGCAGCCGTAGACTAATTGCATAATAAGGGAGAAGCATTTCACGGTTGTTTACTAAACCAGTTTGATTATCGAATTTTACTAAATTCGCCTGTTAAAGAAAATAGTAAGACAGTGAAATGACAGGCGTACAGACAAACAGACTGACAGACTGACATATCCACACATTTCATGAAACAATAGACACAAACGTCATTTCAGAGTTACAACGCATCGATAATATAATTTATTCCGAAATGTACAGTCAGTACAGCGAGTGATACAGGTACTTTTAAGTGTATATAATGGGAGATGCAATTGTAGTACATACAGCTATATGTGAGAGTTATCAAATATCTGTATCTCAATAAAGTGGCATAAACTGATTTTACAGACATATAATGTTACCTTTTCCCACCATTACTACTATACTGGTATCGAATTTGATCAAACTAAGTAACCGTATATTGCCGAATAACTGTACACAAATTGAAATATTTCAATATTGTGTATGCAGAATATAATCATATAAGTACCTAAAGGTAAGGATCGATTTCTCAGGTCGATTACTTACACATTTAAATTTGCAGTATATGTTCTAGAAGTATTATTCTTTAATTCGCATTTCTTCTCATAATTTTGAGAGAATTAACAAAATAGAAATTTAGATGATTTTTTTTATTAGGAGTAACAAATCTGTAGAAGAAAAAGAATCAAGTCAATAAAACTTTATAATTAAACTTTTATATTTTCTATCTTAAGTTGACATCTAAAGTCACTTCAATGCTAAAAGCAAAATTGCTCACTATCTTACCACAAGTCCACGATATGACCTACTTCAGTAATGATCAAACGATGACTGAAAGTTGACACACACATGAAGGGATGGGACAAGGCTCTCTATATTCTCATCTTGAAACCAGCACTTCGTGTTAAGCTGCACTACTGCCAGACAATGACGCGCGTCATATTGAGAGGACGCCGGGTCATTATAAAACAATTCCTTACAAGCCGACATAACCCGACGTATATCATCCTCTCATTATCATTCCAGTTACCAGGAGAAACGTTTGTAGAGGGTCGTTCTCTAGGGAATATAGCTTTAATAAAATACTGAAGTTTTCCCTCTTTAAGATAATGTATTGTGTGATTAATTACCATTTACGTCACTGTTGTCGCGTTGAAAGTACACTTGATAATTATATACGCGTGGTTGTATATTTTTATCTCACCATGTTATTTCACGTCATTGATTATAACGGCTTTGAAGTGGCTGTAATTTTGGATCACTCTGTTCGTGGCTTATAAATAACTGGCGGTCCTTTATCAATTATTAACTATTTATTTTCAGGCATTTCTAGTGTATAATCATTGTATGTTCATGTATATATATATATATATATATATATATATATATATATATATATATATCTGTACAATAGGCATTATGTATATGGGCAATTTCGAAAAGAAGAAAAGTGATGGTAAGATTAATTCACCAGTTTCTTGGACGTATAGTAACTGATTAAAAATTGATTGGTGATATGCAAAAAGTTCAAATTGCCTGTGTCATTTTTTATCTTACGATATTAATTCTGTTCTTGTGGAATGGAGAAATATTCTGGGCATAATTTAGTGACATTTCCCTGATTACGTTCAGGTTATCTCCTTCATGTGCTGGTATAATGATTCATGTAAATACATCGTCAAGTCGTGTTTGTACTTTGGCAGCTAGAGTCAGAAGTTGCACAGGACGTGAACTGTTTGAGGGACAGTCAGAAACTTTTATGTTGTAGGATTTCTGGAAAAATCAACATTTTCTTGTTACACAATAGTAACGTTTAGATATTAGACGAAGATACATATGCTCATGTGCCCATGAATAGCTCTGGTTTCTATATTGTTCTCACTCAGCAATGGTTCGGCACGAATAATGTCGGAAATCTAACGCTTTCCTAAAAAGGTGTAACAACTGTATTGTCACTATATTGTAATAAAACCCGTTGTAACAACTGTACTGTCATCCCATATCCCCTTACCTTTTCCTCTTTGTAGTTGAAATAATGGGATGTATGATAAGATATAATGATACAATCTAAGGCATTGAAATTGATAATGAGGAATACAAGTTAGGACAGTGTGCTGATCATACTGAACCTCTCCTGGACGGTACAGATGAGAGTTTATATGCAGCTATTGAAACAATAGTTACAATTTATAATGTCAAGTTTGAAAATAAATATATACAAGACCAATGCCATATAAATTGGCTCAATGGCAGGCAGTGGACAAACATTATGTACAGATTTGAAGATTGAATCGTACAATGGGGAGTTTGAAGTACTGGGAATCAAATTCAGCCAAATCCTTGCTGATTTATGGGTGATTAATACAAGAAAAAGACTGGAAGACATAAACCGATTGTTGTATGGAGAAAAAGAATTTGACACTGTTTGCTAAAATTACTGCAAAAAAGTTAGTACATATTTTCAGCTCTTTGCCCAATCCCCCTAGTGACTTTATAAAAACCCTTGAACAAATATTTTTCAATTTCATTTGGAATGATAAAAAAGATAAAATAAAGAGACCAACTATGAAAGGTTAAAGACTGAAGGAGGTTTGGGTATGACTGACATTAAAGCATTTATTTATGCTCTCAAAGTATCTACCCTTAGGCTTTACTGTAAAAAAATACATACACAAATCCATGTAACATCCCCTATAAATATATTTTCAAATATTGAGCAAATATTGACCAATGATAACCCATTTTGGAAAGATGTTTTGCAAGCTTGGAATGTTTATTGTAAAAAGTTCAAAATTAAATGGGATAACATTGATCATATTCTTTCAGAACCACTATGGCTTAATCATAATTTTAAAAATCCATAGAATTTGAAAGATGTTAAACTTCTTGACTTTCAATACAGATTTTTGCACATAGTTTTTTATACTAAAAAAAGTAAATGTTTAGAATGAATCTTGTTTATTATTATTTGTGTAGTTTTTGTAAAGATTCTTCCGAAAGCATTTGTCATGTTTATTGGGAGTGTTGCGAGACCACACAATTCTGGCTTAAAGAGCCATCACGGATGTTGATGAAAATATCAAAATTTCTCCAAAAATCTATCTCCGTGAAATAAATACACTTAATTTTTCCCTAATTTTTCCAACTTAAAATAAGCCGAGAAATTGCATTAATTAGTAAAGGTGTTTTCCAGTCTAAATATAGATCCAGTCTATTATTTTCAAGCGCAAAGCATTATGGTCTAGCTCACACACCGTAAACAAAGACACGAAAGAATAAAAAAAAAATATGAGCAATGAAAGAAATCGAATATATATGTTTTTGATGGTTATTTATTTACCATTTCATTAAATTATGTATTTGCTACAGATATTGGAATAATTGTTTCACCCAACTAGGTATTTTGCTTGAATTTTATAATTAATGAGAGTAAAAATTTGTCATAATTTGCTGGTCTTATCTCAATAAAATGAATATTAAACAGGAAATAATTTGTATATTCTCAGGACATTAAGAAACATAGTTTGTAAAGCAATCGTCACATTCAGTAATGTGTGACAAGGGTACTTTGCAAATGCGACGCGTGAAGCACGTGCAGCATATGGGTTGTTATGGCGACTTGCGCTATAGACGAGCCTTCACGCTTCGGAAGCGCTTGCTGTTTGTGTAGTACGTATTACGCAAAAAAGGGGACTCTGTTTATATACGTCAGATACCCGTAGCGCGCGCTAGTCGAAGTGATACTTCTCTTTGAAACCAAATTGCAATACATTGTCGTGATATGAAAATTATTTAACATATGCCATGTTGTAGATAAAAAAATTCTCTGGCGAATGACGTTATAAGTATATTTTCCAAAAAATTGAAACACTAACATCCGTGATGGCTCTTTAATAATGTTTTACCACAAATGATTACATTTTCCAAATACTTGATTTGGTTTGTCACACTGCATAGAAACATTCTGGTGAATCAAATCAATTTAGCCAAAAGATATATAAATATATGCAATATTAAGAACACAATTCCAAAATTCAACAATTACAAAAAACACTAATACAGATATATTTCGTCGAAAAATGTTTTTCCTACAGAAACAATGAAACTGAAAAAAAATAATAAAAAGTGGAACTCACTCATCCACACCAGCACTGTATGCAGCTCTTTGCATACCATTATATTGTGCACTGTATTTAATATAATATTGATTTTGGGAACAATACAAAAAACACCTAAAAACACCAACAAAAAGTACTGTCACCATATTCTAATAAAACCCATTGTAATAAAACATAAGTGTACATGTCAGTCTAGAATTACATTATGTAACGATTTCAATTAACACTCTGTATACAGTTCGTGGTAAATGATGCACATGCTCAATGGTTTATTCAACCAAGTGAATGGTAAACATGAACACGGCACTGTGTACATCAAAGAGCGTAGGAATCATTACAGCAGGTGCGTTGTATGTGAGGAGAACAATGCGCCAGTAAGTGTACAGAAAATAGTGCAGGTAATTTAGCGGCGCGAAGATCATGTATTGATTGAACAGCGTGGTAAACAAGCATGTCCATCTCTCCTGTACCATGAGGTTTTCTTACATCACAAACGTGTTATTATAGAGATCCCCTGATTCAAGTGTTTCTCTTTTATTTGATTGTTTTGCAGATGGTAAATTAATTTTTTTATATACATGTATTAGCATGTACTGTAAAATCAGTGAGTATACTATTCTATAATAAATTACAGGCTATTTTATCATGGTATATGTTTCTTTCCAGATAATTCTTTTATCATTTCTAGCTCCTCTCTGTTCTAGGTTTGGTTTTCCTTCTTTATCTTCTTCTTCAGGATATACGCCATATTTGTCCTCCGTTTCTTGTCGTGGCACTTTCTGCAGAGGTCAGCTGAGCCTCGATCACCCAAAGCTTATCGTTCCCACACTCAGCACATATGTCCCTGGGACTGTTCATCGAGAAACTATAGCTTATATATAACCCTCCATTATTGATATTATCCAATGAGACTGCTCCGTCGATTGGACCTGCAAACCAAATATAAAGTAGCTTTTTCCTCGTTCAGTCATTAAATAATTCTGCTGACTATCGATGTTTAAGTTAACATTTATTAAAACATTGGATTTATTATTAAAATACAGACACGTATGGTATTATGCTGCGTGTATTAGGATATGGACGTTTCTTGTAATATTGACGACTAGGTTTGATACAACAAACATACAGATTCACCCTTTCAATGGACCATCTTGTTAGCCAATGAAACGTCCAAGAGATGTAAATATTTAGTTAACACGTTTAGGCATGTTGGGATTAGAGCTTTTTCTCCAATAACAGGTCGTGTTATATCTGACAGTATCGTTGGCTGCTCTTCACGAGAATACTGAAGCTTCAGGTACTTCAGTACATGTACACCTCTTGGATCCCTCTCGTCGGCATGTCTCCAAAGGCATGCCTTGTCAGAGGATTATCAGTGTTCTGTATGTCACAGAGAAAGTAGACCTTGTATCTTACCAATTACTGTCCCCAAAGCATACTGAATGTTTAGCTACGTCCTAAGCACTAAGTCTACGGGAAGGAAACTTCATTTAGTGTGACCCAAGCAAGACATACAGAGGTTAATATCTCTTAAATTCTTGAATAACAACTCCTGTTGCAGATTATAACTGTCCTAACAAAACATGAACATAGAGTTATAAGCTTACCGAGACTAATCATGGATAATTTGTTGTCCATCGAATGGTTAGCGGGTTATCAATGTTCTTGTTTTCAGGATAGGTATGACAATAGATCTAGTACTTTACCAAGACTAGTCATGAAGCACTTTGTTTATTGGTTCTCCACGGTGTTACATGAGGATACTGAGCCGTCAGTATTTACTATTTAAGAAAGATAATTCATGTTTCACTCTGCTGATAGAGTCAATCCGGAAGTATTTTTCTATTCCTAACTTTCTCCAATAAAGAACACTAGTTAGCTGTTTTTCGGAATAGAAGAGGATGTTCCCATAATGATTTATAACCAGTTAGTAGTGCATGTTCAAGGTTTCTCGTATTTTACTAGGAAAGTGTTATTTCATTCCTGCGTACCGAGTCGACTAATTACAAATCACCGTACTGATACTCTGTCCTGACGTGTGTGAAGACAAGCAATCGATAACGGGGTCTTGCTCTACTTACATCACCTGTAACACTTAACACTGTAGTGAGTGTTCCTTGATCCTTATATTAACTCTCATGGATTCACATTACCAACACATGTCACCTGTTCGATTGATTCCAACTATTACGAAATCAATGCAACCTTCAACAAAGGATTAACCTCGCAATTATACTTCTATAACTATCTTTTATTTGGGAAAAACTTGCCCTGAGATAGTTGCGTGAATCGTGTCAAGGTTATTCGATTAATGTTTGATGAGACCAGCGAGTCTCTAATTATCTGTCTGTATTCTGTCTATACTATCCCTGATGAGATCCCACGTCCTGTGAGCGTTACGTATATACGGCCAGCGCAAGTCAGCTCAGATCTACGCAATACCTAAATAATTTGTTACAATTCTCAAAACAAATATTCAAAGCCTGACCATTTACAGTGTACAAGTTCTGTAGAGACGATGAAAGATTCAGTTTCATTTCGTATCCATTTAATCTCGTTCTGAGGTCTTTGATGAAGAGTTCTTGTGTAATTTACGACAGTGTAACGACCGTTGTCTCGGCACTAGCACTGGATATGACAGACCTCCTCGTTCATAGTGGCTTTACAAGATGAAAGATGCTTACAAGAGGGTGAATCAAAGCCAGGCAAGAGTTCCTTCTTTCATCATAGATCAGGAGCTGCCATTTTGAAACAGCGCATATCCGTCTGAAATCCCGCGAGACCTTTTGAGATCCGAGGCCGCATAATCGTAACTGCATGAGCGTTTGAGTAAGTGAGGCGAAACTAGATAGGGGCTTCTACATTAGCTGTTATACAACGCTTCCTTCAATCTCAACTCAACATTAGTTTTCGATTTTAAGCTCACTGCACGCAACTTTACTCTTGTGACGTAAATGAAATGGCATGTGATGGAATACAAACTACCTTATTAAAGGTCTTGCATTTAGAATCAATACCAGGCTTAGCTTTTGTACAAGATAATAGAGGCTGTATTGTATTGCCTGGATCATCTGATATTGACATAACTTTTTACATTCTAAATCAGATCTGTATGGTTTGATTTGAATGAAAACTTCGAGATAAGTTTAGCAATTTCGAAACAATTTTATTTGGATGTAAACTATGGAAGAAACAACTCTTGCACCAACAACATTTTTGGAATATTCAAGTAAAAAAATGTTCTGAAAATATCATTTCTCTTTTATATATTATCTTTTGTTTCGGATTTGCTCTCTCTCATCACTGTTATAAAGGGTGCCATTACGAACGCCAGGAGCAATGCCGAGAATACAAAACGTTTACTATCTTGAACATCTACCAGCTGAATGAGCCCCCATATCAGTAAGCTGTGGATGTTGTGGAGCTTACGAAGTTATTCACAGTCATCTACCTTCCTCCTCATCTTGAGTCTGGAATTGCAGGGAGGAGGGTAAGGTACACGAGCTGTCATAGAGCGATGACCAAATTCCTGGTATTAACGAATCTGTGACATCGAGCCACCGCGTTTACGTTTGACCTATATGATCACTGACCTTGGGCGGAGATTAGAGGCCAATAACTTTGATCAACTAGCTAACTCCCTCCAAATATTGAAGTCAGGAGCTTAATTATATCATCATCATGCGACGATATTCACCCGTGTCCATTGTTCATCCTGCACAGCACGTGAAACATTATAAACACGGTGATACACTCCGTGATAAGTACATTGTCCGTTCTCAAATGTTGAATAAATTCTTAATTTATTTGTTCAAAACACTCTTGTCACTCTTGTTAAACTATACGTTTCAACTCAAATGTTAACAAGTTATTTCTCGGCTCTTAATTTGTATTATATCCTTCGTTAATATTAAAGAACTGTTGAGAATGTTAGCAAAAGTAAAATTGCAAAAAAAACATCTCATTAAAGATCTACAACTGATTACTCCCCGAACCCTAAATAAACAGGGAAATCAATATGATAAGTAAAGATAAGTAAACAGAGCGCATTATTTTCCAGCGCAAACCACTCTTATCCACTCGCACACTGACGACAAAAGAAAGATAAAGTTTACAAAACATGTATCCATTACACTGCCTATGTTCACTCAATACTTCCATTTGGGCCGCGCGATTTATTTCCCGACGTTTCTTTCCTGAGGTTGTCAATCGCATAGTCTCGGATATCATTCATTGTTATTGTATTCTGTGTCCTAAATCGCAAAGTACGCATGTAAAGAAACCCCGTATAATGACATCACATTTAACGACGAGCGCCTACCGTGACGTCAGATATCCTTGAAACCAAGTTATGTAGACGTGATACGACAATTATTTGTGATATCTCATGTTGTTGAAAATGTTTTACTAGCAATTGATATTATTCATATACGTACATATGATAAGTTTGTACTAGAAACACTAACATACTAAATGGCTAAAGCTAAAATATTTATGCTATTATTTCCAGTTTTTATCATTTTACTATATAGTTTTCAAGCTACACTGGAATTCTCAAACCATCGTCATGTTTCTTATAATGACCGTTTCTTCCTAAAAAAGTGGCGACGAGAGACTCGCAACCACAACTCTTGAATGTTATACAAGCGTAGTAACAAGAGCCCTGACAGAGTCTTATATTATTCGATAGTGGTACGATTGTGGAACCCTGAAACTGTCTTCAATACTCGATAGTGGTATGATTTTGGAGCTGTGACAGTCTATATAATCGATACAGGTATGATTTTGGAGCTCTGACATATTCTATAATGGTATGATTTGGATCACACACTTTGGTCTTCTGTCTGATTTAAGCTTGACCACAACTCAAGCATACGTCTTGTATGAATCTTATATAACTTGATAGTGGATCGAGTCATGGATCGCTGTTGAGCTTCCTCTTCTCTTGGTCCGTCTTCCCCCGTATCCTGGTCCGTCTTCCCCCGTATCCTGGTCCGTCTTCCCTCGTCTTCTAGTCCGTCTTCCCTCGTCTCCTGGTCCGTCTTCCCTCGTATCCTGGTCCGTCTTCCCCCGCATCCTGGTCCGTCTTCCCTCGTCTTCTAGTCTTCCCTCGTCTCCTGGTCCGTCTTCCCTCGTCTCCTGGTCCGTCTTCCCCCATCTCCTGGTCCGCCTTCCCTCGACGACATGTGTATATCAGATAAGGTTGTCGCCTCCCATGAGAGTGAGGTAGTGTACATCAGCCCAGACTGGAAGCGTCTCTCCATGAATAGGGATTATGGTAATTGTATCAGCTCGTCTTGGTTTCCAGTGGCAGTACGTTTCCATTACTGTCTCTTATTGCTAAGTTACTGGCGTGTTATGCTTGTGAGATGTTCTGGAAATTCACGACAGATGAGTTAGGTAACCAATCTTAGGTGAAACATATGAATGCTAGAACGGCAATAATGTTCAAGTATTTCTATGCTGTCAAATATGCCGTTATTCTATGTACTACACTCAACCGCAAAAGAAACGTCGCCATACAAAATACAAGATATTTCAATCAACGATTGATATACGACTGAGGCAGAGTTACATCATGTGCTCAGAAGTGAACTAAACTAAATTTGAATTTTCAAAACATTATCTGTTCTTATAAAGCTCTAGTGACGTCACTCTATTGTCTCACCAGGGTCTTCAGGGAATTGAACAGATTTGTTCCTCGTCCATAATTTATATGGTTGCAGTCATGAACACAACTTCCAAACGCAAGGCATAACTCTTGCCAGTCTGCATTACTGGCTGATTTAACCCTTGCGGTATTTCCCTCGCTTTGTTGTGTAAAGATAGTGAATCGCTGCACTAGAAATTCATAGCGGGCCTGGATTTCTAAACACAGATTTCTTAAGGAAATACTGCAAGGCCTAAATCAGCCAGTAATGGAGACTGGCAAGAGTTATGCCTTGCATTGGGAAGTTGTTATGAACATAACAAAACATCTTAATTCCATTTATAGAGGCTGGACATTGTATTGTGATGTAATTCTTAACTCTTAAATATATATAGCTACTTTTAACAAAGTAGGTTTGTTTGAATTTTTAACTCATCAGGCCTGAAAGGCCCGATGGGATTTTGGCATGGCATGGCGTCCGGCGTCCGTCCGTCCGTAAACTTTTCGCTTTTTCGACTTCTTCTCCAGAACCAATGACTCCACAGAGCTGAAATTCTATGTGCAGACTCCTTGGTCAATGGGGATTCTAAATTGTAGATTTCGTGACCCCGTGACCCCAAATGGGGTCACAGGGGTCACATCCTTAAAAACCTATTTTCATCTTCTTCTCCAGTTCCAAAAGGTCTAGAGAACTGAAAAGTTGTGTGCAGACTCCTTGGCCAATGGGGATTCTAAATTGTAGATTTCGTGACCCCGTGACCCCAAATGGTGTCACAGGGGTCACATCCTTAAAAACCTATTTTCATCTTCTTCTCCAGTTCCAAAAGGTCTAGAGAGCTGAAAAGTTGTGTACAGACTCCTTTTGTCATAGGGATTCTTAATTGTAGATTTGGAGACCCTGGCCTTGGACCCCAAATAAAGGCCTCTCAGGCCATGACCTAAAAACCTATTTTCATCTTCTCCAGAACAAATGTACCTAGAAGGCTGTAATATTGTGTGCAGACTCTTTAGCTAATGGGGATTCTAAATTGTAGATTTGGAGACCCTGGGGCCCCAAATAAAAGCCTCACAGGCAAGACCTAAACATATATTTTCTTCTTCTCCTCCAAAACAAAGAGACCTAGAAGGCTGTAATATTGTGTGCATACTCTTTAGCCGATGGGGATTCTAAATTGTAGATATGTTGACATATGTTGAATAGGGGCCTCAAGCCATGACCTAAAAATCGTTTTCAGTCTTCATCATTAAACAATATAAACTCTTTGGGCTACAGAGCCCATGGCTCTACTTTTAAATAATAACACACACTTATACACACTTGGTCTAATCCAATAAAATTGTTTACGATATAGCATAAAAAGACACTCGTCTTCAATGACGTTATAACCTTGACTTTTACAATATTTACAATTTCGTTCTACCCTTGGAATGCTATTCTATCTACCAATTTCAATCATAAGGCGATGTGTAGTGTACGAAGTTGTGTAACCAATGTTCTATCACTAGGATTTCTTAACTGATCTAAATACATTTCATATCCAAAATTTACTTTAATATGTTTATAAAGAAATAATTTACCATTTGACTCTAAACCAGGTCTCCAATTTTGAGTATAAATATCAATAAGACGCTGCTTGGTTAATTTAAAAAAAAATCATCTTTAACATTTGGAAATTCCCAGACATGTCCAAAAACCAAGTTCATACAATGAAATTCGTATACCATCCAACCAAGATTTGAATCCACAATTCAAATATACCTTAATGACCCTTAATATACAGTTTTGACTGTGTAATGACTTAAACCATTAACGTAACACACGAATATACATATTGATATACAAAGGGTATCTCCCAAGTTCTCTAGATACAGCGGCAGTTGAGGATTTGGAATTGAATTGCAAAATACGTCGGCAAAAGTTTAGATGAATTCTCTCGAATTCGGTACATTTTGCAATTCCCCACTATTCACAACCATACAGCATAGTAGACGTGACAAAAGTATCTAAGAGTTCACACATGGTTTTCAACGAAATATTATACCTACTAACATTTTAAACAACAAATTCATAGCTTTAAGAATTTTGCCTGCTATGGTTTTATGTGCTTGTGTAGAGGTGCCTGTGAATGTTAACACAATGCCAATATAGTTGAATTGTTTTACAACCTCAAGTTGGGATGCGTTGTAGAACCACTTCTCCCCTTGTCGAATCTTTCTTCCCCTACGAAAAATACAATTTTTAGTTTTCTCTACATTATCTTATAGGCCCCAGTCCGTTCAATAAAATGTTTGATGTAGTCTAACAACAATCCGGCGTCGATATTCTCCTGTAATGCAGTTTCAAGATCTTCAAGGAAGAGAGACAAGAGAATAGGTGACATTACCTCCCCTTGTTTTATACGCAGGGATATCTCTCCATTATGTTTCACGCATGATTTCACACAGTCATACATGGATACGATGATTGTCCACAGTCTACCTTCTACCTTAACCTATGCTAAAAGTTTACAGGACATTCCTGAAGATTCCCGATTCTTGGCAGCGATCATAAGTAACCAACCTTTTATACTCCCTCTGCATCCGGTATGTTTAGCTCATCTTACCATCCTTATCAACATGTATCCTGTTTCTAGAAGCTTGGTAACAAAGCCGTTTTCGACTGACGAAACATCTTTATTGCTCGAGTAATAATTCATGTCGTTTCAATGATTAATGTTCAGCCTATAACTCCTGGTGACTCGATGCTGGTGCAATCTGGGGCTAGTTCAATCTCACACCAAGAGAAGACAACTCTTCTCATCTTTAAACGCGAGATCGAGATCAGTAATTGATTAAATAAAACCCACATGTCAAGTAAGTGTAATTGGTAGTCGGAATGTGACTGAGCTGTGCCAATGCGTCACAGGAGTTGATTATCTATGAACAAAACATGATGATTTTTGGAGCACAAGAATATATTGGTAACTTATACTATAATTACTTCATACAAATTACATAACATTATCGACATCGGTGTAACGAATGCCCTTTGCAAATCCACTTGCTGGTGATCACCCGAGAACCTGCTAAGATTGGCACATTAGCCACTTTCTGTAGGGAAATATTTAAACATTTATCGCACTGTTACTGAAGTGAGCCATTTTCTGAAAATTGATCGGTGTCTTCATGGCACTAGTCTGCAGAGGTCGATCGATTTAGTTTCCAGGTAGTTTTCCTGTTCTTTGTGAGTTGACTGAGGAATAGCTTCACACATCGAGATGGCTGTCCTATGTCCTATTAGGGACTTATTGGGGTTTCCCTCTGTCATCTGGTGACACGTGTGCCACAAAGCTCCTCCGCTTTCAAATGTAGAGCTTTTAAGGTAATCAATTATTCACACGCTTTGTTCCATGCAGGGATGTTTTGGTGCATGCGACATGTCGAGTTCGTGCGATTGTGCCGATGAATGATTAATACTGTCTATTTGCAGGAACCTAGAAGAGGAGTACATAGAATACGCCACGAGGATAGAGAGGGAGGCGTCCTTGTCGGAACTCAGCGACTCGGGGTGTTCACTGTGTCCAATATGCAATAAGTCGGAGATAAGACTGAACGAGGATGGATCACGGGAGGGCCCCAACGTGTGTGTAGACTGCGAGAAAGTAACGTGCCCTGATTGCGGACAAATAAACACCAGCATCACCACCAAGGTACGTGAAACATCATGGCGGTCTGCATACATGGATATGCTCTGCACCAGATGTCGGCATGTTATAGGCTGTGTGTGCTCGGACCAGGTTATGTTATCGTATGAAGTGTTGATGTGGTACGATTATAATTAGCTATTATATGCATTTCATTGCACACCAAGTACAACAGGCAAGAACGCATCTGTTGAAGGGAGAACCACTCCGGTCTTCGTTCTTACTGTTTCGTATGTCGGTCCCTGGGGAGTTGGCTCTGGTTTCGCTTAGCATAATGCCCCTGTTTGCTCGCTACTAACAGACAACAACACGATCCTGGAGTGTACTATATCCCTATCAACAGACATAGCAATCCTAGTAGTTGATGTCGATGCTGTCATTTCTGCACAATGGAAAACCTCTAGACTTGAAATATCGATCGTGTAAACCGCTATGTGAAACAGAAAAAAAATCACCATGATAGTCACTGCACGTGTAACTGAGTGCACGTGTTGCGACAGATGTCCATAAGAATTCACCCTATTTGAATTTGACTCCGTTTCTAGTTTAAATCGAATTAGAACGTGATCACGGAAAAGAAATGCAATGCTCACCAATGACATGTTAGAGAATTAGACAGAAACGTTCTGAAGATAACGATTGAAGAAATACATTGAATTCGATATCAGTGCCAAGCTATTGTAACTTGAATATGACTTTACGCTAGTAATATATAGGCCTATTCCGAACTATACGCTAGTAATATATAGGCCTATTCCGAACTATACGCTAGTAATATATAGGCCTATTCCGAACCTTACGCTAGTAATATATAGGCCTATTCCGAACCTTACGCTAGTAATATATAGGCCTATTCCGAACTATACGCTAGTAATATATAGGCCTATTCCGAACTATACGCTAGTAATATATAGGCCTATTCCGAATTATACGCTAGTAATATATAGGCCTATTCCGAAAAACCTCATCTCAACAATACTAGGATTATCAGAAACGAAAACATTTATCTAGTAAACAATGAAACAGAATTCTTTCAAATACTATGCAAGTGTTACATAAACGGGGAGATTGAACGTTGTTCGCCATCATTAGCACAGAAGCGCCTGTTAGATTGAGAGAAAGTCCTAAATACTCACCTTGTCACGACGGACATAATACGAGTTTTTCGGGAATTAAATTACCTTAGATATCGTAAACTTCAACAATAATTACACAAACACATACAATAAACTAACTTCGCGCTTATTAAGGGTTACGAAGAAAACGTTATTCCTTATATACTATTCGTGGTTTCTGCCATTCTTGAAGTATCTTTTCTGCTGAATTAATTATATTAATACGACTATCGACTTTGGGCCGCGGTATAATGTTACTTTGCGATATTACAAACTCAAAATCATTGACCACCATAAGAATCTGAAGAGCGTATATGTACTTTACATGGTACTGGATCAAGTTCTTAATATTTCACAATTAGACTCCTTCTTGGGATATGACACTAGTAATTAGATATATATGATCACTGCATTTGATTAAACGTGCTTGCCTGGCCTTGGTTCGGGTTAAACGCCTTATAGTCAGATGCCAATGGAACAGGTATTCCAGATCTGAATATAAGACTAGAGAGATGCCATTTAGGGATAAAATATGTTCCAAATATACTCGGGAAATCTACAGTGTTATAGGTATCGACCTAACGGAGCTCAGACTAATTTATTTAAAGATATCTTATTTCGAAAGGTCAACGTTACATACAGAAGTTGGATAAATGTTGTTCAGGTGCCCTCATGTCCTTATATCAGGTAGGTAAGGTTGGTCAGAGGCAGTGACTACGATACACGCGTACATTACGTATGCCAGTCTGTGAACCATGTTCACAAGTGCAATAACCATTCTGGTGGTTTCATATTCACATTTACTGTTCAAAGAAGCAAAATATTAATTCAACATTGACATTGAAATTGATATTGAAGCACTGACTGGATGCCAAATCAATAAGGTTGATATACAATATATACTATTTCCTTAGCTTCCTATTGGACAGTGTCACATTATCGCCTAACAGAATGGCCAGTAGTAAGTGGCTCCGTGCAATATCCAGTATATAAGACCATATATTGTCTGGGTTGAGATGGTCTATTAATGTATTATATTAGCAATGGCGCCAAGATGAAGTATTTGGCATCCGACTAAACAAGCCATGCCTCACTTGGATCGATAAACCATGGCCAACTGTTTGTTTAAACCAGCTAGAATATCTACTCCTGCATGAATATCAATATGTTTTCCTTTGACCGCAACGGTTATGTTCCAACAAAGGAGTGGCCCACAGAACGGTAGGAATGATCACAGCAGTGTATCGACGTGGTTCTGTCCGTCCACTGCCAAACTACGGCTGCTTACTGCCGATTGGACCAAATCTGAAAACATAAATCTTGTCTTCATACTCTCCGGAATTGTTTATATCAACTTCATGTAGAAATCAATATGTACGTGTTTATCCTCCGTGTTTAGATGGCAGTATTTTCAGTTAAGTTGTTCTATGTTTTAAGTCACGTTCTCTGTAAAGTAGGTTTGGAATAATTTACATTAATGTCGAGAAATAGTATATGACCGCGAAAGGGAACGTCACATTGTGGAAAGCAGCATTCGTTGGAATCAAGGTATGAGTTTAGATTGGAAGGACATTCCTCCAGACGAAACAATAGAGCTCTATGAGGATGTCTGGACTCAAGTTGGGTTTCACAATGAGTAAGCTAATGTTATCAGAACAAGGCAAGTCGATTCAATGGCGTCCAGCGCATTCATTCAAGCCATATGTCTGCCCGTCACAGAAGTACTCGATCGTTCTGGTTGTAAACCAATGTGCTTGGTCGTCAATACATGTACCTCCGACTTTGTCAGATGATATTCAAATCACATTTCAACCTATTTCTCCAATTTATCCAGGGAATTCGTCAATTTTACATGCAATTCTTTTCAAAAGGGGGCTGGGGGATAAGGAATAAATATTATCTTGGTTTACCCGGGCCCAAAGTTACTATTAACATGTATTTGCCAGGTACCCAGTTAAACTGTGGTGTACGCAAGGACACATCTCAAGTCTCTTGGTCAAAATGACACCACAAATCACAAAACATTATCATTGATTGTTAATGTTAGAATTGAACTTTCAAAAGGTGTTTTCTTTCGAACTATTTAAAAACAATTAAATATGTAAATGCTGATGGGAACGAGGTATCAAATGTCAGTTTTTGGTATTGATTCAACAAGCTGCAGCTTGTCCCCGAAGCTGATTGGAGGGTTTTGGATTTATAGTTGTATTAAACATTTGCTGAGAGTTTAGCGCTTTTAATAACGAGGATATCGGTACAAATCTCCAGATTCGTTTATCATTATCAATCTCACTCAGGTTACCATGACAACCAAACCTCTGAAGAACAACAAATCATTCCAAGACACGGAAACGCTCATGCACGTGGTATGGAAAGTCCTTTTCAGTAAACGAACATGAGTTAGGCACTAACACAATTTCATATTTGTATAAGATTCCAGTTTTTTATATTAATATTTCATATACATTAGTTATCAACCGTGATATCAGGTTTCTACAGTCAGGTGGACAGATGGAGGACGTCGCATAGAGCTTCCTGGTGATTTGAAGGTCATTACTTTTGATACATGACTACGAATGATATTAACATTACTTTCTGAACGAGGGTGTATGTGGCTTTTACTATTATCACTCACTAATTCCAAGATTCAACCATCAATTGATGCTTCGACAAGGCAGTTCACAAAACATTAATCCCACAGAACGTTTTTGTTAGTGTCAGTCAAGGAAATTTCAAACCGATAAGGATGTTACTGCGAACAATCATAGCACTGGCTCTGTCTGTCGTCTCCAGTAATAACTCGCTGCGGATGTTGAATTGACATTGAGGAAATTAGAAGGGGTCTTGAAATTATAGCCAGGGATGTGACAGTGTGATATTAGATTTGCCAGTATAAATGGTCTGGCTATCTAGATGGGACAGTGTTCATATTGATCAAGGTGGCCAGGTTTCACGGCGCATCACCTTAACCCGTTTAGTTCCAAGGCGACCAGCCTGCTGTCCTCAGAAAGAGAAGTAGTAATTGTATACTGGGAGTTGTTCCTCTGTCAGCCCTCATCCTATTTAAAACCTTACTGAGGATCCGCCTTCTACATCGATTTATCCATGTTCTTTTCCCGGACTCTTATCAAACTAACTAGCAGGCCGGGGTTCAAAACCATGTGTGCCCTGGAAAATTAATCTTGTTCTGTGTGTTGTATGAAGGCATGGCGAAATCGGTTTTATGTCTATTGATTACTGCTAAATACGTTTCTGTCCATTTTACGTTCGTTTTTTTAACCACAGAGGTCATTAAGGTCAAATGAGTGATGCTGTACTCAATTTAACGTATGCTACAATATATGTTAGCTTGAACAGTTTCTTTGTGCTTTTTTAATGAGGATATGTGATTTGTGATGTCCGGAACATATATATAATGCATTTGGATGACGACGCTACACCCATCTGAAATTCATTTCTCAGTGAACAGTGAACTCTCCTCTTAAACACGTGTTGATACAGTGTTGACCTAGGATAATACGCACTCCGAAAACTCCTGTTGATCTTACCTTCGTAACGTTTGGTAAAAACGTCGAAATGATCACAACAATAATTTTTATTCCAATTGTGTATTCTGCACAAGTTGTATTAATTTCATTTACGGACATTTCAGTGAAACATTAGTTTTTGGGGTTTACTCACACTTATTTAACTCTAACAAAGTGAAAGAATGAAGCAGTAGGATTTCATGAAGGATTCCGTAAAAATGAATTTCTCTCGATGAACTAATAATGAGTAACTTCTGGCCATATTCTGATGTAAAATGAAAAGGGAACTAATTATTCATATGAATTCAAGTGAGGATAACGAACGGAATCACGAAATAGTGTTATATCGCAACAATTGATCAAGAATTGTTCTAATCTATTTACGTAGTTTACCCTCAAACCCCTTAGGTATATTAGTAAGCGTCCACAATAAACACTGTATGATAACTCTGTATACTTCGTGTTGAACATAGCGGGATAGCCGGATATGGCTATTCCTCACAGGACATTACACAAACACTCGAGTAGGACGAGGTGAGGGTTGGTTCCTACAGTACTGTAAACTGTTTGTGGAACTACACGTAGCCTGCAGGCACCCTGTCCGACTGTGTATCTCTCTGCAACAGATAGCCACTGGTCCGAGTGGACGGTTTATCTGTGTCCACTCTAAGTTTTTGTTGATTGTCCCGCGTCTATTGTTTTACTGTGTACACTCTCAGTTGCGAATCCAGAGAGGGTTCAGAGGTTTCGGCGATATTTCTACAAATTTTAAATCAATGCGTTACATTCATTATTTGTTGATATAACAAGTTTTGTTTTGTCACACATTTGATTAACGTTTAAATTTGTATACAGGATTTGTAAAATAATGTTTACTCAAATTCACAATTGATTTGCTACATACAATGTAAAATATGTACTTCAACATTCCAGTTGTTAATTGACCCTTCTAGAAAAGGTAGGGACAATGTTAATAATGGATACTGCTATCTGATTGATAGTGAGTTGTTGTTAATGTGTGCTACTTGGTTGTTCAACAAAATAATGTATACGTTTTGTATTTTATTGCATTACTCAAATTAAACAGTTAGGTCTTAATTATGTTTCAAAAGTACTATTGTAATTACAAAACATTTACCCAATTTAACCAAATGAACTCATTCCAGAAACATATTGAACCATTTCTGCACTTCCATCTATCATAACTATCTCTTATAACCACATTACAGCTAATATCAGTGGTAAGGGAATACTCACTGGGTATTTACCATAGAACCTGTCCATAGTCAACCCAGCACAGGGCAATACCAGCCAGTATAACACTATTTACTTGCTTTATTATATTACCATAACTACTTTGGTATTGACGCGAGCCTGGTAATTTCGCGACGAACCATTAATGAAGTTAATGGCGGGTGTCATAACAGTATGGACTGGTTACTTTTCAATGAGACGCTGCGCTGACCTTCTCGAACTTCTTATGAAGCATAATACGTGGGCTTACACAGCGTACAATGATGTCTTCAATATGATTCACTTGAACACTTATTATTGACTGGTTTCCGTCTGTCCCGAGACGTAATGTAGGGCTTTCGTCTCTTGTTAGTGGAGAGCTTTGTAGTTTTGAGTCACATTTGAATCATCGACGTTACCTCATGGCGCGGTCTCACTTGGATGGAATTGTGAAATACTCAACATTCAGACGCGTTGTCGTACATTGTATCAGAATGAAGAAGTACTGTAAATGCAGTTTTCGGGCATCGTCCTCTTGTTAACATAGTCTGGTTTTCGTTCTGTATAGACATAGAGTTTATCATTGTGGTAGTAGATCTTTTCTTGCAGGTCATCTTGCTCCTTCGGTGTATTTTTATCCGTGTCACTACTAAATACCCTACTCGGAAATGCAATCTGGGTATTAAGGCGTTTACTGATTAAAATGCTACGAGGGCACATGATGCACAAATACTTATTAAGGAAGTGTTTTGAGGCGAACATATTATAAGCGCAGGAAGAATGAAACAAGTTAATTGTTAATGACGGTGTCGTGTTCTGAAGACATGCGTATATTAAACGTAGACCGTGTTTGGGATTTATAACATTGAAAGGATATATATCGCTGGCGAAGAATATGATAGACTCCCCAAACCACCAACTGGTTGTACTCAGCCAGTACTCAGAGCTGCTCACAAAGTCTACCATCCATTGGAATACCAAAGTACCTGCCAGATCTAATGGCTAATTTATGTGAACTTCAGCGGTACTATGCAATTCTAAATGTATTTATGGTTAAAGTAGTGAGATGAAACTCAGGTTGGAAGACATTCTTAAACACGGAGTAGGTAAAGTATTTACGACTTTTATCATGCCATATCATAGGACTATCTTAGTATGTAGCAAACCTCTGAAATAAAGGAAGAATCGCCAACAACGTGTTGTCCTTCCCAGATGTGGTCAAACCATGCATGTAAGCTTAATGAAGAAATGTTATGCGTGCCACTGTGTATTGTATACACAACATTGTATATGGGCCAGAGGCCTTAAGTACAAATAAACTATCTTAATAAATTTGACTTTGACACCCAATTTGGCTTCACGTTGCATTGCAATGGGACATTCGTATTGAAATATTATCAAATAAACAGCTGTGTTAAGGTATATTGACTGTAAACTCATGTCATGTTGTCATCACCACGTGCCCGATGCATCTCAGTAGGTATTACCACAGCCCTTCACATGGGCAGTTATTCACCTTCCTCAATAAAAACGAAAGTCAAACATGCCACTCGTCATATTGGTCAATATAGATTCCCGATAGAAGCTTAATTATACTTTGTGGAAGTCATTACTGTACCCATAAGCAGCGCTGTATACACGCGATATAACAACATATTGGTCATTAGAGTCCGGTTTCTACAAGAATCGATGTTGGCACGCCATATTAAACCTGCTGAATTGGTTACTTCTGATAATCAGAACAGCAGAGCGGTCAAAAGAGCGCCGTGTTGCTATCGCCCTTGAAGGGTACAGACTCTGATATAGCAGTGTATCAACAGTGTATGACCAGTGCTTAAATCAACTGATGTGATCGCGGATTGATTGTGAACATTTATTGACGAAACTTACTATGAATAGCGTTCAAACAACCGCACGAGTAGAATACACTGACAGTCTGAAGGTCAACAGGTGACATTTGTTGCTGGTTTGGTTTAAAAGGGACAACCAGGTGACAGTGGCGGAACAATTGGGACTGGATATAGAGAATCTCACTCAATTGTCTTCTGATATCAAATATATCTACATAAGTTGATAAAGGTGTTCAATATCCGAAGATTGCTGATGATATTTGACATATATTAAGGAGTGTTGATATAATTGATATCAGAAGACAAGTGGGTGAGATTCTATTTATTTCAAAAATCAGACTTCATTACTTTTAATGAAAATGCACACGTGTGAACACAACACTGCCATGCAGGGATGTCATTTCACTGTTGCGTCATCATGTTTATGTCGTCATGACATCGTGCTGTCATCATGTTTTTGATGTCATAGCATTGTGAGTCATAACTATATTATTTAAAGCATTGTGATATCATGTGGTTTGCGCATTGTGCAAAATCTACTGTCAAAATGATAACACCTACGAGCTATCGCTCAATCTCACAAAAACATTATCTCATGTGGAACACAATTTTGGATGATAAAGGGGATTGAATGTCTTTTGCAGATTTGTTTGTATCTTGGTTAAAGCCCATCCCTACATTTTAGTTGTTAGCGCCCGACCTCCGCCTTGAAATTGTCCGCCTATGGTTGGGAGTTCGATTGTGACAGCCAGGGGACAGTTAGGGGTTTGATTGATGATGATGGGTAATTACCATTTCAACCCAGGAACAAAGCATCCTGATTGTATCTCACAAAGCAGGTAAATGCCCAGCAGTGTCCGATATCAAGCTCTTTACACTGCCTGAATAGGACAATATAACATACAGATGTTGTGTATATATTTGATAACACACCTTTGATTTGTCCCTGAATGTTTAACAGAGCAAGGTTGTTATTGAATAAGTATTCCAGTCTCTGAACATGTTTTATACGCAATCAGTTTTGGATGTCACAATGGTAATATCGTGATGGTAATGTTTAATTGAAGAATTAGGTAAATTTGTTTCATGTAATATTATCCAACATGTATCTAAGCACACTAACTCGATATGTAAATTTTACATGTGTGAAGAAAATGAAGTTTGAAAGTTTCTTCTGTAGCGCACCGGCCTCATGAAATCGTTTTGTCATAGACGAGCATGTGCAAAAACTGATTTAAGTTTTGTCATGACCTTCTACTGCAATATACAAAGCTATTTTCTAACTGTGTATCCATCATATCAGTGATATTTATATTCAAAGTATTATGATTTTCAATCAACTCATGTTAACAAGTCTCTATAAAGACAGTTATGAAGCCATTTGGATATCATAAATAATATTTAAAATACGGTCACGCTCTTTTTGACTAAGAAAACTAATAAGCTTTTATAATGAGATAAAAAATAGAATCATTATTTTTTCATAACTGCGATATGGATTTTCTTGCACTAATGAGCTACTCAATCGATTTATATTACTCATATTAAAAAGTTTTCTGACCTTTGTGAAGAAGATAGTATTGATTTCTTTATGTTTATGTACAATGTACAAAAATTAACAAATGGATGTGTTTCTGCAGGCCCCAGAATGGGTGTGTGTGGTTTGTGAAAAGCGCCGGAAGTTGATAATGAGCACAGGACTCTGGTACCATGGTTACCACCCAGATACCGACCTGCCGCTAGAACGAGAGTTGGATGACCAGGACGAAAGAGAGGTAACTACATCATCCGTAACGTTTCGAATGTACTGCTCCGCTGTTGCACTAATCTCTGTGCTATGCATTAAAGCTACACTAGCACTAGGCTTATTTGTGTTCTCTTCAAAACAAAGCGTATATGGTTTGCTGTAGCGGTCTATGTACATATACAAGATTCATTAGAAGCAATATGCAGCTTCATTTACTACATGTCAGTTCTTGAAATACTTTGTATTCTTTCGATTGCGTTGGTCAGTCTGATTAAAATCGACTCTATTCTGAGGAATACAAGTTGCAAGATAGTACATCCATCGGGTACGAAATGATATGGCTTATCACACGATCTTATAACTGCCCGTATACTATATATATAGGCATGTGTTCTGACGCAAGATCATGCAGCCAGTCATGTGACTTTCAACAAAAGCTTTCGGTGCGAGAAACTCTGGGCAAGTATTTCCAGGCAGTCAACCATTCCATACAATTAGGAAAGTGTAAACGAATGATTCCTAAATGTTTTTGAAATGGTAATAATTTAAAACGCTATAATGCGATTGGTCCGCTAACTGGCCACGGAACATTCGCCCATATAGAGGGTCTTCAGACCCTGGGAAGAGGAACATATTAATTATGGAATCAGTTGATATCCCTTACATACAATAATGTGCAACTTTTATTCCTTGATACAGGTTAGGTTTTGATCAAACTGGTACAAATGTGTTTGTATTCCTAAATTAAAGTTTTGCAATTTAAGTTTTCTCATTTTACGTAACTTCTTTTGTTATTTTTAATTTATTCCAAATACTTTATGCTGTAATCTTTTTCCTTTCATTGTTAAGTAATAATAGTTATAGAGATCTTTTATCTATTCCTCTACAACTCAGCACGGCTGTTTTACGCCGACTCAGGATTTAATGGACAGATTCGTGGAGGCAGAGAGAGCTCTAATGCAGCAGGCATACTGCTCCCCTCTCTGTCTCTACCCCACCTTGTGGACGGCAAGTAGACCATCCTTAATGTGGCCTTTCCCTTACATTGATCCAGTCCTCTCTTTGACGTTCATAATTGACAATGATGACCCTTTGTGTGCCTTTCCATTGACGTGTGGTCGTTGTCATTCCTGAAGTGGTACGTTAATGACGACCCTATCGTTACATCAGTCAATTACCTCGATCTTTGTTGTTTTGTAACTTTGACGTTGAAGCCCTTCTGTGGTCTTATACATTGTGCAAACATATATCATATATTTCTTAACTGATATATCTTTTCCTGATTTTCGATATTTCTCTTTTCCTAAACATTAACGTTAATTATGACACTGTCTTATTCTTGACCATGACCGCTTAACCTTGAACTTTGTTTTTCTCAAACTTTGTCATTGATGATAATATTATATTTGGACCATGCCCATTTCATATTCACACCTGTCAGTAACGTTAAGACTTGTATTGATAAATAAAAGACTTTGACAGACCTTTCGTAATGGACCTTTAGTTTTTACTAAACTTACTTTACTTAACTAAATAGTGTAGACCCATATCTAAATGAACTTAGATCGACTGTCCTATATTATGGTGATATAGTGACGGTATAACCTAATAAAAAACCTGTAGATCTAAATTTATTTGGATTAGTGACGACCCTAGATAGCCTTGACTGTTGATATTGATCTTTTCGTGATATTCCCTATTATCTTGACTTTATCTCGTTCCAAACTTTGACGTTGAATATAATCCTTGATAAGATATTTAGAGATTGTCCCAGTCTTTCCCAAAATTCGACATTTGGTGTTTCGTAATTTGATCTCAGCCATAATCATATCTTGCCCTTTCTAAGAGTTATGCCAGTAACCTCGTTCAACCTTTTGGAGCTAGGTCATTTGATCTTGAATTTTCATCATCTATGCCTTATTCTAAACCGTTGCCATTGATGATTGAATCCTTATTCCCTTGGTCAGTAGGTTGAACTTTGACCCATAGTCTCTTTTCACCATCATATTGTTCCTTTCTGATTTTGACGACGGTTTTCCTAATGCCAAATTGAAAAAATGTTGAAAGCCATTTGCCCAATATTGACCACTTCGATGTTTTTGTATATAAAGTACCTGGAACAACTTGTGAAATGTATCTTCAATTACACACGTCAATCTCCGAAGATCTGCCCCTAACTATAAGGTTGTTAGCGTGTCGATCCCGAATGCCCCGAGTCATCTGCCCTACTCTCCAACCCTGCTGATGACTTACCCTGGCAGTATGTGGGTCACTGTCTCTATCGTGAAGTCGCCATGCTAAATGATGCTACTCCTTCTCGGATCCCCAGGAAGAGGTTCTTGTCATTGATGGATGTAATCCTTGCATGTATTCATTGATACTAGTTTGTTAACATTAAAGATTCAAAATGACTTTTTCAAGAAATATTATGCTCATTAAGAATTAAGTACCCGACATCTCTTTACTTGATCGCTGGTAGACTGGTGTTACTATAGTTCTACACCAATTCACACGCTTTACTCTGTTTCAAAACAAAGGATAACAAATTTCATTATTTCATGCTTTATAGTTTCGATTCCTCAGACCATATCAAAACTATAAAACAAAATCAACTTTTATTTTATCATTGAATCAGTTTTCAAGAACAAGTATCAGAGACAAAGTTGTTTCTCTCCATGGCCAGTTTTTATATAAGGAATCTGGAAGAGATAACTGCTTTGTTAAAACTACAAACTACACACGCTATAACCTTCAGACCGTCTATACCATTCCGCACTTAGAACTCACCCCTTGCCTGTTGTCTTACAGCCTCCAGAACTACAGGGCTTCGAAATACCGGAAGTAGAGGGCGCTGCAGCTTTGCCCCTCGGTTACCCTGAAAACCAGGTAACCCAAGGCCCCTCCCCATCGTTCATGGATGGGTCCAGGGGGATGGATCAGAGTGGACACAGTCGGGGGTCACGCATGGACAGTTCTGCAGACTCACTAAGCCTAAGAGATTCCTCAATCAGCTCATTTGAAATTATCCCGGCGAAACCCTCACGATTTAAAGGTGAGTGTTGAGTAGGCGGGCATGCTTGTGTTGGATATGTATTTGGCTCTGTCCTCAAAGCTTCAAGTGGAATACATTTTGACGAACGCGCAGGGCATAATTTTGATAATTTTTCTCAAAGTGTTTATACTGTTGATTTTTTAAACATTAATATCAACTCATTTACCTGTAAAGATTAATCTTCTGTTCTTTTCTCTTCCTTCTTTTCGCATTATTTGTTTGCACAACATGTTTACTTACCTTTTGAAAATTACACAAGAAATAGATAATTGTTCTGCGACGCTTTTTTGCTGAAGAGGATCACTCACCAGTTCTGACACGAAGTTTGTCTTCTGGTCAAGGGGAGATAACTGCAAACAGTCAAATCTCCCACTCCCGTGATCAGTCCAGATCATGTATCAGTAGAAACTCGTGTTGAAGCTTGAAGCTGTGAGGATGAGCGGATATGTACCAGCTATGACTGTATATTTCTACATTTCTGTCAAAACCCATTGCATTCCGTAATAAAATACTTAACTAGTGCTAATTTATACTAAGAATTTTGAAAAAATATTTTTGTTAGCAGAGTGAGGAGTATTTATTTTCAAATTGTCATTAAATTAAGCTATACTTCTGCCGTCAGAAAAGATGAATTCTAAGCTTGGAACAAAATGACGAAGAGTAAAAAACGTTTGACTAATTTACTCCTCTTATATGTAGTGTTTAGATAAAGTAACAGCAACTCGAATGAACTCCTATGAAAGTTCGCATTGTGCGGATGTCAGTATAAAGGGAACTCAGTCAATCACCTTTTCTCTCCTTCATATGTGTATTGACGTAGACAAATATTGCGACCATAACTTGCTTAGGGTATGAAAACACGAACAGATGCTGGATGCAACGGGTTTTGGCAGAAAGTGTGCTTAAATGAAACACTGAGACGCTCATAAACATATTGAAGTTATTTTTCTTCTTTAAAATCTAATTCAAATTAAAAAGAAATATTGAAATTTGAAGTTGTTTATCCAAATTATTGTAATCAAATACTTGTGTGCGTCTTGATGTTTCAAATGTACTGCCTTTTTCGGTGTTGTTTATTTTTGGCGAAAGAGGTGATGTTTGGTTTACAGAAATGTTAGTTTTCTCATTCAAAACCTACATCTATATGATTACTTCGATCACGTGACACCATTCGTGACGAGGATCTTCTCAAGCCACTCCGGCCCTGTTCCTAAATGGCCCTTAGCTAGTTTTAATTCTGATTCCACTTTCGGCAGTCGATCCTAGTTTTACGTCAACCCGGAAGAACCAATCGATGTAGAGTCCTCTCACAGTTAGCCAATGTAACGCAACCCATGTCTCAGCTCTCTCTATCTCTCAACCTCTCTCCATCAGTATGTGCAGATATAGTGCACTTTACAAGCCGGTCAGGGTAATCGTAGAGGTTTGCCAATCTCTTTAACTGATGACTGCTTTTAATTAGAAGTGCTCCTTCTGTGGATAAAGCATTTGGTTGAGGACAAGATTTACAAATTATACTAATGAAAAATCGACATTTCTCAAAGCAATTTCCAAACTTTTAAAGATAAATTATTTAAATATTTAATATTGCAATTTCCAAAATGTATTTAAAGGAATTTACTCATCCAGAAATGTGGACGGAATGAGAACATAAATACAATCCTTATAAAGAAATATATACAGCGAAGGATGCATAGTTGTTGTTAACGTGTACGGCACTAAAATGGTTTCTTTATACACAGGGGCAAAATAAACGATAGTTTTACCATATTTACAACACAGTCAAACACAAAACATTTCTGCCGGATAAAGTCGATTTTGAACGTCTATGGTGAGGGTATATCTCGTAGAGAGATATAAACAATTTCATTCATGAGAGTATGATACCTAATATTTTATATCTGTTCAAACACAGATGACGTGCTTTATAGGGGCTTTTGGATATAATTGGTAATTAGGGTAACATGTTCTGTTTGTGTATAATGTTAGTATAAGATGATTTTGGCAAGTCTTTGACTGTGTTGACGCATCACTACTGTAGGACGTCAGATCATAAAACAAAGAAAAAAAAACTCATTTGGCTCTCCTTTTTCGTCCAGTTAAGGAAATTCAAAAACGACGATTTCTTAAAATGTGCGTTTCTCAGAAAGATTGCTTTGAAATGTTTAATTTCGTTAAGTTGGCTTCGGGAAACATGATGTAACTCGATTTCGATAGTATGTATCGCTTTTGGATTGAAATATATTGTATTTTGTATGGTATCGTTTCCTTTGCGGTTGAGTGAAGTACAGAGAATAACTTTTGCTGAAAAGCTGTGTATAAAAAAATATAACTTGTGGAGGTTATGAAATAAAGATGTGGTGACAACGTGACCCGAAAGAGGTCACGGCCTAAAAACCTATTTTCGTCTTCTTCTCCAGAACCACTGACTCTAAAGAGCTGAAAATTTGTGTACAGATATGTCCTGGTGGGCTACAGATCTAAGGGCTTTAATGTTAACAGAAACGCTGACTAACTGTTCTCGCAAGCGCTTACTTACCGAGTGACGTCACGTCAACGTAGTATTTAGTATCCTATAGCTAGCACTAGCACTAGAATAGTTCACATGTAAATCTATGTCTTCAAGCATGGACATACGGTGGTTTCATATGGAAAATATACAATCAGACGTACCTTATTTGTTTACGAACTATTTACAAGAGAAAATAATGAGTTGAGGAATATTGATCGTGTGAGAAAATGGCGCTGAAGAATTTGATACTACTTACCTGCTACTTAGTCGATATATAGTCGTCCTGATATGGTCTTCTGGCGAAATAAACCATATTTATCTTCTCATCTTTCTCTTTGCCTTATTAGGGGTGCTTTTGACTGTAATGGGGCCATGCGGTGAATATTTTCTATATAGATGGTTTTTTATTGTTTGTTTGCTTTTCTTCGCGCTGTGCTGTTTACAAGCTTTGTTTGCATGGCTTAAAAGACCTATGTTGACGTTCATCATCTCTAATTGGCTATGTACTAGTGTCATGGCAACTTTCATTAGCAACTTACAGTCACGAGTGGCAACATATTTTCAATTTAATTCCTTCTTTTATTTCAGAAAAACTTTTAAAAAATAAAAAATGTAGGTGAAATTAATTACAGATTTATTTGAGTTTTTAAAATCAGCATCTGCCAACATTAAATGTACATGAATGAAAGAAACTGCAAACACTGACAATAAACAATTCTGGATATAAAGAGTATGTCAGATAAATCAGAGATTCTGAGAAGAGTATGTCGATATGTATATTTTATGCATATATAATGAAATTTTCTTCTGAAAATGTAACTCGTGGAGTAGCTAAAAAACCAGCACGATATGTGAATCATCAATGAAATAAGCAGCACATGTTGAAAACGGGTAATATTTAATCTTAATGAAGTAAATATTTTGTGTATCTTAATGAAATATATATTTATTTTCTTTTTATTTTCCTTGGAAAGCAACTCGTGACTATAAGCCTACCATGCCCTTGTTCATATACACGATATATACTATACATTTCTAAATCAAATTCATATTTATTCTATGATGTCATTATAGAAACTAGAACTACGATATTTATTTTATAGGATACTCAGTGTCCATCACTTATATGTAGTTTACCACGCATGTATCTTGTATAGCACATCATTTCTTTAGTTTGGATATGTTTCTTCCATTTTGAAACCATTACTGAATGTGCATGAGAAATCGAGGTAAGACCTTGTAGACCCTTTAAGAGAATTAATGGAACCTTTTTCATATGTCAATCATTAATTGAGTCATTTCGCAATGTTCATCTTAAAGCAAAATTTGAAATCGAATTTGTTACCTTGATAACATGGTTTCCTGAAAACACAATATTTGCGATTTAACTCGATATATAAAAAATAATATCAAATTATGTTTTATGTTTACCGCAACCAATATCACATATTTTCTGTAAAAGGTATGTAATTCTGTGAATGGTAAGAATTCATTGCCTCAATTAAGTTGCAGTTCTAACGCATAATTTTGTTAAGCTAGCGCGATCGTTAGAGTTCAAACTGAATGCATTTATGTTTATTTGAATTTACATTAAGCAATTCTTGCATCTCTCTATTTCTTCTTATTTTCCCACGTTTTTTCTCTCTCTCTTTTTGTTTGTATTTGTATTGAAAACCTTTACCCTAGCTCTACATTCACCACTGAACTGCTCTCTCGTTTTCTTGAAATTATCATTATTTGTTTTAAACTACATCAAGCTTGGAAATTGATACTTTATTAAATGGTCCTATATCAAATTATCAATGATATTATTTTGTAGTCTCTGAATATTAATTTGTAGATTGCCTTAATTAATTAAGGGTTTCTTTCGTAAATACGCTCGTGTTATGAATTGACGATATATCCTTAGCAGTTAAGCATAGTATTTTATCAAACAATCTCTTTAATTGAAAAACCTCTCTCCTTCTATATCTTCGCCTCTACCTTTATCGACCTCTGCCCCGCAAAACGTGATCATTGATTAAGTTTCTGCCTCGCTGCTCAAGCTTCATACCTTTGGTAAAAATAATCAATTTTCGACTTTACGACTGTCCCCGAGGTTTTGAATGAGAAACACTATTCATGTAGACGAGATGTGTGTAACCAAACGGAATAGCTCCTGTACTCTGCACATGGCTTGGCGCTGTTGTGGTGTGCTTATTTACTTGTAAACTACGCTGTAAGGGTTCTTCATCGAACACAATAGACATTGTTTAACTTCAATACGAATAGAGTTAGTTATCGTTGAAATATTACAATATAGAATCTTTTTTTTTTAGAAAAAAACCGATATAAATGAGAGGTATTTTCTCATATTAGTTTTCTCTAACAGTGTTGTTAACATTATTCTATATAAAGTGAATGTACAACAGTGGACTAAAGGTTAATGCAGGATCCTTTCAGAAATAGCATAATGTTAATAGAAAATGTAATAAATCACCGAGGTCATACATGCTGTGAATGCTGTTCGATAAACAAGCTTGGTAGATGAAAGAGAAAGTGTGTAGTAATACCAGGGCGCTTCCCCCGCTCGTGTGTGAGCATTTTGACTCGTCTCTTCTTGGCTGTTTCAGGTACGGGCGGAGTAACGACTAAGAGCGACTCGGACGAATACTCCGACTACGAGATGGAAGACATATCCGAGAAGCCTCGTTCTGAGGGGACCAACACCGATGATGCGGCGGACGACTTCTCCTCTATGAGCACGTCAATGAGCACCGTAAGTAATGGCGACAGGGGGCCAAGGCCTCGGAGGAAACACAGACCTAAGTCTCTTAATCTCTCTCGGTCTCACAGTCTGACGTCATCAGACGAGGAAGGAGACGGGGATCAGTCAGAATTAGGCACGAACCAAGACTCGGAAGAAGTAAGAAGCATGCGGAGTGACGACACTGATGCAGCGTTTGATTTGGGCATGCAAGCTATCCCGGAAATACCCGACAGGGACCATCCTCCACCTCTACAAGGCTTAGCGGTTGGCGACGCCAATGAGAAAGGGTTGAGTAGTCCGACACCACCTCGCAGTCCAAGCTGGAGGGAAGGTCTTGATAGTCCGCCATTTTCTCCACGTAGGAAGGACTCCTACCCGGGTAAAAGACGAGGATCACCAGTATCTCCAAAGGACAAGAGACACCATTTTACGTACAGTGATCTCTCCCCGCCCTCACGACAGCTTTCTCTTGATGAATTATATAATGAAGGCCCTGGATCAGATCCTGCACAACATAGCATGTTAATGGCACAAAAACCATCCCCAATGTCACCAGAAGAGATAAAGAAATCTCTTGTTACAACGTTAGGAGAACCTTTAACCTTTGAAATGACTCCCAGGGAGAAGAAGCCTGCCCCTGCCCCACCACCGCCTGTGCAACTGTTCGAGGATACTGACAGTTTGTCCGACAGTGCCCCAGTGATGGATCTTGCCACTTATGCTGCTACCATTGCCAGCAGTACAGCCAGTCTGACCTCAATGAGCGTGTCTCCAACCAATCTGCGTGTCAAGACCTCCAATTACGACACAGAAGTATCACCAGAATCCATGGACAGCACAGAGTCACCATCTTCACCAGTATCTCCTGGTTACTATGATAACGCAACTCCGCCGGAAGAGGAAGTAGAACTTGCGGATCCTTCCACAAAGTCTATAGATTACCAAGGTAGTAAGCGGCAGAAGGCGAGACCTCCGACTACAGATTGGTCCCCGGTGATAGACCTGTCGCCCATCCTCGACGTGTCCCCTTCAGTGGAAGAGGCAGAACAGGAGGACATGTTGGCGAAACAGATGGAGGAACTGGAGAGACAGAGGTCCCGGGAGGAGGAACAGGAGGAGGCGGATGAGGAGGCAGAGGATCTATTGTGTGCTGAAGGGGCTGCAGCAGTGATCAGACCGCTGGATGCGGAGGAAGACGAGTTCACTTACACAGGGCTAAAGAGGTATAACATCATGGAAGATATCAGCAGGATCGAGGAAAACGGTAAACGCGGTGATCGTAATAATCCAAGAGGGGATGAAAATGGTAATGGTGAGTTCGATGGAGACGAATCAGCTTCTAAAGATGAGTTCCCGTTGCTATCATGTACAAGTCTTGCCCAGCCTCTTCCGGCTTCGAGAACAACTATAAGCTATTCTAAATCGGGTGACAGTGGACCAAAGGTGGTCAGTTCTTCTCGCCCTCCGGTAGAAAATAGTACAACTAGTGAGATTAGAAAAATTAGCGAGGATCTCCAGAACATAATCAAAACAGGTGCGGCAAATGTGAAACCAATACCTCCTCCAAAACCTCGTCGCAAGCTCCCCGATCCTTCAGCAGAGGTTGAAATACCTCCAAAACCACCCACAAAACCTATTCCACCACAAAAGCCAAGTCCAGCGACTGTGAGTACTTTAGTAGATAAAAGTTTTTCGAGTTCTCAGGAATCGATCAAAAGCACAAGCACATCAAGTGGTAAAACACTGCCAAGGCAGGATTCTGCTGAACGACGGAAAGCAAAAGATCTCAAAGCTAAACCCAACCCTATTCTCATCCAGCACATTGAGGCGGAAGAGCAATCAGTCTCGCCTCAGTATAGAGTCCTCGACTCACCTCCAACGCCCGAGCAGAAGACATCAATGAAACGCGAGTTCTCTGAAAGCACATCAGTGTCCCCCTCCTCCTCCCCCGACCACGAGCTGTACACATTCCCCTCCCCCGTGACTCCTCCAGATTCAGACTCTTCCCCTCCCAAGCCCCACTCCCCCTCCTCTACCGGGACAGACCTGGATGAGGAACTAGTGGGACAGAAGGGACCCATCAGGACAATCTCGTACGGAAGTAACCTCAGTGACTTGTGCAACCATAACGTGTTGGAGATGGAGGAAGTGTCTGATGCAGGGGAGGTAACCCCTGCAGCAGTTCCGCCTCCGGTAGAACCGGATACTCTTTCCGAGGAAGCAGGAGCCGAGGCTAAGGTGGTCGAGGAGGAACAGCCTCGACAGAGTATCCGTGATAAGTTAAAGTATTTTGAGGAGGTAAAGACCGACCTCAACTCTCAGCACCGTAGTCACGTGGTCAGTGTGCTTTATCTTTGTCTTGTCTTGTTTTTCTTGAATGACTTGTTGCAATTAATGTTCCTTAAGTCTATTCCAATAATTAGTACCTTTAAAGTGAAACTATGATAACTCTCTGCATCTAAAATGATAATTGGTAAGATAAACAATTCTAAACAAAGCAAGTTATGATAACATAGTTTTATAAAAAATAAATAATACACGATGTCAAGCACTATCCTGCCCTCGTTAGTCAGCCGAAAATGTGTTTGAACCACAAAGAAAACTTTAAAAAATGTTAATGGTCTAGCCATCAATGCCATTCGAAATTAGTCAGGTATATACACAACTTCCCTATTCTAAATGTAATCTCCAAGATCAATATGAAAATCACACATACAAAAAGATTTGGAAGTGCTATAGCAACCTAGCCACAAGTAGTTTCCTCCGATAATTTTAGAAACCATCATCATTATCTTCAAAGCCCCGGCTTTTTACATTAGTTTGTTCATGCATGTATCCAAGACAAAATCAGCAACGGGTTGTTGGAAAGAAAATAAAATCAATACCGCATCTTGGAGAATATGGCCATCAATTTCAAGGGGAATTGCTTGGCTTGAGGATAATATTCACTGCCGTCGGCAATCCCCTTTTTGTATTTCACAAGGAAAACAGTTTGGTTCGGCCTGGGTCCGTGTTGGCTACCTCGTAGTGCAGACTATCCCTAGACACCTGGCAGTTTCCTCGCCCTTCCCCAGCAACTATACAACCAACAACTGACAGTTTGTATGGAGAAGATGCAGACCACTGGTGATACTACCAGTCAGCTGCTGGTGATATTACCAGTGCAGATAATTGTAGTGAAGGCAGATTGTCCCGTGTTCTCTCCAACGTGTCTACATGTCGTGAAGACGGTCTTGGCGACATTTCCCTCTCCCAGACATCAACTAGATTAAATTGTAGATTCTTCGCCCTTGCAAGAAAGAGGTCATATCAAATAAACCTTGAAATCAAATTAATATTGATTTGTTTTACAACTGGAAGTAAACGTAATCAAAAGATCCATTTGGTTTTTATCAGTGTTTGTGATGAGACCGTGCAGGGTTGACTGTTCTCCCAGGCTACAAGGTGCTGTTCCTTCTCTGGTTATTTACTTCCTTATGTGTTTCCTTCATGTGGAGCTATCGATCACAACGATGCCTCTCAGCAATGAGGAATTCGAGTTAGGATGTGTTTAAATGTCCATCGTCTCATTATGCATGCCCTACTTTACTGCAAGTGTCAGTTCAAGTGGATGGATGATGTTTAGAGAGTGTGCTACGTTAAGGACATAATAGCTGGATTAGGCCCATGTTGCTTTCCCTGGACGTTTAAGTTTAAACATCTGGATGAATTGGTTGCTTCCTTCCCCTGTGATCTGTGTTCTTTCAAGCTACAGTCCCGCACTCTGCTAATTCCGCTGCATGTTATGTCGCCCTCCCTCTGGTGTGTGAAGGAGAGTAGTTTACGGTTTAACACCCATGGTGGCTGTCATGCTCCATGCCATTTAACTGCCGAGTAATATTGATGTTTAAATGCGATGAAAGCTGGTCCAAAGATTTCTTGTCAGATGTCAGAATGTAAATGCGATTTGCCTTTAATGTGCAATATTGGCCCTTTCGCCGATGAAAATATTCCCTCTCAGTAATCGCATCAGGTAGTGTTTGCCGTTCTCTCGTTTCCATGCCGATTTCTCCACCAGTAATCACATATGACACGCAACAATGGGAACAGGTCACCAGGTACTTGATTGTTCCTCTTTGATTGTTGTCATGACGTCACTTTCTTCAAAGGATTTATTCTGGCGTTAATACCGCCATGAAGTCAATGCAATCATACACGACACGTTGGTGTCATGTTCCGTGCAGAGTGCTGATATTAACGGTATATAGAGCTTTATATCTGTCCGTTTCTGTTGCCGGACGTGTAGTAAGACCTCACGCACCGCTCCCAGCGCTGCTTCTATAAACAGACGAATGTTACATAGTGAGGTCAACACTGACGTCATAATTAACCCCTACGGACAAACGTTGGCCCAAGGCTGTTATTTCACTTCTCGGAGGTAAAAGAGTTTACCAAGTTGTGCCCGTCTGAAACCGAAACTGCCTGTGTCTACAAGTTAGTGAAGCGCTGAATGTCTATTGATCCGGTTATCGAGATGGTGCATATGTAGCTTTATATAGCCATTCTCCGGCTTTGTCGGTCACACCCAGGCGCAGCTAGTCTCTACATACACAACCAATTCGGTGTTGTATGAAAACCGCGACTGACGTAGTGTGAGAAAGTGTAACAAGCTTTGCGTCCTCAATCACTGTGTACGTGTAGATGGTGATGGTTAGGCTGACTGCAGAGGACGGTAAAGCTGTGAGTGTCTTCCTGGTACTTTTGTCTTGTTTGGTTCCCTGCTGTAGTCATGTCAAAGTGCCGCACTATGTGCCCGTTACTTCTCTCATCACATATAGACGCTTTACCTCATCACACTTTTTAATATTCTATCTTTCCTCCTCATCCACTCTTTCTATCTCTCTCACTCTATCCAGATGCTTGCATGTACAGTGATAAACTAAATCACCCTTCGCAAGCACTAGTTATATAGCTGGCACTTACGTATAAACAATGTCCTTGTTTTGACGATTGGTGTATATTCAATCTGAATCAAGTGTCCATTTTAGTATCAGCCATGTATCTATTCTCAATACCGCTTTCTGTATGTGGTTAATTGTACATTAGAATGTATATGATCTGTAGGGACTATTCAATAATGTAAAATTGTATTTGTACATCAAACAATATTTTAGAGATATTTTGTAATTACCAATAGAGGTTGCGATTTTATTGAGACTATGATGTGAATGAATTTGAATGATTACAGATAGCTGCACGTCCCAAAGAACCTCCCAAGATCGAACCAAAACCAAAAGAGCTCAAGAAAGAACCCAAAGAGAAAAAAGATCCCAAAAAGATTCGCCGGAAATTGCCACCGATTCCCACAAACGAAGAGCCAGTTCTGACTCCAAAAGCCAAATTAAAGGGCGCTAAACAGGTTCCAGCAAAGCCGCGTCCAGAACCGCAAAAACCTCCGAAACCACCAAAACCTACCCCAGAGACTCGCAAATACTCGTCCCAAAGTGATGATTCCATGAATGAAGAGGATCTCGAAGTGGCAAGGATCAACAGGATGCCTGAGAAGAAGGTGCTGTCGAGTGTTGGTAAAGCCAAGAGCTTCGATATAAACGAGCAAATGCTTCAGGAGAAGAAGGAAGCGTTGGTTTCCTCACAGATCAGACTGCAGAGAGCTAGCTCTCTTGGAACTGGAATTCTTCCCAAGGACGAAACTGATGCAATAATTGACTCATTGATAAACATCTACGGAATCCCTTGTACCGAGGCCATGAAGTCGCTAAAGAAGCGTCTTCAAGAAGAGCTCAGACGAGTGACACTTGACAGAAAGCGGAAGTTGGAAGAATTGGAAGAGATACGGGCTCTACAGATGCAAATTGGAGCTTTGAAACTTGAAACAGAGTTGATACAGAGACAGGCTTTCCTTGCAAGGAATGGTAAGCTCTCCCCGGCTGCCGTTCAGCTGGAACAAGATGCGAGAAAGAGAGGAATGTCTCCCTCTACGTCATTGACCCCACGGTCATCTCCCCAGGTAACACCAAGAAGACAGAGACACAAACGCCAGTCATCCGATCCTATGATTGCCAAATTTAGTCCTATCAAAGAGGACAAAGATATCGAAGCAGACTTTCAGGCTAAGATGAGTGATAGCGCGGATGCAAGACATAGTAAATATTCAACGGATGATAGCTCACAGTCAGGCCTCAGTGACTCAGAAAGTACACGGTCCGAACCTGTCTCGAATTCGAGATATAAAAAGATCAAACCTTCTGCTTATGCAAGAATGTTTTACACTGGAAAAGCAAATTCGAATGAAAGATTGCCACCTGACAATGCACAGTTCAATGGACAAGTGCCTATGTCGGTAAGTAGGTCTGAATCTCAACTCACCGGAAGTTCAAGGTCAGGATCGCGGTCAGGTTCGAGGACGCCTACGTACTACTCTGACGATGATGAAGAGAAAATTAAAGAGGAGAAGAAAGCTCGTCTGCAGTACGAAATAGACAAACGCAAGAGACAATTAGAAGAGACTGCTAGGTTAAAGACCGAGCTGCTCAAATTAGCCCGTGCTAGACAATCAATGGCTCATAGTTACGACGATATACCGGGCCGGTACGGTTCATCTCCCTATGGTCCACAGAGACCGATACCAACTGGCATAATCAGACCCCTGGACGATGAGTCCCGCTATGAACGAGACGAGATAGACGCCTACAGGGACCCTGATGGGAGACGGTCAGGGTACCACTCCAACTACAGCTCCACCGAGTACTTAGCTCACAAACAGGAGACGTCACGCAGGCACCGTTCCGATGACGCCCACATCTACCAGAACTACAGTGAGATTGCAGACCAGACCTTCTCGCCCCCGTCTACCCTCCCTCGCAGAATGGACTCCTACCCGTCAGTTGCAAATCGCGAGTCTAACGTCCAAGTCTCCTCGCGGGACGCCCGGCTGTCCAGTAGTGTTACCCTCCCGGACATGTACTCCAACAGAGCCGATTTAGAATTTGTTCCCAGCAGAGACCCAGTTTCTTTCAGCACTTTTTCGGACGCGGAGAGTCCACAGAGTGATTATACCCCGGCTATGCCGCTGCTTGATGACGTCACAGCCAAGTCCAGGAAGATCATCCACGATATAGGCACAGGAAGCAGACCCGTGTCGGCCGAGTTCAACTTCGGAGGGGTGGAAGGTAGGAAGGCACCAGTTCACTCCCAGGGACCGTGTCAAATGTTTTCTATGTCATTTTTCTCAAAATCATTTTACTGCACATTATCTTTCTGGATTAAGAAGTTTACTTAACATAACTGTATCAATAATGAATGACAGAATATGGATGGAACTAAATGTCCATGCTAAAGTAACAAGAAACGAAGAACATGGTGGTTTTCAATAGGTTCAAGCCTATCTATGTTCATGAAAATATTATTCAGACATATATGCAAACTCACGAAACATGGTTCATTCTACTTTTAATAAATTCTTAGAATTTACTCAAGAAGTAAC
Organism: Gibbula magus; assembly: GCA_936450465.1. NCBI lineage: Eukaryota > Metazoa > Mollusca > Gastropoda > Trochida > Trochidae > Gibbula > Gibbula magus. The sequence goes on along the minus strand of OW388296.1, from coordinate 73,111,580 downwards.
TACTTTATGTTAAAAGACATTCGAGTTCATCTATATTAGACCGTGAGCATTATCATTACTCATCAGATGCACATGCGGTTTACATTTGTACATACAGTTTCATCAATATACTGCCATTAATTATTGTACATAAATGAATAATTTATATAGTGCTGTAACATATGTATATGTTCATACATATAGTTCTATCACGTTAAGTTAAAGTGTGTAGTTATTTCATGTTCCAACACGTAATGTTCATTTGTAAAGTTCTATCACGTAATTTCAATGTGTAAAGCTCCACCACGTAACGTTCATGCATATAGTTCGGTCACGTAATGTTCATGCATATAGTTCACTGAGTGTTCATGATGTAGTTTCATCATATAATACAGTATAGGTTGTCAGTAGAGTCATGTACAGCTGCATGTAGATTCGTGTATAGGTTGTCAGTAGAATCATGTATAGGTTGTCAGTAGAATCGTGTATAGGTTGTCAGTAGAATCGTGTATAGGTTGCCAGTAGATGTATATGTTGTCAGTAGATTCATGAATAGGTTGTCAGTAAAGCCTGGCATAGGTTGTCAATATAGTGCCAGTAGATATATAGATTGTCAGTAGAATCATATATAGGTTGTCAGTAGAATCACGTATAGGTTGTCAGTAGAATCATGTATAAGTTGTCATTAGATTCATGTATAGGTTGTCAGTAGAATCATGTATAAGTTGAGTTGTCAGTAGAATCATGTATAGGTTGTCAATAGATTCATATATAGGTTGTCAGTAGATTCATGTATAGGTTGTCAGTAAAGCCTTGCATAGGTTGTCAATAGAGTGCCAGTAGATATATAGGTTGTCAGTAGAGTCATATATAGGTTGTTAGTAGAATCACGTATAGGATGTCAGTAGAGTCATATATAGGTTGTCAGTAGAATCATGTATAGGTTGTCAGTAGAATCACGTATAGGTTGTCAATAGTTTCATGTATAGGTTGTCAGTAGAATCATGTATAGGTTTTCAGTAGAGTCATATAAAGGTTATCAGTAGAATCATGTATAGGTTGTCAGTAGAATCATGTATAGGTTGTCAATAGATTCATGTATAGGTTGTCAGTAGAATTATATATAGGTTGTCAGTAAAGCCTTGCATAGATTGCCAGTAGATATATAGGTTGTCAGTAGAATCATGTATAAGTTGTCAGTAGAATCATGTATAAGTTGTCAGTAGAAGCATGCATAGGTTGCAAGTAGAGTCACATATAGATTGTCAGTAGAATCAATACGTCATGTAGCAGTGATATACTATAGGTAGAGGTTCGAATCTGCATGACTTGTTTGATTTCCACTAGTCATGTATGAGGTCGTGTGTCGTGCAGACCTGATGAATGCCGTGTATAGAACCGAGAGTGACAACAGCGTGGATGCGGACGAGCCAATCATGAAGCACATGACAGAAGGGGGCGTGACCATTCTCAAGCAGCTCGACAGAAAACGAAAGGTAAATGATTTGAAAACAAATGATATGAATGAGGCGACTTTGTCATGAAATGTGATGCAATAGTCCTCATTCAGAGTTGCAGCAAACGTGATTAATAAATGTGGCTCAAACATTCACCATTACAATTATATTTACAGCAAGTCTGAAGCATCTCGTTCTATAGAGACCTTCTTCAATATATGCGTAATGAGATACAATGAATAAAATGCTAAGCAAACTTAGCGAAATAGCTTTGCAGGTTCAGATTCAGACCCAGATGAGAACTTGTTACATCAAAAACGATCAGGATGATACAAAAATTAAATTCCATATATATTATACGCATGACACAACATTGTGTCATTTATATTGGTATCAATCATGTCTTAAGTGTTTCAATGTTTTACATATAAATGCAAATGTTTCATTTCCCGAGAAGCCCCTGCCCCCAGAGCCTATTAAGTACAACTTCCCGACGAAACGGATCCTGGTGACCAGGGACCCTAAGGATCGATGTGTGACAGGTAGGAAAGGTATGCGCTCCGCTTGTAGTAAGCAAAACATATTTGGTGTTGTGTCAACGTTGTGTCGTGTACAGTGTAGACGTTGTGTTGTGTACAGTGTAGACGTTGTGTTGTGTCAGTACAGTGATATATTCGTGGTAAATCTAATACGATGTAATATCTTGAACAATTTATATCCTAAACATATGAACTCATCATTGTGGTAAATGATTACGATGTTGTCAGAACACGAGTATGTAGACAGTTGTTACAATTTGTCTCTAAATGGTGCTCTAAAGCAATGTTATACTTGATTGCGACATGAGAGCTATCTTTAAGTACAATACGTCACTGTAAGTCCTGTGTACCAAGCTTCTGACCAAAGTTCAATTAGAACAAATTTGTTAATGTATTTAAGCCTTTACAGACCGATACAAATACAAGTATGTGCAATAGCACCAAGTCGTTACCAAACCAGTAACTGGTATTTCCTTTGTTAAATTCAGCCTGCCAATCAAATACGAGATGTTTTTCTCGTTTAAATGATATGGTAAATGCATGACGATATTATGTATAGTGGAAAATAGATTTCTTGATAGTAGATGGTATATGGTTGTAAATAGTTTATATATGTGTCTAAACACAAATTATAGTTTCATAGGAGTCCAAGACAGGATAAAGGAAACGGTAACATGTTACCTATTGTACATTGTTTTTAAATTATTTAGGATAATTCTGGAAATTATGTTTAATCACCCATGAATGTAGATATGAAATCATAAAATATGGTGCAAGGTTGCCACCATAGTATTGTTCTCGACATATACGACGCATGCGCATTCCATGAAGCTTGAACAACTGAGAGAAGTTCCATATTTCTGGTGCATGGTGAATGCGAGCATGGCTATAGTGCTTATCCGCTGGATTGCAACAAATCATATTGCATTCAATCATTTCATGACGTATCATACAGAATACCATGCCATTCAACGTGTTGGTTAATACGGAATAGATTATTTTCATTACTAGAATGCCCAAGCTCCATTTGGGAAATGTTGAAAACACTTTCTCCTATTATACGTTTGACCGAAAGATATTTCGATAAGAACTTATTAATAATAATATTCAGTCAATGTGTTTATTGTTCCCGTGTTTAAGGAATCTGTAACTCTATTGTCTGTAATTCTGTTTAATAAAAATCCATTACACATTTTATAACGTTCCACTTTTGAGATTTACATTAAATTTCTATTGAATGTTCAACAATAGGAATCTCGTCTAAATAAAATATGATATATATCTAAGTAATTGAGACTATTTCCGCATTATAACCAAGATGATAACGAGTTTGGTAAAAATCGAACTTTTGTTTTACGATCGTTGTCATGGTTACGAAATTCTGAAGCTGCACTTGAAAAGTCAATAAAGCGTGTGCTTTTAATAAGCTAGTGAGAGAAATATCTGTCTCCTCATTAGGCAACGGTATTGGAATGAAGATTGTCGGCGGTAAACAGATCCCGGGAACCAATCAGATTGGAGCATTTGTGACGACGATCTACCCAGGAGGCATTGCGGAACAGCTGCACGGAGAACTGCAAATAGGTAAATGTTGCTGAAAGCAAAATGTTTTCACGTTCTTTGAATTATTGCTTATCTTAATGTAGACAGCAAATGTTTATCTGTTAATATGTTTTTTAAGCTCATAAGGCCAGTTGGGTTTATGCACGGACTTAAATTACGTCCGTCCGTCGTTCGTTGTCCGAAACATTTCACATTTTCGACTTCTCCTGTACCTTCATAGCTGAAATTGTGTTGAGATGTAGCTTACACCTAGGGGGTACAAGTTTGTACATTTGGTCCTGACCAATATGGGCGTGGCAAGTTTCCCGAAAACCTTTAAAAGATTTCTTCTCCGAAACCGGCTAGCATAGGAATCTCACATTTTCAGAATAACACCTTTCTTACATGGAGATCTAAGTTTGTTCATTTGGACCTGCCCCCTCCCTTTAATATGGGCGTGGCAGGGGTCGACCATTACAAATCTTTAAACAACTTCTCCTCAATAACCATTTGACACAGAACGCTATTTTTTCAAAATAACATCTGTAACTTGTAGTAGCTTTTGAGAATATCATCTGTGTATGGTGGATACTATGACTTGTAATTTTCGTTGTTCGACTCCGAAAATACTTTTTTTTAAAGCTATCATAAAATTCAGTTTGTTCCTTTCCCTAGCTACATATGTAACAGGCCGCACATTGTCGGTATACGGGATGGGTGCATTTTATAGCTACAAAATAATGTTTACTTCATTCAAACATGTTATTTATTTGTGTTTTGCAATCAAAGGTACGCCTGTGTGTACCTATAGTTACATTTTTGAGACCATATTAAAAACAACCTTAGACGATAAATCTTTCAAAAGGCTTATCTACATAGCCAATGGCTCAATCTTTTAGATCTTCAATCTTAGACAATACATCATGCAATGATGATGAGCTGCAGAGCCCATGGCTATATTTTATTATAAATTAATCCCAAATAATGAGTGAAATATATGTCACATGCAAGGTAAATAAAATATCAGTCTTTCATATATTTTCTTTTATAAAAGAACTACACAACTTTGATGCAATTACGATAATTTCATAGGTTGAAAAAGTATTTCAGTGTGAGAAACTTGCTGTGATTAAGCAAGTAAGGCGTCATAACTGAATAGCAATAATTATTTGAGTATTTGTCATATATATCGCCTGCTGCACAGACTGACCCCTGTATTCACGTGTGCAATAAACACGCTCCTATCCCCTATTACACGTGTATTATAAACACGTTACTGACCCATGTAAGCAGGTGTATAATTAACAAGTAATTACATCACTGACCTCTGTATTCACGTGTATTATAAACACGTAACTTACCCATGTTACACGTGCATTATAATAACGTCACTGACTCCTGTATGCACGTGTATTGTAAATACCATACCGACCCCATGTGTATCATAAACACGTTACTAACCCCTGTTACACGTGTATTAATATAACGTCACTGACCCCTTTATACACGTGTGTTATAAACACGTTACTGACCCTTGTTACATGTGTATTATTATAATGTAACTGACCCCTGTTACACGTGTATCATCATTATTTCACTGATCCCTGTAAGCACGTGTATTATAACCACGTTACTAACCCTTGTAACGTTTATATTATAATGACGTCTCTGACCCCTGTAAGCACTTGTAAATAAACACGTTACTGGCCTCTGTTCCACGTCTTTTATAAAAAAAAAAAGGATGCACGTGTGTTAGAAACACGTTACTCGCGCCTATAAACACGTGTATTTCCACGTCACTGACCCCTGTTACACGTGTATTATAATAACGTCACAGACTCCTCATGCACGTGTATTAGAAGCATGTTACAGACCCCTATATTCAGGTGTATAAACAATCACTGACCCCTGAATGCACGTGTATTTTAAACACCTCACTGAACTGACCTCTACATGCACGTGTTGCAGGTGACCAGGTACTCGAGTGGAACGGGATCTCTCTGACAGGACGCACGTACGAGGAGGTTCAACAGATCATCACACAACCAAACGGGGAGATCGAGATGGTCGTCCGACCGTGAGTACCACGTCGTCCTGTCTGTTACATATAGTTGAGAAAATAGGCAGGTGCTCATTTCACAAATCAATCTATACTGAGCTTATCTTACATCCAATGTTTTCACAATTTTCTTTTTTGTTTTAAAAAAAATAAATTATTGAGAGGGCTTTGGAAGTTGCATTGATGGATAACAACTTTTGTCACGACGTTTTTTTTTTATTTGTATATTTTCGGTTAAATTGCAGGAATTGATCCAGTAATCATTTTGCAAAGAGTTAAACTAAACTCATCGGCAATATAAACTCATCACCTCAGTTGGTTTTGATTAATACAATATTTAAAAGAAATCAGATGCATTGTCTGTGACAAGCAACCAAATACTTATCTTATGGTTGATGTCAAATAATTTATTGATGCATTGAAAATCTCTTGCTTGAAGAAATACGTTTCGATGTCAAACGACTATAACCTAGCCGGTTTTCCCATTAGATATATTCTTCAGGTAGGCGCGAACATCAATAAAAAATACAAACCGCAAAATCCCTTTTGGAAAGATGCACTCGATGCTTGGCATAGGTATATCAAATGTCATGTAGTCAATGATAATATTAATGAAATACGTATGCAACCTCTCTGGTTAAATCACCATAGTTGCAATCCAAATCTGATCATCAATAACTGGCTCAAACAAGGTATAGTTCGTGTAAAAGACATTTGCAAAGATCACGAATTCTTAACATTTGCAGAAATCAAAACAAAATATGATGTAAAAGGCACAGTGCTTGATCTTAATGGAGTCATCCTTAGCATTCCAAGAAAATGGAAAGATGTCATTCGCTCATTTGCCTTGTCAACCGTAAGGGATATGCCATTTGATTCTCCTTGGAAGGATCTTATTGCTCCTGTAAAGGGATCAAGATTATTTTATGACAATCTTATATCTGAAGCAACAGGTACATTACCAAACGTATGAAACAAATGGCATAATGAATTAAACGATTTAATCAATTGGAATTCAACATTTTTGAAACATAGACAATCAACCAAAGATACTAAGCTTTTGGAATTCCAATACAAGTTTATCCATAGAGCCATCTATACGAAACGGGAGTTGCTAAAAATGAAACTAGTTGATAATGATATATGCGAATCATGTGGAGCAAGTGAGAATATTTACCATGTATATGTGGAATGCCCAATCATTCGAATGTTTTGGAACGAAATCGCCAACTTATTTAACAGATCACTCAATCAAACATTCGAAATTTCAACACTGGATATATTATTTTGTGCAACCAATAGCAACTTGCTAAATCACATAATATTGTTAGCTAAACGTCATATATTTGTTATGAATATCAAACGTTTGAAACCAAACTTTACAATATTTACAAAGATTTTAAAAGATGTTTTTGACACCGAGAAATATATTGCACGAACAAATTTTAACATGAATTCTTTCGATAGAAAATGGATGCGTCTCAAAGATGTCCTTTAAACGTTTAATTTAATTAATGTTTTCGTATTCCGATCACCTATGAGGGATAAATCTTTTCATATGTATTCTCTATTCAGAATGCTGATTGTAAAATATACTTTGTCATCTGTTTATGTCTATTATGTCATAAATTCTTGTTTTCCATCTCAATTGTACCCACCATTGATTGTATCCAACTGAAGTGAATAAAAACATTTCCAACAAAATAAAAATACTTATCTGCAGTAGTTTGGATGAATTAATTGGTGACTCTAGTTACATTTTAGTTAAAAATTCTTTGTTTAATGAAGACAGGGGTAAGACATTAAAGAGCCATCAAGGATGTTGATGAACATATCGAAAATTTTCCCGAAATCTGTCTTCGTGAAATAAATACACTTAATTTTTCCCAATTTTTTTCAACTTAAAATAAGCCGAGAAATTGCATTAATTAGTAAAGGTATTTTCCAGTCTAAATATAGATCCAGTCCATTATTTTCAAGCGCAAAGCATTATGGTCTAGCTCACACACAGTAAACAAAGACACGAAAGAATGACAAAAATTATGAGCAATGAAAGAAATCGAAATATATACATTTTTGGCGGTTATTTATTTACCATTTCATTTAATTATGTATTTGCTACAGATATTGGAATAATTGTTTTACCCAACTAGGTATTTTTCTTGAATTTTATAATTAATTTGTTTATTCCCTATCTTACACAAAATAGATTAAGTGAATGTATGTAAATATTTGGCTATAACTAAGCCCATTAAAAGTTGGTACATTGAAACCGTAAATGTTGGAATAAATGACAAAGAGTGAAATGGCGGCAAGATGGTGTTTATTTTAAGTTTAACAGGCTACTGAAGGTGAAATAAATCACACAGTTAAATACCGAAACTTTAATTATAATAAAACACCATAGCACCAACTATATGGTGAGGCAAACTTTGGAACTAACAATATTGCTTAACACAAAAGTAAAAAAAATAAGTAAAAAGTTAAAAAATATGGGTAGGGTGGGAGGGTCGAACATACAGAAAGCGACTGCACCCGTTTCAACCATATTGAATGACAAAGGAGCGGTAAAGTCGCACGAGGAGGCTGCGTTTGAGCGATATGCAAAACCTGCGTTTGCGAGAAGAGCAAAGCCGGGAACAAAGTTTAAACGTGAATTACAAATTAAACAGCATGGAACATGCTTACACAATTTGTTTATTCCCTATCTTACACAAAATAGATTAAGTGAATGTATGTAAATATTTGGCTATAACTAAGCCCATTAAAAGTTGGTACATTGAAACCGTAAATGTTGGAATAAATGACAAAGAGTGAAATGGCGGCAAGATGGTGTTTATTTTAAGTTTAACAGGCTACTGAAGGTGAAATAAATCACACAGTTAAATACCGAAACTTTAATTATAATAAAACACCATAGCACCAAGGCAAAGCCCGCCAAACACCCAAGTCATGAATCCAGCATGATGCATGTATAAATGGCAAAAAAAAATGTAATTAAAAGAATGTACATATTGGAAAATGTTATCCAAAATATAATATGATATAGATATTCTAATCCAAAAGTAAAGAAAGGAAAGAAATTTAGTGCCAACCACTATTATTACTGTAGGAAATAAAACACACCTAAGATTGAATAGTGAAATGTTGAATTGTGAATTAAAACACAAAAATAGAAAACACATGGATATGAATTATACACCATGCATAAATGTAAAAGTCAAGCAAATTCTCGCCCTAATTAAAATGGAAATACATGAATAGAGTCATTAATGACTAGAAAAGGCAGAGGCCATTTTCTCAGACACACGAGAAAGAACACTATAAGGCAATTTAATGTACTGTCTGTAGGTCGCAGATGTCCATCGCCCGACTGAACAAATGTCGCTGTCGCTACAGCCAGTAGCGGAAGCAAGAGAGGCACCGCCTCTTCTCAAACTGTGAAAAGAATAAGAGTCTGATGACAAGCTACACTTCTTCAAGAGAGAGTTGAAGGCAAGGTTGAGAGTTTTCTGATGAAGCGGGGTGACCTTGCCTTTGTGAGGTAGGCCAAAAGCTGGATCCGAAGGGAGGCCTGGGACGAGACTAATCATTTTGCAGTATGCTCTGACCGGACAACATTCCGACCACACCATCCTTCGGACAGGAATCATATGTATCACTTTTCTGTCCTGGCAGGACTTTGACCACTTCACACGTATGGTTAACCCTTCAGCTCCAAGAGAAATATCTTGTCGTGTTAACTGTTTGGTAATATCATAAGCACTATCTGTAGTAGCAACAAACTGAGATTTACGTAACATGGCGAAAAATGCTATCATGATAATCGCCCACACAACCACATCCAGAACACTATCCTCGTCAATATGTTGACGCATAGACAGCAAATGCACTGGCCAAATAGGTTGACGCTGATTAGGAAGGTGATCACTCTTCTTGTGTAGACCAGTTAAGGTTAGTTTCAGATCCGGAGAATAGAAGTCATTGCTTTCAAATCCTAGAATAGTTGACCATGTACGCACACCAGATACATAGTTCCTCACAGATTGCACGCTCTTCATACTTCTGGATAGAAAACATGCATATCTACACATAACCTGAGAGCTTGTAGGGAAATCCTTACAACCGAATGTGCTGCAAAACATGAGGTAACTTTGCAGCTGACATCTGAGATTGCGGTGAGTCCCTGGACGGAAGGCTGCAAACTGTGCATCTTTAACCTCCTTGTCAAGGTACTTCCAGGCCACACCTGCAATCAGATCGATTGGTCTAGGTCAAACAGTTCCGGTGATATCACAACTTCGTTATGGATATAGCCATCAAACATGTCAAAAAACTTTCTTCTGTAACTATCATCCATATACCATCTTGAAAGATAATCAGGGCCTCTATTTGAGACTCCAGAAATGTGTAATGCTTTTATCTGTATATTGTTACTTGCACACACCATCCAGATATTCCTACAAATAGAAAGCATCATTGAATCCCTACCCCTTCCTGAGTTAAGCATACACACTGTAGCAGAGTTATCACAATGAATGACAATTCGCTTTAAAGCAAGGCTGGAAGCCCAACACCTAAGGGCCACCAAGACAGCCATGGCCTCATACACAGAAATGTGATGTCCAGATAATGTATCAGGTATCATCGTAGCAAAGAATGAAACCTCTCCTCGTTCAACATACTGACCCCCGATGCCGGCGAGTGTCGAGTCGGTGGCAACTATCTTGTCGCAATCACTCCACCATGGATCAGGCATAATAGAGATGCCATTGTAGTCTGACACAAATTTGATAAACCACCAAATGTCCTTCTTTGTCTCTTTGTTGATGTTGATGTGATGTCTATTTAGCTTCACACTGCGTAAGAGTTCCAAAAGTCTGGCAATGAATAGCCTTGCGGACCTCACCACATCTGCAATGTAGGATAACTTGCCTATTAGTGATTGTAGCTGTCTTTTCGTACAAGTTTTCTTCTTCATGAACTTCATCAGCAACAATCTGGTTTCCTCAAGCTTTCCAATCGGAATTTCTACAGTCATTGAGAGTGTATCAAACTTTTTCCCCAAAAATACTAAACTAGTTGAAGGTGGTACACATTTGTTTTCGGCTACTGTCATACCGGAATCCGCAATGATACCTTTCAATGTTTCGTAAGCATTACATGCTCTGTCATTCTCAGCTCCTGCCATGTCATCAATATAATTAACAGCAGAAAAACCTCTGTTATTGAAGATATACATAAACGCATTTGTTGTTCTTTGAGCGGCTAAAGCACCAGTCCTTATTCCAAAAGGAATTTTGGTATCAAAATAGAGATTACCATTCCAAGAAAATCCGAGTAAATGATAATCGTAAGGGTCCACTGGTATCCATCGATAGCACCGCTTGATGTCAACTTTGTACAACAAGCAACCCGCACCTTTCTGATGTATTAGGTCTATCAAGTTGTCTGTAGTTGGATACTGGAGGTGGGAAGGATCGCCTAAAAAGCTGTCACCGGGTATGCCACTGTTCACTGATGTCCCTTCTGGAAAGGATAGATCTAAGACTGTGCGACGCTCCAACGAGTCCTTCTTCGGAACAGAGAGTAGAGGAGAGGTCATTAACTTACAACAGAGAGGTTCCTCCCTGAAAGGCCCCACTAATGCCTTGTATCCTAATTCAGTCTGGATGTAGGAGTCCACATCATTATGAAAAGTCAATGCTGAAGAATGATTCCTATAACCTGTTTGACATCTTGGGGCTTTCTCGCATGAATAACCTGTCGGCCATCCAAATTCCATAAACTCTACAATTTGTTTATCAAAATATTGGCTTAAATTGTCACTCAAATAAGAAATGTTTATAGAAGAATGCACAGGGATTCTTAAACCCCTAAAATTAGGAATGCCAGAAGAAAAAACTTTGTCATGTAATAGTCGGCAATTGTCTGAAAAGTTTGAAATGTCTAAGTTGAGACTACATGGACTATGAGAGGAATGACAGTCATGGAGTCATTGGGTTTGATTGTCAGTGTTCCGTCGAGTGGGAGCGTTGAATGGTTTGTTCTGCTTGCAATCTTTAGCTGGGTGGCCAGCAGATATTCTCCTCCTTGTCAGACACTGGCTACACACGTGATGCTCTACCTGGCCGAGCGTGTTCCTGTGTTCCCTCTCCTTCCTTGGACAGCTTCCCCGTTGAAACGGTCCGCAATACAACATAGGAAGACTTTCAATTAATCTTCTTGACTTAATGTGTTCAAAAGTGTCCTTCCATGTGCATTTCCCTCTCTCTATATCATGTAAGACATCCTGATGATACTGTAAAACATTGTCCCAAGAAAATTTTTCTGTGTAGTACATGCACTGAACTAAATGGTCTGCTCTATACTTTCTCTGTGATTCTGCTTCGATGTGGTTAATGATGTGAGTCTCTCCTCTCACAAATTCTGGCATAGACAGATCTTTATAAGAAATATCCTCGCTTCCAGCATATTCATGAGGCCATGCAATGTCGAGAATTGCCCTATCACTTGCTCTTCTTGTGAATCCGGATTTTGGAGATTTACCCTTTGATGCGATCAGACGAGAATAAACATTGCCTGATCTAGATCCCTTATCTGAATCCTCCGATGATGAGCCTGACGACTGATGAAGTGATTCAAGCAAAACTCGTTCTCTGTCTTCAGCACTTTTCCTCGTCGTGGAATTGTGACGAATCTCTTCAAGATTGATTTTCTCGATGGTTTTCCGCTTCGATTTACTTCTCATAGAGTCTATTTGAGCACTTAATGTTCTTTTTTCTTCCTCTAAAGCATGTATGGTTTGGTTCAAGTCAGAAACCAAGTCACCATCGACTTTGTTTACATTTCCGGTGGCAATTGGAGAAGGGACGTAACTCTGTTTTGACGTTGTACTCCCAGCGAAGGGCAGTTTGTCCTTCGGTCGCGCTCCCGTCCCAATATCTACGTGAGTGGAGCTCGAAAGTCTCAGATCAGAATTCATTAGGCAGCCCGCTCCAAATGGTCCCAAATGTTGTGATTCCTTGATTCCGCATGTTACACACTTCTTTCTATTAGGCATACTTTGGAAATCTAGTTCTAAGTTTGATCATTTCAGGTCGAACTTCGAACATACAGAAAGCGACTGCACCCGTTTCAACCATATTGAATGACAAAGGAGCGGTAAAGTCGCACGAGGAGGCTGCGTTTGAGCGATATGCAAAACCTGCGTTTGCGAGAAGAGCAAAGCCGGGAACAAAGTTTAAACGTGAATTACAAATTAAACAGCATGGAACATGCTTACACAATTAGAGTAAAAATTTGTCATAATTTGCTGGTCTTATTTCAATAAAAAGTACATTAAACAGACAATAATTTGTATATTCTCAGGGCATTAAGAAACATTGTTTGTTAAGCAATCGTCATATTCAATAATGTGTGACAAGGGTAACTTGCAAGAGAGACACGTGCAGCACGTGCAGCACATGGGTTGTTATGGCGACTTGCGCTAGAGACGAGCCTTCACGCTTCGGAAGCGCTAACTGTTTGTGTAGTACGTATTACGCAAAAAAGGGGATTCTGTTTTTATGACGTCAGATACCCTTAGCGCGCGCTAGTCGAAGTGGTACTTCTCTTTGAAACCAAATTGAAATACATTGTCGTGATATGAAAATTATTTAACATATGCCATGTTGTAGATAAAATATTCTCTGGCAAATGACGTTATAAGTATATTTTCCAAAAAATATTTTTAATTTGAAACACTAACATCCTTGATGGCTCTTTAAATTTCCACCAACATGGTCCCTACCATGTTTAAAATGTTGTAAATGTGTGCAGAATCAGGCACATTTATCAATTTTCACATAGAATATGTCTTATCATCCAAAACTGGCTCCCACAGTAGATATCGCTTGTGTGAGATCAAGCGATATCTACAAGCGATATCTACATTGTAGATATCGCTACAATCAAATCGTCATAATCATATTACATCATCAGTTAATGACATCACAAACCTTTGGCATCACTGAGAACACTGCTGACAATGCTATGACATCACAATGGTGGTGGCGTAACAATGCTATGATGTCATAATGCTTATGACGTAACAATGCTATGACCTCACTGAGATCACTGCTGAAGAAGCAAAATGGCAGTTTTGTGTTTCAGCTTTGTCATGTTTCGGCTAATAATTGTTGAAGAATGATTTTGAATGATAAATAAAATCTCACCCTCGTGTCTTCTGATATCAAATATATCAACACTCGTTGATTAAAGTAAAAATATCCTCGGCAAGCCTCGGATATTTGTGACTTTAATCAACTCGTGTTGATATATTTGATATCAGAAGACACTTGGGTGAGATTCTCTATTTATATGTCAATGGACAATTGTGTATCATCAAAAATAATTTTTGAAGAAGTTTAAAATTTAAAATTTCATTTTTTTAAAAATTAAAAAGACATGTAAAAGTATTCTTTGACTGCTGACTAAACACTGTACTTTTCAGTTTTAGATAATCATTTCGAAAACTTGAGATATTTGAAATTGAAAATCATACATATGATAAAATCAACTGAGGTGATCAGTTTCTTTTGCCGATGAGTTGAGTTTGGGGATATTTTAGGTTGGAAGTCAAATAATGGGAAGTTGTTTATATATAGATACTTAAATACTTCAATAAACAACTTTATATCTATAACTATTGTTTTATTGTTTGAGTTTTATTTTAGAAACTATTGCAGACATGTATACAAGTTTGACAGTTCGTGGGGATAACATCCACCTGCATCATGTGGAATATCCACTTGTACATACTGTGTTTAATTCGAGTCATCAATTTGTCAAGTCTATCTGCCGTACAGGTTCCTAAAACACCGAGGGAAGCGTTTGATCCCCGAGCACTGTGTGGAACCCGCTAGCTGTCACTCATCATACGATAACCTGGATCAGCCTAGCGAGGAAGAACCAGGTACGTACACCAGTCAGCCAGGGGGTTAATCTCAACGTGTGCAGTTGTTTAATGGGATGCCTGGTTCTTGTTCAGATTGTCTGGTTTGGGGACAGCAGCATCACATTAGTATGGAGTCAATGGTTTTGAAACCTTGTTGAAACCCTGGATAACTTGATCGGGTTCTATGGGTTTTTATTTTGGAGAGATTAGAACACACTGTTAGTGAAGCCCAACTACATATTCTCTATTGTGTTATTGGTCAGTTATTGGCCAGGGCCGTGTTCAAGAGAGGTTTCAAAGTAATCGCTCAATTAGCGATTGTTTTTAAACCTCTCTTGAACGCGATTGCTCAATGTAGCGCTACGTAGCAAAGCGAGCGAACTTTGAGGTTTTTGCACCGTTTCGTTCAGGAGAGAATGAGCGCTACTTGAGCGCTACTTGAGCGCTACTTGAGCGCTACATTGAGCAATCAATGAGCGATTATAAGCGCTCGCTGTTATGGAACGGAACCCTGATGTAGTACCGTATGCAGCAGGATTATACACATAGCGAGCTCAAACAACCAAGTGTTGACTACCTACCAAGGGAGACTACCCAGTATAATGCTATCATACATGTGTGAGTAAAGGTTGAGGTTCGGCTAACCATTGGGACTTGATGCCGCCCTTTGCTGATCTTGGGGAAGGGAGATATTTCGATTTCGATTTCAGTCACGGATGTTACTTCTCTTTTGACCTAAATTTTAATATGAATGAGTTGTTGATTAACTGTTGAAGTTTCTGTGATCTTGTTTCAAGTTTGTTTCAAGCTTTCGCATAGGTTACGTTTTGCAATGAATATTATGACAAGTTGAATATATGACAATTCAGGGTATCCTCAGATATATTCTCCCCTATTAAACATATAGTCATGCATGTACATATCGATTATAAACATGATTTCCCACATACAATATTTCAGATATTTGTAATCCCAAAACATGTATCATTTCAACTATGTATCATATAAACGTTACATTTTTACTAATCTGCAGAAAGAATTATGTTGTTTTCTTCTCTCTCCCTTCTATTGCAAACTGTCAACTTTCCCAGCACTCACGCTACCATAACTCACAATGCATGTTGCATGACCTTTCACCTTTAATGCATGTCCTTTTTCTTGGCCTTAACCACTAGCACACCAAGTGGAATCCAATTTATTTTATTCAAAACTATTTACAAAGAGATCCCTCGAAATGAGGTAAACTTGATTTGAAACGAACCATTTCCTGGAATTTTTCCATGTTAGTTATATTCTAAAAGCTTAAAAATTAGTACCTTTTTGGAAAAATATAACATGAATTCACGTATTTTGATTATTTCAATTGATTTTATTTTTTTCGAACAAACTGGCACATTTCCTTATAGTATCTTGAACAAAGCATAATATGCACTACAATTCAGGAAGCAATATGCATGACATTTGCATGAAAACCCAATTTCAGAATATATTTCTGAAAACCAATAAAAACTGATTTTCGGGCTGAGGTTTTTACCTTTATTCCACCTGTAGAAGATTGGTGTGTCTAGTTGTACGGGCTGTTCGTGGTAGATAACGTGTGCCCTCTGTTTTGCCAGATTCCCGGTATGCATCTCGTCACGGAGTCGACCCCAGACAGTTGGCGGCTCAGCTGGAGGAGATCCAGGAGACAGGGGGGTCCCCCGAGAACTCCCCCTCCTCCTCCCACCAGGATTTCCTCACCCCCAGCATGTGTTCGCCTTGTAGCACGCCACACTCCGACCCCACATCCTCCCACCCCGAGACCAGACAGCGTTCAAATGTCTCTGATATGGCCTCTTCTCATGACAGGACTAAAATGGGCGACCTAGCTGAGAGCCCCCGTCATAACCACCACCACCACCATCACCACCACCATCACCATCAGGACGGTTCACGGCCCTCTACACACGAGCGGAGGAGGAGGGGTCGCGACCCAGAGTCTCTGTCCGCCGAAAGACGCAGACCCGAACCGGAAGCTGATACAAATTCTGCGTCGCCGGACAGAAACAGACTGGAGAGGCGACGAGAACACAGTTCTAGCTCTCGGTCCAGGCACAAACCAGCAAAAGACGCGCCGGTACCCGTGCCCGTGCCGAGAGAGAGACATCGAGAGAAGAAGCAGGAAGGTCCGGAGAGATCACCCTCAACGGACAGACTCAGGGTCACTCGTGGCTCTGATCCCAATCTAAATCGCTCAAATGGTCAGCATTTATCAGAAGAAAGCAGTCGGTCTTCCACTCCTTCCTCAAGACGGCGCTCCCGAGAACACGAGACGGGAGAGAGGGGAACAAGATCCAGCAATCTGCGGGCAGACTCGGCGGAATCAGAACGGCGCTCTTCCAACGAGATGCTAAAACCAGAACCTAGCAGCGCCCCGCCTTCCCGCTCTCCTTCCAAGCGTCGTCTGGCGGCCAAGGGAGACAACTCCACGTCCCCTGACAAGCGACAGTCCAGTTTGCCGGAGAGTTCCGCCCCTGTAACGTCGTCTCCCTCCCCCTCTGCCGAGCGACATAGGAGTAACAGCCAGCCCGAGACGCACTCCCCGCACGCGCACAAGAACCGCAAACACCTGCAGACAACACACAAGGAGAAGAAGGAAGACAAGGAGAAAGATAAGGTAGACAGTAATGTCAAGTCTAGTTTATGAAATAGTTTTGGTGGTTCAAATAATGCAAGATTTAATCTTATGTCTTCATTTTTTTTCTTGCAATTTTGTATTCAGTTGATATAGAATGGCTTAAAGATAGATCAAATGTTCCTTAAAACCAAAGTCAAAGATAGATCAAATGTTCCTTAATAGTATAGAACTTGTTAGAAACAGAATGTACACATAAAAACTTGAAGAGTTGAAGAGAATTAAAAACCGTACCTAGGTATTTCTAAATGAACTTAGACCACGATTTCATAATTATTTAATATATTCAGTTGTTATATCTTTTTAGCATTCACCGTGAACCTCTAACTGGTAAAATGTTCATATGTCCTAAGATATTTTCAACAGATTCCAGGAAGTGATTATATGCCCTGTAAGACAATGATGTTTCGTTTGTTTCAGGGTCCAAGTGTTCCCTATAACGGAGTCGGCGATATTCAGGTATGAACGTTTGAGAAAATTTGACAAGGATCAAAATGTCTACAATTTCCTTTTAATATTTGTGAAAAGAATGGCATATGAGAGTTATAATTTTGTTCGAAGATTTGGAATTCATACTCGTTTTTCTAGAAATAACGGCACTGATCAGTTGATATATTGGACATCAAAAGCAGCTATACATTTCATTGTGATATCGCGATATTTATATATATATAAAATGACAACATGAAATGAAATAAACCTAACTTCTGTGTTGAAATAAAGGCTGTGTACTAGATTCCCCAAACACCTATTATCATATACATGTAATTACGCAATAGCTCATATAATCCCTACCTCTTAAACATAGTAACGATATCCTTCTTCGGAAATTTGTCACAAAGTGGGTTGTATTATATGTTGCGACTGGTGTTTTCTCTCTGTCGTACAGCTCCAGGTCAGCCAGGACGACTTCGACAACACCCTCAACGTGCACGTCATTCAGGCCAGGAACCTCCGACCACGTGACATCAACGGGCTCTCTGACCCCTTCGTCAAGGTCTATCTGCTTCCGGGTCGAGGGTGAGACCACTATTTGAAGAAATCGATTACTTTCAATCCAGTATTTCGAGATTCCACCAGTAATTTAAAATTGAAGTTACATTAGTGCTTCTGCTTGGTCGAGTGAATGAGTTGTGAATGAGGTTGTGTTTTATCACCGTCAAGATTTTAAAAAACTGTTTTCGTCAACAATTGATGAAACAACGACATTAGAAATTATATCGTTAAAGGGCCCCTATGTTTAAAAGTAAAACAATATATATATTATCCATCGAATTCTCCACTTCCCGTTTCATCACATGTAACTGTCAATGACGCAATGACGCAATGACGTCCCAATTGCAGCCCAGAGAACAAGAGACGGACCCGCCACATCTCCCGGACACTGAACCCCGAGTGGCACCAGACCCTCATGTTCCAGAACGTTGCCAAGGGGGAACTGCAGAACAAGGTGCTCGAGATCACGCTGTGGGATTACGACAGGTTCAAGACCAACGACTTCCTCGGCGAACTCATCCTTGAACTCTCCGGTGACTGCATTTTCCGGCCTTATTGTCTTAAGATTTATTTTGCAAAGGCTGTCATATCATCAATACTATATGAAATACTAAGCAATTGCAAGTTTGTAACAAGATTATAAATCTGGTATATCAGACCTCAGAAGCTCAATTATTATAGGTATTTTCAAGTTTTATAATTCGGACATTTTTTTCAGAATTCAATTTCAGAGACTTCAAGTTCGTCCTGGGTTGATTCAAAATATTACATAACTTTTTGTCGTTAATTTGACATTTTCGATGTTGACATTAGCTATTAATCCAAGCTGTCCTTATTTAATGACATGGTCAATGATTAGTTATCCATGTTTAATCTAAGTCCCTTTGAAGTCTCCTTGTAGGTATAAACCAATCAGGTCCATTGTTTGGCATTATCGAAGAGGTTTATGATTATCCCAACCACAAGACACAAGACCTAGTATATATCTGTTTACGATACACAGGTTGAATATGTACTTCCTAATTCAATATCTTTCATTTCATACGAGTAGTCGACTACATGATGGAACATGTTGGTGTATAACTGTCTCTCATTATATCATTGCTTCACGATAACTGGTATTGCGGTGTGGCCTATATAACTGCATTATGGATTCATTCAAATAACATTTTAAAAGTTTTCAAATATTACTTTAGTCATAATTTGGTGAGCAAGTGTTCGTGCTTTTCTTATAGTTTGTTTCTGAATATTTCTGAACAGATCTTAGATGTCAGATGAATTTTGCTGGTGACCCACAACGTTTCATTTCTTCATTCACGTCAAACGAATAAACCATTCGACAAACGTTGTTCAAAATGTTGTGCATTGTTCACAGAGGAAGGTTTCCTAGACAACAAACCTCACTGGTATCCACTGAGAGACCACGTGCCTTGCGCCAGTTTCGAGCTCCCCAAGTCTTCTGTCCCTCCTCCCAGCAAACCCACCAAGCCCTCAGCCTCGGGAACTGAGTCCTCGCAAGACTCGTCCCAGGATCTGCCCAGACCCAACAAGCGAGCGAATGGTCGCCAGAAGGTATCCGTCCATATACATATATCTCTACTCCGAGCAAGATCTACACATATCTTCGCGCCTACATATCTTCGCGTATTCATCCACATGTATACTTGTAGATCATCATCTTTCTCTTAGGCTTTATGTCATATACATTGTATCTA
The DNA here is from genome assembly GCA_936450465.1 of Gibbula magus. NCBI lineage: Eukaryota > Metazoa > Mollusca > Gastropoda > Trochida > Trochidae > Gibbula > Gibbula magus. The sequence continues at coordinate 73,091,681 of OW388296.1, read as the reverse complement.
CCTTCAGGCCTACATATGCATTCATCTACATGCATACTTGAAGAGCAGGATCTTTTTACACGCCAATATGTATCAATATTCACGTGTAGATGTATTCGTCTACATGTATACTTGTAGGGCGTTGTCTCCCTACACGCATATATATAACACAATCGGTAGGTCCATTGATATGTTTAAGACCATTCTACAGCACTAAACTGACCCTACCATTAGCAATGACCTACTGTTAGGGAACTTAACAATGACTTCATAATCTGCTACCTGTTGACATAATTTATTTGCAACGTGACGACGAGGTTGGTGTGCGTTCCGTACAATTAGAAAGTGACGTGATGTATTGACCAAGGGTAACGTGTTGAATATGTGTGAGTAGGTCAGGAACACGCTTAGCGAGTGGAACCTTGACATCGGCTGTCAGTGACATCAGTATAAGGTACGACGTGTTCTGTCTGCTTACAGAAGCACGGATCTGGCGACTCGGACTCCCAGATGGGACCAAGGAGGAGATCACTGGGGACACTGGCAGATGATCCACAAGGCAGTCAAGGTCAGTCATCAACGTCGCAATTCCATTGAATTATTCTCATTAACTGCTTATGGCCCGTTCTCACAGTACGAATTGTAGATACAACGTACGCTGTTGCACTGTGAGGAAAACCGAGTTTAATCAACTAACTGACGCGTGTCCATACAAATAATGTTCATACTACATGTTGATACTCCAAGTTGTGCCTACAAACCGCACGATGTGAACGGGCCATAATGTCTGATTACACGTGGCAACAGGGCGTGTCTAATTATATAACGCTCGTTTCTAATTTCGCAACACGAATTGTTGTTTCCGACCTTCAGTCCACTCAAATATAATGTTCGGATGTTATGTTGATAACTTGATAAGGTTACTAGTTTATTCTCTTTTTTTTAAAAGTGAGTTCAAAATTAAGTTCTCACTCCAAGTCTTAACAACAAATTGCTCAGTGAGAACATGGTAAGATGAGAATCTAGCCACTTAGTCAACCGATTCAGTGATGTGATCTTATGAACTGAAACAACATGTACATGTACTCTTTCTTTGGAGTGATTCATTAATCGTGTGCAATTATTTACACACCTGGTGTCACATATGTACCCGACATGTGTTGCATCACATTCCATACTTTTCTCTTGTTTTAATATATTTGTAAGTTATTAATACACAATCATATATCCTCAAATTGACATAAGTGTTGTATTTTCAAATGCAGTACTAGCTTTTTTAGGCTAAAATAATGTTCGTTTTGTTGAAGGAGATGAAGAATATACCTGTTCTTGGTATCAGTATTGTATGTATTGTTGACCAAATACAAAACTAAAATGTTCATTTTCACAGCTCCATCGCCAAGGCAACATAGAAAAGCAGCTTCCGCTACGTCATCTCCCGTACCAAAACGTAGACCACGTGATTCAAAATCACCAAACAACAGATCCAATGGTAACAAAAATATGCCAAATTTGGAAGCAAAGTCAAATCAATAATACTTATATTGCGTGAAAGAATAAATTCATTAATGATGTATTTAGGCGATTTCTAATTCAGCTGTGTAAATTTTAACCTGCACCCATTTGACTTGCTTGGTTTTGAAAAATAGAATTGTTACACGATATTGAGCCTTACTTCTTCAAATGTGTCTGTTAACATGTGACAACTCGTCTTTGTGTTTAAGAGACTTTTTGGTTACGTTCAACGTTCTCTTGTAGGTGGTCAACACAGGTGGTAAGTACAATACAACTGTATTTTATCAATAGCTATAGTAGTTCACAGTGTAGATTTCAGACATCATGTTAATATATCTTTCTCATATAAGGTAAATCATCGTGCACGCTCTTCAATTCATCTTCCTTTGATCGACAATGTCGGTGTAGTTGTTCACCAATATGTAACATTTTATCAATATTCATATTCATTCAATAACCTGTTTCACCACATGATATAATAGCATTTCACTACTTTTTGCCGATGCAATATAGCTTTTATAGCTTGCCTTTTGTCGCACACAAACACACTGTATATAATATATTATACAATGACTTGTAGTTAGGAGTGCAAGTTTTTTACACAAGTTCTGTATTACTTTGTATCGCAGAATGATTCGCTGAAGTATGTATACTTTATAAATCATACTCTTTTCTCTTAAATTAAAATAAATAGATTAAAGTAAATGTAACAAAAATAATGAATTGTGCTATAACTATGATGTTCGTACCCAATATTGAAAGGTTTCTGCAATGCAGCATTACATTTAATAGGCCAATATTCATTACAAATGTAAATTATGCCATTCCAATAAAGATACTTTATAAATGAACAGCATGCTTACATCTCTAAGACGAATCAATTGTATTTAATTCAGTTGTCCCCCATGTTGCAGCGAAGAGCAGACAAGCCCAGTATATGTGGAAATTGAAACGATCCCGGCCAAGGGTGACTAGCTAACTCATAGTAACTTCACAAGTATCCCTAGTCGGCCATGTTAATCTGCATGTCAAGCTTCTCGACAAATACTCTAACTTTGTAATTCAGATAATCTGCTAAAATTGTGTTATTTATTGATTATTTTCGTAAAGAAAATTTCATTGGTTAATATGCCTTTCTTACATTTCGGAATCGAAATTTCATTTTCTTTGTTTTGTTTTAGTGAAAATTAGTTTCTATTTTTGACCGTAAAATTGTTCTTTCACTCTTAGTTAATATGGTGTTGATGGTATTCTTTTGAGTTCTGATCTGCAATGTTGCTTCTTGCAATATAATGAGAATCTTTTCATTTTGTTTTAAAATTGAAATACAACTTAATTATGAGCTTAATGATATTGTTTTGTGATTATGAACTTCCTTTTATGTACATTCTTTGTCAAAGACCTATTTGTTTTCAAAATATATATTTAGAAAAGTATCTGCTCTTTGACATAGGAAGGTACATATGTATATATCTTATGTAACCACATGTCAACACGCCTATACATAGCACTGGCCATGGCGACTTGCTGTCAATGTCGCTACTTGCTACTGCTCCTCACTCCTGTGCTATTGTCGGTTAATCATATTCTCAGATTTCCATAACGCTTCCTGTACACTTTGCTTTGCTCTCAACATGTTCAGATGATGCCACTCACTCCATAACATCCTTATTACGAATGTGAACTTATATTTATTGTATTTATGGCTGACGTTATTTCTACTATAAAGGTTTTTAATCATTCAACAATCGCTACCGAACTGACTGGATTTGTAAACAAATAGTCGCTGATTGTCGTATAGAAAAAATAGTATACTTATAGATATCGTTATTGTATTAATGTATCAACATAGGACCATGGCTGTTATCTGCGCTTCGAGTGAAGCGTCGGCGGAGGCTGTAATTTTAGCTATATTTTTCGACTATCGATTTAATATACCATTTTCTAAAATAGGTTAACGGTCTTCTTATTCTAAAAAAATATATATTTGTTTGTTTTTACCTTCCATTATGAGACGGTTATATATAATGTTTGTATATGTTATCAAAAAAGCATTCCTTAGTAATTATTTATGAATCTATATTTAAATGTAAGTATTGTAAAAACGAATTAACATTCCTCACTTCTTAACAGTTTGAAATATGTTGTCTTTAAAATAACTTTATCCATAATTAACTATTACACGTTTCACTAAAACCTTTCGGAAAATTTTAGTTCAACCTTTCATAATCGGTCATTTAAAGTTTAATGAACTACCGAATCCGATCCCTCTTGTTAACAGTAAATAATCGATATGTACACTCAGACTAGACTAATACACCAATACATTAGTATATCATGCTAAAAGTCACAATGCAATGTTGGGTTTATCTTTAATAATAAACACAGTCCTATGTCATGGATAATTTAAAAGGGTATTTGGTTTCAATAGAACACCAGTTATATGCCATTTAATAATGCAGTCCAAAAGTTTCTTCACGTACTTTCTACGTGATGTCTTTGAAGCAGCGTTGCAAGGCGAACATGAAACTTAATAAATACATAAATTTTAAAAATTCAGAAACCATTGAATTTCCTATTTTCCTACCTAACAGTTAACCGTAACAGTTTGTTAGTTCTTTGAAATGACCAAAGGTCAACATTCTGAAGTCTGATGTTTTTATTTTTCTCTGTAAAATCTCAAATAAGTGACCAACAGTGTTAAATATAATCACTTTAAAAAAAGTCTAATTCAATGATGTACTTTTTCTCATTTATTTGATATGGGAAAAATATTAAAAAAAACCAAGGTGATCAGAGTTTTGAATCTTATGTTATGCCTTTTGCTTCCTGTACCACTGACCTGAAGGTGACGAGATATAAAGTTTGATATACAATTTACACAGGTATTGTACTCATGAGTCTGCAAATTCTTATCCTTTGTCAGTGCAGTTGAAGTAACACAATCGACGGTTGAATTTCAAATACATGATATTTGTACTTTGAAACACAAGTAGGTGAACAAACTTTTAGGATGCAACTGGTGTATCAGTATCGATGTTATTTATAGCTGCACTTGCACTGTTTGATTTCAGATGATGCTAAATTGTTGACTATTATATCGAGTCACTTTATCTTTCTTTTTTTTATAATCAACTAATTCAGTATTTCTCATATGTTATCAACATGATACATTGAATAAGTTAATGTTAATGTAAAATGATTCCCGTGTAAGTGCAACTGAATTAACAGGTAGAAAAATTGCACCAAAGGTGCTCTATTAACTTCAATGAAAATAATTAAAACAATGGTCGTTGTCAACTATATCGTTGTTTCCCACACAAAAAATGTCGTTTTGTTTTCTTAAACGAGGTTCTTCGTTAATTATTCATCTTTATGTTTCTCCTCGATAGATATGTTTTAAGGAAGCAAAATTGAATTTGTTAAATATTATTTTATGGTTAAATTTCCATGGTATCGTTTCTTTAGCTCGATGGCATGCCAGTGAAGTATTTAACCACTGTGTCTTCACGAGCATGTTTCACACTATACTCACCCATAATGCATATACTCGGCATGATTCCCACATCTACCTCATAAATAGAGATAATTAGTTGTATCCACTTTAACTACTTATTGTATGTCAAATCGACATTTGAATATAAATAAAAAAACAAACCTTAGGGCATTTCTTTTAAATCAAAATATGCTTTAACATGAGTAAGTCATTAAATATGATCAAATTTCAAGTTTTTGTATTCTTTTTCAAAGTAGTTATTTTATTTTTTAAACTTGCAGATGCTGCTTAACGGCGGAACAGTTGAACGACAGAGTTATCATTAGTGGAACACGTTTTATTGGTGAGTTTTGAATATTCAATGATTGATCTCACTCTGACAGAATCGTTAAAAGGATAGTCCAGTTGCAAAGTGATTTATTATTTAAACTTGAAAAAAGATCTGAATATTTTGAATAATTTATCCTCTAAGTAAATAAAACAAAACACTTTTTTTTTTTTATAAATGATGTTAAAACCTCCTTACCACTGACCAAAATTCATCTGACGAGTACACTTAAGTGGAATTAGTTGTGTGGTAGGAAAGTATTGCTACTAAACTTTCTGATAACATTTGAAACATGACATTTTACACCCGAACTGCAGTTGGATACCATCTAGCCCTATTTCAGATATGACAGATATGACAATGCAATTTTTTTCCTTGAAGAAATTAATAGGGAAACATGTACAACTAAATAGGTTCAATAAAATAAGTTTGTGGTATTTGTAAACAAGACAAAGTAAATGTATCATCTTCTACCTACATTCAAATGTAAATATGCTGAAAACATTAATTCTCGCAAAACATTATATATATTTTTGGAGGAAGTTAACATTTCTGAAAACGCCCCTACATATTTGTGTGTGGTTTCGTAATAATATGAGTCTAGTGAAGTTAAAACCAGAACGAACTTCTTCTGAGACTTTCTTTGCAAAGTAGTTTCAACATTCTGCAGTTCTTAAAAACTCGGTGAAGCCCCCATAACACTACAGAATGGTTTTTTTCATAATAAAAATCTGGTCTGCTGTATTGAATTTTAAATATTTTTTGTCCAAAATGTGTGTCCGGGATAAACGTAGAATAAACCGTATTATCATAATTGGAATCATTATATCAATATGTTTCTTCACAAATATACTGCAGTTTTACAAGACAAATCATATGGATAACAACGTCTTTATTGTATCAACCTGAAAAGATGGAATTAGCCCATAAACGTTGTAAGAAACAAATAAGGAAGTTATTATCCAGATATTTGTCTTGTATTATCACACCAACTTCCAGATGAACTTCTAGAATTTTCATTCTGCAATTTTGTTACACAAACCTAATTTGAAGTAATAGCATACATACAAAAAAAAGAAATGCCCATCGAACGTCATTTCCAAATAATTACCAAAGTGGTACTGATCCTTTAATGCATTTCTCTGTTTCAGGTTCTCCTGTGGCTTAGCAGTAGAGGTAGTGTCAGTCAGTCAGGGAATGGACTAGATAGTTTAGAATTTATGGACATAGTTTCAGCAAGTGCCAAAACTTACGAAGGGAAGAATGACGTCATTTTTCTAGTGCTATTAGTGTCAAGGTCATCAATTTGTAACCGTGACAACCGGTATGGTTGACAGACAATCTTTTGTCACATGTATCGTCGGTAGATGATGTGACAATGCTCATTTTCAACGTGGTGTCCATAGCAACAGACCTTGATGTTAAAGAGATGTTGTGAAGTATATATGTGCGCGACAAACTATATGTTATGTCTTGTGCTCCAGCATGGCTGTGTCATCATTGGAAACGTTGTGTCCCAAGGGAGATAACTCGCTCCAAATAGAGACAACTCGTCTTATAGTGTTTGAAGTGTTCATAGGTTGTTTGTGGATAATATTACGTCTTTCGCAGAATCATTTTTTGTGATATAGTTTTCATCATAACGACAATTATTGCTGCAAAATGCATTAACTAGAATTACTGTATAAAGTCGGATTATCATTTTTTAAGGATAGAAATCGTTGTATCATTGGTCCTGTACAGAATTAGAACTTGATTTTGGCATATGATTAAACGTTTGTTCTTGGAATGAAGTGGTAATGTATGTATCATATCATATTTTACGCATTGCAAAGAGAAGATGGCATACTGTCAAAGAATGTTAGCGTTTATGTAGGAGTGCCTAGACCGACTTATAAACCGTTAAACACGATTATTGTGCGACCTGGTTAATGGTCACGTAACTGTTTCCACGTCACGATGTGGACAATGTATATCCTTTGTTATTAGTTAGTGTAAAATGTTAAATGTACATAAAAATTATCATCTTGTTACTAAAAGCCACTTACATTCAACTTGTTTTAGGTTGCGCGTCATTAGATACAAATGCAGATTTGTGTTGACAAGATTACGTTTGCTTATCAATATTTGCTCAACATTCAACATGATAATGTTTTAGTTGCATGCAGAGACAATGTATAATAGTTTCAGAGTGGACGTAGTAGTTGCAACTGTAAGCATATGTATATAGTATAAAGAGAATAAATATTGTAAATAAGTTAAAATACTATAATATGCACTTCGCTTTAAAATCCTGTTTGCGAATGGTTGGTTTCATGCATTGTGACTGTTAGCATGTTACTATTTTGTAAACTGTTTCCATTGTCTATGAATTTGTTACTGTTATTCATCACGGTTGTTTCCCCTGTCGTTATTCTTGTACAGAGCTATCACTTATAGAAGAGCAGTTTGCGAAAGTGGATGGACATATTTACATGAGTTATATTTCTCTAACTCTCTCTGTATTACACAATGTTGCTCTCCGATGAGATTGATACAACCTGATATTGTTTATCGGGTTATTTGCTTACATGTTCTTTCTATTATAATATGAAGTCTTTATAAGCTTAGAGATAGGGGCTTCGATCTCCGTCAATTTTACAGAGCATCTGAGCATTCATGAAACAATCTGATATTTAAGTAACAAATATAATTCTTCATTATATAACTAAGAGTGAGATACTCTGTTCTAAAAGTGAACCAAACCCACTATCATCACTATCTTTGGCCACTTTTCTGACTTACAATTAATTTTATAGTATCCAGCATGGGTTCATTAGTACAATGTTATGACGTCATAGTAGCATCTTGCCAATACCGTAAATCAGCCTTTGATATCTACCTAATTTAACATAAAAAACTGAAATAATGTTCAGAAATACAATATTCCCTTGACAATTAAATTTGTATTTTAACCTGTGATGTAAAAAAGTTTATATTACGAAATAATTTACTTTTCTACCTTACTCAATCAGATAAAATGGTATTTGTCAAGTGGAAATCCCTCATTTAACAAGCTTTCCTCTCTGAAGCGATTAAACGGTTTTCTTCAGGAAAGGAAAAGTTCTCATTGGTTAATGAGATAACTGACATGGTCACCATCCATCAGCACCAATACTTCGTTCCTTGAACTTTCGACTAAAGACATGCTTACAAGGAACCCTGTCTAGTTGGTGGACAAAGTGAAATCTCCTTTCATAGGAAGAACATGTCTTTTATTTCGTTAATCAAACGAACATATTGGTAGTATAAAACTGCTTGTAATGGCTGACAGATTATATTAGTAGATATGTTGTTTATTTAATTTGTTAACTTTGACTCGTAATGAATTGGTTTACTTCCTGATTGAATTGAGTTTAAAAGTGAAAATTGATTTGCAGTTTTTCACTATAAATTGTCTTATATTTTCAAAATATACAAATATATCTTGAATGTATTACAAGATGTTATTAGTTGATTAGTCAGCTAGATGGACCATGCATCAGTTTCCATGACGATATATATTTGACAAGTTGTTCAAGTAAAACTTTAACGAAGAAATCGAGGTCAGTTTTCATTTACATGTATAAAGAGATAACAAAAAAATCTGTAACGTTTGTAATTATAACAGCAATCTGAGTTTTAGTCGTTGGAGTGCAAAACTACTGAGAAGACCACTCACATTGAGTTTAAATTCCTGTTGTTAGAACTCCCCCCGAACTGTAGTGTATCACATCAGCCCAACAGGACGAGTCTAGAAACATGTGTGTAGCCACATTGTTGTACCGGGATCACAACCTGCTTGATAACTAACCGTTAACTCCTACCGTGCCATGTGTATCTTTTACTGAACAAAGGACTTTATTTCATAGTTTTTTTAAAAAATATTATCAAAATGTATAGAACATTTCATTTGATAATTATTAATTAAGACATTATTTCAAAAAGTGTTCTCTGAATATTCAACCTATATAATATTTCATAGATACTTTCCTTCAGGTAATGTCAAGTTTTATATATATATAAAACTTTCCTGAACGCTTTTTCCTCTCACTATAGAGTTTATATGTTGTATCACCAAAATGATACATGTTTATTTTGGATAAATTTGAACTTACATCCAAAGCATTGTAAAAGCTCTATTGTTGTAAGATTAATTACCTTTACTGACAAGTTCAGAGCAAGATGTGTTACAAAATCGAAAAGTTGTAGTCATTTGAATTCCTTGTATTTGAATACGTTAAGCTTAATTCTTCATGGATAACAGATATGTCCATTCATTATATTTATATAATCTTAGATATTCACTCAACCGCAAAAGAATCGTACCAATACAAAATATAAAACAATGCAATCAACGCGTAATGAAAAGGACCGAAACATTATCTGTTTATATTGCCGAGAAACACACGTTTTAAGAAATCGTGGTTTTATGACATTCTACAGCAAAGACGAGTAAACAAATTTAAGTTCAAGAAGGTTATGTCGATAACATTTTTCATTAATTCATTTTCTACATTTTATGATTTTTAAAGTTAAATGCCACACATTCTGGCCAAAACATTCTGAAAATGTAACTTCTACAACCAAAGTATACTTGAACAGACAAAAAAAGTTCAATTATTATACTCTGACAAATGAAATTGCTAGTACCTCTTTGCAAATCATATCCCTGTAAAAAAAACATTCAAAATGCAGCAGTATTTCGTTCTTTACACCGTTAAAAAATATTCTTTTGCGGTTAAGTGTATGCATAGGCTACTTTCAAAATAATCCTTGTATATAGTTGATGGAGTCTATCCGTTCATAGAAGCGCATGACAGCATGCTTGGGGAAGCGGTAAGTATACTAAATAAAAATGAACCGCCTCTCCCTTCTAGTATAAACTAGCCTTGTGTTATAAGATTGTTTGATAGTCAAACTGCACATGCATGTGAGGGTTTCTGTATATTTCTTGTACATAGCGAATCATTTGCACATTGACCGTGTCTCATGCGTTGTGACGTCATTGTTACTGCTGAGATTTGATAACGTTTATAATAAAATGTTGAGTTGATTGATATATAAAAGTCGTGTTGTTTGTTTTTATTGAAACATATTTACTTAAGCCAAGAACGTCTTGTATATCTATGACACAACTTCGCGAAGCCCTGTGCGATAGTTACACAACTTCCCTCACATATAGCTCGCGCCAGTCTCTGTCACTAGCTAATTCAAACCTTGCCGCATAGTTACACAACTTCCCTCACATATAGCTCGCGCCAGTCTCTGTCACTAGCTAATTCAAACCTTGCCGCATAGTTACACAACTTCCCTCACATATAGCTCGCCCCAGTCTGTCACTGGCTAATTCAAACCTTGCCGCATGCCCTTTTTGTGCCAAATATTTGATTGCATTACCAAGACCAGGTGCAGCCCGCTACTACGAAGGCACAGGGAGGGTTAATAAAAAGCTTTAAAAAGCCAGTGATAGAAGCTGGCGGCTTCTTGCGGGAAAGTTGATAGTTTCATTGTTAAACCTACAACACAGAGCAAGCAGAGATAGATATACAGTAGCGTATTTTCAGTAATGTGTTAAACATGGAAAATATTAATTATATTTATAATGTTATTAACTAGCTTTGGAAATTATACATATACTGATCACTATACGTCAGGGGATGAGGGTGGTTTACTGATCAGTATACGCCAGGAAATTAGGGTGGTTTCCTGAACGTATACTGGTCAGTATACTAGCACTTTTGGATTAACAATACTGTTTTCCACTGTCATACTTTAGTAATAAGGCTGGTAACACTAACTGGTGCGTACCTCATTATCTTGATGTGATCATATTTAACACTATTTGGACCCGTTTCGTCTCCTGGCTTGTATGAAAATATAACAACACTCATGTAGTGTCTCAATACGCACTTCACTTCATGGTCTTCTCACTGTACAGCTGCCTTTCTACAAGGCGGTCCCCAACCATCTTTGAGTTTGGGGATTCTTTTAAATAACAAGTCATTTCCACGCCTGTTATTAATTATAAGTGCCTATCATCTTGTACATATCTGCAATTTTTTTACGTATACCATTTCTATCTGACCATTGCATAATTGCTTTCTTCCAAATTTGCCCTTTGGCAAATACACACGGTTCCAAAATAAATTGCTATTATCTGCAGTTGCTGGCAGAGCAAATACCTCTTTACACTGTGCATATAGTCAATTAGACAGACATACATTTTATTCAGTATATAAGTTTATACTGAATAAAAATGTCTGTCTATAGTCGATTATGTGTAACAGTCTCTCATATACCATAAGACAACGATCATTATGGTCCGTTTTGCTACCAGGTTGTATCCACAGACACTCAATACATTGAGGAGATCCTGGATCCATCTGTGAGTCATTGTGATGACCACAGACTAGGCTACAACTAGGCCACTGTCCATGGGCGATAAAAACCTGTTCTCACCGTTCCAGGGCTTTTACCAAGAATCTTGAGAACAATGGTATTACTCGAATCCCATGTCCAGCAATGTCTCCAGATGTACATCCTTTTGGTCATGTCTGGATTATAATGAGTGTACCTGTACAAAAAGGAACCTTTCTCCACAAAATATGAGGCAATTGGAGGCACCACTTCACTACGAGTGGCAGCAACTCACCATGGAGCAACTCAGGAAACTTGTCGAGGGTACGCATGGAGACAGCACATGTTATAACAGACTCAGTTTATTCAATGGTACATCTTTCAGACTTGAAGTGACATATTGTGACTTGTAATGAATTGGTTAGACCATGTTCTACTAAGATTTCGTGTTTAGGTATTTGGAATCAATGGACTTTAACATATTTTATGCAATGAATAAACCAATGCTTGATACTTAACTTACATATTTTGCATCTGTGCTATCTTTAGCTTCTAATCTGAAATGTGTGCCTTTGAAACTTCTCATATCACAAAAGTCACGATGCTTATTTTTTACTGTGTACAACGTATATACAATGTTTGTATACAGAGCTGTCGTTTCCCAGTAACAACCAATTATATCTAATATCGAATAAACACATCACTTCAGTTGATTCTGTACCAGAAAATACCACACAGCTCTATTCTGTTTCCAGCAACTGCATTCAAACTTCAGCAGGTGCTCGGAGTTGAGCTTGTCATACTGCATCATCACCTGTTTCCCAGGCACCTGACCCTTACCCACGGAGAGCACGCCGTTCTCCCAGCTGATCCAGAAGGGGCGAAACTCTGCGCATGACAGGACGTTTCTCTCCTTTTTCACAGCATACTTGATGTCGTTATGCAGTCTGATAGAGGATTTCCTGTTCTCGGAGCCGCCGATGACAACGTCATAACAACCATTTAGGTCGGTTTTGAAGTAAAGACGGAAGTTAGAGTCATGACATGTCTTTACAAAAAATATCATATTTGAATGACTGCCGACTATTTTCTCCGTGGTTTGCTGATCAAACATTGTACATATTTCTATCGTTGTTGATGTCAATTGTTTTCGGATGTATGGACCTAAAATGATAATAATCATAATGTATTTTTTACAAAATAATGGAACTGAGAACATCATCAATAGTTCTGTTATAAGTCTAGTGTTTTTCATGAAAGTTTATTTGTTTTCGATATGTATACAAATATCATATGTGTTGATTTCAGTACAAACCAGAGAATTAGTGACAGCTCACTCATACAACCCACGCTTTAAACATTGGTCAACGAATAAAACATCAATACTTAGTTCTTTGTATGAACTACCACTGAGTATGATGTTTTAGGGATACACTTCCGAAAAGACAATATGACAATTTACAGATAATGCTCTCAGTCATAATCTGATATAAAACAACACAACATAACTACAGCATTACAGGAAAACGAAATTGGAAAAAAAACCCAGAACAACAGAACAGAACAGAACAAATTTGCAAAATTATGCAAATCAGGGTTTCCATATGTCGCGGGTTCAGGGACTGAGACCTACAAAAATGCAAATCTTCACTTAAAGGAACACATCGTCATCATCATCTGATCATTATCATAGTTACCACTTGGCTTGACCTGGATGCTGCTCAGCTCGGCTCTGGAAGAGCACTACTATCAAACAACAATGGTCAACAGTCCATCCATGATTCTTATTGACATTAGGAACATCAGGTTTGGCAACATAAGATTCCTGGTAGTTGACACGTTTAATATGTTGCTCCAGGCTTTAGTGAAAAGGTGGCACCTTGCTCATGTCTTTATGTTCCTGGGTTTGTCTAGTCCTTCACAACCATAGTCGTTCAGTTGCAGGTAGCGAAGTTCATCAACATTTTTTATGCCAGGTCTACCAAAGAGAGCACAAGCGAAATCAGCCACTTCATCAATCAGATCCGATGGAAAAATCCTTAGAGTCACCTTATCTGGCAAGAGATACTTCAAAATGGACCATCTTCTGAAGGATTTTCAGAGGTTTCAACTTGCAAATCTCCTTGAAGCATTTGGTGAATTCACATCCTGTGACTGCATGTGACAACAATGCTTCTGTATGTAAGTCAGGCATGCCCTTAGCCAGTCTAAATATACTCATCAGCCGTCTCTTGTTTCCAGTTCCAGTGTCAAACAAAATGATGATAAGATCAAGCGATATCGTTTTGACCAATTTTATACTAATAGCTGATTGGTTAATCAATTAGGAACTACTTTCAACTCTCATATGAGAAGTAAACAAACATGGCCGCCCTCAGGATGCTTCAGAAAGGTGACAAACTGTCAATTGATAATACTGGCGAAGCCACTGTTCTATCATATCAGGGCGATGGCAGTTACAAATGCTCCATTGATGGCATTGATTTCCAAGTGGAAGTTATGGAAACAAAACTGAGACTACTACAACTACACGAGGTGAGCAGACGTCATCAACATCGACAGGAACAACACCAACTATGGCCTCTACATCACAAGTACAGAGTAACCCAAGGTTTGCAAAAGTGACTGATTCGGACATTGATACTTTAATTGCTATGCAGGAAAACACAAATGCAGCTCTGAAAAACTTTTAGGGACATTAACTTGCTAAGGCAATTTCTAACTAGAGTTGGTGAAACACGTTCCATTCATGACCTGTCTCCTGAACTCTTGAACAGTTACTTATGCAAGTTCATCATTTCGGCTAAAAAAATCTGATGGAGATGATTTCGGGACAAATTCACTAAGGGGAATAAATTCTTCCATTGAGAGATATCTCCGCCGTAATAACTCTGGTTACACTTTGAGGAACAGCCTCGAGTTCACCAAGTACAGAGAGGTAAACTCGGCTAAATAAAAGCAGTCGAAGTCATTAGGTAAAGGTAACTTACCTCATCGTTCTGTGGCTATCACTGACGATGAAATTGAGCAACTTTGGAAAACCAATCAGTTGGGGGCTTCAACGCCCGAGTCGAGTCTAAACACGTTGTGGTTCAACAACACCGTCCATTTCGGCTTCGTGGCAGCCATGAACATAAACAGATGATGTGGGGTGACGTAGAATTGCGTGTTGATAGCAGTTGACGTGAGTATTTGGAACTGACTGAGAGGATTTCCAAAACTAGAAAGGGGGATCAAAAAGATTCACGCCACATCATTCCCAAAATGTAGGCTATTCCTGAGAAAGAGCGCTGTCCTGTCGAAATATACAAGCTCTACAGAAGTTTGCATCCCGCGAACTATTTATTTCCGGATTCTCCATACTATGCTTCCTCAATAACCGTAACCAATCCATCATGTGAATCTGTGTGGTTCAAAAGGCAGCCAGTTGGTATCCACAAATTAGAATCCTTTATGAAAAGGATGGCAGTCTTGACAAGTGACAGGAAGTTGACAAATCATAGTGCAAGAAAGCACCTGGTTCAAAAGCTCACTGAAAGTAACATTCCTCCATCTCACATCATGAAAACCACAGGTCATAAAAATGTCCACAGTATAAATAATTATTCCCACATCAGTGATGCTAAACACAACCAGATTCCATCTATCCTATCGAATTCTACAGATCCAGGTCAACATGTGCCGTATAGTGAGGCCCAAAAATAATGTCAACACAGTACCTGCTCTACCATTCTCTTCCCACAGAGGTTAGTCCCTACAGTTTTCCGGTTCTACCCTCTGTTACTTTACGCTTGAACTCGGGGGCATAAAGGGAATGTCCTGATTGGTTGCAATTGAATCTAGTTGTGCAATCAGCGACGCCGTTGAAAAAGTGACATTTGCCAATGACACGTCATAATGAAATAATAAATGTAAAGCCAACGTTTTCTCGTTTTCCAGTGTTTTCTGTGTTTTCCTCGAACTATGCTAATTGATATTGTGAAAAACTATTGATCATAAACATAACCATAAATAAAGAAGACCAAATCAGAGACAAATACCCAAAACAGTTCATTTGCGTTATTTACATTAGACATATTCGAATGACATATGCTAATGAGCAAGACCCTTCAGAGTAAAATGCCTCGATCTTTGAAGTTACCCTGTCGACATGGCCAATTAAAGATGAGTTTTCATTGGTTAAGAACCAGGGATACGATATGAGATTTCTCTTTCCACTGCTAGGGGACTTTGGTTCTGCTCTCGATTTCAAGCGAAAAACGACAGAGGGTAGAACCGGAAAACTGTAGGGACTAACCTCTGTTGGAAGAGAATGCTGCTCTACCTGCCGTATGTCCTTCGTTATAACGAGGCCATTGACAGGAACATGACGGTTTTTCCGTCGACTGTTTCGACATGTGCTTCCAACAGCATCACCGTTCCTTCAAAGTGGAATCATCTCCAGTCAGTGTTTGGGTCCAGTTATATAGCTGGAGGTTCATTCCCGATTAATGTGAACAATTACTCTGCTGACAAGCGTCGTAGACCTATCATTGAGAGTGATAGTGAGCACGATTCCCAGCAACTGTCCACCCGCCATCTCGGCTGGCAACTTTGTTGACAGTGAATGAGGGACTACGAATTTTAAAATTAAACCTCCTTCCCTGTTGTTAATTGTTGAATGTTTGATGAAAATTTAATAATTATATGATTGCAATCTAACATTAACTTTGAAAACAAATGTTATTGACGAAAATATGCTCAATATTGTGAAAAGTTCCAAGTACTATTTTTTTTATTGTTCTTTGATAATTGCTACGGTGACGTAATCAGTTCTTGGGTGATGCAGTACCAACTTTGAAATATTCATACGCCAGACCGAAGTAAAGTTGACCAAAGTTTGTGTTTTGTTTTTCTTGGTTAATAAAATAAGAATGATATTGGATGATAAATATAATGTCACCCTCGTGTCTTCAGATATCAAATATATCAACGAGTGTTGATGTATTTGATATCTGAAGACACGAGGGTGAGATTCTCTCTATACTATTGATCGCTTTCTATCAGTGCTTGTGTTTAGCTGGCAAATAGATAGATAGATAGATAGAAAATATTGACCTTTTTAAACTATTTTACGATTTATAATTTTAATGAAAGTTTAGTTCAAATTAAAACAGTATCAATTATATCGAACCATTTATACAATAATTTATCAAGTCGGTAACGTTAAAATACATTGGAGTTCTTTTTGCATGTTTCACTCTCTCCCTCTCTTTATATATACGTAGGACCGCAGGAGTAGATACTTTTCTAATATTTGAATATGTTTAATGAATTTATAATGGAAACTTTTACGCTGTCTTCTATTTCAGCTTTCCACTTTTGGTAAAATACTTCAGATACACAAGATGGTGAATAATGTTTTAGGATGAATCTTCATATATAGACGATGGATCAGTGATACAGCGAGTGACATTCGTTATTGTGTGTCACATACCTCTTGCCTCACAAAGTTGTTCACGAGTAAACGAAGTACTATGCAGCATATCAACAATAAATGAATATCAGAATGTTATGTAATATCGACTATGATATAAACACTACAAAAGGTAAACAGTCATTGACTGAAACAGAACAACACCATTATCAGTTAATGTCAACAATAACTCGTAATGTTGCTTGTCAAGAAAACTTTAACAGACAAAGGCTCACAAACCTATAACGATTGAGATGCCTCCCAAAAGTATGACACCAAAATGATTGTGTTGACGAACGCATATATGTAGAGCTCGACAGGTGTCTGTAAGCAATTTAACGCATATTACTACTGTCAAAGGGTGGAGAATCCTATATGATACAAAGAATGAACCTTTCACCCAAAGTATGAGGCAGTTGGAGGGAGCACTCCTCGAGGAGGGACAGTAAACCCCAATGGAGCATTTCACGAAACTTGTCAAGGCTATGGCCTGAAGATTGACTGCAGTAATGCGGGCGCGTGTTGGCAGCACATGTTATTGACAATAGACGGTTCTCTTTTGTGTGTTGTGTTTTTAGGTACTAAATTAAAAGACATATTTTATGCAACGGGTAAACCATTGCTTGAAACGTCCATCTCTTCTCCACTGTGTTGCCCTTGGAACTTACCCCTATCACAAAAATCACGGGAGTGATTAAGTGTTTTACTGTGTTTATACAATGTTCCTGTACAGGACAGTCGTTTCTCAGTAAGAACCAAATATACCTATTTAACTAGACAGTTTTAAAACATATTACCAACTGAACACTCACTTCAGTTGATTCTGAATCAGAAAATACCACACAGCTGTGTTCCTGACCCAACAATTGCATTCAATCTTCAGCAAGTGCTTGGATATGAGCTTGTTACACTGCATCGTCACCTGTTTCCCGGGCACTTGACCCTTACCCACGGAGAGCACGCCGTTCTCCCAGCTGATCCAGAAGGGACGGAACTCTGTGCATGAGAGGACGTTTCTCTCCTTGTTCTCAACAAAGTTGGACATCATGCCAGGCAGTCTGATGACAGACTTTCTGTTGTTGAAGCCACCAATGATAATTTTATAAAAACCCTCTTTCTGGCGTTCGGAATCGAAGAAAAGATGTATGTTAGAGTCATGACATGCCTTTACGAAAAATATTATGTTTGAATGGTTCCCGACAATTTCTTCTTTGTCATTCTTTCCAAACAGCACATTTATGTTTTCGTCTGATGATGTCAATTGTTTTCGGATGTATGGACCTAAAATGATCATAGATGTACATTACATAAAATAAATCTGAAAGTGATCAAAATTCTTGATATATACGTCTTGTGTTGTTCATATTTTATTTGGTTTAAATATGTACCAATATCATTTGCCAAATACATATGTGCTGATTTCAGTCAAATAATTTCACTCAATTTGCATATTTACCCCCAATCAACAAATATATATTACTGTATAAAATAATATAAAAATGCTATCATATATCCAACTCAACCTCAGATGAGTGATCAAGTAGCATTAATTTGTATCTAGAGGCAACAAAGCGATAACCCAAAGCGACATTGGCAACACAATGTCAAGGGCAGAAGGAGCACTAGTGAGCAGCAGGTTCGCTGCTGCCAAAGCACTATATAAATTACAAATGACTTGTTCTATAATCAAAGTGTTCTCACCTGTACAGGTAAGATTGACGGGAGACCAGCTGAGTCCAGGTAGACACATGGTTTCAGCTGAGGTGAGTAAAGTCGTCATGTCCCTGTAACCCTCCAGACAGCTGTACCTACGTGAGCTTCCGGTCATATGACCCCCACTGCTGATCTTTCCATTGGTCAGATCAGGAGGATTTGGACAGCGGTCATCTTGTTGTCGGTTATTTGTGAATATGAAACAAGGATGATTGTGAGAAGAGTAATGTGTCTGATTTAAAAGTAGCAAATAACATTCTTACTTGTGGAAATGTTCTTGTCTCTTCAATTTTGTATGAAATAATGACATGCGTCAAAATGTATGGTTCGAGAAGAATTGATAAATATCATGGTTTATAAGTGCAAGGTTAGCCTGTGCAGTTACATTAACCATGATTATGCAATATACATTGAGCGGCAAGTCTCCATCTAAATTAGTCTGTATTCGAGACTGGTTGTGACTCAGGGGGAAGTCGGTAGAACAAATGTCCGTTGTCCATAATATATAATAACATAATGTTATAATTTCAAAAAGTAAGTTAGATAATGACTTAAGCTGCTGCACGCTAGAGGCCACTATTGTGGCCCAAAGGATTTATATATATTGACACGTCACTGACGTTTGACCCTTTGACATCCATACGACATAAGTCTGTGACAAAGTTCTGTGATTCATGAAAAAGTTCACATTTTCCGAATCAGAAATCAATGGACTTTCACGTGATGTAATTAGTATGTCTGTAACATTTTATTTTATTGAGAAATGACGAATTAAAAACCTTGAACGTATTTTCAATCACAAAATTGGCTGCAGGTGCGTGTTTGACGTCGTTATGAAATTGTTACCTATTCGATTCAAAGGGTTGAAATTCCATAGTAAGTGCATGCCAAATGCGTAAATTTGACATCATTATGTTCAGAATATCATCACCTAGCTTATTAAAAAATTTAGACATTGAATATAATCTTCTTAGAAAATAATGACAAATTTGCGAAAATATCGGCAAATGAAAACATCAATCGATTACTTTTTGTAAAATCCATGAAAATAAATACAGAATTTCACTTACACTCTTTGAATCTCACAATCGTCCAAAAAATAAATACACATGTATCTGTGCATTGTTTGTCAATTCTTGTTTCCAAATATAGCAATATATTCAACGTGTCGCCAACAGCAGTACCATATCTGTCATTTTTTCAAGTCAGCCCATGGAAAACTGCCGCTATTTCTGAAGTTTTGTGACGTTTTCCGAGAGCGAAAGCGCGACTTCCTGTATCTATTTTTAGAAATAGTCGTCGATCTAACCATAGAGTGTAATTAATTGTTAAAATTGAACAATTTGACACTAATTACGATGTAGTTTTATAAAAATCGATCTAAAAACAAATAATGAGGTTGTAATAATTATTTCATCAGTTCGTAGAGTCAGTGTCCTTGACCCGATAAATTTGCATAAGTGAACCTAGCCCCCGGATGTAACATTGTTTTTACGATTAAAATCACTGTGAGTAAATTTGAATTTTGATTATAATTTATACATATATGAAAAAATCATGTCATATCCTACCATTATCACAAATCGTGATCATGTATGGGTTTACATTTGAAGTACGAAATGTGTTTGACATGACATGGACCGACTTTCTGATCTGCGATTTCACAAGTTGAAATGGAGCCGTGAAACAGTAGCAGTAACCCTATCTCTCTTAAAAGTAAATTACGAATTAACAAGTCTCGTCTATGTGAAATAATTGTATGAATACAATTGCTAAATGATTCATGTTGATTATTTTAAAGTTTTCATTTGGAATTTGATAGAAATTATACCCGTTTTCAAACGAAATCATTGATAGACCTGTCAGTTCGAATTCATTGCAAATGGAGGCCATTGTGTCGTCTCGACTTTTTCACACAATATTTTGTTCTGATACGAATTAAATGAATGCACATGTAACAACATCCATGAAATTAACAAGAATGACAAACAAATACATTTCAAAGAATAAATGTGAATAACTAGTGTTTGAATCGGCGAATTTACAGTGAAATGACAAACGAAGCATAGATGGTCACATGATCAATTTTGTACAACCAAGATAATCACGTGACATTGTTTACAAATACGACAACGCTACCCGAACGAAATTTTGATTGTATTTTTAAACTTTTCAAGACCATGTTTACATTAAATATTCAACAGACATTTGAAAAAATGTGTTCTAACTTTGGTTATAAACGGAATATTTACAAAATGATTTAGATCATTAGATTTTTTTATTTGAACAAATCTGTAATCGGCGAAGGAAATGCATAACAATGGCGAGCGCCGAGTGTTTCTTGACTGTCATGTTTCGAGATATCGATGACTGATTGACGTTGGAATATATAAAAACTGTAATGTCATATGCTTATATTTGGAACACAGAAAAGTGAATAGATGTGTTAACCTTTTGTGTAAATTTTATTACGATTGAGGCATTATTTTACAAATATTTCTCACGGAAGTAAATGCATTGTTCATTGAAGAATATCCATAGTTACAAATTACGTCGAAATTTTATAAATACAACGTAGATCGTTTATGACGGGCTATTGTTTTCTGAAAGGAAAACTCAAACCATCAACATAATTTTTTTCTGGTATAAAATTTAATTCTGAACAAAATGGTGTAAAAATTGGGCTGCATAAATAATTATTGACAAAATAATTCGAGTTTGAAAATGTAGTACAATTTTAGAACTACTGTATTATTTAATTTTTTTCCATAGAAAGTGTAAAAATAATTGATATTTGAAAAACATCACACTAATTAATAATTTTTTATGACAGTAATAAGTTAGAAGAAAATGTGACTCAGATATTTATTTTAATTATTTTAAGATTATGTTAATTACTAAGGCGAGAAAAACTTTAAATGAAGGATACCCCTGTGATGTAATTGTTACAAATTTACAAATATGTCGCTCACTGCAAAAACTTAAAAACAATCCAGCAGGCTAAAGGTTAAAAGGGACTCATTGACTATTTTTACATTCTCGTTCAAGAGAGGATTTCATTAGCATGATTAGAAAAAGGCATGGTCGTGATTGACTTTTCTTTCTTGACAAACACTCAAACGAAACATTCATGCAAAGTTTTAATTCAAATATGTCATTTAGTTAAGATGTAGTGGAGGTGACAAGCCATTTCTTTCTTACCGAAGGATAATCCACATTAAAACTACATTACTTCATTACTGAGTAGTCTTTTGTGAATATCTCACAATGTATGATAAGTCTGTTGTATATGTATATCATATAAAATCATATGTTTGGCTCAAAAAGTTGTTAAATTGGAAATATTGCTAACATCTTCTGAACTGGACTGAAAGACATGATGCGTTTATGACCTAGCATACCACCGTACGTCAATATGTCTGTAAACTTTTCATTTTTCCGGCTTCTTCTCGAGAACAAGTGATTCTAGAGAGCTGAAATGTTGTGTGCAAACTCCATGGCGAATGGGTATTCTAAATTGTAGATATGGTTACCCTGTGACCCCAAATATGGATCATATAGGTCATGACTTAAAAAGCTATTTTTTCATCTTCTTCTACAGTACGAAAAGCTGTAGAACACTCAAAATGTAAACGATGTGCAGAGTCTTTCGCCAATGGGGATTTTAAATTTTAGATTTGGGTAACCTCTGATAAATACTACAGGGAAATTTACATCTTAGATTCTATCATTATTGTTGTTGTTTAAAGCCTGATGTGCTACAGCTCCATTTCTTATAATTATTTTAGGAATAAATGGACAGTTTTACAACAAAATAACCTAAGGAGTTACCAATTTGGTCTAAGAATAGAAGAGACCGTTTATTTCAAATTGCAAAAATTGGAAAAAACTGGAATCTGCATCGCCATCATAGTAATGATCACTGAATCTTATTAATTACATACTCGCCATAGCCATTGAGTCTTCCTCAATAAATCACTCGACCAAAATAACACAATTAAAATGAAGAGAGTTACCTCCCCACTCGCTCCCCGCTAGGCAGTTTACCCCAGTGACATCACTTCTTTCTTTGTTGCGAGCAAGATTGGACGTCCATTTTGCTAGCTCTCAGAGTTTGCGATATTTTTTTGCGTTATCCTCGTCAGCGCTTCTAGCTGCCTAGGTTGGAGAATTGTACATTGCAATTCAGGTGGCTTGTGCTAGCTCGTGCTTGAGCGCTTAGCACGTACTTGGAAGACTGTCGCTACTCGCCTGTAGCGTTGGTTTGGAGGCGGTACAGTCGTAACAACGTTGAGTCGTAACTACACCTTGTTGATTCGCCATCGGTACGTGACGACGCTAGGTGTCAGTGGCCTTCGCCCTCCGTCAGAAGGAGCGGTTGTCTGCACTTGGACTTATGTTTTTTGGATTGGCCGGCGTCGTCTGATAGTGTGCGTTGTGTCGTTCAGGGCACTTCATTGTCGGGATAGCTTCCCCCTACTCAGGGTTCTGCTGACAGTGCAGCATCAGGAAGTCATCCTTGTATTGAATCATGGAGCTCGCATAATGGCGGACGGACCGGTTCTTCGGGCTCCTCCCCAATTCGTTCACCATTGGAGCTGATGATAGACAAGGACGCTACCGAGTTTAACTTCCTTGTGACCCGCCTAGTAGAGGGAGCTGTCTCCTGTGCCTGAGCGCTCGCTGGTACCCTCACCATCGGAGCATCAGCGGCCCAAGTCAGGCCACGCCAAGAAGAAGAAGAAGAGGCAGCACTCTTCCCCTACCGCGTTTGACCCCAGGAGTCTGACGGAGTCCATCCTCGGGTCTGTCAAAGACATGATGACATCCCAAATTTGCGCCAGACTCATTGGGTAGAGACGTAAGGACGGCCTTCTCACTCTCCGTTGCGTTCGGTGCCTCCGTCGTCCAAGACGCCTGTGAACCCCAGATGTCGGGTCACCATTGTTTCGGCGTCTCCATCAGGTGCGTCGGACATGTCATTGTTGTCGTCTACCTCTTCGGCAGGCCAGCGTGATGTAGGGTCAGACTTTATTGACCCCTCTCGGCCTCTGATCATTTTATGATGAAGCCATGCCCTGCCTTAGACACGTGTTCAGGCCGCACCACCTTTTCGTCAGAACCAAGAACGACTTCGAGTCCACCATTACGTCCGCCACTCCCGACGACTGACGCCTCTTCCGTTACAGGAAATAGACCCTTGGAAATGGACGGTCCAGACGTGGGGCGGGGTTCCGTATTCATGTAACTTCCCCCCCTCTAACCTGTTCTCCCATGGAGCGTCCGCTGCCTGCGGACCGGCTCGCCTTGACAATGGAATAGGTGGAGACTCTCATCTCCAAGGGGGCGGTTGTGGAACTTCCACTCCAGGGCCTGACTCAAGCTTCTACTCTCCAGTCTTCGTACGACTGAAGAGGGACTCAAACAAATGGCGACTGATTTACGATCTGAAGGAATTCAAACACTCTTACCTATTTCGCCTGCCATATTTTCGACTCTTGACTGTGTCGTCAGTCATGCGATTACTGGAGCCCTCGGATGATATGTCCCGACCTTCAGGATGCATACCTGCACATTCCTATATCTTCCTCGCTGACCGCAGGTACCTCCGCTTCGGGTCGCCGCTTCCAGTGAACGTTCTCACGTTCGGGATATCGTCGACTGTTCACGCAAGTGACTCAGCCCGTAGTCCAGTTCCTGCAGCGTCATGACGTGCAGTTCGCGATGTACCTAGACGGGTTCGGCCACCATCACTCCCAGTCTGTTCTCGAAGCCCAACCGGACTTCGTGATTGCATTGTTCAGACGCCTGGGTTGGCTGATCAACTTAGACAAGTCAGACTTGCAACCAGCAACGTCGCTCACCTTCCTAGGCATGAATCTGGACACCATCCAGTACAAGGCCCCAGTGACACGGGTACAGATTGGGAGAGGCGAGGACCTCTTGAACAGAGCCCTCCGCCGTTTCGTATGTGGCAACGGCTGCTGGGCCTCCTAAAATCAGCAGCCCCCTTCAGGTGTTCATCAATGCTCATGTGAGGGAGAACACGTGTCGCCACGTGTTCGCGCTTCAGGAGGACATCGTCTAGCATTTAGGGCGGTGGACAATGTATTCAGTGGAGTGCCTCTCCAGCCATCTCCGGCCTGTTCGCGGACGCCTCCACTCAAGGGTGGGGAGCTCATATCGGCTAGGAACAAGCATTGGGCGTGTGGTCTCCTAGTAGTCAGAGCGCAACATCAACGCGTTGGAACTGGATGCGATTCGCATAGCAATCACTCACTGGTCGACCCGCCTGGAAGGGGAAGTCTTGCTTGTCCACACAGACAGCAGCGTGGGTAATCACAACCAGAGGTCGACCGGGCAGATTCCACTCAGGTGGGACCTTCTGAAGATCAAGCAAAGTGGACATGTGCAAGAAAACCCTCAGGTTTTATGCGTCTTCACCCTTGGCTTGTCTCGAAAAGGGATTGAGACATACCAGCTTTTCATAGGCTGTGGCAGTTGCGAGGAGGAAGGGTTCGACATCCTGTCAGCCTCGGTTCCCCAAGTCGCTGAGTACTTGGTTCACCTCAGGACGCAGGGAGGTCTCAATTATGTCCGTTCGCTGCAAGCTGGACCCGGGTATTGACATATCCGTCCTTAAGGAGATCATTACGACCTATCGCCAGGTGGACAGACGATAGAAATCTCAGCCTCTGAAGTGGGTCTTGGTGGTGGTAATGACCCACCTCAAGTCGGATTACTAGAGCGTCTCTCAGTGAAAAATGCTTTCCTGTATCCATGGCATCAGCTGCTAGGATATCGCTTTGAAGTGTAGGACGGCGGACTTCATCTGCAAGATCCAGGCTGCAGACGAGCGAGGCAGGACGTTTAGCATCCCTGCTATATCATCCACAATAGATCCCTCTGACAAAGGAGAACCGTCTCCACTGTCCGGTGCGGGCTCTATGTATATACACTGAACGCACCCGGACGCTACGTCAGGGTAGGCACAGGCTTTTCTTGCCCACTCCTAAACGAGTGTCAAGGAGATCCACAAGAGGCAGTTGGGGCTGTACTTGAGATCTGTAGTCTTGGACGCCTAAGAAGCCGGCGGACCTCCCTCCTCTTGCTCGCTCTAATCCTCTCCATAGTAATATACCTGTAGCGGACATTATGGCGGGCTGTTTGTGGAAGTCCAGCATGGTGTTCGCCAATCACTATCTACGTGACATGTCAACTGAAGATCTGGAAGGCGTGGCGAGGCTGGGGCCTCAGGTGTTCGCTCAACACTGTACCTCCTCAGGACACCCATCTAGGGGTTTCCCATCCTCACAATAAGGTGTTCGTCCCCGTCCCTGAGTGCGTGCAATAAACTTTACTACGTTGTTGTGTTGTGTTTTTAGTTAATTGGCGACCCCTATGGTCTGTACCGCCGACCCCTCAGGAGCGGTGGTATTGGAGACCTTAGGTTGTAACATGCTCTTAACACTGAGAGCTACCTACGCCCAGGCTCCAGGAGAAAGAAGCTACATCACTGAGGTTAGCCACCTAGAGGGAAGCGAGGGGGGAGGTAACTCTCAGTGTTAAGAGCATGTTACAACCTAACTCTTAACTCTATATAAAAAAAAATCAGTCTGGCCATGCACCCTCATATCTTATAGATTTACTCCCTGAGACTGTTGGTAACTCTACTACTTATGAACTGAGAAACTCGGATAATTTTGTAATTCCACCACATAGATTGAAACATTCGTGTCAATCATTTATTCCCTCAACTACAGTATTATGGAATAATATTCCATTAGAAAAGAGAGCTTTACCATCGACAGAAAAGTTTAAAACATATTTGAAGAAACCTATTATTCAGGCACCTTCTTATTTTATTACGGGTATTCGCACATTGAATATTCAGCATACTCGTTTGATATACCATGTAAGTGAACTGAAATACGATTTATTTAATGTTGGCATTAAGGCTGATTCAACATGTCAATGTGGTTACCTATGCTAAAATGTTTTTCATTTCATGTTTGAGTGTCCTTTATATCATGTGCCCAGAAAGAAAATGTTTAATCTTCTAAAATTGCATGTACATGATGATGCCATAAATTTGGATTTACTGTTAAATGGCAACAATAATCTATCTTACTTTAAAAACCAGGCAATTTTTAAAGCCGTACAACAATATATTTCAAACAGCAAGCGATTTACTTGATTGATGCATATATGTCTTAAATTCTCTGTAAATATCCTATTTTCATTTCTGTATTATATCTCTGTCCATGTTAAATTTATATTGTTATAATGCTATAACTGGGAGAAGGTTACCTAAGTTGGATAACTTGTTCCTAATCCCTTTCTTTATTGAATAAAATATGTTTAAATCAAATCAACTCTCTTCATTTTAACTCTGTTATTTTGGTCGAGTGATTAATTGAGGAAGACTCAATGGCTACAGTGAGTTATCAACGGTAAGTATAAATAATGACGTTTAATCAAAAACGTACTATTATAAGTTTTCGTTTTTAGGAAGTCATATGGTGTCAATATCTCATCAATACTTATTTCTTCAGAAATGTAAAAGAAAATAGGTTCATGTGATTTAAGGCTGGAGATCCAAATCTACTGAATAATCAGAAAATTGGTAAACAAGAAGTGCCAAATTTAATCTCTGATATGTCACAATTATAAACGATAATCTAACTGTTCTATATTCTGACCTGTTAGACAGATAGGTATTTCCGTTATTCTGTGTACTTCACACGTCTGTCCTACTGGGCACCGGTGAAGCAAGCATGCTCCAGAGAGAACCTTCAAGAGAGATAATAATAAAAACGTTGAAATGGTGCACAACATCTTGGACCAACTCTCCAGGTTCCAAACCTCCGATTGTTTGGGGTGTTCTCCCTTTCAGTTTAGCATTGAATAGAGAGTGATGAGCTAAATTTTTGCTTCAGTCTGCAGTGGATGTGCCATTGACGAGGAACACGCCCATTATTCCCACTTTATCATTGGAATGGTGTGTTTTGGTGAACCCTTCATTTGGTATTTTACATCTAGCGTGTAAACAGGACTTAAGTCCTAATAACAAATATGTTTGACTGGGCCTTTTTCTTTTTCAAATAAAATGAAATATAAAAAACGAAAAAAAAACCAAAAAAAACAACAAAAAAAACGCTTGACATCTTAGCCCGTAGAGTGAAGTCACTTAAGTGTAATCCTGTTATATTTCGGTTTATTATCAAGTAGAATCTATTATCGGCGTATTTTGGGGAAAAAGTCCCGGAAAATAAAAGTTTTGGCCATGGCAATTTGCTCATTAGTATAAATCATAATAACAAATTGACAGTAAGTTATTTCAGATGTTTTGAGATATAAGCCATGAATGTAAGTCGAACTTTCGATAACGAATCAGAGATGGTGTCTGTCCCCTGCATAAACTATATAACTTGATCGTTCCCAAATTGTCAACAGGTGGAATACTTGTACAGTTTTTCCTCTCTCCGTTCGTCATTCCTCCTCCAGAAAGTTATCCAAAGCTGTCACGAACAGAAATCTGTTTTTCAAGTAGCCTTCTTGACTCCCGAAAGGCCTTTGATATTGTCAAGCATAATGACCTTAACTTGAAATTTAACCAAAACGGCGTGAAAGTTATCACATTAAGACACTGCAGCAATAAACCTACTCAGTTCTAACCTTTCATGATTCAATACAGTAACATTACACAGGAATATTGTTATTCCATCTAATGCCTCATACATAACCGTCTCAGCCGCTACTTTTTTTCTGAAAATGTGGAGAGGGAGTTGCAAAAAGAAGGAGAGATACTGTCATGCACGTTTGCATCTTATTCAACGTCTCGACCCTTGGTGTACGTGCACCGGAGGTTGCGAACGTAGGTGTTATATCACTCTCTTTTGATTAGCTATACTATCTACGTGGTGACATGTGGTCCTGTGCATAGCTCAGTCGACCGCTTTCATGCTTGCTGCATGGGTGGGTTACCCGCTTCATTGCTGAATTAACTGAGAGTTTGAAGGGGGATTCCCTGCCCCACATGACATGAGTGGAAAGACCCTGGGTAGGTGACTTCATTCAACCTCTGTTCACCCAGCAGTAGTTGGGTACCTGGTGTTAGATGTGAAAGAGGTGACCTTTAAGCGCTTTGCGGCAGCTCAGGTTAGACCAGGGTAATAATGTTGGAAGCGCCCCGAGTCCACAACATGGAGATTTGTGCGCTACATAATCATCCATCATTATTATTACGCCCCTAACCATGCAAGCATTTTATATGGTTATGCAATTTCGTAGATCGAATAATAATGGTATAAAATGATTGCGATGTTATCATCTTTTTAAAGGCATTTAATCGTATAACTGTAAATATACAGTAACAGAATAAATATTTCAGAACCCGAAAGCAAACACACACATTATTCTAAAACGTAGGTGGACTCAAATATTGTTTTATAATTGATCAGTTTATGTAAAATTGTCATTATAAGAATGCGTTGCTAGTATATAAACGAATGGAAAGTAAAAAGATACAAATATAATAAGCAGTCTTTTACTCCAGTTAAATGTTTATTACAGGATTAAGCAAATATTTAGAATCTTGTCATAGATACACATAACATGTATCTTACTGGATTAGCCCAATTGCCTACCTGTAAAAAAATCTTATTCTCAAAACATAAACATAAATTATCTCGCAAATTGATTACACCCTGTAATTTCGGCCAAGTGTAACAATAATTGCCAGCTAATTGTATCCTTTGATCTCTCAATGGGATTGTAAGATTGCTAGCACACAGTAATTTAAATTTCAGATAAACACTGTTAAGTAAGTTCGTTTGTTCAAAAGGTGAAATGTCCACATGCGCATATCTAAATGAACTGTTACTGTCTTTGTAAATATGTGATATAACGTTTGAGTAACAATATCTTGTTGTACCAAAGCCTTAATAACAGAAGAGTAGAAACTTCGTTTGACGTCTACAGACGAGAGAACACATACACAGACCGAAGCAAACCGACACTGTTCTTGGCAGATCATTTGTGACGATGCCATTTGGCGTCAGTGGCTCCAAATTGGTTAAAAGGAATATGTAAGTTTCTTTCTTCAAAAGGTGAAATATTCCGACCCGCATATCTAAATGAATTGCTACCTTCTTTGTAAGTACGTGATATATTGAGTAGCAAGATGCTAAAGCTGTGAATAACTAAAACATCAAAGATTACTCCCAATGACACCAAGTGACGACTCTCGTTGTAATTACAGATGAGTAGACATGACGTTTGGCATCTACGGTTGAGATACTGACGCCAAACAGCGTTATTGGTCGTGACAGATCTTTTGTGACGATGCCACTTGGCGTAAATGGCTCAAATGGGTTAATAGGAAGTTGTTAAACTAAAGAACATAAAGAACTAACTTAAAATAAACCTTATGCTTTTCATTTCTCCACTAAACTGAAACATTTGTTATGTATTTATTTAGAGGTTAGCTTTATCTAATATTTAAACTATAACTTTAGAGCATAACGTAAATAACATAAAACAGCCACATTGAAAATCGTTTATGAAATTTTGAAAAAATGCCAAACACTGGTTGTCTTTAAAGGAGCAGTAGTAGTTTTTTTGCAAAATTTATTTTTTCAAATTACCTATTTGTAATGATAGTTTGTGCAATTTAAATTTACTTTAGAGGGTAACACATCTTATTACACAAACCAATTATCCGTAGTAGTAATAACGGTGTTGCATATAAAGCAAAAATTGCATGGCGGCCATTTTATTGTGAACACAATTTATAATTTTGAATTTCAAAAACGATTCCCATGGATTTACGGAACCACGTACACTCATTTTTAACTTTATTTTCCGAAGAGAGAAGGGTGTTTTACCATCAGTGACATTATTTTTCAAATCATTTCGTCGACTTATTTAAGCGGAAAAACGTACTACTGCCCCTTTAAACTTGTCATGTTCTAAACAGCATTGGGTATATTTAATTAATACCGATAGTGACATGTAATATTTATTAATGACTTATGCTTTGCCACCTCAGTTTTAAATAGAATCACATAACCAAAGATTTTCCAGGAACATAATTTTTAGATGGAGATGATGTAAATGTTTAGTAATTGGGTACTTTCATTAAAGATTAGTGAAAAGCAAGACATCAACATTCAATGAAAAAGGGTTCCCTGTGAAGGATATATAATGTATTAGTCTGTAGTGATAGAACTTGAAAATACTTTTGAAACATTTGTAATGAAATAACCTCCAAGTTGCCAATGTCAGCATTAATCCATTTCCTCTTCAGAATCAGATCGTGTGGGACTGTTGAATTGTTCCCTCTGTGCAGGTGACAGATCTGGTTTTCGGGTTCGAATCCAAATGAAAGACATCCTTGTTTTGACTGACAAGAAGATGCACACTCAAAAAGGTTTGGTGCTGCACTTATTCTCAATAAATTGTCCTGGAGATAAACGTCATGCAACAGTGAAGAAGAACTATTGATGCAGTGTCCTCTCACAAGGTGCAGCATTGATAGTGTCACTAATGCAGCCATGGTAGAGATGCAGCAGGTGCGATCAGGTGAAAGGATTGTTTTCAGGTGCAATCAGCATCATGCAGCAAAGCTCTCTTTCTCTCTCATACACGTAGGCGGGCAGGAGTAAATCAATTTCTTAGCTGAGTATGTGTTTTATATGAATTTATAATAGTAACCTTTAGGCTATATTCTTTTTCAGCTTTCCAGTTTTGGTAAAACACTAGGATACACAGGCAGATGAATAACATCATTAGGTTGCATCTTCATATATTGATGATGTATCAGTATCAATGTTATTCATAGCTACACATTATTTCATTTCAGAAACACTTGTTGAGCCTCTTTTATAAGTGATGTTATAAAGCTCTGACCACTGACAAGTACACGTAAGCGGAATTAGTTGTTTGCTAAGAAATATTGCCATTCAATCTTCTTTTACATTGAAAACTTGACATGTTTACACCTGAACAGCAGTTTGATGCGATCCAGCCAAATTACACGATATGGTAATGCAATGTTTTTTACATTGAAGGAAAAGCTGATTCACTATTGTCAGATACATTTATGATATATTGTAAAACAAATCTTGTGAAATGCGTCGTCTGAACTCAATCACAAAATGTTTAAAACAATAATTCGTAATATATGATCATATCATTTTGGGTTAAAAATATTTTTTTTCCAAATGGTCCAAATGTGCAAGGTGCCAGAGTTCATTATTGAAACCTGGTCTCGTGTGTTCATGTGCAAAGTGACTATGTCCCCGTGGCTGAAGTACTGAGAAATGTTCTCGTCTTGAAACAGACGCATTCAGTATGCGTGTCCTTAATATACTGGAATAAAACCGTATTAACATACTTAAAATCATAAAATCAATATCTTTCTTCACTAATATATTGCAATTTTACATAAAAAATGGGGGAATAAAATAATGTAGTATATTGTCAAACATTGGCAACATGGTCTGATGCATGCCACCATTGCACTTAATTTCGTGATGTAACTGACTTCACATCATAGTTACATGCTAATATTCATCTTTTAGGCTTTTGGAATGTATAGGTCCTGTACATGGAAGACCCCCATCGACGGAAGTGACTATATCCTTTGGGGAAGGAAACACCACAATTCAATGTTTAAACTAAATGTTTTCCACACAAATAAAACAATCCGTAGGCTTTGTTTGTTGTTTTTAATATAAGTTGGTGAACCAGTTTTATGAGCATGATACCTGAACGCAACCAGTCAAGTGTACATCTATCGGGATGTAATAATAATCGGGATACATACAAAAAAAGAAATGCCCTTCGAACGTCATTTCCACCAAAATACCATAATGGTACTGATCCTTTACTGAATTTCTCTGTTTCTCCAGCTCTCCTGTGGCTTAGCTCTGCTTTCTCTCCTCCACACTATATATACTCACCTGGATACTCCAAAGTATTATGTGCGACTTCTATTTGCTGACTTCTCATCAGTGTTCAACACGATACAACCCCACCTGATGATGAAAAAAACTACTATCTATGGACCTAAACAGCAATCTCATACGTTGGATTGAGGCTTTCCTTACACGGCGGTTTCAACATGTGCGAGTAAATTCTGCCACCTCTGATATGACACCTAGGAATTCTGGTGCTCCTCAAGAATGTGTTCTGTCTCCCTTTCTTTTTACCCTCTATACAAATGACGTTCTTAGCGATAACGTTAATTCTTTTAAATTCAAGTTCGCAGACCAGGCTACATTAACAGGACTAATAAGAAGCTCAGAACTAGATTACAGGAATGAAGTAGACAGATTCACATCCTGGTGTAAAGACAATTATCTTCTGTTAAACGTCGACAGGACAAAGGAAATGATTATAGACTTTCGACAATCTCTAGAACCAGTATTCATCAAGGAAAAGGAAGTGCAGAGGAGTACAAATATATTGGCACCATACTGGACAATAAACTCTCTTGGAAATCTAACACGCACGTCTTGTACACTAAAGGACAGCAAGGATTATATTTTCTTCGCAAGCTGCACTCTTTTAATGTCAAGTAAACCAAGTCATGTTGAGGCTTTTTTATCAAACTTTTATTCAAAGTGTTACCACCTTATGTTTACATTTATGGTATGGCAATCTCCCCCTGTGACTAAAAAACAAAGTTAACTCCATTGTGAAACTCTCCAGCAGAATTTGCGTCATTCCCTTTCAAAATTTGACGGTAACTTTTAAGTCTCGTGTCGAAAAGAAAGCTCTAACAATTCAGGCCGATACGTCCCACTTCTTAAATAACCAGTTCGAACTTCTTCCTTCTGGCCGCCGAACTTCCAAATCTTTTGTACCATCCAGTATTCGTATTCTTAAAAGTCTCAATTTTTTAATAATGGTTTTCTCCCATGTTTACTTCGTACATTTTCTGTTTTAAGTATATAAGTGTATAAGCTTTTGATACTTTTTAATAATTGGTTGTTAAAATTACTACTGTTATCAATCTTAATATCATCTTACATTCTGTTTTATGTGTATATCAAAAGGTCTTCCATTCTTCTTCTGATTGTAAATAATATATTTTAGTATTGTTGTTATCAATTTTAAGTACCATTATACTTTTAATGCGGAGTAATTTTCTACTATCCAGTGTATATCACTTACTCTTGTTAAAATTCCAGGGCTAACATGAATGCAACCAAAATCTCCCTCGTGGTTAATAAAATCGTATCTTATCTCTAGCAGCGGAGGTATTGTCAGTTAGTCAGGGAATGGAGTAGATAGATTAGAATTTATGGACATAGTTTCATCAAGTGCCAAAACTTAGGAAGGGAAGAATGACGTCATTTTTCTAGTGCTATTAGTATCAAGGTCATCAATTTGTAACCGTGACAACCGGTATGGTTTACAGACAATCTTTTTGTCTCGTGTATCGTCTGCAGATGACATGACATTGCTCATTTTCAACATGGTGTCCATAGAAACAGAATTTGACGTTAAAGAGATGATGTGAACTATATATGTGTGCGATTAACAATGTTTATGTCTCCAGCATGACTGTGTCATCATTAATAATGTTGTGTCTCAAGGGAGATA
This sequence comes from Gibbula magus, assembly GCA_936450465.1. NCBI lineage: Eukaryota > Metazoa > Mollusca > Gastropoda > Trochida > Trochidae > Gibbula > Gibbula magus. The sequence continues at coordinate 73,057,202 of OW388296.1, read as the reverse complement.
ACTCGCTCCAAATTGAGAAAACTCTAGTCTTAATATGTTTAAAGTGTTCATAGGTTGTTTATTGGAAATATTACGTCTTTCGCTGAATTGTTATTTGTGATAGAGTTTCCATCATAACGACAATTATTTCTAAAAAATGCCGTTATTAGAATTGCTGTATAAAGTCAGATTATCCTTTTTAAGCTTTAAAATTATAATAAGCTATAAATAAATAAATATATAAAAAGCGGTGTTATATGGGCGTGTAACGTAACATAAGAAAAAACGCTTGTACTTGGAATGAAGTGATAATTTATGTATCATATCATCTTTTATGCAATGCAAAAAGGATATGGCAGTGCCAAGACTGTTAAACTGTTAAACACAATTTTGTGTGATCTGATTAATGTTCACGTCAATATTTCCACGTCCCGATGAGGAAACTGTATATTCTTTGTTATTAGTAAGTAAAAAAACTTTAAATACATATAAAGTTTACATCTTGTTACGACTAAAACCAAGTGTTCCTTTAACATGATTTAATTTGCGCATCGTTAGATACAAATGCAGATTTGTATTGACAATATTATGTTTGCTTATCAATATTTGCTAAACATACTATAATGTTATTAATCAAGTATTTCCGTATTGGCCCAGTTACAGGTCCGAGGTCCGTTGTATTGGCCCGAGACGAAGTCGAGTGCCAATACAACGGACCGAGGACCTGTAACTCGGCAAATACGGAAATGCGTAATTAATGACAATTTTATTAAATGACCTCTTTTCATTCTATTTGCACAACACTAAACATCTTATTTATATTGAAATAACAAATGAAGCGTAAGCTTCGGGCTTTCACGAAATGTGCGACTGCGCATGCTCAGACTCATATTGGCCCAGTTTATCCCGTTTTGGCCAAGTTTGTCTCGTATTGGCCCAGTTTGCCCGTATTGGCCCATCATATGTCGAATCATATGGTCTAGGCCGTAAATAGCGTATTCATGCCCTAATATTGATAATTGTAACCACATGTATATAGTATAAAGAGAATCAATGGTGTATATACGTTGAAAGACTACAATATTCACTTCGCTTTACAGTCGTCTTTGCGAATGGTTGCATTCATGCATTGTGACTGTTCCCTGTCATTATACAGAGCTATCGGTTATATAGAAGGGTAGTTTGCAATACGCAATCACAACCAGATATTATTTCTCAGGTTCTTTGCTTACATGTTCTTCTTATTCATATATGAAGTCTTTATAAGCTATAAGTGGTTATGGGGCTTCGGTCTCCGTTAGTTTTACTGAGTAATTGGTTCGTTAAACAAGCTAGTTTTTAAGCAACAAATATAATTCTTTATGATATAATTTTGAGTGAGCATCTCGATTCTATGATTGCAATAAATCCTTTAGCCACTGTATTGATTTACGATAGATTGTATCGTTTCTACCATGGCATCATAAGGACAATGTTATGACGTCATGATAGCATCTTGCCAAGGCCGTAAATCTTTCGTTGAAATTTAAAACATAAAACACAAGGCAATGATATGAAAATAGAATCTGCTTTCCCTTAACAAACAAATTGTACTTCTTCAAATTGTATTCCTAAATAATTTACTTTTCTATCTCCCCAAAATGAATTAAAAAAACATTAAACTTTCAAACATTCACGTAGCCACTGCTAATTTTGACCGACTGCAGGAGTTGCACACTATGGAAAGGAGTACACACTCTACTGTCTGCGATGTACGAGCGAAGACGGGTCACGCGAGTCTACGCTACGTTACCATGGACACACTTGATCAGAGGGGGAGGCGTGGAACAGCAGGAACGTCGTCCAATTGTTACGTCATTAAAAATGTACTATTTTTAATTGTTCTAACCGCTAGGCATCTTAGAAACAACTATAACAAAATGCAGGTAGTGTTTCAATACGCATTTTACTTCAAGGGCAACTTCCCGTACAGCTGACTTTCTACAAGGTGAACCCCAAATGTCTTTGAGTTTGGGGCTTTTGTTTATACCAAATCATTTTCTACGCCTGTCATCAATCATAATAGCTTATCATCTCATTAATATCTGCAATCTTCTTACTGTACTCTTTCTATCTGACCAACGTGTAAATACACATTCTTCCAATATTATGTTTTTATTATCTGCAGTTGCTGGTAGAACAAATACCACTCTATATTGTACATTTAATCAAGTATGTTTAACAGTCCCTCGTATACTATCACTGGAGAAACGTCCGTCCATTTCACAACTTTCCACACTTGGAAATAACGATCTTTAGAAAACCGAAAGGCGTCCTTTCCACACTGAGGAATGATCACATTTCCACAGCCCACCTATCCGAACTCTTAACTTCCATTGAAGCGTGAATAATATCATATTATCTGTTTTCATATTCTTATTTCTTAAACTAAACTAAGAATCACTCTTCAAAACTCCTTTTCAACCTTTTTATTTTAATTTATTTCAATGTAATTATATTGAAGTGAAAAATTAAATGTCAATCATTTAATGTAATAATTATTTTGTTTAATGTCACTATGTGACAACCATCATTATGTGCCGTTTTGCTATCTGGTTGTTTCCGTTTATAGAATAAATAATTTCCGAAAGAAAATTAACAACCACCGATATATCCTGTTCTGTGATGGTAATTTTGTCCACAAGGCTCGTCCAAATACCCTAAATTTCTTTGCAACTCCTACCTTGTAAAGCTGAAAGCTGGTAACTTAACACTTAGTCTATTTAAAGCATGTATTTTCTCAGTCAAAGAACTGTTGTTGTGATACGTAATTCCTCTCAGTCGGGCACTGTCTATATTGCTCAAAATAAAGGCACACTGTTATCAGGATTGATTTCTTACAATCCGTGTGTCTAGATGTAATGCCGATTAGGAACAATAGCATCAAGCTTTGAATTTGAACTTCGTTGATAAGGCATAGCATTCATTTAACAAAACTAAACAATTACGAAAGAATGCAAATTGATCACGTATTCAACCTAACTTGGGTCACGTTTGTTGAGCATACTCTTCCTTAATATCGAATTAATGTATAAAGACACTTTAGGTTATATACGTTTACATAAGCTATACATACTAAGAGAAACAGGTTACTGTACAATTTGTTTATTATATAAGCATACTAAGCAAATGGCTCAGCTAAACCAATTACCGTTTCAACCGAGGTTAGTTTTCAACTGTTGATGAAAGAACAACAACATTATCAGTAAATGCTTGTCAAGAAAATTTTAACAGACAAACCTATAATGATTGTGGCCACCAAGATCATTTGCACTTATCAAGATTCCAGCATCACTAGTGCATAGCTTGTCCTCTGATGAACGGAGGTAGATCCCTCCCAAAACCATAACACCAAAATGATTGTGTTGAAGAACGCAAGCAGATTATTCAATACGACTTCTTCTAAAGGACTCGTAATTAGTGTTTAGACCATATTCGCTATGTGTTCTTTGAACTTACCACTATCACAAACATCACGGGAGTGCTTAGTCTTTTTACTTTGTATATGCAATGTTAATGTACAGGGCTGTCGATTCTCAGTATGAACCAAATACATCTATTTAACCATACAGCCTTAAAACATATTACCGACTGAACGCATCACTTCCGTTGATTCTGTACCAGAAAATACCACACAGCTGTCTTCTGTTCCCAGCAATTGCATGCAATCTTCAACAGATGCTCGGAGATGAGCTTGTTATACTCCATCATCACCTGATGTCCATCCCGGGCACCTGACCCTTACCCACAGAGAGCACGCCGTTCTCCCAGCTGATCGAGAAGGGGCGGAACTCTGTGCATGACAGGACGTTTCTCTCGTGGTTCTCAACAAAGCTTGACCACATGCCAGGCAGTCTGATGACAGACTTTCTGTTTTTGTAGCCGCCAATATTATAAGAATCCTCATTCGGTCGTCCCACGTCAAAGAAAAGATTGAAGTTATAGTCACGACATGCCTTTACAAAAAATATTTGAATGGTTGCCGACAATTTCTTCTTTGGCTTTTCTTTCAAAAAGCACATATTTGCTTTTTGTTGATGATGTCAATTGTTTTTAAATGTACGGACCTGAAATGATAATAAATATAGTTTTACGAATAGTTGTGACTGATATATCATCACGAGTTTTTATATATCTTGTGTTTTTCATGATATTTTATATGGTTTCAGTAGGTATCAATATCATACACCATTATATGTATTATATGTATGTGCTGATTTCAGTTATAAATAATTCACTCAATTTCCATAGTATCCCCAAAAACCAAATTCAAGATACTATATATGATAATAATAATACCTTAGAAATACATGGCATTGAGATAATGAACTTATATAAAATTTGTTAAACATGTAACAATGATAGAAAATAATACCTGTTTCCAATGAAAATCGAAACAGCATTACACTGTATATATGTTTAGAAGCAGAAACTTCAAAATGTCATTTAAATGCACAAATCAAATTTGTCTTTTTGTCTGCTGCATATATTTTTCTAAAATTGCGTTTGAGTAATTGACGTGAACCTGCCATGGGCAGTGTCCGGTTTTCAATCATAAATATACCTCGATATACAAAATACTGACATGTATGAAACTCAACCATGATGTTGGGTACTTCATATTAATGATTAAGTAACTTCACTTGTTTCTAAAAGCAGCACCAGTTGTATATCCCCGAGGGATATTGACTCCACAATGTCAAGGGCAAAAAGTGTTCCAGGGAGAAGCAGGCTCGCTCCTGCAAAACCACAAATATTTTGTCCTACAACTGAATTGTTCTCACCTGTACAGGTAAGATTGGCGGAAGACCAGGTGAGTCCAGGTAGAGACGTGGTTTCAACTGAGGTGAGTAAAGTCTTCATGTCCCGGTAACCCTTCAGACGGGTGTATCTACGTGAGCTGCCGGTCACGTGACCCCCACTGCTGATCTTTCCATTGGTCAATTCAGGAGGATTTGGACAGATGCCATCTTGTTGTAGGTTATTTGTGAATATGAAACAAGGATGATTATAAGAAGTTTCATTTGGGCGATTTAAAAGCAGTAAATCAAATTCTAATTGTAGAAATGTACATGTTTGTGATATTGAATAATATCATGCATTAAAAATTAATCGTTCAATATTAATTGACAAATATCATGTTCAGTTAATGCAAGGTGAGCTGTAAAGTTACATATAGCATAATTGTACAATATGCACCAAGTAGGTAGTCTCAACCTGGGATAAATTAGCCAGTGACGGAGACGGATGGGAGTTATAACTTGCGTGGAGAAGTTGGCATAACACGTGTCTGTTGTCCATGATGTGTAATAACACAGCATTATAATTTTAAAAAGTATGTTTGATAATGGCTGAAAACTAAAGGAAATCTTTGACTAATTATAGTTCTTGTTTAAGAGAGGATTTAAGTAGAAAAGAGGCATGGTCTGGGTTGATGTTTTCTTGACTTACAACAATAAAAAAAAGAAACGCTGATGATTATGTTTCATTTCAAGTATGTCATTTAGTTCAGATGTGTGTGAGGTGACAAGTCATTTGTCAGAAGATGTCAGAATGATGTGTAATGACACAACATTATACTTTTTAAAAGTATGTTAGATAATGGCTGAAAACTAAAGGAATACTTCGACTATTTTCAAATTCTTGTTCAAGAGAGGATTTCAGTAGAAAAGAGGCATGGTCGGGGTTGATTTTTTCTTGACTTACAACAAGTTTGAGTTTGGGGCTTTTGTTTATACCAAATCATTTTCTACGCCTGTCATCAATCATAATAGCTTATCATCTCATTAATATCTGCAATCTTCTTACTGTACTCTTTCTATCTGACCAACGTGTAAATACACATTCTTCCAATATTATGTTTTTATTATCTGCAGTTGCTGGTAGAACAAATACCACTCTATATTGTACATTTAATCAAGTATGTTTAACAGTCCCTCGTATACTATCACTGGAGAAACGTCCGTCCATTTCACAACTTTCCACACTTGGAAATAACGATCTTTAGAAAACCGAAAGGCGTCCTTTCCACACTGAGGAATGATCACATTTCCACAGCCCACCTATCCGAACTCTTAACTTCCATTGAAGCGTGAATAATATCATATTATCTGTTTTCATCTTCTTATTTCTTAAACTAAACTAAGAATCACTCTTCAAAACTCCTTTTCAACCTTTTTATTTTAATTTATTTCAATGTAATTATATTGAAGTGAAAAATTAAATGTCAATCATTTAATGTAATAATTATTTTGTTTAATGTCACTATGTGACAACCATCATTATGTGCCGTTTTGCTATCTGGTTGTTTCCGTTTATAGAATAAATAATTTCCGAAAGAAAATTAACAACCACCGATATATCCTGTTCTGTGATGGTAATTTTGTCCACAAGGCTCGTCCAAATACCCTAAATTTCTTTGCAACTCCTACCTTGTAAAGCTGAAAGCTGGTAACTTAACACTTAGTCTATTTAAAGCATGTATTTTCTCAGTCAAAGAACTGTTGTTGTGATACGTAATTCCTCTCAGTCGGGCACTGTCTATATTGCTCAAAATAAAGGCACACTGTTATCAGGATTGATTTCTTACAATCCGTGTGTCTAGATGTAATGCCGATTAGGAACAATAGCATCAAGCTTTGAATTTGAACTTCGTTGATAAGGCATAGCATTCATTTAACAAAACTAAACAATTACGAAAGAATGCAAATTGATCACGTATTCAACCTAACTTGGGTCACGTTTGTTGAGCATACTCTTCCTTAATATCGAATTAATGTATAAAGACACTTTAGGTTATATACGTTTACATAAGCTATACATACTAAGAGAAACAGGTTACTGTACAATTTGTTTATTATATAAGCATACTAAGCAAATGGCTCAGCTAAACCAATTACCGTTTCAACCGAGGTTAGTTTTCAACTGTTGATGAAAGAACAACAACATTATCAGTAAATGCTTGTCAAGAAAATTTTAACAGACAAACCTATAATGATTGTGGCCACCAAGATCATTTGCACTTATCAAGATTCCAGCATCACTAGTGCATAGCTTGTCCTCTGATGAACGGAGGTAGATCCCTCCCAAAACCATAACACCAAAATGATTGTGTTGAAGAACGCAAGCAGATTATTCAATACGACTTCTTCTAAAGGACTCGTAATTAGTGTTTAGACCATATTCGCTATGTGTTCTTTGAACTTACCACTATCACAAACATCACGGGAGTGCTTAGTCTTTTTACTTTGTATATGCAATGTTAATGTACAGGGCTGTCGATTCTCAGTATGAACCAAATACATCTATTTAACCATACAGCCTTAAAACATATTACCGACTGAACGCATCACTTCCGTTGATTCTGTACCAGAAAATACCACACAGCTGTCTTCTGTTCCCAGCAATTGCATGCAATCTTCAACAGATGCTCGGAGATGAGCTTGTTACACTCCATCATCACCTGATGTCCATCCCGGGCACCTGACCCTTACCCACAGAGAGCACGCCGTTCTCCCAGCTGATCGAGAAGGGGCGGAACTCTGTGCATGACAGGACGTTTCTCTCGTGGTTCTCAACAAAGCTTGACCACATGCCAGGCAGTCTGATGACAGACTTTCTGTTTTTGTAGCCGCCAATATTATAAGAATCCTCATTCGGTCGTCCCACGTCAAAGAAAAGATTGAAGTTATAGTCACGACATGCCTTTACAAAAAATATTTGAATGGTTGCCGACAATTTCTTCTTTGGCTTTTCTTTCAAAAAGCACATATTTGCTTTTTGTTGATGATGTCAATTGTTTTTAAATGTACGGACCTGAAAAGATAATAAATATAGTTTTACGAAAAGTTGTGACTGATATATCATCACGAGTTTTTATATATCTTGTGTTTTTCATGATATTTTATATGGTTTCAGTAGGTATCAATATCATACACCATTATATGTATTATATGTATGTGCTGATTTCAGTTATAAATAATTCACTCAATTTCCATAGTATCCCCAAAAACCAAATTCAAGATACTATATATGATAATAATAATACCTTAGAAATACATGGCATTGAGATAATGAACTTATATAAAATTTGTTAAACATGTAACAATGATAGAAAATAATACCTGTTTCCAATGAAAATCGAAACAGCATTACACTGTATATATGTTTAGAAGCAGAAACTTCAAAATGTCATTTAAATGCACAAATCAAATTTGTCTTTTTGTCTGCTGCATATATTTTTCTAAAATTGCGTTTGAGTAATTGACGTGAACCTGCCATGGGCAGTGTCCGGTTTTCAATCATAAATATACCTCGATATACAAAATACTGACATGTATGAAACTCAACCATGATGTTGGGTACTTCATATTAATGATTAAGTAACTTCACTTGTTTCTAAAAGCAGCACCAGTTGTATATCCCCGAGGGATATTGACTCCACAATGTCAAGGGCAAAAAGTGTTCCAGGGAGAAGCAGGCTCGCTCCTGCAAAACCACAAATATTTTGTCCTACAACTGAATTGTTCTCACCTGTACAGGTAAGATTGGCGGAAGACCAGGTGAGTCCAGGTAGACACGTGGTTTCAACTGAGGTGAGTAAAGTCTTCATGTCCCGGTAACCCTTCAGACGGGTGTATCTACGTGAGCTGCCGGTCACGTGACCCCCACTGCTGATCTTTCCATTGGTCAATTCAGGAGGATTTGGACAGATGCCATCTTGTTGTAGGTTATTTGTGAATATGAAACAAGGATGATTATAAGAAGTTTCATTTGGGCGATTTAAAAGCAGTAAATCAAATTCTAATTGTAGAAATGTACATGTTTGTGATATTGAATAATATCATGCATTAAAAATTAATCGTTCAATATTAATTGACAAATATCATGTTCAGTTAATGCAAGGTGAGCTGTAAAGTTACATATAGCATAATTGTACAATATGCACCAAGTAGGTAGTCTCAACCTGGGATAAATTAGCCAGTGACGGAGACGGATGGGAGTTATAACTTGCGTGGAGAAGTTGGCATAACACGTGTCTGTTGTCCATGATGTGTAATAACACAGCATTATAATTTTAAAAAGTATGTTAGATAATGGCTGAAAACTAAAGGAAATCTTTGACTAATTATAGTTCTTGTTTAAGAGAGGATTTAAGTAGAAAAGAGGCATGGTCTGGGTTGATGTTTTCTTGACTTACAACAATAAAAAAAAGAAACGCTGATGATTATGTTTCATTTCAAGTATGTCATTTAGTTCAGATGTGTGTGAGGTGACAAGTCATTTGTCAGAAGATGTCAGAATGATGTGTAATGACACAACATTATACTTTTTAAAAGTATGTTAGATAATGGCTGAAAACTAAAGGAATACTTCGACTATTTTCAAATTCTTGTTCAAGAGAGGATTTCAGTAGGAAAGAGGCATGGTCGGGGTTGATTTTTTCTTGACTTACAACATTAAAAAAAAGAAACACTGATGCATAGTTTTCATTTAAAATATGTCATTTAGTTCAGATGTGTGGGAGGTGACAAGTCATTTCTTTGTTACTGAAAGATTATTCACATTAAAATGACATTACTGCATTATCAAGTAGTCTTTTGGCATTATTTCATGATGTGTAATAAGGCTATTACTAATGGGGTTAAAGATCCAGGTTGTTTAAGGACCACTTCAACTGATTCAACTGCTACGTGCACGTTTGCATGCCAGAAAGGCTTGCTATCAAGAGAGAATATGCAATGAATCATTGATTGGTATTTGATCAGAACAAACTGATGTACTTTATGTAGCACATCTATAAAAACCTATTAATGAACGGTTGCATTGTTTATCTGTTGAATCAAATGCTTAGAAATCAAACAATCGTGACTAAATTGTAGCTAAATTTGTTATTTACACATCATAAACATAACCCTGTAATAAAACTGAAATATATTATTGGATCATGCTTGATAATATTTGAAAATGATTGTATTAGCAGTAGCATTGACAAAATAATATTTTATCTCAGTCTTTATGAATTTTCCTCAAACCACTTGGCATGTGCCATGTAGAGTAACCTTTAAGTTAATGTCACTACAAAAGATTTTAATCACCAAAGGTATATATTCGGGTTTTCTGCTCAAAAGAAATAACAGACTAATATGAATAATCGGGTGATGGCACCAGAATGAGAAAAGTGCCTGCCCTAAAGGTAGCTTGGTTAAAGTTATACATTAACATAAACGTATTTACAAGTAAAATAAATATTGATGGAGATAAATAAAGGAATACTTAAACTGCGAAAATTTTCCTTGGGAATAACACCATGATTGGACGTCCAATGCTCTAACATGTTTGGGTTAGGTCGCAAAACCGCACACATACACTGCCTTGAAACACGTGCATCTTCATTTTTAGTTGCAAATTATGATTTCATTTGGTTTTAACTGCTTAAAAAGTCAGGGATGCACGTCATCGGTCACACTTCTGAACGATGAAAAGACAGTTCTTGAGGCAAATGCTTAAAAAAACCATGAGTATGATTTCAATACTCTGGAACCTTTATCGGCAGACTACTAATCCTCATTCAAAATTAACATTTGGTCCCTGGTGTACTGGTGATTACTGGTGTGTTTCAAATTGAACTCGACTGAAAATCGACTGAAAGCTACAGGTTTGAAAACACCTCGTACACGTATTGTTGTGCAGAAGACAGCTGAACACAAACGTATGTGAATGGATGGACTATAGGTCATCGTGGCCGTCTGCTGTAACATTGGCATTACCGGATGTTGAGCAATGAATCTCACTCTAACCTGGACTTTGCAAACGGACAGATTTCCATCTGGAGGCGACGTAATGATGTTACGCTGCATGTACCGTAAAACAGTATGATCGGTATGAGTGTTGCTCTGTTATGGTGTGTTGCGGGAGGGCTTACGATGGTGGAACGTAACTCTTACGTGTTGCAGGCAAACTTACTGATGTTCGTTACAGGAATGAAGTTTGGTTGCCCATTGTTGTACTTTAGAATCAACGTGTTGGACGTAACTTTTGTTTCCAGCAAGATAACGGCCGGTTCAAACGCTCTAGTTTTAATGCAGTATCTGCAGAATAACGCTGTGAGTATTCGGGCCTGGACATCCAAAAATCCCAACATTAAACCTTTAGAGCATCTCTAAGATATTCTGGATCACAGAGTGGGAGAAGTAATAGCTACTACTATAGTTTGCGAGTTATATGGGGAAATAGCAGGACAGTGTATACGAGAGGCCCGATCCGAGGCCTTAGCCAATGCCAGGGCTCAATGACAACTGTCCTGCTATTTCCAAACGCAACGAGGAAACTATAGTAGTAACTGACTTACATCTCACTTATTCCGAGTGAAATAACACGAAAAATTAACAGTTTTTAAATAATGAAAAATACCATAACCTTTTTGTGAGCCCCTTTCTAGTGTATGAATGAAGTGCTTAGTACTACGCATGTTCAGCCTGACCGAGTTTAGCACATGATTGTCCCGTGTCAAATAAGGCACACAAATTAAATGTTTAAAGATCGTGCAGTTTGTCAATTGCTAGATTGCTTTGGAATAATTCGATCGCCGTATAAGCATGGCTCTGTGACAATTGAAATTGAAGGTGGCTTCTAAATAAGATTAAAATCAGTTGGATTTTCAATATTTAGGTAACTTGAACATTCTTTTGAATTGTTTATGTTGCATATTTCCTTAATTGTATATACTTGTATATGCTTCAAACTACTTTATTTATCATTTCTAACATAACTGTCTAAACATTATGGTTGTTGTGAATTTATGATAGAAAATATATTAAAGTCACGTTTATTTGTTTGGTCTATTCTCTCTTGTTCATTTTTTGGCTGAATTGATTCCAGATTTTAGTTCAAACCGTATTGAGTATTACATCAAATGAATTCGTTTTCTTACGTCTTGATCTTAGTCAATCAGACGTTTAGCTAAATGTTATGTCATTGTCGTTTATAAACTGTAACTAATTTTGTTTAAGCTTACTTTTCAGAGAGCTGTAATGAGGAAACTAACACAAAGTCTACCAATCAGATGTGCTGCAGTAATCAGTAAACATGTGGGACACACAAGATACTAACAATTTTCAGCTCTAGGTTTCTGTTACACAGTGTTCAAACCTCATACGGGGTCTTTAAAAAATCCTTAGCAAACCAAACGTTCCTTATATCTCTCAGTATGTTTCAGAGAGTGTTAGTAGGGCTGCTCGATTTGTCACGGGTTTGCCTTGCCGGTTTGCCGGCGGCGTAGCCCGGTCACGTGACCGGTAACTATGCAAATAAAGTGACCCGGCTTAAACAAACATGGCGGCGTCCGTCATCGCCGTCGCTTCAATTCTTGAAAATCAATTTTTGTTTGATGGACCCACAAAACAAATCTCTTGTGATATGTAATGAAATGTTTTAAAAGGAGTGCTATTATGAATAATGTACAAAGCACAATAAATCTAGCCTACAGTGTACATAACCAACAGTCTAGTAAGAAGTTTTGGAATGAACTTCTATTTAACGCATATCGTGAGAATTTAGGCCCTAGATCTATTTCCACACCAAAATACAAGAAACTTTCTGTTGATTAATTCATTGGAGATGCAATTAATTGCAGGCTACACAAGGCTACTACCTATAATGGAATCGTAAATGTTCCCTGCATACACGAAATCATGCCAGTTACCCACACTTTTCTGATTCTGATTCAGTTTGGACTTTGAAGTCATATAACATACAGTAGACTACAGTTACAGTTACTATGAGTATCGTAACGTTGATACCAAAACAACAAGTAACATCGATCTATTTAACAAATTCTGCTTCAATCTGACTGTACTCACCATTTGTTTTATATACCGGTAACTTGGCGGTAAGTGAAATTCACATATTATTTTCAAATGGATCTGTACGTGTAAGAGTACACTAAAAGGGGGAATAATTGGTTATCGTCAATGTAAAAAAAAAATATCCATGTAAATGAATGCTTATAATTAAATGAATATCTGAAATATTTATAAAGTTCCCCTATTTTGACATTTAATTATATCATCGACCTAATAATTAAAATTTGAAAAAAATCCCAAAAACTTACTAGGTTCGTATACTAATGGAATTTACACTTAATAAGTGCTTTTAGATAACTATTTTATAAAAACTAAATAATGGAAGTGGTTTTTCCTATCAGCACACGAATAATAAGTTTCCGTTCATCATCCTTGCAATTTGCCGGTCACCTGAAAGCGGCGCATTCAGCGTACGCCGCCGGCAAACCGGCAAACTTTGCCGGTCAAATGAAGCAGGCGTGCCGCTGAAACCGTCAACCGGCACACGCCGGTTATCTTGCCGGCGGACAAATCGAGCAGCCCTAATAACAATGACAATCAAACTATTCTATATTCCGACCTGTTAGACAGATGGGTAGTTTCGATATTCTATGAACTTCACATGTCTGTCCTGCTTGGCATTGGTGAACCAAGCACGCTCCAGAGAGAACCTGAGAGATGTAATAATAAAAATAATGATAGTCAATTATAAAGTCAAAATGATATTTGTTGCCATACAGATTCTATATATTATTGTTAACCGATAAGATGAAAATTTTGTTAAATCAAACTTTTAAAACAGAATTAAATCTGAATTTAATATGTTCATCAGAGCTATAGATATTCTTTCCAAATAAAATAAACACTTTTTAAAAATAAAAAGGTACGCACTGGAGGAATAAAGATATATTTTGTGTTTATTCAAAGTAGCGAGCATATATCATAGCAGATTGAATAGAGTAGAGTACAGTTAAGGCCTGCACCTGTACTTGTCTTCGTGCACACTTTTTATCAGCAACATGTGTGGTGACATATGTGTCAAACTAGTAAAATACTCTACAATAAGAGTATATATATTCGAGAAAAATTGAAATTGTGAATCAGATGTTGTAACCTCCATAGTGCAATGGTGAAGTAATTTGAAATCACATTTTTTATATTTTTAAAACAAAATAATTATATCTCATTGAAAAAAAATAAATCGTCATTTATTAGTAAATATTACATATTTCTTAACCATAGTACAAACAATATTAAATACAATTTTCAAAATCTAGTGATCTTTAACTAGGATAATTTATATCCATAATCTTTAAGATTAAACTGATATTCTAAACGTCTTCTGAAGTCAATATTTTAAAAGTTAATGAAGCAGTATTAATTGCATTTTGCATTATGACTATTGTGTTCTAAGTTGCATTAACATTTACCTTATCAGCAACGGCTAAATGTCATTGCAACATGTAAGCGTATTTCAAGTATCTCTGGAATTTAGAGTTCCAAATTACATATTTCATGGTTCAATACCGTAACATAACATAAAAATATCGTTATTCCGAGTAAAGCATTAGTCATAACATAAATAGAGAATAGAGACCTCCCGTTGAATAACATATTTATGAAACGAGTGGATGGTTTTGGTATCTAAAGCGAGTTAGATATCAATACCATCCACGAGTTTCATAAATATGCTATTAAACGGGACGGAGTTTAGTATTTTATTTATTACACGCTCTAAATTAATGAAATAGGAAATTAAAGTTCTCACTCTTCATTCATGTAGATGTGCGTAGGGATATATCTCATACCATGGACGCATAACGCCATCTCACTAAACACCAAAAATAGACCAAGCAAATATCCGTTAATAACAGTTTCAATTTTGAACAATACAATTTCAAAACACTCATTACATTGTCTTTATGTTGAAACAATAGGAAGCGCAAATTGGCGAGTAAACAAAAACATCGTATTAATCTCACTAGATCTAATGAATGATGTCAGGTGATTGTGACGTCATCGGAATGCGACTGTTTTCAAGCGCGATTCAGTAAGGCTAGTTACTTTGCCAAAATAGGCTCTGTATAACACCCAGATGACAATGATACTGGGGAGTAAAGTTACAGTTCTTCTTCTAGTTTTGCGGGGATCATAGTCCTTGTTGCCGATGAAGTTAACATCATGACGGCACAAATTGCTAACAGAAGCGCCGAAAATGGAGTTCCGACATTTTTAGCGAACGTTACAATGTTAGGCCTATATCAACATTGACAGTTACCTTGTTTTATTCATGTATCTTGGTATGGTATCCTCTGGAACAACAGACAGACATGAACAATGCCTCCATAACCTGGAAAACTTACGTGTCGACACGAAGTTACAGTAGCCTAATTGTTTACATTTTAAACAATCAAACCCACAAAAAGGAGAAGAAAATATCAAAACGTACCTATAAGGATTACAATTAATGTAGTCGCATTAATAATCAACTGACGATTGTCACAGGATTCGTGGGTTGAACAAGAAGTTTATTCCTTATGAATTTAGAATCTAGACTACGTCAAGTTGCATGACAAAGCCATGCAAATGGCGGTCAAATCGCGAGAGCGCTAACGAGATTACATGTCAAGGGAACTAACTCTGAATTAACCAAGTGATACTCATTTACAGTAAATTGTGATAGAAACATCCGTACAATATAATCATAAGACTTTATGCGATAAAACGTGTAGGTAGAAATCCAGTGCTATCCCAAAAGCCATGTGACTACGATCGCTTTCGCGTGCAATGTTTCACAACAGTGTTGAATAACATTTCGATGTTTCACAACAGTAGTATCTTCAACGAGAGTGTAATAACGTCTGGTAAGGTGCACGTTGCTCTTAAGTCACCTCGGCACTGAGTGTGCGGGTGCAACAGATGTTGCGCACGTGGTACATCATGTGTACGTGCTGACAACGATAACAAAACTTACGATTTCTGTATGACTGTCATGTTATCATGTGCAGGACCTTAGTTACACGTACATCTAGTCCTTAGTCACTTGCATGTTGTCGACGCGTTTAAAGCGTTTATACATGTATATCCTGCAGAAATCAGTGCACACAACGTTCGTTATAAGTGCGGTGAAGGTGCCTACTCAGTACGGTCCATGTCAGTTCTGTTTGCTCAATGGAAAGACTAAGTAAGTGCCAAGTAAGCACGGGCCATGCACTTATCACGTGTGCAGCCCAAAGGCTTAACATATCAAATGTAAAATGAAAACAAGGGAACGATCTCATACATTTGTAGAAGCCGACAATTATGTACTGGTAATAAGACCCATTAAATGCTATAGACGCATATCTGTCTTCCTATCTACTTCATTAAAGTTTCCAAAATTATGTTTTACTTAATGGCTGCAGCAAGTCAAGGTCTATTGTCCGATTTTCGATCAAGACCACGACTTTGAATTGTTGTATTTTCGTCATACTGAACTGATTGTCCTTAAACTGGTTGTTTTCGGTTAAAGTTGACAATTCTCAATTAAATAGCATTGGACATAATGTGACCTCACCAACATGATTATGTCCCTTTAAGCTAGCACGTTTTTTGCAAAATTTATTTTTTCAAATTTTCCATTTATAATGATAGTTTATGTCATTTAAACTAACTTTAGAGGGTAAAACATCTTATTACGCAAACCAATTATATGCTGTGGTAAAAACTACGTTGCGTATAAAGCAAAAATTGCATGGTGGCCATTATATTGTGAACACAATTTATTATTTTGTATTACAAAAACGATTCCCATGGCTTTACCAAAACATGTACACTCATTTTAAACTTTATATTCCGAAGAGAGAAGGATGTTTTACTATTGGTGAAATTATCTTTCAAATACATTTCATCAACTTATTTGGGCGAAAAAACGTGCTACTGCCCCTTTAAAAACCATAGTTGGCAATATATCACCTGAGATAAATAGTTCATTCAATACATAACGTAGAATACAACGGCGTCTGGTAGTCATCTGACATATTTTGCAGATATTTACAGGTTTGCTATTTTTTGGGCATCTTCATTACCTAATCAACCGCAGGACTTGACGCATATGTAACATTCCCTATTTGACTAAAAAGTCCTTATAACGCAGTTACATTCTTAACCACACACCGATGTCTTTATAGGAAGTTGTCAAACTAAAGAACATAAAGAAACTAACTTCAAAGAATCCTTATGCTTTTCATTTCTCCATCAAATTGAAAAAAATATTATGTATTAATATATAGAGGTTAGCTTTAACTAATATCAAAACTAATTTTAGTCCACAACGTAAAAGACATAAAACAACCACATCGTAAATCTTATATGAAATTCAGGTAAAATGCCATTAACTGGTGGTTCTGCTTTAAAATTGTGTTAAATGATATTGTGTTGTCGACATGAATATTTAGACATGTTCTGAGGTATATTTCATTAATACCGACAGTGACATGTAATAGTCAAATTGACTTTTGCGTTGACAATTTTGAAGATTGAATCACATAACCCACGATTTTCCTAATAAATCATTTTTAGATGGAGATGTTTTAGTAATGGTGTATGGTTCCTTGAAAATTTGTGAAAAGCGTGACATCAACTATAAGCTCAAACTTCTTCTTTATATTGATGCTTTATTCTTAACTTGTTTACCTTTTTCTTAATTTGCCGTACATTTGATTGACTGAAACAAAGGAAAAACTTATTGTACTTTCAAGGTGAAGGTCATTCTAACGAAAGCATGAGGTGCCATGTGGCTGAGATAAATTGATAATTTTAGATGCTAATTATAACAATGCCAGCTTACAAACTTATATGAATGAAATATGGATTATAGTGAATTAAATAATATTGGAAGAGTGAGCTGGTTAATCAATAAAATGCATAATTACCGAAGTTTTAGGCACTCGCACGCTTGAGTCCTAAATTACTTGAAACACATGCTTAGCTGAGAGTGACCTCCCTTGCCCTATACTAAATAAATTGTTGCTTGCTTTTGAAGCGCACATAAAATACAATAAAAAGTACCATTTGACACTTACACACCACCCACCTAATTGCGGATAACAATAGCAATTACTTAAATTCTTCAAATAATGCATATACTTGAGTCCTTGAAAACATAAAGAATCATTGCTCGATAGAAGTTCTCCATATTTATCGATACAGTCAAATTTAGCGATCCGCACACAGCAGAACAATCTTGGTCACAGGGCGTACCAGCTCTGTTGTGCTAGTCTTAACGCTGACAGTCCTGACATAACCTTTCTTATCTGTGAAAACAGACAATACACGGCCCATCGACCATGCATTCCTAGGGGAAGGGTCCATCAGCAAGACAACATCACCCACTTGTAGATTATCTTTCTTGTGGAACCATTTCTGCCTTATCTGTAACAAGGGCAAGTATTCCTTTCTCCATCTTCTCCAAAAGGTGTCGGCAAGGAATTGTATGTGCCTCCATCTTCGCTTGTACTGGTCCCCATCATCAAATTTGCCTGGTGGCATGGTGCTACCAGACCGCAGTAACAGTAGATGGTTAGGAGTCAGGGGAGATAAGTCTGTAATGTCGGGCATCTCTGTGAGGGGTCTGCCATTCACAACTGTCTCTACTTCACACATTAATGTGTTCAAGCCTTCATCATCAAGCTTGACAGATTGATCTTTCATGATAGAATACAAGGTTTTCCGAACAGTTCTGATCATGCGCTCCCATATTCCACCTTGATGAGATGCGGTGGGCGTATTAAAACGCCAGATGATCCCCCTTTGTAGAAATGTTGAGTGTAACCGGTCTTGATTCAAGTCTTTCAGATTTTCCCTAAGCTCATTAGCACATCCAACAAGGTTGGTTCCATTGTCGGAGAGTATTGACTTTGGTTGTCCGCGTCGAGCTATGAATCTGCGCACAGCGTTGATGCAACTGTCCGTATCCAGTGAACTTGCCACTTCTAAATGGATGGCACGAATAGCTAGGCAGGTGAAAATTACACCATAGCGCTTTACCTGAGATCTGCCGCGCTTTACATAAAAGGGACCAAAGTAATCCATTCCTACATGAGTGAATGGGGGAAAATCTGACTGAAGTCGCTCCTGCGGCAGGTCCGCCATCTTTTGGTTGCACATTGCAGCTTTATATTTTCTACAGGTGACACACTTGGCAATCACACTCTTGCATAATTTACCTGCTCCGAGAATCCAGTACTTTTGTCTTATGTGGGAAAGCATGGTATTCTTACCCATATGTCCTACCACTTTGTGCGCTTCTTCCACTATTAGCCCCGACAAAGGCGAATCCTTTGGCAGGATAATTTGGTGTTTGTTTTCAAAGGGTATGTCTGCCCTTTCTAAACGTCCACCGATTCGAAGTACACCATTCTTGAGTACTGGATCAAACTTGCAGAGTGTACTTAACTTCTTCACTGAAAGCTCAGTTTTCTGCCCTTCTTCAGAAAGATTCAACACTTTGAATTCATTCTTGAAATGTTCTTGTTGCACTGACTGGATCAACTTTGTTTCTGCACTTTCAAGAATTTCCACAGTTAGTTTCGGTTTGACTTTCTCCTTGCCGGAATGTTGCGTTGACTTACCCTTCAACATTCGGAAAGTGAGCATTATCCAAGCGATGCCCTTCTTGAGTCGACTCCAACTTGAATAATGGGTTATCAACTTCTTCGTTACACATGACCCTACAGTCACTATTGCTGAACTTACACATCTCTTCACTTCAGGGTCATCCACCAAGCTGGTTTGAACAGAATTAGGTATTTGTGGCCAACAACTTTCAACTTGCCACAAAAAGGTTGGTCCTTTTAACCAAATCTCAGAAGTCAAGAGTTGATTAACATTCTGTCCTCTGGATGCAGAATCTGCAGGGTTGTCTTTGGTGTTGACATACCTCCATTGATTTACCTCCGAAGCTGCTCGAATCTTTGTGATGCGATTTGCTACGAAGGTCTGAAACCTAGTTTTCTCATTCCACAGGTATCTAAGGACAGACATGCTATCAGTCCAGAAGCTCAATTTGTCCACTGGATAATCAAGCTCCTTCAGTATGACCTGGCTTAGACGAGCTGCAACTGTAGCAGCTGTGAGTTCTAACCTTGGAATCGTCACTTTCTTTAAGGGAACAACCCTCGCTTTCGACATCAGAAAGCTACAATGAACTTGACCAGCCTCATTCACCAACCTGATGTATGACACAACACCATAACCTACTTCGTTTGCATCTGCGAATATGTGAACTTGATAGTCTTTCACTTCGCCAAAGTCGTTCGGTTTGTGGCATCTTGGAACTTGAATATCCTCGATCAGTGGTAGTTCAGCTACCCATTGTTGCCACCTTTGCAAGTCTTTACCTTCAATCACTTGATCCCAGCTGAGATCCTTTCTGCACAAGTCTTGCAGTAATATTTTTGCCTTGAGAACAAAGGGAGATAAAAATCCAAGAGGATCAAACACAGAGGAAACTACGGAGAGAATCTTTCTCCTTGTTTCTATTCCTTCACTCAAAGATACCCGGAATCCTAAAACATCTGTCTCAACCTCCCAATGTATTCCTAGAGCTCTCTCACTTGGCATTTTGCTTTCTTCCATATCAAGGTTTTGCAGACCCTTGGTTCTTTCCTCAATTGGTACACTTTTCATGACTGCAGGACTGTTTGAAACCCACTTGTTGAGATGGAATCCTCCCTTGAGACACAAGTTGCTTACATCGTGTATAAGTTTCATTGCTCCTTCTTCAGATTTCACACTTTTCAGACAGTCGTCAACGTAAAAGTTTTTACGAACTACCTCTACAGCTTCAACAGATGATGATGCTTGATTGTCTTGAGCGGTGCGCAGTAATGCGGAATTGGCACATGCAGGCGATGATACAGATCCAAACAGGTGCACAGTCATTCTGTAAATAGCTGGATCTTTCGTCTTGTCGGAATCCGCCCACCAGTAGAACCTTAGAAAATCTCTGCTGCGGACAGGAACTCGGACCTGCAAGAACATGGCTTCAATGTCTCCCATAACAGCAAAGTTCTCCTGTCGAAAGCGCATCAAGACACCCAGTAAACTGTTAGTGAGATTTGGACCACTCAGCAGCTGATTGTTCAATGACACACCTTGATACATGGCCGCACAGTCAAAAACAACACGGATTTTCCCAGGCTTTCTAGGATTGTAGACACCGTGATGCGGTATATACCATGTCTTACCAACTTCCCCTTCAGCCTCTTCCGCTGACACTAACTCTGCGTAACCCTTGGCAATCATCTTATCCATGAACTCTTTGTAGTCTTCAGCAAACTTTGGATTTCTATCCATCTTTGCTTTCAGCTTCATGAAGCGTTGAAAAGCTTGTTGGTGATTATCAGGTAAGTATACATCTTCTTGGCGGAACGGGAGATCAATATAGTAATGTCCATCATTGAATTCAATTGTTTCTTCGACCATATTAAGGAATCTTTCATCTTCTTGAGATAAGGCCCTTTCTTCATCTAGGACTGATTCAGGGAAATCCATACGTTCAGCCTTTCTAACCATCTGATCCAACCACCTTATCTCCTCTATCTCCTGAACTGCTTGAATGTCGATTCTATTGACGTATACTGCATGACCTTCAACATTGCTTTTGTCATGTTCACGCATCACATTCCACACGATCCAACCAAGTGCGGTCTTCGTCGCATGGGGGCTTCCTCGATGACCACATCTTACTTCCAAGGGTGAATAAGCTTCAGGAATGTTGTTGCCTATCAAGAGACCAATATCGGTGTCAATTTGAGGTAGATCAATATCTTGAAGATGATCCCACTTCTTGATATCTTCATTTGTAGGAATGTGACTGGTTGAGACAGGCATCTTGTCCTTGGAAAATACATTTGGCAATAAAACAGTGTTATTCATGTCCAAGTCACACACTTCAATGTTCTTCACTTCAAATGTATTCATGACATGAGTATTGCCCATGGTCTCTAGCGTTATGCGTTTCTTAATACCTTCTGCCCCCAAAGCTCTCATCAATTTCTCCGAACAAAACGAAGCAGAACTGCCAGGGTCCATGAATGCATAGGTCTCTACAACATGTGAGCTGTTGTGCATCTTTACCTTGACTGGGATAATAGCCATAGCACATTCTCCGTTAACTTCTGCCTGGCAGCACAAGCAATCCTTCAAGTCGGTACAGCAGCTTGCTATCTTCTGTGGATCTTGGCGTCTAAACTCTTTTGGCATTGTTTGTTGCTGAGGCCTTCGATCAAAGTGCAGGATAGTTTGATGTCTACCATGACAGTGTTCACATTTGATTTCAAACAGGCACCCCTTACCCACATGACCTGGTTTCAAACATTTGAAACAGACTCCTTTTGATTTAAAGAATTCCAGTCTATCATTAATGGATAGTGCAAGTAACTTGACACACTTCACAATGTCATGTTGGGATGATCCACAGTACAAACATTGCTGAAAGTCAACATCCTTGTGGTTCCTGCTATCTGGTGGTGCTGAAGCTTCAGTTGACTGAACTTGAGTGGCATGTGAATTAAACCTCGCTCCAGTCTGTTGACCTGGTTTGAAACTTGAATGCTTTGTCTTACTCTGTGTCATCGGTGCCGAAGGAACTTTCATTGCCGCTTTCCCGAAAACTGGGTCATTCACTTTCCTAGCCTCTGTTCGCACAAAGTTTGCAAAATCTGAGAAAGTAACACGAGTTTTTGTCAGTCTCTTTCTTTCTACAATGGTTCTCCATTTATCATGATGATAGAAAGGTAACTTCATTACCAACTGTTTGAGGTGGTTTGAGTTTTCTAAAATTTGCACTGCTGTGATGCTCCTTACAGCATTCTCACATTCTGTAATGAAGATAGAAAACTGGTCCAGTGCTATTGGATCATCCGGCTTGATAGGTTTCCAGTTGGTAGCCCGTTCTATGAAAGCGTTTGCGATGACCTCATCATTACCATATCTCTCTTCGAGTTCATGTAGTGCAGCTCGGTACCCATCTTGAGAGTCCAAATAGCTATATCCACTGACAATCTGATGAGCGGGACCAATCGTGAACTGTTCAAGGTAATTCATTCTTTCATCATCATCTTCTGAGTTGAGCACTATCTTTGATTTGAACTGCCTCAAAAACTTTCTGTATTGCAGGGGATCACCATCAAATGGTTTAATGTCTGGTGGTGGCTTTCGCATTTGCTTGACCATGTGCATAATTGCTTCTTCTGATTGATTAGGTTGCAAATGTTCATCATTCCTTAATGTAGGTAGTCCACCCATAGCCAACTCATGAACATTATTCTCAACATCTTGTTCAAAAACTGAGAATGTCTTATCTCTAGGAAATGCATTCGTGTGTTCAGTTGGAATAAAAGGCTCTGCATGAGGATTAAAATCCTTCTTAGTCCTTACATGTATGTCAGATCTGTGACTAGACAGTTGTTCACTTGAAGCATTCTCCATTTCTTCTTCTATAATCTTTGTCTT
Source organism: Gibbula magus (assembly GCA_936450465.1). Classification (NCBI taxonomy): domain Eukaryota; kingdom Metazoa; phylum Mollusca; class Gastropoda; order Trochida; family Trochidae; genus Gibbula; species Gibbula magus. The sequence goes on along the minus strand of OW388296.1, from coordinate 73,033,845 downwards.
AGCTTCTGCAATGGAAAGTTTAGTTTGCAAATCTAATTCTTCTTCTTGCAACTTCAACTTCAATTGAGCTATCTTGAGATCATGTTTCTTCTTTAGTGATTCACCCTGAGCTTCCAACTCTGCCACAACTTGCTTCTCCTTTATTCTAGCAGAAGAAAGAACACTCCTCTTAGATGATCCCCTTGATCTACCTGATACAGATGGAGAATGTCTACTGGACATTTTGGAAAACCACTCTTCAACCTTTTCTTTAAAATAAGATGCTTTGCTGACAGTGTCAGTCCACAGTCCTACTTCAAACTCCATCTGTTGTTCTTCATTCAACATACTGACATACATGTCCCTTTCAGTAAACAGATTGTCATAGACTGCCAACCATTCCTTGTATGACTTCCTTACGATCTCTGTATCATATTTCTTTGACATTTCCATTTTAATTTGATTTTGAAGAATATTCATAGTTCTGATAATTCTTTTCATACTATCCAAGCGCACTGTTTTCCAGTAATTCTTTCCCTTTTCAGTCATTTCAGTCTTTCTTTCACTTCTTCTAAGATCCGAAATTCCCGACTCACTTTTTACCGACATTGTGTCCTTCGCCTCTTTACCTTCACTCGACAGGCCAAATTTCAAACTCATGTCCTTGTTCATGTGGCACCTAACTTCGTCAATGCAGATATAAGCTCAAACTTCTTCTTTATATTGATGCTTTATTCTTAACTTGTTTACCTTTTTCTTAATTTGCCGTACATTTGATTGACTGAAACAAAGGAAAAACTTATTGTACTTTCAAGGTGAAGGTCATTCTAACGAAAGCATGAGGTGCCATGTGGCTGAGATAAATTGATAATTTTAGATGCTAATTATAACAATGCCAGCTTACAAACCTATATGAATGAAATATGGATTATAGTGAATTAAATAATATTGGAAGAGTGAGCTGGTTAATCAATAAAATGCATAATTACCGAAGTTTTAGGCACTCGCACGCTTGAGTCCTAAATTACTTGAAACACATGCTTAGCTGAGAGTGACCTCCCTTGCCCTATACTAAATAAATTGTTGCTTGCTTTTGAAGCGCACATAAAATACAATAAAAAGTACCATTTGACACTTACATCAACATTCAATGACATATAGGTTCACTGTAAAGAATATATAAGGTATTAGTGATCAGTGATAGAAATTGAACATTTTTTCAAAACATTTCTAATGCAAATACCTCCCAGTTACCAAAGTTGCCATGCAACCAATTCCTCTTTAGAATCAGATCGTGTGGTACTGTTGAACTGTTCCTTCTGTGCAGGTGACAGATCTGGTTTTCGGGTTCGAAACCAAATGAAAGACATGCCTGGTTTGATTGACAAGAAGATACACACTCAAAAAGGTATAGAGCTTCACTTATTCTCAATAAATTATTCTGAAGATAAACGTCATGCAGCAGTGAAGAAGAACTATTGATGCAGTGTCCTCTCACAAGGTGCAGCATTGATAGTGTCACTAACGCAGACATGGTAGAGGGTAGGACGCAGCAGGTGCGATCAGGTGGAGGAAGTACGTCCAGGTGTGATCAGGTTATGAACTTCGTCCAGATGGGATCCACTGTATGTAATGTTTCAATGTGCGATCAGGGCTAAGGATAAGGATACCACGTAGCATAGAAGGTTAGCAGAACGTGATCTCTTAGACACATAAACCATGCATACTATTGTTCGGTGTCTATGTATTCTTGTATTCTATGCATTCTTAATTATTTGAATTGAGTCGGCTTGTGTTACATTCATTGTGATTTGCTGCCAATTCAAATAGTTTTCCGCCGCTGATGCGAAGCGCGGAGCAGAGGATATAGTATTCAGCTTTGTACGTCCGTCCTGATATCTCATGAATCGCTGCACCTAGAGTCTTCATATTTGGTACCAGTTTTCATTAGGGAAATATGCAGACACCAGTTGATTTGGGTGACTTTGACCTCTTTTTCAAGGTCACTACGACACTCTGAATCTTTTGCTCATCAGGCCTGAAAGGCCCGATGAGCTTATGGCATGGCATGGCGTCCATCCGTCAATTCGTCCATTCCCTAAATTCATCCGTCCGTAAACTTTTCGCTTTTTCAATTTCTTCTCCAGGACTAATGACTCTAGAGAGCTATAATTTTATGTGAAGACTGTTTTGCCAATGGGGATTCTTAATCGTAGATTTGGTGATAGGGTCACAGGCGTACCGAAAACATATTTTCATCTTCTTAACAAGTACCAAAAGGTCAGGGAAATGAAAATTGTGTCCAGACTCCTTGGTCAATGGGTATTCTAAATTTTAGATTTGGTGACCCTGTGATCCCCATCTAGGTCACAGGGGTCATGACCTAAAAACCTATTTCATCTTCTTCTCAGGTATGTAAAGCTTTAGAAAGCTGTGATGTTGTGTAGATTAGAATCCTGCATGGGACTCGACCCGAAAGAGTACAATAATTTGTACTATTGAAGGTAGTGTTATCCCAAATATAACCATGTATATTTCTTAACTATATGGCAATTATTTCTAATAAGATGCTTATTTGGCATATATATGAACTTACATCAAAAGTATTATACAACCTCTATTGTTGTAAGATTAATTACTTTCACCGACAATTCTAGAGCATGAGGAGTTACAAAATTGATAAGTATTGACATCATTTGAATCCCTTATTTTATAATAGATAAGGCTAGCTGCTTCCTACATTACGGATCTCTCCATTTATTTATATGAATCTTAGATATGTGCATAATAATCACAATAATCCTTCTTTATAGTTGAAGTCTATTAATTCATAGAAACGCATGTATTGGGTAGGGGTAAGTATACCAAATTAAATGCCACACCACTTTCCCTTCAAGGTATAGCTCGATCTAGCCAGTCTCTATCACAAGCTAATTCAAGGTTTGCTGCATGTTTTTGTGCCAAATATGTTTTATTGCATTCGCTATGCAGGCACAGAAAGGATATGTTAAAAGCTTTAAATACCCATTGGTAGGGACTGGAGTTGTCTAGCGGTGAAGTTGATAGTTACACTGTTAAACTAACAACAGGATGCAAGCAGAGATAGATACACAGTAGCCTGTTTTCAGTAACTTGTAAAACATGGAATATGTAAATGAATCACCACAAGGTACCTGGGGAAACAAGTGAATTAGCGAGCACAGCTCACTCATATACCCCTGCTTGTAACAAAGAAGAAAAGTGTCAAAATAGCAGATAGACATCAATGTTACGTTTTCTGTATGAACAAACCACAGCAGTACTATGAAAGCAGAATATGTGTTTTTTGATAGCAACGACGTCTTCATAGATACACTTGTATGAGTGCTTTAGTAGTAAAAGTTGAAAAATGGAGAAAATTTGCACACATTATGCAAATGAGGGTATGAAACATGCAAAAGGCAGATGTACACATAATGGTGATTGTACATATCAAGTGTCGTAAAATTTGAACAACTTGTGTCAGAGTTATGAGCGGAACAAAAAGTGAATGGCGAAGTTGAAAAACAGTGAAAATTTTAATAACTTATGCAAATGAGGGTATGAAACATGCAAAAGGCACATGTAGTTACACATGAGTCATGACCGGAACAAAAACATTCCGGATGGACGGACGGACGTGCTGACCGCTATATACCCCCGACTACGTCGTATAGAGGTATAATTAATGTGTGGATGAGCAATAAGGATATCCACTGTTATACTTTGGTGTTAAAGATCCAGTGAAATGCATTTTTATCAAGAATGACAGATTATTACCTCTACGTACATTATATATCGAAATCAGTTGAGCATCAACTCGAGACAATAACATTTGCAATTGATTATTAAGACGATTTTTATTTACCCATGTTAACAATGCCGTAATTACCGCCGCGAAACGTTTTGAAAAGAATCATTGATGCATGACTAATTAACCACATACGACCCGCTCCGTGGAGCCTCATAAATTGATTAATGATGATGATCACTGCACCAGATGAATTTATGAGGTGTGTTTAATCGCCAAAAACATATGTTTATGCAATAATTATGTAATTGTCATCGGAGGAATTATCTAGTTGGATATCTAAACATTAGATATATGGAAAATTTAAGTTGTTTGATTGAGGATTTGTTAGTGAAATTAACAATACAAAATTTGCGAAATTACATCGCTGAAAATGAAAATAATCCAGGCGTCATCCTTCAGGGACCACATCCGCGCAGATTTTCATTCTGGTCGCTGGGGCTTAATTAGTCGTTTTTTTAAAAAACGGTATAAAATAATTTAAGGACCAATTTCAAAAAATTAAAATCGTGCAATTTCAAAATTGACATGCCATTGTAATGAATCCGATTTTGACCATATGTCAGTACATCTATCTTTTAAGGCTTGGGCCCGTTCCGTCGCAGGTAGTGTTTCAATATGCATTTCACTTCAAGGTCAACTTCCTGGACAGCTGACTTTCTACATGGCGAGCCCCAAATGTCCTTGAGTTTTGGGGCTTTCTCCAAATCATTTTCTACGCCTGTCATCAATCATAAAAGCTTGTCATCTCATTAATATCTGCAATTTCTTACTGTACTCTTTCTATCTGACAAATGCGTAAATGCACGTTTCTCTTAATTTGTCATTTGGCAAATACACATTCTTCCAATATCATTTGATTTATCTGCAGTTGCTGGTAGAGCAAATACCTTTTTATATTGTGCATATAATCAAGTATGTGTAACATTCTCTCGTAAACCATAAGGCAACCCTCAATATGTGCCGTTTTGCTTTCTCTTTGTATCCTTTGTATAAAGAAAATAATAAACACCAATATTCTGCTCTATTATGGTAATTTTGTCCACAAGGCTCGTCCAAATACACTGAAAGTATTTGCAACTCCTACCTCGTATAGATGAAAACTGGTTACTCAACACTATTTAAAGCATGTATTGTGTCAGCCAATGAAATGTCGTGATTTGAAATTGAATGGTCGCTCACCAGTCCTCTCAGGCAGGCACTGCCAACATTGCTCAATTTAAAGTCACATTATTGTCAGGTTTGAATTGTTAAAATGATGGATTGTATGATGGACATGACAATATGATGTCTCTCGAGGTAATGCCAGTGATGGAGAATGGCGCATGTTGTCTTGTGGGGAAATATGATAGTTACACTACTGACCTTACATTGCCATACAAGCAGAGATAGATGTAGAGCTCCATCGTTTTCAGTAACTTGTTAAACAGGGAAGGCATTAATGAACCAACACAATGTGCCTGTAGGTAATAAGTACATGGATTGACAATAAGGCTGTCGACTTTCATATTTTAGAATTCCCGCTGGCAACACTGATTCGTGCACACCTCACTATCTTCAAATGAACATATTAATCATTAATGGGACGTGTTCAATCCCGTGACCTGTATGACAATATAACAAACAAGATATTCTGCCTTTGAATTGATGCGTTTTGGTTATGGAAAGGTCTCGAGAACGGAAATATTGTCATATGAATCATGCAATTCTTGCGTTTTGATGGCATTATTAGTTCAATAAAACATGCCCAAACATGCCCAAACAAGCCGTATGCACGATCGTCTCCGTTCCGGTAGACCCCAAACTACTAACCTGCAAGAGGTTAAGGAGCAACTGGAGAATTACTGAAATCCCATGTCAACTACGTCTCCAGATGTGCATCCTTCCTGGCTTGTCTGGGACAAAATGGGCCGACGTGTGGAAAGAAGAAACCTTTCTCCACAAGATATTTATCAATTGGAGGCAGTTCTTCATTTTGAGTGCCAGGAAATCCCCATGGAACAATTCAGGAAAAAATATGCAGCAATTCAGGTGATTGATGACAACACATTTTATTGGTAATGAAATGTCCTCAGACCCTGGCAGGTTATTCAATAGGATATCTTTGAAAGATGCATCCTTCAAAGTGATAGTGACCATACTCTGGACAAGTTGGACAATATTCCACCCACTTTCTGTTCTGTGTTTTTAGCCACTTGAAATCAATTGATATTCATATCTTTTATGCAACCCATAAACGAATAACCTGAAATCACGGGAATTCTTAATTGTTTTAACTGTGCATGTAAAACAATCTCTGCACTACATGACTGCCGTTTCTCAGTTAGAAACAAATATATCTAATGTTAATTACCCAGGCAGATAAACACATGATGCACTGAACCCATCATTTCAGTTGTTTCTGTACCAGAAAATACCACACAGCTGTGTTATGTTTCCAGCAACTGTATTCAAACTTCAGCAGGTGCTCGGAGATGAGTTTGTCATAGTGCATCATCACCTGTTTCCCGGGCACCTGACCCTTACCCACGGAGAGCACGCCGTTCTCCCAGCTGATCCAGAAGGGACGGAACTCTGTGCATGACAGGACGTTTCTCTCCTTGTTCACAGCATAGTGGATACCGTTAGGCAGTCTGATGAAGGACTTTCTGTTTGTGGAGCCGCCTATGACAAGGTCATAATAACCATCGTCCGTATCAAAGTACAGACGGAAGTTAGAGTCATGACATGTCTTTACGAGAAATATAATATTTGAATGATTGCCGACTAGATCTTCTTTGGTTTGCTCATCAACCAGCACAAATGTTTTTAACGTTGATGATGTCAATTGTTTTCGGATGTACGGACCTAAAAGGATGATAATCATAATGTATTTTAACAAAAGGATGTTATACATGTATATAAAAAATACCATATGTGTTGATTTTAGTTCAAACAAGAGAATTAGTGAGCACAGACCCCACTCTAAACATTTGTCAGTGAAAAAACATCAATGTTTAGTTTAGTATGACCTACCACTAAGTTTAATGTTTAGTTTAGTATGAACTACCAATGAGTTTAATGTTTTAGGGATACTCTTCCTAAAAAACAATATGACAATTCTACAGATATTGCTCTATTTGATTTTAAAAACCCATAAAACATGATAATACCAGCATTACAGGAAATAGAAATCGAAATATTGTGAAAATTTGCATAAAAATGCATATCTACACTTAATAGTGATTATTTGTATCAAGTTTGGTAAAATTTAAAAACCAATAAGTGTCTGAATTATGAATGGAAAATAACTTCATCATAGAGTCACTGTCATAAATTCATATATATATATATGTCTAACTGATAAAAGTCACATCTTGGCATCATAGTTTTGTAACCATATATTTTATAAGTGCCCTAGTTTTACAAGAAAATGACGCCGAAAAAAATATGCAAGGGTATGAGGTTATGAAAAGGCACGTTTATTATATACCCATGTAAACTGAAGATAGTAATACAGGCGTGCAATACGGTCTCCGTGGTCGATTTCCATATTGTACGGTGAATTCCGTATTGCAAGGCTGACGGTTCTTCTTTCTCTCAAATTATGGCACTTCTCGGAATTTTCCGTACTTTTCAATGTTTTCCCTACTCAATCTTTGGAATTTATGTTTTAATACCACTGCTAGTAATTTTTCAATTGATTAGATAATCATTTTGGAGTAAGACCTAATATCAACAACACAAGCAGGAATATGTCACTCAAATTATCATTGAGAAGACAGAAAAGCGCTAAGCATAGGGGGAATTGAAAGCATTACCGAAAGCCTCGCTAGCGATTCCAAGTCATTGTGACGTCATAACCGGGTTTATATTACGTCATATCCATGGTTACGTCATTCGAAAGAAGCACAAATGATGGAAACCTGAATGTTGTTTCTAATTTTCAGTTCTTTCTAATTAAATGATTCTAAAGCAAAGGTGATGCTTTAATTGTGTTAACACATTTGAGATAATTACCCTTAAGCTCTACTGGGTTGACAAGTAAGGAAATAAAGATACAGTAAAACATGGAATCGAATAAAACAATCTCTAAGGGACCAAATAATTGAGTTCGTTATATCCTCTGTTCGCTATATCCGTGTTCATGCTGGTCAAGCTACCGTCCTGTGTATCAATGCGCACCACTTGGTCCCAGTAAATATATGCAACTTTATTTGTAAATTTGCAAACAAACAGGGTACATGTTTCATAAATAAAGAACATCATACTTGTGCATTTGGATCGTTTGCATTGACCTCAAAGCTGTCATGGAAGCGGAGGACCAGCTCGTTGTTCCTCCGTTTCCATGACATCTTCTCGTTCAATACAGAGGATAAAAATGCATAAATATGATATTCTATATTATAACACCATATCGTTTAATTACATCTGACAATTGGTATCTGCCGAACCAAAGCTCGCACTATGACCAGACTACTTAGTAGCGGGGATATTATAATTTCCCTCACACCACCAATCGCCAAACATATACTAACACTTGTTTCCATTGAAAAGCGAGCAACAGCCTTATACATGTGCAGAAGCTGAAACTTCACATCCCAATTTAATTTACAGTATTAATGACCTACTAAAATTTAACAACTCAATTTTTTCAATTTTGTCTTCTGCTGATAAATTTTCAAAATATCATTTGACTAATTGGCGATCGCCAGCCACGGTAAAGTGTCTGGTTTTCGATCAGAAATATACTTGCACAAAAATCTATCATGAATCGCAGTCGTTCGTTCCAGCTGATGGGAATCATATTATGAGGATCAAGTGATATGGATTAAGGCTGCATCATAACATAAGCAAATGAACATTGACGAGGCCACATAGAACGCCACTGAGCAGTAAGTTCGCCGAGCAACATACAAATATATTGTCGTGAAAATTAATTGTTCTCACCTGTACAGGTAAGATTGGTGGGAGACCAGGTGAGTCCAGGTAGACACGTGGTTTCAGCTGAGGCGAGTAAAGTCGTCATGTCCCTGTAACCCTCCAGACAGGTGTACCTGCATGAGCTTCCGATCATGTGACCCCCACTGTTGATCTTTCCATTGGTCAGTTCAGGAGGAGTTGGACAGAGGCCATCTTGTAGTAGGTTATTTGTGAACATGAAACAAAGATAATTGTAAGCGTTTTAATGTTGGCGATTTAAAAGGAGCAAATCAGATTCTAACTTGTAGACTTGTTCTTGTCTTTGGATCGTTGTATAAAAAAATAACATACCTAAACTCATGGAAATTTGTGTATGATCTTCATTCTCACCCGGAAAATAGAAAACTTCCCATTCGATTCATAAAAACTATAAATTGACGTTTGAATTTTGAGTAAACTTATGACATAATTAATATTCGGAAAAAACCTGTATCCAAGGAATTAAATACACAAGTACTAAATTGTAACTATATTTGTTATGTATACAATGTTAACATCATCGTTTAACAAAACTATAAGATAATATTGGATCGTGCTTGATAATGTTTGAAAACAATTATAATAGCTGCAGCATCTACACAATAACGTATTATTTCAGTTGTAAGAGCATCAAAATGCATGAGATATGTTTTCCTAAGCATGGAAAATGGAATTTCAAAATAAAGAAATCATAAAACTAACGAAATTAAATGCTTATCTACGATATTTTCCAAGAAACTGTGGTTTCAGTATCTCTTCAGAAATGATAAAGATGTGAGTTACGCCTGGAGCTCAAAATTAAAGGCGTGTGTATTGAATTATCCAGAAATCGGTAAAACATATTCTAATAGACAAGAAGTACAAAATTCTATCTTATAATGTGACAATAAAGAACTGAGGGAAATGACGTGACTGGAATGAGAAAAGTGCCTGCCCTGGTTAAAACAGTGCATTTATAATAGTGACTTGATTATTTCCGAGATTGATAACAACAATAATCAAACTATTCTATATCCCGACCTGTTAGACAGATGGGTAGTTTCGTTATTCTGTGAACTTTACATGTCTGCCCTGTTGGGCACTGGTGAAGCAAGCACGCTCCAGAGAGAACCTGGGATAATAATAAAAAAAAGTGGTTAAATTTATGTTGAAATGGTGTACTAAAGACCAACTCTCCAGCTTCCAAGTCTGCGATAGTCTAGGTTTTCTCATTTTGAGTTTTAGTGTATCTTTGTTAAATAAAGAGTGATGAGCTAAAATTGAACCCATTATCCCCACATTTTCACCGAAAGGGTGTGTTTCAGTGATAAGATAATATATATCCGTAAATCCTTAGATATAAGATAAGATAAGATATGTGCTAAACTTCGTCTGAAGTAAATGTGTTAACAGAAAATAAAGCAGGTTTATTTGTGTTTTACAGTATGACACTCGTTTTTAGGTTATCATAAACATTATCTTATCATTGACGGCAAACTGTCATTGGGGAATGTAAGCACATCTCTGGAACTTAGAGTTCCAATAATATCATGGTTCAATATAGTAACATTAATAAGGGATATCATTATTCATCGTCCATTTCCACCCATAGTTGGCAATATATCACCTTGAATTAATAGTTTATCATACATTACCATAACAGTCAATACATTACGTAGAATACAATGATTTCTGGTAGTCAACTGATATATCTGGCAGGTTTACCATTTTCTGGTATCATCACTACCTAATTAATAATGTAACATTCTCCATTTGACCACAAAGACCATAGCGCAGATATATCTTAATGAGAAGTTGTTAAACTTATAAAGTTGTTCTTTTCATTTCTCCTCCAAACTGAATATTGGTGTTAGTTTTAAATAATATACATATAACTACAGCTCAATTTTAGACTTTAACATGAAATACACTTAAAAAGTCACACTGAAAATCTTATATAAAATTTTTAAAATGTCAAAATCAGATGACTTCATTTTTTAGAAATCGCATACTTTCATTGAAAATATGTGAAAAACGTGACATAAACATCCTATGACACATCAAGAATCCATAATGACAATGTATAAATGCTAGAAATTGAAAATACTTTCAAAACATTTGTAAAGAAATTACCTCCCAGTTGCCAATGTCGGCATGCAACCATTTCCTCTTAGGAATCAGATAGTGTTGGACTGTTGAACTGTTCCTTCTGTGCAGGTGACAAGTCTGGTTTTCGGGTTCGAATCCAAATGAAAGACATCTCTGCTGGGACTGACAAGAAGATATACACTCAAATAGGTTTGGTGCTGCACTTATTCTCAATAAATTGTCCTGGAGATAAACGTCATGCAACAGTGAAGAAGCACTATTGATGATGCAGTGTCCCCTCACATACTGCAGTATTGTTAGTGTCAATAATATAGCCATGGTTGAGATAGCTGGACACAGCAGATTAGATCAAGTGTAGGAAGTGTTCCAAGATGTGATCACGTGTAGGTACTCTTTCCAGGTACGATCAGATGTATGAAATACGTCCAGGTGTGATCAGATGGGATTGCAATCAGGTGTAGGAATTTTGTCAAGGTGCGATCAGATGTACGTATTGCGCCTAGATGTGATCAGGTGAAGGAATTGTGTCCAGGTGCGACCAGGTGTATGAACAGCGTCCGGATGGGATCGACTGTATGTATTGTGTCCCTGTGAGTGTATGAATAACGTTGGCATGCAGTAGAGAAGGTTAGCAAAACGTGATCTTTCAGACAGATAAATCATGTATACTATTGATCGTGTTGTATTTGTCATTTCTGAAAGAGTTGTATTGAAATGAATAGTATTACAGTTCTTGTGGTATGCTGGCAAAGCAAATATTTCTTGAGAAGAAATGTGAAATCTTTGCCTGAATAAAATATTTCACTGTGTATATTACCTTATAGTAAAAGAGTATCAGTTAGGTCGAAGCATTTAGACGATAATTTGTCACGTAAATACACTTCAAATAGTATATGCTGCTGGCAAGGTACTGTTATGTATATACAATAAAAAGATTGTCGTTCCAGAGCAAAGCACACTTACATTTTTTTCAGTGATAATTGATATGTTTTTATCAATTATAAGATACCGTGATAATTTTGTATTTGGTTTTCTAGTATGTTTTCATAAGCAATTAGGCTTAGAAATGATAAGCATTTCTTAGGAATGTATTGATTTATAAAAAGTTTCGAGGTCGAATACATAATTAAAGTCATTTTGAAAGATTGCGTGCTCTATTTTCACTTTTAAAGTTCAAGTGTAATGCATTTTTTTAAAGAATGACAGAATATCACCTCTATGTAGATTATATATTGGAATCAAGTGAGCATAAAACCGAGACAAAATACACTTATTAGGACAACTTTTCTAACCCAGTTTTGAGTGTAGCTTCAAATTGAGCGTGGCGAAACATGATTGCGTGATGAGCCACCTGTTCGCCTGTTGTCATCAGGAACATTGTGCACCGTGCATTTTTAATTAGCTTTGAAAAACATTTTAAAATTTGTAAATACATCTGAGCGTGTAGGGGTAGATTATTTGAAGATTATAATGTTTTATGTATTTATAATAGATAGATAGATCGACTTTATTTCCTCCAAGTTTGAAGATTACAAAGTGTTGAAACATGTCATATTTACATCAAATAGAGTTTCCAGAGAATAATTAATGTAATTTACATTACGTAATGAGGGATTAAAAGATATTTCCACTTGTTTAAACTTTTAGCTATCATGAGCATACATTCTTTCCAGATTGTGAAAGTAATGTCATTTACACAATGAGGCAACCCTCCAAACAAAAAGGACATAATGATGTCATAATCGTTATTCCATAGGTTAACAAACACATTTAGATCAATTACGTCACATAATCTTTCAAAGAGTTTGTTTCTTTCGTCCATAGTCCTAGGACAAAACATACAAACATGTTTCACAATGTCATGTGCAAATATTCCACACTCACACTGCCCTGACTTAATTTTGCTAACACCAAGCTTTGCGATAGTTGATAGCATTTGCATATTATGAGGAGTGTCAATTGCAAGTTGCCATATGTTCAAAACTCCGGATGATCTGATTAGAACATATCTCTTTAGTTCTTCTTTGCTGCATATCTGCCTGTATAGTGTTTCAGTCTCTGACTGTCCAATACGATCAGTAACCAGACGATTCATACTAGCTTTGTCAGGCGTTATTGAACAGGTTACATACTTATGTAACACGTTGTTCAGATTATATTTCTTCAAAATTCGTAGCATATTACACAAGGGTGATCGTCTGCAATTGGTGTTATCTGAATCCAAAAGTAAATTTTGACTCAGACGGTATGTGAACACCTTTTTAAAGAACATGTTACAATCCGCTCTACAGATTTTTCCGAGTAGTAAGAGAGCTTGTTTGTCCATGTAGCCTTGTATGCTAGTTACCTTAAGACAGTCGAGCACAACCGGGTTGGCCTTTTGGTTTGGGAAGCCTTGTATCTTTTTACAGAAGAAGCGTTGGACAACCTCAAACTTTTCATACTCTTGGGCACTGAGTTGTCCCCAGACATTGCAGCTATATAGGGCACATGGCAGAATAACTCGTTCCCAGACCTTCATGGACGTTACAGGATTACGGTCTCCAAAATGAAGTCCTGAATTGTGATTTGCATTTATCATTTTCTTGAGTTTTTCACATGTTTTAAGAGATCAAGTGACGAGTATTTGTTATTAATGTAGAGCCCTGCATATATAACAGACTCTTTTAGTGGAAGTTCATCCTCTCCACAGAGTAAACGTGGATGTGTTTTATATCGATGAGGGGAAACTGTTATTAAAGGAATATTCCATCGCAAAATGAAAATAAAGCTAATAAAAGAATGTTTGTTGGGCTAGCGATACATCCTATCCAATAATTTTTAGGTACTTTGCATCATCTGTAATAAAAATTCAAACATTGAAAAAAACGCAATTATCAGACTCACAGGGCGCCGCCATGTTGCCAGAACGAGAGCGTGAAACGACGAGATTACGCTATGAAAGACACACCACGAAAATAGGAGACGCCGCTGTTTTCAATGGCGAGAGGTGCGGGCCGGTCATGCATGTTTTTTTTAAAACCGTAAGGACCGGGGTATGATCGCCCCTGCTTCCCAAAAGTCATAATTTACGATCCCCAGATCAAATAAATATAAGATTTTTAACAGTAGATTGCTGCACAAAATCGGGAATATATGCTTGGACAATTAAGATTTGCAACTGTTGTCGGCTGTTCAAGTTAGGGCGACGCGAGGTTTGAACATTTTGATAATTTTGAAAAAAAATCTAGACCATTTCATAAGTATTTAAATTTAGATTACTTCTGAAATACCCTTGTTGATATAAATTCAATAGTAAAATAACACATATTTTACGGAAATTAACTTTATTAGTAGTAATAACATTGATTTTCATAACGATATTTCGTTTGCAAGTCAGAGCGAATCCTAAACTGAGCGAAGCCTCGGTGTATTGTGACAAGTTCGTAATCAAAACTTAATTCGTATGTACGTAATAAGATATATTTGATTCGACCAGAAATTGGCTTTCTTTCTTTGTGTATTTTATTCTGATCGTTTAATATGTTTCATTGATCTGAAACTTAGTTATTATGATGTTATTGTATTCCATTAAAATTTATATCACTGTTCGTACGACACCAATTTGATTACGAATTATGGTAGTGGTTGTAGTGATGTAGATCTGTGATTGTTTTAAGATTTATAATTTCGGCATTAGACAATTTGAACTGATATAAATTATGATCATTTTCTTATTGTTATGGATTTTCATGAAGATAATAAGTTTAGTCAAATTCTAATGAATTGTCTTATTGAAATGAATCAGTGAAGCATGACATATCTTGTTAACAATATTTAGGATATAATATTAAATATCGATATTAGGAAATCATATTAGTAATAACATTTGTAATTAGCATCTGCAGAATATGTAAACATTACTGTGAGTTCTGGTAAATTTCGGTGATTTCCTGGGAGAGTTTCGAACAGAGTATGCCAAATGATCGGCAGTGTTTACCCATTTTGTGTTTGTATCAATAAAAAAAAATCGGGTAAGTATGATGTCGTGTGTAAACAGTTTAACGCATATGAGCAACGATTGGAAGATTACCAGATGCCGGTGAAGATAAAATTGGTAAGAAGCCGACAAAGTAATGGACATTAAACACATCTCACGGTATTCTCGCCACACCCCTGAGTTAGACTTAGCTCCCATAACTTATAATTAGCGGTACGGACCGGCAGATACCAAAATTTAGATTATGCAAGTCGTAAATGCCAAATGTGTAAAGACGATATCGAAGATGAATTTCATTTCATACTTAAATGTCCTTTATATCATATTTATAGAATAAAGTATATTAGACCATATTATTATAAATATCTATCAGTATTTGAACTTATTCAATTGCTTAGCGTTAATAGTGTTAAGGTACTAATTACTTAATTAACAAACATATTATGACACTCCAACGAAACCACGATAGGTCTCTCCTACGAAATCACTGGTTTCCACATAGACAATTGTATTATGTGCAAGTGAAATTTTAGAAATATACATTCGTCTGCAGAAATATCCAGGTATTTCATTTTAACGACAAAATATATAATTTAGGGATTAATTCATCATTCAGCTTTTGACAAGATGAAAGTATTAAGCAGTCCATTCCAGTTCCAGAGGATATTTCGGTGAATTCGTAGGAGGATTATTATAATGAAGTTACCTAATTACGATCTTGTCAGTTTATATGACATTAATCTGAGAACAACACTGATTGATAGGCTAATTGTTAATTTCTTACGGTCACGTAATCTTATTCTTAGTTCACTGATAAAAATAAATTAGTCTTCTCATCTTCAGCGACATCTGTTAAAATGTTAATGTTACAATGAATACATTTCATACTTACCAGATTACTTTATTCATTAAAACAACAAATTAAATATATAATCAAAATAAACATTGCCGATCATCCAGCATTTTAAAAACAAAAAATTCTCCTTCGAATTCACCGAAAAATTCTCATACGAACCGGATCCTCCTACGAAGTCACCTACAATCGACATTGCATTGTGATTGAAAATTATGTGATTACGTTTTTTAAATTATAATTGTAATTTAAACAATATGACTATATTACAACACTTTTTGAAAATCTTGAAGTAAAATAAGAATTGATCGTAACAAGTTACAAATTAAATACACATATGTTAGTGTGGAATTGTGTATTTGGAATTAATCACTCAACTAAAACTTTTATCATTATTTTATTCTACTTAGGAAAGGTTTATTATTTGATAAATAGTCAAAACGGGGTTCTGTCTAAAAATAAATTGCTGAATGAGCCACAAATAATTATATATTAACCATTTGAAAACTGCCTCAGGTATTTAAAATCACTAACTGCAAGTCAACGAATGCAAATAAAACGAGTGTCAAAATGTCTTTCTCGGCGTTGACAAACATTTCATTGCACCTCAAGTAGGCCTGGTTGATAAATTTACTAATCCATTACCAATTTAATATCCATTACGATATCTGGAAATATTATTTGATTTGTAACTGGCTAATTTTCTTAGTCATGGTGCTTGACTTAACAATGCGCATGCGCGAACAAGACTTACGTGTTATGTGAATGTTTCATTCAAATAAACAGCCTTGAATAACTGATGGAATATAAAATATGATGTATTCAGCGCCATGATCGAATTTCCCTGTATTGTATTGTCACTACGGGGTTTTAATCAGTCGTATTCACATCACACGATGACAAGTGCGCAGCGCAAACAGACAGTGAGTCTAGTTTATTGTACAAACTCTACCGCACAATGATGTACGGAGTTTACAATCGTTGGTGTGTCCTTTACCGCAGATTTTCAAGAAAGATGGCGGCGCCCACGTCGAGCCAAAGTGACGGTTTATATTTGATGTAATTATTTAACCCATTGACCAAATACAAACATATTTTGTGAGAAAGTACCTGAGAACTCAATCGTTTATGGGAAAAAATTTGAAATTACGCTGGAATATTCCTTTAATGCACTTTTATTGACATTATAGACAAGCTGCCACTTACATGCATATCCGTACACTATGTTGAGCAGTTGTTGGAGATTGTCTGGTGAAGCGCTTGTTACAGTTGTGTCGTCTGCTAGTAACTGCCCCGGGTAGTGTCCCCACGGAAGTTGTAATCCATACCCTGACCTGTCAAGGTCTTTCAAGAGGTCATCAATATAAATAGTAAAGAACCAAGCAGACATGACGCGTCCCTGCTCACTCCTTGTTTAATGAAAAACAATTCTGATTCACAATCTGAGAGTGTCACATATGATTGCATCTGTGAGTACATATGGCATAGGAGACGCCAAGTTTTGCCCGTAATACCAAGATTATACAACTTTATAAAGAGGCCATTAAGCCATACTCTATCAAAGGCCTTAGCATTGTCTAAAAAGGCGCATAGTACTGGGGTATTTCTCTCAACATAGTAGGCTAGGCTTTCTAGTAGGGTGAAGCAAGCTGTCTCTGCTCCTGCTTTTTTACGAAATCCAAACTGTAGTGGATTAGTGAATACCATTTTGTCCTGTTGCCACTCTTCAATTCTGTTTAGGATTAATCGTTCAAACAATTTACTCAAGGCTGATGTAAGAGTAATACCTCTGTAACTGTTTGGATCTGATTTGCTTTTACCATTACCTTTGTGAATTGGTAGGATTTTCCCGATATGGTACGAGGCGGTTGTACATTCAAACTTTATCATATCATTAAATATATTTGAGATATGGCTAAAGAGAGATCTCCCGGAACGTTTCATGTGCTCATTTGTGATGTAGTCAGGTCCAGGTGATTTTCCAGTCTTTAGAGATCTCACAACATTCCATACTTCCTTTGGGGTAACATTGTTTGAGAGGGGTGAATCAAACTCATCACATGACGATTCGGTGTTGAGCCGCTTGACAGTTTCTGTGACGTTGTCAGCAAACACTTGATCAAAGTTTTCAAGCATTACAGGCATAGCTAGATCTCTGAAGTAGCTTCCAAACAGCTTACTTATTGCTCTTGGTTCAGTTGCACTTTTCCCTTTGTATTCGAGTTTAGTGATGTTTCCCTTCAATCTTGAGTTTCGTTTAGTTACTTTGAAATATTCTTTGACATCAATTTCTGCAGCTTGGGATATCTCATCCATGTTTTGATATAATAGGTTTTGTTTTGATTTGCGATGCTGTTTGCGAAATATCCTTTTAGCCTCTTTGTATTTTCTGTAATTTTTATCTCTTTGATCATTCATTGCGACATCGTCTCATCTCATTATGTAAGGGTTTGAGATTATCTTTTTTCCAGTAGGGCTTCAGGTATGGCTTGTAGCTGGCGATAGGTATACTGCCTGATGCTGACATGTGTAGGCTGTTCACAATATAATCATTATAACAGTTTATGTATTCTTCTGGAGTTTGGAAGTCTCCTGGTTCAAATACTATATCTCGAAAATAATTCTCTGTTTCGTAGCGATAAAGCATAAGGTCTACTTCACTGGCTTTTTTCCATTGGTATCTCAGTCCACTTTTATATTCCCCTTTCTCTTTCATATTAATGTAGACAAGTACTGGCAAGTGATCGGATATTGCATATGGGATACTTGTGTCTATAATGTACCCAGTTATACTTGTTATGAGGTCAATATCCATTAAAATATAGTCAATTAGGGTACATGAGGACTTACATTTGGTGGCGAAGGTGTATAATGTTGGAATATCTACCGGAACAACCGAGAGTAGACTCCGCTCTTGCATACACATTGACAGGTATTTAGCACGTCTCTTGAGATTGCACTTGATTGCAAAATACACTTATTAGGACAACTTTTCTAACCCAGTTTTGAGTGTAGCTTCAAATTGAGCGTGGTGAAACATGATTGCGTGATGAGCCACCTGTTCGCCTGTTGTCATCAGGAACATTGTGCACCGTGCATTTTTAATTAGCTTTGAAAAACATTTTAAAATTTGTAAATACATCTGAGCGTGTAGGGTAGATTATTTGAAGATTATAATGTTTTATGTATTTATAATAGAAGCCTTTAGGTTATCTTCTATTTCAGCTTCCCAGTTTTGGAAAAATACTTGGATATAAAAGTAGGTGAATACATTTTTGAGATGCATAAACATATATGATGTTGCTTAACTCGAGAACCGTTGAGCGACAGAGTAATCATTAGTGGAACGATTTTAATTGTTTAGTTTTGAATAATCAATGATTGATCTCGCTCTGACAGAATCGTTAAAAGAATAGTTGTGTACATGTATTTCATCTAAACATGTGTGATCAATCCCAAATCCAGTTGCCAAGTGATTTTTTTCTTAAAACTTGATAGAAGATCTCACACAAAAATATTGGTGGTTTTGAATACTTTAATTTCTAAATAAATAAAACAAAACCCCCTTTTTTATAAATGTTGTTATAAACGCATACAACTGACCACACTTCATGTAAAGCATACCAATACGTGGAATTAGTTCTGTGATAAGAAATAGTGCTTCTCAAATTTCTGTTAACATTTGAAACATACAGTTTTACACCTGAACTGCCGTTTGATGAATTCTAGCCCTATTTCACCATGTCATAATACAAATATTTTTCCATGAAGGAAGGAATAGAGAAAAACATGTACAACAAAAATGGTTCAATATTATCAACTAAATGTGTGGTATTTATTAACAATATCAAGTAAATGTATCATCTCCTATCTACATTCAGTAACTGTAAATATGCAAAAAACAATAATTCTTGCAAAATAGTATATGTTTGTGTTGGGAAGTTAAATTTTGTTTTAAATGTCCATAGGTGTGTCAGCCCGTGGTTTCATAATAAGATGAGTTTAGCAAAGTTAAAACAAGAAAGAATTTATTTCGAGATATTCTTTGCAAAGTAATTTCAACATTCTGCTGCACAATACTCACACACGTATAAATTGGGATACTTGTTGCATCTACCTGAAAAGGGGGAAAAGAAGAAACCTATAAACGTTTTGCGAAACAAACAGAGAAGTTATTATCCAAATGATTTGTTCCTTATGCTCACACTTCTAAATGCCTTTGAAGAATGTTCGTACTACAATTTGTTGCACAGAAACAAAATTTGAAATATAGTAACAAGTGACGATAAAAGCATTCAGCAAATCAATTAATTTGATGAATTAAGGCATCCTCCCATTGTTATTGCATTGCTATTATTCTCTACCATGTCTGTAGATTTATTGAGATGTTGTGCTCTAATTTCAACTTAAGTAGATGTTATCATAATTCAGATTGCATCCATAATGTATTTTGTATATTTTTACCCCTAGACGACAATGCTATGTTTGAATCTTCAATATTAACCTTTTGATGAAATGGGTCAACACAATAGTTATTGTTCATGAAAGTGTTTATACGTAGGTGCAAAAAATGTTTTAATAGCGTAAAAAGTTGAGCAGTTATGATCTTTTAAGATCGATGAAAAGGGCGTTATTATTAAAAATGATACTTTGATAGGTCAGACGTAAATTATAACAGATACATGCTTGAAAATAATTATTGTCCTTATAAATGACATGTCTACTTCCAAATGAGCTATTAAACATAATGGTATCTTTATCATTTAACGGTCGAACATTCTCAAAAGTCTCATATAAGTTTATTCAACACAGAGTCATGTTCCTGTGATAATTGAGCCGAAAAATTGACCATATTAAAAAACCATACTCAAGGGCAGATAATTTAAGTTGAAGGACGAAATTCAACGTTTAGGCTCATGACTTTGTTGACCATTAATTCAGCTTTAAAATGAGCTATCACACATAACTATATGTATTGCCGTTTTTTTACGGGAATATTTTTCAAACAGTGAAAGTTCACCAAACTTTCATTTTTTTCCGAAATAGCTAATCAATTTATTATTACGGCCGTTATGGCACTAATCGACGGGGAATGTTGGTCAAACCTTTTATGAACATATCTCGAATAGTTATCGAGCTATTGAGGTTTGAAGTTTTAACTTCTCGGGAGATAACTCATGAAAGACGTCGAAAATCGAAAAGTGGCTCAATTGATCAAAAGATCACAGGCTACAATCTCTGAAAGTTTCAGAAAAATCTCTTCGGCCATAACTTCAGAAAACGTGCCAAAAAAACGTTGGAATAACACGGATGCCCCCGGATATACCAAAGTTATGGCCAAGGTTAAATTTTTTTAATATTGTCCATCACAAGATATGCACATGCCAAGTATGAAAGCCGTAGCTCTGAGCAATCTAAAGGTATGGCCAAGTTAAAGTTTACTGAAGATATCCACTGCGGCAAGGTCAAGGTCAAGGTCACAAGGTCAAATATGATGACCTCATCTGAAAGGTCTCATCACAAGGTATGCACATGTGAAGTATGAAAGCAGTAGCTCTGAGCAATGCAAAGTTATGGTCAAGGTTAAAGTTTACTGAAGATGTCCACTGCGGCAAGGTCAAGGTCACAAGGTCAAATATGATGACCTCATCTGAAAGGTCTCATCACAAGATATGCACATGCCAAGTATGAAAGCCGTAGCTCTGAGCAATCTAAAGGTATGGCCAAGGTTAAAGTTTACTGAAGATATCCACTGCGGCAAGGTCAAGGTCAAGGTCACAAGGTCAAATATGATGACCTCATCTGAAAGGTCTCATCACAAGGTATGCACATGTGAAGTATGAAAGCAGTAGCTCTGAGCAATGCAAAGTTATGGTCAAGGTTAAAGTTTACTGAAGATGTCCACTGCGGCAAGGTCAAGGTCACAAGGTCAAATATGATGACCTCGTCTGAAGGTCTCATCATTAGGTCTGCACATGCCAAGTATGAAAGCCGCAGCTCTGGGCAATCCACAGTTATGGCCAAGGTTAAAGTTTACTGAAGATGTCCACTGCAGCAAGGTCAAGGTCAAGGTCAAAAGGTCAAATATGATGACCTCATCTGAAAGGTCTCATCACAAGGTATGCACATGCCAAGTATGAAAGTCGTAGCTCTGAGCAATCTAAAGTTATGGCCAAGGTAAAAGTTTATGTGGACAAACACACATACGGACAGACGGACAGACGGACACGTGAAAATCAATATACCCCCGGAATCTCCGATTCGGGGGCATAAAAAACACGCCAAAAAACAATAAAGATTCAGCCTTATTAATAGCACATACATGTATACAATTGAAGAATTCCCCTCGAACGTCATTTAAAAAAAAAAACTAAAGTGGTACTTATCCTTTAATGACTTTCTCTGTTTCAGGGTTTCCTGTGGCTGAGCAGTAGAGGTAGTGTCAGTCAGTCAGGGAATGGACTAGATAGATTAGAATTTATGGACATAGTTTCAGCAAGTGCCAAAACTTACGAAGGGAAGAATGACGTAATTTTTCTAGTGCTATTAGTTTCAAGGTCATCAATTCAGTTTACAGACAATCTTTTGTCACATGTATCGTCTGTAGATGACGTGACACTGCTCATTTTCAACTTGGTGTCCATAGAAAAGAGAACTCGATGTAAAAGAGAAGTTGTGAAGTTTATATGTGCGCGACAAACAAACAATTTGTTTTTGTCTTGTGCTCCAGCATTGCTGTTGTGTCCCAAGGGAGATACTCCCTCCAGGTAGAGGCAATTCGTGTCTTATAGTGTTGAAAATGTTTTGTCATTATGACAATTATTGCTACTAAATACTAGAATTGCTGTATAAAATCGGATTATCATTTATAAGCATGGAAATTGTTGTATCATTGCCTTTGTACAGAATTAGAACTTGATTTTGGCATATGATTAAACGTTTGTACTTGGAATAAAGTGTTAATGTACGTATGTATCATATCATATTTAATGCATTGCAAAGAGAAGATGGCATACTGTCAAAGAATGTCAGCGTTTATGTAGGAGTGCCCAGACCGACTTATTAACCGTTGAATACGACGTTGAAAATCGAGAAATTTAACATTGAAAATTGATAAATACAACTGAGTGATAAACTTTCTTGTGTCTGTCAGTTTACTTTCCTTCAACCCTTCTTTCTCTCATTCGTGTATATATTTGCGATATCCTCAAAGCAATATAATGCTAATTTGGCATATATATATGAACTTACATACAAAATATTATAAAACCCCTATTGTTGTAAGTTAATTACCTTCACTGACAATTTCAGAGCAAGAGGAGTTTCAAAATCGATAAGAAGTACTGACGTCATTTGAATCCCTAATTTTTAACAGGTTAGGCTACCTGCTTACTGCATAATGGATCTGTCCATTCTTTCTATTTATATGAATCTTAGCAATATGCATAGGTTATTTTCACAATAATTCTTCTATATATTTGATAAAATATATTAATTCATAGAAACGCATGGCAGCATGTATGGGGTAGGGATAAGTATACCAAATTAAACACCACACCACTTTCCCCTCAAGGTATAGCTCGCGCCAGTCTCTAACACTAGCTAATTCAAGGTTTGCTGCACACTCTTTTTGTGCCAAAGATTTCTGATTGCATTACCGAATCCAGGTAGCACACTGCTATGCAGGCACAGACATGGAACAGTAAAAAGCTGTAAATAACCATTGTCCATTAACCATTGCGGGGAAAATGATAGTTACACTGTTAAACTTACAATAATGATGCAAACAGAGATAGATACACAGTAGCGTGTTTTCAATAACTTGTAAACATGTTGTTATAAATGTATCGTATTTTATTGTCTCACATTCCACCTCATGAAGAAGTGAGTATGTACTCCGAAACGTCGTGTATTTTCACATTAAAGAAGTTGTTATCCAGAAAATCTTCCTTTTCTTGTTAAACATGGGAGATATTCAATGAATCACCACAAGGTGCCTGTAGGTAATTAATGTTTGTATGGATGTTCTCCACTGTTATAATTCAGTGTTAAGGCTGGGACACGTGCAGTCTCTCAGCCTGTATGAAAACAAAACGTAAGTAATGTTTCAATACGTATTTTACTTTAAGGTCAACTTCCTGTATAGATGACTTTCTACAAGGCGAACCCCAACTGTCTTTGAGTTTGGGTCTTTCTTTTTATACAAACCGTTTTCTACGCTTGTCATCCATCATAATTACTCACCGTCAGCTTAATATCTGCAATCTTCTTACTGTACTCTTTCTATCTGACCAATGCGTAAGTGCACGTTCTTCTGCATTTGTCATTTGGCAAACACACATTCTTCCAATATAAAGTTTAGCTCATCAGGCCGTACAACCATCCATCCGTAAATTTTCGCGTTTTCTGCTTCTTCTCCAGAACTGATCAGTCTAGACAGAAGACATTTTATGTGGCCAATGGGGATTCTAAATTGTAGACCCTGTAACCCCGAATTGGGTATATTTTCATCTTCTTTTCCAATATGAACTGTTGTGTGCAGACTCCTTTGCAAATGGGGATTCTTAATTGTAGACTTGGTGACCCCATGACCCAAAAAGGGTCACAGGGGTCACGACCTGAAAAACCTATTTTCATCTTCTTCTCCAATACCTAAAGGTCTAGAGAGCTGAACTGTTGTGTGCAGAGTCTTTGGCTAATTGAGATTATAAAGTGTAAATTTGGTGACAATTATCACTTTCTCACTCCACGAGATGAGATAGAAATGATATTCGGCAAAACCAATGAAACTTTAATCTGCATAAACACAATTAAAACGTGACATTGAAAGGTTAGAGAAATGTTGATTGATTGTCATAATCCTGACAACTCCCCGCAAAAATTCACGGTAAACGCAGTGAGAAAATAATTCGACTGAAATACATTGTATGTCAATATAAAACAGGACAATGTTTAACAAAAAATTAATCTGTTATGAATCTTTATAAATTTAAGACCAATAATATCTAGTCAATTTGCAAATGCCTAAGAACACACGTTGTGTTTTTTATACAAACGTGAAGATATACAGCGAGTGACATTCGTTATTGTGTGTCACATACCTCTTGCCTCACAAAGTTTTTAAGAGTAAACGAACTACTATGCAGCATATCAACAATAAATGAATATCAGAATGTTATGTAATATCGACTATGATATAAACACCACAAAAGGTAAACAGTCATTGACTGAAACAGCACAACATCGTCGTTCACCATAAGACGGGGAAAGCAAGGGAGCTAATCACTATATAAAGGGAGATCATTTTATTTCAAAGGGGGACAGCCATGAAAAGTAATTCCGGCCACACGTTAGTCAGTGCAGTTATATTTTCACAGCAGTGAAAATATGACTTTCTATTGCTTATGTGCAAAAACGGATTATAGTTTCATTATATAATCACATATTTCTTTACTAGTTATGTAATAATACTATTTTGATATTATTTACAGACTGTTTTGCTGGTAGAGCAAATACCTCTTTATAGTGTACATGTAATCAATTATGTGTACCAGTCTCTTGTATACCATAAGACACCCTCACCAATAGATCTTACTCCATCATAGTCCCCTGCCACCGGGGAAGCGCGGAGCGGGGGATATAGTATTCAGCTCCGTACGTCCGTCCCGCGTAGCGGGATACCTCATGTACCACTGCACCTAGAGTCTTAAAATTTAGTACCAGTAATCATTAGGGGAACACACAGACACCAGTCGATTTGGGTGACCTTGACCTTAACTGTGTGTTCCTCTTAGCTCATTTCTTAATTGCGACGGGGAACATGGTCACGTTTGTGACAATAACTTGTTGTAATTGTGTCCGCAAGGTTCGTCCAAATACACTGAACGTATTTGCAACTCCTAACTCGTATATCTTAAAGCTTGTTACTTGACAATAATAAAAGCATGCATTTTGTCAGTCAATGAATTGTCATGATATTAAATTCGCACATTATTGTCAGGTTTGATTTGTTAAAACCGTGTATCTAGATGTAATGCCAACCAGGAACAATAGTATAAAGCTATGAACTTGAACTTCATTGATAAGGCACAATATTCATTTAACAAAACTAAACAGGAAAAATTGTCACGTATTCAACCTAACTGGAGTCACATTTGTTTAACATATGCTTCCTTAATACGGAATAAGTTTATAAAGACATTTTATTCTGTACGTCCTCTTTATGTATATACATTTACATCAGCTATATATATATATATATATATATATATATATATATATATATATATATATATATATATATATTACTGTGTTTATACAATGTTCGTGTACAGGACTGTCGTTTCTCAGTAAGAACCAAATATATCTATTTAACTAGACAGTTTTAAAACATATTACCAACAGAACACATCACTTCAGTTGATTCTGAATCAGAAAATACCACACAGCTGTGTTCCTGACCCAGCAATTGCATTCAATCTTCAGCAAGTGCTTGGAGGTGAGCTTGTTACACTCCATCATTACCTGTTTCCCGGGCACTTGACCCTTACCCACGGAGAGCACGCCGTTCTCCCAGCTGATCCAGAAGGGGTGGAACTCTGCGCATGACAAGACGTTTCTCTCGTGGTTCTCAACAAAGTTGGACATCATGCCAGGCAATCTGATGACAGACTTTTTGTTGTTGAAGCCACCAATGATAATATTATAAAAACTCTCGTTCTGGCGTTCGGGGCCGAAGAAAAGATGGAAGTTAGAGTCATAACATGCCTTTACGAAAAATATTATGTTTGAATGGTTCCCGACAATTTCTTCTTTGTCATTCTTTTCAAACAGCAACTTTATGCTTTCGTCGTCTGATGATGTCAATTGTTTTCGGATGTACGGACCTAAAATGATCATAGATGTACATTACATCAAATATATCTGAGAAAGTCATCAAAATTTCTAATATATACGTCTTGTGTTTTTCATATTTTATTTGGTTTCAATAAGTACCAATATCAAATAATGATCAGTCAAATAATTTCACTCAATTTGCATATTTACCCCCAATCGCCAAATATATATTTGTATAAATAATATACAAACGCTATCATGTATCCAACTCAACCAAGCTGTTGGGTACCTCGGATGAATGATCAAGTAACATTAATTTGTTCTAGAGGCAGCATCAGTTGTATAACCCAAAGCGATATTGACAACACAATGTCAAGGGCAAAAGGAGCACTTGTGAGCAGCAGGTTCGCTGCTGCCAAAGCACTATACAAATTACAAATGACTTATGTTATAATCAAAGTGTTCTCACCTGTACAGGTAAGATTGGCAGGAGACCAGGTGAGTCCAGGTAGACACGTGGTTTCAGCTGAGGTGAGTAAAGTCGTCATGTCCCTGTAACCCTCCAGACAGCTGTACCTACGTGAGCTTCCGGTCATATGACCCCCACTGCTGATCTTTCCATTGGTCAGATCAGGAGGATTTGGACACCGGTCATCTTGTAGGTTATTTGTGAATATGAAACAAGGATGATTGTGAGAAGAGTAATGGGTCCGATTTAAAATTAGCAAATAACATTCTAACTTGTGGACTCGTTCTTGTCTCTGCATTTTTGTATGAAATAATGACCCGGTCAAAATGTATGGTTCAAGACGAATTGATAAATATCATGGTTTATAAGTGCAAGGTTAGCCTGTGCAGTTACATTAACCATGATTATGCAATATACATTGAGCGACAGGTCTCCATCTAAATTAGTCTGTATTCGAGACTGGTTGTGACTCAGGGGAAGTCGGTAGAACAAATGTCCGTTGTCCATAATATGTAATAACATAATGTTATAATTTCAAAAAGTAAGTCAGATAATGACTTAAATGGGACTCATTGACTATTGTTATATTCTCGTTCAAAAGAGGATTTCATTAGCATGATTAGAAAAAGGCATGGTCGTGATTGACTTTTCTTTCTTGACTTATGATGAGTCTGTTGTATATGTATATCATATATAATCATATGTTTGGCTCAAAAAGTTGTTAAATTAGAGATATTGCTAACATCTTCTGAACTTGACTGAAAGACCTGATGCGTTTATGAAATAGCATACCACCGTACGTCAATATGTCAGTAAACTTTTCCGGCTTCTTCTCAAGAACAAGTCATTCTAGAGAGCTGAAATGTTGTGTACAAACTCCATGGCGAATGGGTATTGTAAATTGTAGATTTGGGTGACCTCTGATAAATACTAGGGGGAAATTTACATCTTAGGTTCTATCATAATTGTTGTTGTTAAAGCCTGATGTGCTACAGCTCTATTTCTTATAATTATTTTAGGAATAAATGAACAGTTTTACAACATAATAACCTAAGGAGTTACCAATTTGTTCTAAGAATAGAAGAGAACGTTTATTTCAAATTTCGAAATTTGCAAACTGGAATCTACATTGCCAACATAGTAACGATCACTGAATCTTATTATTTACATACTCGCCGTAGCCATTGAGTCTTCCTCAATAAATCCCTCGACCAAAATATCACAATTACAATGAAGAGAGTTACCTCCCCCCTCGCTCCCCGCTAGGCAGCTTACCCCAGTGTCGTCACTTCTTTCTTTGTCGCGAGCAAGATTGGACGTCCATATTGCTACTCTCAGAGTTTGCGATATTTTGATTAAATACCCTCGAACAAGGTTTCTGGCTCTTGTTTTGAGTTATTTGATGTGTTATTTGTTGCTCTTCTTCTCCAGCCGGCTTGGAAGAGATGTTTTTGTTTTCATTTCTACAGTGTGTATCTCCACTGTAGCGGGTTATCTAGTCAGCGCTTCTAGCTGCCTAGGTTGGAGAATTGTACATTGCAATTCAGGTGGCTTGTGCTAGCTCGTGATTGAGCGCTTAGCACGTGCTTTGAAGACTTCGCTTCTCACCTGTAGCGTCGGTTAGGAGGCGGTACAGTCGTAACAATTTTGAGTGACAAAGCTAGGTGTTAGTGACCTCCGCCCTCTGTCGGATTTGCTGGCGTCGTCTGTTAGCGTGCGTATGCATGCGTGTCGTTCAGGGCACTTCACTGTCGGGATGGCTTCCCCCTATGCAGGGTTCTGCTGACGGTGCAGCATCAGGAAGTCATCGTTGTATTACCCGCACTCCTACTGCCACTTGTGCCGTACAGAGTGTGTGGACGATAACTGTTGCACAGAGTGTCAGACACTTATGTCGGGCCAACATAAGGCGTACTGTGTGGCCCTCAGGAAATCCGAGCGTGAATCACGGAGCTCGCATAAGAGTGGACGGACCGGTTCTCCCTGCTCCTCCCCAATTCGGTCACCGTCTTACCTGTTCTCCCGTGGGGCGTCCGCACCTGCGAACTGGCTCGCCTTGACAATGGAACAGGTGGAGACTCTCATCTCCAAAGGGGCGATGGTGGAACTTCCACTCCAGGGTCTGACTCAAGCTTCTACTCTCAAGTGTTCGTACGACCCAAGAGGGACTCAAACAAATGCCGACTGATTCATGATCTGAAGGAGTTCAAACACTCTTACCTCTTTCAACTCTTGACTCTGTCGTCAGTCATGCGATTACTGGAGCCCCTAGACTCGATGATATCTCCCGACCTTCACGATGGGTACCTACACATTCCTATCTTCCCCGCAGGTACCTCCGCTTCATTCTGTCGGTTCGCTGCTTTAAGTGGAACGTTCTCACGTTCGGGATATCGTCGGCTCCGTGGCTGTTCACGCGAGTGACTCAGCCTGGGTTGGCTGATCAACTTAGACAAGTCAGACTTGCAACCAGCAACGTCGCTCACCTTCCTAGGCATGCATCTGGACACCATCCAGTACAAGGCCCTAGTGACACGGGAACAGATTGGGAGAGGCGAGGACCTCTTGAACAGAGCCCTCCGCGAACCTCTGCCATTTCGTATGTGGCAACGGCTGTTGGGCCTCCTAAAATCAGCAGCCCCCTTCAGGTGTTAATCAATGCTCACGTGAGGGAGAACACGTGTCGCTTCCAGAGTACATTGTCCACGCTTTAGCCTGGTAGAGGGCGGTGGACAATGTTTTCAGTGGAGTGCCTTTTCAGCCACCTCCGGCCTGTTAGCGATACATCCACTCAAAGGTGGGGAGGACATATCGGCTTGGAACAACCATTGGGCGTGTGGTCTCCTAGTAGTCGGAGAGCAACATCAACGCATTGGAACTGGATGCGATTCGCCTAGTGATCGCTCACTGGTCGACCCGCCTGGGAGGAGAAGTCTTGCTCTACACAGAGAGCTTTACAGCGGCGTGGGCAATCACAAGCAGGGGTCAACCAGGGCAGACTCCATTCTGTAGCTGGTGATAGAGCTGTTTCGCCTTGTGGACAGTCTCAACCTCTCCACCCAAGCGGTTGGCATCCCGGGAGCCAAGAACGTCTTAGCAAATGCTTTGTCTCGCAAGCCTCCGGCAACGGAATGGATGTTGCACCCGAGGGTGTTCGAGACTCTGTGCCTTCAGTTCGGAAGGTAGACCTCTTTCCAACTCGGCTCAATCACCAATCCTCATTAATAAAATATTAATTAGTAAAGGCTACATATCAAGAATTTATCATGCTTGTGAAAACTCTGTAATATTACTCCTAGATAGCACACTTTGGAACTGGGAAAGTGATGTCATTTTGTTTTTTTACCTATATATCCCCAGAAACTTCACCAATCTGATGGTATTGATCATCTTGAAGACTACCTCCATACTATTTCTGCAGATCATCCAGATAAGGATATTTTTCTAGCTGGTGACTTAAATGCAAGAACTAAAGATCTTTTGGATTATATTCCAAGTGATAATATTGATTTTATTCAACATGACATAGATGATTACCCAAGTGATGACTTTGATACCCTAGGTCCAATAAAGATCAGTGTTTGAATAATTATGGAAAAAAGCTTGCAGAACTGTTTTGATATCCATATATTAAATGGTAGACTGTTTGCAGATATACATGGAGAGTTTACCTGTTTTACCTATAATTGGGCAAGTGTTGTGGATTATATGATAGCCTCAACAAAGTTATTTCCACTTATAGCTGATAAGTTGAAGATGTTGATTACTCCAACCATTTTCCAATATCATGTTCATTTGTGACTGGCTCATACTCATCAGGTGATTGTGAATCCAACAGTGATGATAATAGTCAATCAGACATTAAACTACGTAGTGATGCCACTGTTCATGAACAAACTTCTCGTGAATGGAGAAAGTGTATGTGGGACCAGGATTCTTCTGAAAATTTCATCAACAACTTTAAAGATAATACAATCCCTGTGTTCGTTTAATCATATAGACAATACTTTCAAATAAACAAAACAAACAAGATTATTTCGAAGCCCTGCAAAGTGAGTAAATTTGGCCTGCTAATTCTCTCATTTTTGAAACAGTTTTCCGCGGCCCCTCAGTGTAGCATCACCTTCATTAGCGATGTGACGTCTTCCACAGGAGTTGCTACAATGAAATCCTTAGACGATTTGTTGATTTTCGTTGATAATTCTTTTAAAACACAATAACAACTTTTGACATTGTAAGTTTCCGATAGAATGGTTATTTGTGCGTCTGTAGGCAGTAATTTCGGAGTTTTTCAAGGATTTTTCGATATTCAGTTGCTGATTTTAGTATGAAAATGCTAGAAATAAGTTTATTGATCCATTGTTGTACAATACAACAAACACATAGAATTTAATCTATATTCTTAGCAGTAAAGATAAAGGAATTATCATGAATGTTGTTAACTTTCTTAAATGTATATGTAAAACTAGAGCTGCAATTTTAAATTCATCAATCTGTTATCTTTAATGTGAGCTTGTTTCAAATTTGTGATGTAATTTTATTTTGAGCGTTTGGCCTTTATGCTGAATAAAATGTCTGTCTATGTGTCTGTCAATCACCAGCTGCCGACATACGTGTCTCCAGTGCCAGACCCGGGAGCCTGGAGCCTAGACCCTCTTTCGTTACAGAGAGACGCTTACGCTTTTCCACCTCAAGCCATACTGACTCAGGTAGTGGCCAAGATCCAGTCCACTCGGACGCTACGCTTCCTCCTCATAGCCCCTGAATGGCCGGCGAGGGCCTGGTACGTCTCAGGAGGTTATGCGGACAGAAACTGGTTCCTTTTCCGCTCAGGTGAGACCTTCTGAAGATCAAGCCAAGTGGACGTGTACAAGAAAAACCCTAAGGTTTTATGCGTCTTCATGCTTGGCTTGTCTCGAAAAGAGATTGAGACAAACAGGCTTTTCAGAGGCTGTGGCCATCGGGAGGAGGAAGGGTTCGACATCCTGTCAGTCTCGGTTCCCCAAGTTGCTGAGTACTTGGTTCACCTCAGGACGCAGGGAGGTCTCAAGCCCTCATCAATCAACACCTACTTAGCCGAGATTATGTCCGTTCGTCGCAAGCTGGACCCGGGTATTGAAATATCAATCCTTAAGGAGATCATTAGAACCTATCGCCAGGTGGACGGACGATCGAAATCTCAGCCTCTGGAGTGGGTCTTGGTGGTGGTAATGAACCACCTCAAGTCGGATTACTAAAGCCTCTCGCTGAGATGACCATTCTGCGTCTCTCAGTGAAAAATGCTTTCCTGGTAGCCATGGCATCAGCTGCTATGATATCGGAACTGCATTCGTTGCAGGCTGACTTGCTCCGCTTTGAGGTGAGGGACGGCGGGATGGCCACGCTAGGCCTCGCAACGGACTTCATCTGCAAGAACCAGGCTGCAGACGAGCGCGGCAGGACGTTTAACATCCTTGCTATATCATCCACAATAGACCCCTCGGACAAAGTAGTTATCAACTAAAGTATGTAAATAATAGTATGTTTTTGATTAAACATCATTATTTATACACAGCGTTGATAATTCATCGACCTTTATACCCCTCCCACCTCCCATCCTGTGAGTCTGAGAGCTACCTAGGCCCAGGCTCGAGAAAGAGGTGACATCACTGTGGTAAGCCGCCTAGCGGGGAGCGAGGGGGGAGGTAACTCTCTTCATTTTAACTGTGGTCGATTAACTATTGTTAATAATGGTCGAGGGATTAATTTAGGAAGACTCAATGGCTACAGTAAGATATCAATGGTGAGTATAAATAATGACCTTTAATCAAAAACGTACTTTTATCAGTTTTCCGTTTTTAGGAAGTCATATGATGTCAATATCTCATCAATACGTATTTCTTCAGAAATTTGAAAGAAAATAGGTTCATGTGAGTTAAGGCTGGAGATCCAAATCTACTGAATAATCAGAAAATTTGTAAACAAGAAGTGCCAAATTTAATCTCTGATATGTCACAATAATAAACGATAATCAAACTATTCTATATTCTGACCTGTTAGACAGATAGGTATTTCCGTTAATCTGTGTACTTCACACGTCTGTCCTACTGGGCACTGGTGAAGCAAGCATGCTCCAGAGAGAACCTGCAAGAAACATAATAATTAAAACGTTGAAATGGTGCACAACATCTTGGACCAACTCTCCAGCTTCCAAACCTCCGATTTTTTGTGGGTTTTCTCCCTTTCAGTTTAGCGTATCATTGTTGAATAGAGAGTGATGAGCTCAAATTTTGCTTCAGTCTGCAGTGGATGTGCCATTGGGATTGTTAGATTGCTAGCACACAGTAATTTAAATTTCAGATAAACACTGTTAAGTAAGTTTGTTTGTTCAAAAGGTGAAATGTCCACATGCCACTATCTAAATGAACTGTTACTGTCTTTGTAAATATGTGATATAACGTTTGAGTAACAATATCTTTTTGTACCAAAGCCTTAATTACAGATAAGTAGAAACTTCGTTTGACGTCTACAGACGAGAAAACACATGCACAGACCGATGTAGACCGACACTAGTCGTGACAGATCATTTGTGACGATGCCATTTGGCGTCACTGGCTCCGAATTGGTTAAAAGGAATATGTAAGTGTCTTTGTTCAAAAGGTGAAATATTCCGACCCGCATATCTAAATGAATTGCTTCCGTCTTTGTAAGTACATGATATATTGAGTAGCAAGATGCTAAAGCTGTGAATAACTAAAAAAATCAAAGATTACTCCAAATGACAACATGTGACAACTCTCGTTGTAATTACAGATGAGTGGACGTGATAGGCATCTACGGTTGAGAGATTGACGCCAAACAGCCTTATTGGTCGTGACAGATCTTTTGTGACGATGCCACTTGGCGTAACTGGCTCAAATTGGTTAATAGGAAGTTGTTAAACTAAAGAACATAAAGAACTAACTTAAAATAAACCTTATGCTTTTCATTTCTCCACTAAACTGAAACATTTGTTATGTATTTATTTAGAGGTTAGCTTTAACTTATATCTAAACTATAACTTTAGAGCATAACGTAAATAACATAAAACAGCCACATTGAATATCGCGTATGAAATTTTGAAAAAATGCCAAACACTGGTTGTCTTTAAACTTGTCATGTTCTCAACAGCATTGGGTATATTTAATTAATACCGATAGTGACAAATACTATTTATTTATCACTTATGCTTTGCCGTCTCAGTTTTAAATTGGATAACATAACCAAAGATTTTCCAGGAAAATAATTTTCAGATGGAGATGATGTAAATGTTTAGTAATTGGGTACTTTCATTAAAAATTAGTGAAAAGCAAGACATCAACATTCAATGAAAAAGGGTTCCCTGTGAAGGATATATAATGTATTAGAATAGAATAGAATTAGATAGAAATTGAAAATACTTTTTAAACATTTGTAATGAAATTACCTCCCAGTTGCCTATGTCAGCATGCAACCATTTCCTCTTTTGAATCAGATCGTGTTTGACTGTTGAACTGTTCCTTCTGTGTAGGTGACAAGTCTGGTTCTCGGGTTCGAATCCAAATGAAAGCAATCCTTGTTTTGACTGAAGAAGATACACACTCAAAACAGTTTGGTGCTTCACTTATTCTCAATACATTGTTCTGAAGATAAAGATCGTGACAGTGAAGAAGAACTATTGATGCAGTGTCCTCTCACAAGGTGCAGCATTGATAGCGCCACTAATGCAGCCATGGTAGAGATGCAGCAGGTGCGATCAGGTGAAAGGATTGTTTCAAGGTGCAATCAGCATCATGCAGCAAAGCAATCTTTCTCTCTCATACACGTAGGCGGGCAGGAGTAAATCAATTTCTAAGATGAGAATATGTTTTAGATGAATTTATAATAGTAACCTTTAGGCTATATTCCATTTCAGCTTTCCAGTTTTGGTAAAACACTAAGATACACAAGTAGATGAATAACATCATTAGGTAGCATCTTCATATATTGATGATGTATCAGTATCAATGTTATTCATAGCTGCACATTTGTTCATTTCAGAAACACTTGTTGAGCCTCTTTTACAAGTGATGTTATAAAGCTCTGACCACTGACAAGTACACGTAAGCGGAATTAGTTGTTTGCTAAGAAATATTGCCATTCAAACTTCTTTTACATTGAAAACTTTTAAAACATTTGTATACCTGAACAGCAGTTTGATGCGATCAAACCAATTTACACGATACGGTAATGCAATGTGTTTTACATTGAAGGAAAAGGTTGGACAATACAACTGATTCACTATTGTCAGTTACATTTATGATATATTGTAAAACAAATGTAGTGAAATGCGTCGTCTGAACTCAGAAACTGTCAAAATGTTTAAAACAATAATTCGTAACATATTATCATATCATTTTGGGGTTAAAAATATTTTTTTCAAAATGCTCCAAATGTTCTAGGTGCCAGAGTTCATTATTGAAACCTGGTCTCGTGTGTTCATGTGCAAAGTGACTATGTCCCCGTGGCTGAAGTACTCAGAAAAGTTCTCTTCTTGAAACAGACGCATTCAGTATGTGTCCTTAATATACTGGAATAAAACCGTATTAACATAACATTAACATTAATATCTTTCTCCTCTAATATATTGCAATTTAAAAAAAAAATCTTATGGATATCAACTTCTTTATTTCATCCATCTAAAAAGGAGAAGGGAAATAGCCCAGAAACGTTGTGCGAAACAAATAAAGTTATTGTTATTCATATAATGTGTCTTGTATTATAAGACCACCTTCTAAATACCTTTTTCATACTGTAAAAACTAAGTAATAGATAGAGGACGAGTAGCTTACATTATCGGGATATAAATGTACGATTTTGAGAGGATTGGGCGAGACAGCAGCCGGTTTCTCTTATTAGTTATTTCAGGTTACTACTGCAGCAAAATTATTCTAATTGGTCTGGGAAAGGATTTAGTATGTAACGTCGGATATGGCTTCATCCTCAAACAAATACTCCGAAAAGGAATATTATTTTTCTGAATATTATTTTTTGATATCGTGGGGGGAAATAAAATAATGTATTATATTGTCAAACATTGGCAACATGGTCTGATGCATGCCACCATTGCTCTTAATTTCGTGATGTAAATTACTTCACATCACTTGCTTTAGTGACATGTTAATATTCTTCTTTTAGGCTTTTAGGAATATATAGGTCCTGAACATGGAAGACCCTCATCGACGGAAGCGACTATATCCTTTGGGGAAGGAAACACCACAATGTTTAAACTAATAAGTGTTTTTTCCACACAAATAAAACAATCAGTAGGCTTTATTTGTTGTCAAAAACAATTTTGTGAACCAGTTTTATGAGCATGATACCTGAACGCAACCAGACAAGTGTACATCTATCGGGATGTAATAATAATCGGGATACATACAAAAAAAGAAATACCCTTCGAACGTCATTACCACCAAAATACCATAATGGTACTGATCCTTTAATGAATTTCTCTGTTTCTCCTGTTCTCCTGTGGCTTAGCTCTGCTTTCTCTCCTCCACACTGTATATACTCACCTGGATACTCCAAAGTATTATGTGCGAGTTCTATTTGCTGACTTTTCATCAGTGTTCAACACAATACAACCCCAACTGTGGATGAAAAAACTACTAGATTACAGGAATGAAGTAGACAAATTCACATCCTGGTGTAAAGACAATTATCTTCTGTTAAACGTCGACAAGACAATACAACCCCACCTGATGATGAAAAAACTTCGATCTATGGACGTAAACAGCAATCTCATACGTTGGATTGAGGCTTTCCATACATGGCGGTTTCAACATGCAAGTAAATTCTGCCACCTCTGATATGACACCTAGGAATACTGGTGCTCCTCAAGAATGTGTTCTGTCTCCCGTTCTTTTTACCCTCTATGCAAATGACGGTCTTAGCGATAACCTCAATTCTTTTAAATTTAAGTTCGTAGATGACGCTGCATAAAACAGGACTAATAAGAAGCTCAGAACTAGATTACAGGAATGAAGTAGACAGATTCACATCCACAATTATCTTCTGCTAAACGTCGACAAGACAAAGGAAATGATTATAGACTTTCGTACGTCATTTTTCTTGTGCTATTATAGTGACAAGGTCATCAATTTTTAACCGTGACAACCAGTATGGTTTACAGACAATCTTTTTGTCGCATGTATCGTCTGCAGATGACATGACATTGCTCATTTTCAACATGGTTTCAATAGAAACAGAACTTGACGTTAAAGAGATGTTGTGAAGTATATATGTGCGCGATAAACAAACTATATGTTTATGTCTCCAGCATGGCTGTGTCAACATTGATAATGTTGTGGCTCAAGGGAGAGAACTCGCTCCAAATTGAGAAAACTCTAGTCTTAATATGTTTCAAGTGTTCATAGGTTGTTTGTGGGAAATATTACGTCTTTCGCTGAATTGTTATTTGTGATAGAGTTTTCGTCATAACGACAACTATTTCTACAAAATGCATTTATTAGAATTGTTGTATAAAGTCAGATTATCCTTTTTAAGCTTTAAAATTATAATAAGCTATAAATAAATAAATATATAAAAAGCGGTGTTATATGGGCGTGTAACGTAACGCTTGTACTTGTAATTTATGTATAATATCATCTTTTATGCAACGCAAAGAGAAAATGGCATAATGTCAAATAATGTCAGCGTTTATGTAGGAGTGCCCAGACTGTTAAACTGTTAAACACAATTTGTTGTGATCTGATTAATGTTCACGTCAATGTTTCCACGTCCCGATGAGGAAACTGTATATTCTTTGTTATTAGTAAGTAAAAAACATTATATACATAGAAAGTTTACATCTTGTTACGACTAAAACCAAGTGTTTCTTTAACATGATTTAATTTGCTCATCGTTAGATACAAATGCAGATTTGTATTGACAATATTATGTTTGCTTCTCAATATTTGCTCAACATACTATAATGTTATTAATCAAGTATTTCCGTATTGGCCCAGTTACAGGTCCGAGGTCTGTTGTATTGGGCCGAGACGAAGTCGAGTGCCAATACAACGGACCAAGGACCTGTAACTCGGCGAATACGGAAATATGTAATTAATGACCATTTTATTAATTGACCTCTTTTCATTCTATTTGCACAACACTAAATCTTATTTATATTGAAATAACAGCTTCGGGCTTTCACGAAATGTGCGACTGCGCATGCTCATACTCATATTGGTCCAGTTTGTCCCGGTTTGGCCCAGTTTGTCTCGTATTGGCCCAGTTTGCCCGTATTGGCCCATCATTTGTCGAATCTTATGGTCTAGGCCGTAAATACCGTATACATGCCATAACATTGAAAGTTAATTTATTAAAAAAATCATAATGTTTTAGTTACAAGCGGAGGCAATGTATAATAGTTTCAGAGTGGACAACTGTAACCACATGTATATAGTATAACGAGAATCAATGGTGAATATACGTTGAAAGACTGCAATATTCACTTCGCTTTACAGTCCTTTTTGCGAATGGTTGGTTTCATGCATTGTGACTGTTCCCTGTCATTATAAAGAGCTATCGGTTATAGAAGGGTAGTTTGCATTACGCAATGTGGCTCTCCTATCAGATTGATACAACCAGATATTGTTTCTCAGGTTCTTTGCTTACATGTTCTTCTTATTCATATATGAAGTCTTTATAAGCCATAAGTGGTATAGGGCTTCGGTCTCCGTTAGTTTTACTGAGTAATTGGTTCGTTAAACAAGCTAGTTTTTAAGCAACAAATATAATTCTTTATGATATAATTTTGAGTGAGCATCTCGATATATGATTGCAATAAATCCTTTAGTCACTGTATTCATTTACGAAAGATTGTATCGTTTCTATCATGGCATCATAAGGACAATGTTATGACGTCATGGTAGCATCTTGCCAAGGCCGTAAATCTATCGTTGAATTTTAAAACATAAAACACAAGGCAATGATATGAAAATAGAAGATCTGCTTTCCCTTAACAAACAAATTGTACTTCTTCAAATTGTATTCCTAAATAATTTTCTTTTCTATCTCCCCAAAATGAAATAAAAAACACATTAAACGTCCAAACATTCACGTAGCCACTGCTAATTTTGACCGACTGCAGGAGTTGCACACTATGGAAATGAATACACACTCTACTGTTTGCGATGTACGAGCGCAGACGGGTCACGCGAGTCTACGCTACGTTACCATGGACACACTTGATCAGAGGGGGAGGCGTGAAACAGCAGGAACGTCGTCCAATTGTTACGTCATCAAAAATGTACTATTTTTAATTGTTCTAACCGCTAGGCATCTTAGAAAAAACTATAACAAAATGCAGGTAGTGTTTCAATACGCATTTTACTTCAAGGGCAACTTCCTGTACAGCTGACTTTCTACAAGGTGAACCCCAACTGTCTTTGAGTTTGGGGCTTTTGTTTATACCAAATCATTTTCTACGTCTGTCATCAATCATAATGGCTTATCATCTCATTAATATCTGCAATCTTCTTACTGTACTCTTTCTATCTGACCAACGTGTAAATGCACGTTCTTCGAAATTTGTCATTTGGCAAATACACATTCTTCCAATATTATGTTTTTATTATCTGCAGTTGCTGGTAGAACACATACCACTC
Source organism: Gibbula magus (assembly GCA_936450465.1). NCBI lineage: Eukaryota > Metazoa > Mollusca > Gastropoda > Trochida > Trochidae > Gibbula > Gibbula magus. The sequence continues at coordinate 72,994,221 of OW388296.1, read as the reverse complement.
TATATTGTACATTTAATCAAGTATGTGTAATAGTCTCACTATCACTGGAGAAACGCCCGCCCATTCCACAACGTTCCACACTTGGAAATGACGATCTTTAAAAAAACCGGAAGGCGTCCTTTCCACATTGTGAAATGATCACATTTCCACAGCCAACCTATCCAAACTGTTGACTTCCATTGAAGCGTGAATAATACAATAATTATTATCTGTTTTAACTAAATTAAGACTCACTCTTCAAAACTCCTGTTCAACCTTTTTATTTTAATTTATTTCAATGTAATTATATTGAAGTGAAAAATTAAATATTAATCATTTAATGTAGTAATCAAACTGTTTAATGTCATTATGTGACAACCATCATCATGTGCCGTTTACCTTTCTGGTTGTTTCCGTTTATAGAATAAATAATTTCGGAAAGAAACCACTTATATATCCTGTTCTGTCATGGTAATTTTGTCCACAAGGCTCGTCCAAATACACTAAATTTCTTTGCAACTCCTACCTCGGGCGAAACAGTATTATCAGTGGTTTGCCGATATGTAAGGGAAGTAACTCTCAAGGAGTTTCCCTATACGGAGCTATGCTTTTTATTCACGTATTCACGCGAACATTGATACTTGCGACGTGTTTAGTGCATATTCCCCTATCAACTCGTATAGCTGAAAGCTGGTTACTCAACACTAAATTAGTTAAAGCATGTATGTTTTGAGTCAAAGAATTGTTGTGATATGTAATTCTTCTCAGGCGGGCACTGCATATATTGCTCAAAATAAAGGCACACTATTATCAGGATTGATTTGTTAAAATCAGTGTATCTAGATTTAATGCAGGAACAATCTTATCAAGCTTTGAACTTGAACTTCGTTGATAAGGCATAGCATTCATTTAACAAAACTAAACAATAACAATATACGTTTACATAAGCTATATATAACTAAAAGAAAAAGGTTACTGTACAATTTGTTTATTATATAAGCATACTAAGCAAATGGCTCAGCTGAACCAATTACCGTTTCAACCGAGGTTAGTGTTCAACTGTTAATGAAAGAACAACACAATTATCAGTAAATGTGAACAATAACTTGTAATGTTGCTTGTCAAGAAAATTTTAACAGACAAACCTGTAATGATTGTGGCCACCAATATCATTTACACTTATCAAGATTCAAGCATCACAAGTGCATAGTTTGTCCTCTGACACCATAACACCAAAATGATTATGTTGAAGAAAGCAAGCAGATTATTCAATACCACTTCTTCTAAAGGACTTGTAATTAGTGTTTAGACCATATTCCACTGTGTGCCCTTTGAACTTACCACTATCACAAAAATCACGGGAGTGCTTAGTCTTTTTACTTTGTATATGCAATGTTCATGTACAAGGCTGTCGATTCTCAGTATGAACCAAATACATCTATTCAACCATACAGCCTTAATACATATTACCGACTGAACGCATCACTTCCGTTGATTCTGAACCAGAAAATACCACACAGCTCTATTCTGTTCCCAGCAATTGCATGCAATCTTCAACAGATGCTCGGAGATGAGCTTGTTACACTCCATCATCACCTGTTTCCCGGGCACTTGACCCTTACCCACGGAGAGCACGCCGTTCTCCCAGCTGATCCAGAAGGGGCGGAACTCTGCGCATGACAGGACGTTTCTCTCGTGGTTCTCTACAAAGCTGGACCATATGCCAGGCAGTCTGATGACAGACTTTCTGTTTTTGTAGCCGCCAATGACAATATTATAAGAATCCTCAGTCGGGCGTCCCACGTCAAAGAAAAGATTGAAGTTAGAGTCATGACATGCCTTTACAAAAAATATTATATTTGAATGGTTGCCGACAATTTCTTCTTTGGCTTTTCTTTCAAACAGCACATATTTGCTTTTTGTTGATGATGTCAATTGTTTTTTAATGTACGGACCTGAAATAATAATAATTATAGTTTTACAAAAAGTAGTGACTGATATATCATCACGATTTTGTATATATCTTGCGTTTTTCATGATATTTTATTTAGTTTCAGTTGGTATCAATATCTTACACTATTACCGTACGTGCTGATTTCAGTTATAATTCACTCAATTTCCATAGTATCCCCAAAAACCAAATTCACGATATTATATATGATATTAATAATACCTTAGAAATACATGCCATTGAGTTAATGAACTATAACATTTATCCCATATGTAACAAGGATAGAAAATAATACCTGTTTCAAATGAAAATCGAAACAGCATTACACTGTGTATATATGTTTAGAGCAGAAACTTCAAAATTACATTTAAATGCACAACTCAAATTTGTCTTTTTGTCTGCTGCAGATATGTCTCCAAAATTGCGTTTGACTAATTGACGTGAACCTGCCATGGTCAGTGTCCGGTTTTCAATCATAAATATACCTCGATATACAAAATACTGATCTATGCAACTCAGCCATGATGTTGGGTACTTCATATTAATGATTAAGTAACGTTCACTTGTTTCTAAAAGCAGCACCAGTTGTATATCCCTGAGGGATATTGACTCCACAATGTCAAGGGCAAAAAGTGTTCCAGGGAGAAGCAGGCTCGTTCCTGCAAAACCACAAATATTTTGTCCTACAATTGAATTGTTCTCACCTGTATATGTAAGATTGGGTTGAGACCAGGTGAGTCCAGGTAGACACGTGGTTTCAGCTAAGATGAGAAAAGTCATCATGTCCCTGTAACCCTTCAGGCAGGTGTATCTACGTGAGCTGCCGGTCACGTGACCCCCACTGCTGATCTTTCCATTGGTCAATTCAGGAGGATTTGGACGGATGCCATCTTGTTGTAGGTTATTTGTGAATATGAAATAAGGATGATTATAAGAAGGTTCATTTGGGCGATTTAAAAGTAGTATATCAAATTCTAATTGTAGAATTGTACATGTTTGTGGATTGAATAATGACATTCTTTAAAAATTCAATATTAATTGACAAATATCATGTTCAGTTAATGCAAGGTTAGCTGTAAAGTTACATATAGCATAATTGTACAATATGCACCAAGTAGGTAGTCTCAACCTGGGATAAATTAGCCAGTGACGGAGACGGATGGGAGTTATGACTTGCGTGGAGAAGTTGGCATAACACGTGTCTGTTGTCCATGATGTGTAATAACACAGCATTATAATTTTAAAAAGTATGTTAGATAATGGCTGAAAACTAAAGGAAATCTTTGACTAATTATAATTCTTGATTTGTATTTGATCAGAACAAACTCATGTTCTTTATGTAGCACATCTATAAAAGCCTATTAATGAACGGTTGCATTGTTTATCTGTTGAATCAAATGCTTAGAAATCAAACAATCGTGACTAAATTGTAGCTAAATTTGTTATCTACGAATCATAAACATAACCATGTAATAAAACTTAAACATATTATTGGATCATGCTTGATAATATTTGAAAATGATTGTATGAGCTGTAGCATTGACACAATAATATTTTATCTCAGTCTTTAGGACTTTTCCTCAAACTACTTGGCATGTGCCATGTAGAGTAACCTTTAAGTTAATGTCACTACAGAAGATTTTAATCAACAAAGTTATATATTCCGGTTTCCTGCTCAAAAGCAGATAACAGAATAATATGAATAATCAGTCACATTATGCCTAATATTTAACATTTTTGAGTAAATGTCATTTTTTATACTTACCTGGTTGAAAAACCAACATTGCAACACGCTTCCCACTGAAGCGTTCCTCAACATAGATCACACAGAATAAAAAAAGGATGCTAGCCGGTATAGGTGGCACTCCAGCCACATGACATGTGAGACGTCATCATTCCCTAGTGCCAGCGAGCATAAAACCCAAACCTAGGAGGGGAGGAAGGGCGGGAACTAACGAGCGTTGGTTTTTCAACCAGGTAAGTATAAAAAATGACATTTACTAAAAAATGTTAAATGTTTAACATACTTATCAGGTTTGAAAAACCAACATTGCCCAGATTACCACAGCAAGGAAGTGGGCTGAACTGACTCACGTGCACTGCCGAGACGCGTCGCTTTGAACCCTTAGCCTGGCACGCCGGAGCACTGGGTGGGAAAGAGCCACAAACATGTTGAAAACCACCCCTGCGGAGCCAAGAGAACGAATGCGGATTCTTGAATTGAGTGTACGGAGGCCGATACGCCATCCGAAAAAAGGACAAACCTACGCTCAACCCCTATATAACCGCCCTCAGAACATGTATGTGAGAGGCGGTAGGGTAAGAATCGAAGTACAGGTGCCATACGATTGCCCGAACTTGAGTCAAACGTTCCACACTCATGCACCAGGAGAACAAAAACGCGGGAGAAAACAAGAGTCTATTGTACAAACAAGATGAACAACTGAGTTGTGTACACACAAGCGTGTAGGACGCTCACCCGTGAGTAGTGGTTAGTGAACGCTTGCTCACACTGCCCCGGCGATGTTACAATGAAAAGTCATAGAGGCTAACACCGCTCTAATCTCCTGTTGATTGGATCGAGACAGAGGAGGGAGATCAGCCACCTTCGAGGCGCCGATGACTGCTGACCGCAGATAAACCAAATGCCTTCCTGTCAAACTCCTAGCGTTGTGAGATAGGAAGAGCCGACGCAACCTCGTTCTTATAGACAAGGTGTGGAGTCCGGCCAGCCTTGCAGACCCTCTGCCTCGACGCTGGACATGTAATTAAGGGACACGCTAGGAGTGTGCGAATCTTGAATAATTCATGATCGAGGTCGTTGAGACCATAACAGCAAGATGCTGGAGAGAAATCTCTGACAGAGGTTCGCATTTAAGTCCACACTAATGAGGATCACCACCAGGTTCCAACCCGGAGGTCTAGACCCACGTTGATCCTTGGCCTGGCGAAAGGTATTATAAGTTGATTGAGAGGCCACTCTCATTCCTCACGAGCACCAAGTACCCTTTGAGAGGAGTGTATGACTCTCGCCACAGGCAACGACAGCTCGCCACTCAAAGTTGTACAGCTTCCTGGTGCTTTGACGTTCAGTGACCTGTGCTGACCTGTCTAGAGGGATGCCTGAGAGAAAATCACCCTCTGTGAGGTGGGAGCCGGAAAACATGAGGGCAGGGATGGGCCGAAAGCAGAGACTACCCCTGACAAACTGGCGATCAGGAGACACCTGCAACACCTGCTACCCCTGGCGCTGTGTAAGCAAGTTGGTAAGGCCTAACCACGAAAATAGCAAGTCTATATGTAGTCAGCACTAGGTCTGATTGTCCAAATTTAGAGCCAACCTCGATGCATGAACAGCCTGATAACGAAGTCCCATTGAGCCCCGGGAACGGGGCGAATGGTCGAAGAGGTGAGTGTTTATTCGGACAAACACAGAGGAGTAGAACCCCGGAGTCAGAAGTGAGCGGCCTCATTGGAGACCGCCTCAGTCCCAGAGGAGAGAATGGAGGGTACGCAAACTAGCGAGGCATAAGGCACGAGGACGACTCTGTGAGAAGGCTGTGTCCCTTATTGACTAGAGAAACTACGTTGAAACCTTCTCCGGCGAATGTGAGTGAGACTCAGAGCGTAGAAGCTTCTCTGCCTTCAACCTCCAAACGAGGAAGAACGAGAAGAGCTGGCCGATACACCTGAGGCCCAACCCTGGCTCCCATAGGCCCAGACACTGTATCCCTATAGACAGGCCAAGCTGCGTTTAGACAGTCTGATCCCAACTGAATCTGCGCGAGATGCGGAGCGACGTAGCTTCTCTAGAAGATATAAGAAAGGCAGGGGACAAGTACGCCTGCCTCCTCCACTATTGCGATCTTACAGCGGGGCATACATTCTGTCGACAGAAGGGACAGATGGCCTTGCAGAGACGACACACAGAGTGCGGGTGTTTGAGAGATGACTTACATTACTGTCCCGACAGCAAGAGGCAGCGAAGGCGAGGGCATAAGCCCCGAACACCTTCTGAGGACCTGTCCACAAAGAGGAGCACGGGAGGCCCCGCAAACGAGTGCAACTAGAAGAGAAGCTAGTATCTTAGACGCAACACAACCTTCCAAACCATCCAGCCCCTGAGGCGGACCCTTGCCAATGGAAGAGCATGCACTCACACACTACCCGAGATACTAACCTTCATGGTAAGTTGGTCATCAGGCCTAGGAGCGGAACGGTAACACGGCTCACGATCGACCCCCGAGGCAACACGCGTAACTAAACATTCACCCCATGGTAAGGAGGTCACAAGACGAATGCTAACGAGAGTAATTATCACTCGCAAGGCAACCCGCCCCAGAGGCAGACGCTCCCAAGGCGTACCCTCTCATTCTCACACAACTTACAAGGTGACCTGCGTAGAGAGACGCTGCCACTCAAGTTGAAAGCGGCGTGAGTAATGCTCACTCGCAAGTCAACCCGCCCCAGAGGCACACGCTTGCAAGGCGTATCCTACATGATACCACGACTCAAGAGGCAGGTCGCGTAGCAAGACGCTTATCCTCAAGTTGGAACCTAGCGAAAATAACGCTCACTCGCAAGGCAACACGCCCAGAACAGGCGGACACTCGCCAGGCGTACCCTCACATACTAATGCAACTCACTAAACAGGCCGCATAGCGAGATGCTGTCCCACAAGTTGGAAACTAGAGTGAGTAACACTCACTCGCACTGCTACCCGCCCCAAGGCGGACGCTCACAAGGCGTACTCTCACATACTAATGCAACTCATAAGGCAGGCAACGTAGCGAGACGCTGACTCACAAGTTGAAAGCTAGAGTGAGTAACACTCACTCACAATGCAACCCGCCCCAAGGCGGACGCTCGCACTGACCCTCATGTTGAAAGCTGGTGAGAGTGACCCTCGCAAGGCCATCCGCCCCGGAGGCAGACACTGGCCAGGCGGAGGTCGTTCCCCAATACGCTAGAGCACCTCTACACGTTTTGTTGTGCAGACAGCTGAACACAAACATATGTGAATGGATGGACTATAGGTCATCATGGCCGTCTGCTGTAATATTGGCGTTACCGGATGTTTAGCGATGAATCTCACTCTAGCGTAGTGGTTAGCGCGTTCGGCTTCGGATCGAGAGGTCCAGGGTTCGAATCCCGCCTGGGGCACGGCAACTTTGTCTGCAGCAGAGAACTGTTCTACACGCAGTAAGGTTTGGGTGCAATGCTACACTGAATTTCAGAGTAGTACCACCCATGGTTCGCTAGTTCCAGCCGTTGTTCGCAGGTTCTCCCTGCTGTAATACTAGCAGCAGCGATATAAGTAAATACTCTTGAAAGCGGCGTAAAACCCCAACTAACCTCACCTCTTCTCTAGTGTATGAATGAGGTGCTTAGTACAACGCATGTTCCGCCTGACCGATTTTAGCACATGATTGTCCATATCAAATTAGGCACACAAATTAAATGTTTAAAGATCGTTCAGGTTCGTGCAACTTACGAACACACAGGTAAATTGCGACGAATTTCAGTTCTTCAATTGCTAGATTCTTTTGGAAGAATTTGATCACCTTATAAGCATGGCTCTGTGACAATTGAAATTGAAGGTGGCTTTTAAATAGGATTTAAATCGGTTGGATTTTCAATATTTAGGTAACTTGAACATTCTTATAAATTGTATATGTTGCATATTTCCTTCATTGTACATAATTGTATATGCTTCAAACTACTTTATTTATTATTTCTAACATAACTGTCTAAACATTACCGTTGTTGTGAATTTGTGGTAGAACATATATTAAAGTCATGTTTATTTGTTTGGTCTATTCTTTCTTGTTCATTTTTGGCTGAATTGATTCAAGTATTTTAGTCCAAACCGTATTGAGTATTACATCAAATGAATTCGTTTTCTTATGTCTTATCAGAAGTTTAGCTAAATGTTATGTCATTGTCGTTGATAAACTGTTACTAATCTTGTTAAAGAGCCATCAAGGATGTTAGTGTTTCAAATTAAAAATAATTTATGGAAAATATATTTATAACGTCATTCGCCAGAGAAATCTTTTATCTACAACATGGCATATGTTAAATATATAATCACGACAATGTAATGCAATTTAGTTTCAAAGAGAAGTACCACTTCGAGTAGCGCGCTCTAAGGGTATCTGACGTCATATAAACAGAATCCCCTTTTTTGCGTAAAACGTACTTCACAAACAGTTAGCGCTTCCGAAGCGTGAAGGCTCGTCTCTAGCGCAAGTCGCCATAACAACCCATGTGCTGCACGTGCTGCACGTGCTGCAAGTGTCTTTCTTGCAAATTACCCTTGTCACACATTACTGATTTTGATGATTGCTTTACAAACAATGTTTCTAAATGTCCTGAGAATATACAAATTATTGCCTGTTTAATTTACTTTTTATTGCGATAAGACCAGCAAATTATGACAATTTTTGCTCTCATTAATTATAAACATTTTTTTAAAAATACCTATTTGGGTAAAACAATTATTCCAATATCTGTAGCAAATACATAATTAATAATTAAATGAAATGGTAAATCAATAACCACCAAAAAATTCTAAATTTCGATTTCTTTCATTGCTCATAATTGTTTTGTATTCTTTCGTGTCTTTGTTTAGCTAGCTGTGTGTGAGCTAGAACATAATGCGTTGCGCTTGAACATAATAGACTGGATCTTTATTTAGACAGGAAAACACCTTTACTAATTAATGCAATTTCTCGGCTTATTTTAGGTTGATAAAATTGGGGGGAAATTAAGTGTATTTATTTCACGGAGATAGATTTTTGGAAATTTTTCAATATGTTCATCAACATCCTTGATGGCTCTTTAAGCTTACTTTTCAGAGAAATGTGATGAGGAAACTGAAAACAAAGTCTACAAATCAGATGTGCTGCGTTAAAAGACAAGTCATACATGTACCTCGAGACATTTTCATTTAAAGGTTCAAATTATGAGTATTACTAAATATTTTGAAAGCGTCCCCATATGTGTCTGGTGTTTAGGACATTGTGCATACCCCTTTGTCATACAAATCAATAACAGCGACTTCAAACTATTATTGTTTCTTAAACAACTTTTTTCCGAAGTTAAGGAAAACTCTGAAAATTAAGTGCCTAGGCGATGTAAAACTATGAGGGTTTGCAATTTATATTTTACCGTAATTGATTAACTTTTGTGTTAAAGTTGAAATTCATCGGTACGTTTTCACGACAAACAGACTATACACAGCGTTCAAACCTCATACAGGGTCTTTAAAACATCCTTAGCAAACCAAACCTTCATTATTTCTCTCAGTATGTTTCAGAGAGTGTTATTAACAATGCTAATCAAACTATTCTATATTCCGACCTGTTAGACAGATGGGTAGTTTCGTTATTCTGTGTACTTCACATGTCTGTCCTGCTTGGCACCGGTGAACCAAGCACGTTCCAGAGAGAACCTGAGAGATATAATGATAAAAATAATAATAGTCCATTAAAAAGTCAAAATGATATTTGTTGCCATACAGATTCTATATATCATTGATAACCGATAAGATGAAAATTTTGTTAAATCATACTTTTCAAACAGAATTACATCTGAATTTAATATGTTCAGAGCTATAGATATTTTTTCCAAATAAAATAAACACTTTTTTAAAATAAAAAAGTACGCACTGGAGCAATAAAGATATATTTTGTGTGTTTATTCAAAGTAGCAAGCATATCTCGTAGCAGATTGAATAGAGTAGAGTACAGTTAAGGCCTGCACCTGTACTAGTCTGCACAATTTTTATCAGCAACATGCCTGAGTTTGGTGACATCGGTGTCAAACTAGTATATATATTCGAGAAAAATCGAAATTGTGAATCAGATGTTGTAACCTCCATAGTGCAATGGTGAAGTAATTTGAAATCACATTTTCTATTTTTAAAACAAAATAATAATATCATTTATTAGTAAATATGACATATTTCATAACCATAGTACAAAAAATATTAATATAAATACAATTTTCAAAATGTCAAATTTTCAAAACTAGGATAATTTATATCCATAAACTTTAAGATTTAATTGATATTCTAAACGTCCTCTGAATATTTTAAAAGATAATGAAGCAGTATTAATTGCATTTCGCATTATGGCTATTGTGTTCTAAGATGCAATTAACATTTACCTTATCAGGAACGGCTAAATGTCATTGCAACATGTAAGCGTATTTCAAGTATCTCTGGAATTTAGAGTTCCAAATTACATATTTCATGGTTCAATACGGTAACATAACATAGAAATATCGTTATTCCGAGTAAAACATAATATACTAATATAAGCTATAACAAAAAGCGGAAGGGATAATGTCAATGCACGTCTGGTAAGGTGCACGTTGCTCTTAAGTCACACTTCGGCACTGAGTGTGCGCGTGCAACATATGTTGCGCACGTGGTGTACGTGCTGACACGATCTTAAAACTTACGATTTCTTTATGACTGCCATGTTATCATGTGCAGGACCTTAGTTACACGTACATCTAGTCCTTAGTCACTCGCATGTTGTCGACTCGTTTAAAGCGTTTATGCATGTATATGCTGCAGAAATCAGTGCACACAGCGTTCGTTATAAGTGCGGAGCAGGTGCCTACTCAATACTGTCCATGTCAGTTATGTTTGCTCATTGAAAAGGCTAAGGAAGTGCCAAGTAAGCAAGGGCCATGCACTTATCACGTGTGCAGCACAACGGCTTAATATATCAAATGTATATATGTTTCAATGAAAATAAGGGAACGATCTCATACATTGTAGAAGCCGACAATTATGTACTGGTAATAAGATCTATTAAACGCTATAGACGAAAATCTGTCTTCCTATCTACTTCATTAAAGTTTCCAAATTTATGTGTTACTTAATGGATGCAGCAAGTCAAGGTCCATTGTCCGATTTTCGACCAAGACCACGACTTTGAATTGTTGTATTTTCGTCATATTGAACTTATAGTCCTTAAACTGGTTGTTTTCGGTTAAAGTTGACAATTCTCAATTAAATAAAAACAATTATAACATTGGACATATTGTGACCTCATCAACATGATTATGTCCCTTTAAGCAATCTCACCGACGTATACCATAGTTAGCAATATATCACCTGAGATTAATATTTTTATTATCATTTCATTCAATACATAACGTAGAATACAACGGCGTCTGGTAGTCATCTGACATATTTTGCAGATATTTACAGGTTTGCCATTTTTTGGGCATCTTCATTACCTAATCAACCGCAGGACTTGACGCATATGTAACATTCCCTATTTGACTAAAAATCCCTTATAACGCAGTTACATTCTTAACCACAGCCTGATATCTTAATAGGAAGTTGTCAAACTAAAGAACATAATGAAACTAACTAATTCTTATGCTTTTCATTTCTCCATCAAATTAAAAAATATATTATGTATTAATATATAGAGGTTAGCTGTAACTAATATCATAACTAATTTTAGTCCACAACGTAAAAGACATAAAACAACCACATCGAAAATCTTATATGAAATTCAGGAAAAATGCCATTAACTGGTGGTTCTGCTTTAACATTGTCTTAAATGATATTGTGCTGTCGACATGAATATTTAGACATGTTCTGAGGTATATTTCATTAATACCGACAGTGACATGTAATGGTCAAATTGACTTTTGCGTTGACAATTTTGAAGATTGAATCACATAACCCACGATTTTCCTAGAAAATCATTTTTAGATGGATATGTTTTAGTAATAGTGTATGGTTCCTTGAAAATTTGTGAAAAGCGTGACATCAACATTCAATGACAAATAGGTTCCCTGTAAAGAATACATAAGGTATTAGTGATCAGTGATAGAAATTGAAAACATTTTCAAAACATTTCTAATGCATTTACCTTCCAGCTGCCAATGTCGGCATGCAACCATTGCCTCTTCAGAATCAAATCCTGTGGGACTGTTGAACTGTTCCTTCTGTGCAGGTGACAGATCTGTTTCTCGGGTTCGAATCCAAATGAAAGACATTCCTGGTTTGACTGACAAGAAGATACACACTCAAAAAGGTATGGTGCTTCACTTATTCTCAATAAATTATTCTGAAGATAAACGTCATGCAACAGTGAAGAAGAACTATTGATGCAGTGTCCTCTCACAAGGTGCAGCATTGATAGTGTCACTAACGCAGACATGGTAGAGGGTAGGACGCAGCAGGTGCGATCAGGTGGAGGAATTACGTCCAGGTGTGATCAAGTAGGAACTTCGTCCAGATGGGATCCACTGTATGTAATGTTTCAATGTGCGATCAGGGCTATACCACGTAGCATAGAATGTTAGCAGAACGTGATATCTTAGGCACATAAACAATGTATACATCCTATTGATCGGTGTATTTATATTCTTGTATTCTTTCCATTCTTAATCAGTTGAATTGAGTCGGCTAGTGTTACATTGATTATGGGTTGCTGGCAATTCAAATAGTTTCCCCCCGCTGCTGTACGTCCGTCCTGATATCTCAAGAATCGCTGCACCTAGAGTCTTCATATTTGGTACCAGTTTTCATTAGGGGGATATGCAGACACCAGTCGATTTGGGTGACTTTGACCTTATTTTCAAGGTCACTACGACACTTTGAATATTTTGCTCATCAGGCCTGAAAGGCCCGATGAGTTTATGGCATTGCATGGCGTCCAGCGTCCATCTGTCAATCCGTCCAATACGTCAATTCATCCGTCCGTAAACTTTTCGCTTTTTCAATTTCTTCTCCAGAACCAATGACTCTAGAGAGCTATAATGTTATGTGAATACTGTTTTGCCAATGGGGATTCTAAATCTAAATTTTACTTCAAGGTCAACTTCCTATACAGCTGACTTTCTACATGGCGAGCCCCAAATGTCTTTGAGTTTTGGGGCTTTTTTTCAAAATCATTTTCTACGCCTGTCATCAATCATAATAGCTTATCATCTCATTAATATCTGCAATCTTCTTACTGTACTCTTTCTATCTGACAAATGCGTAAATGCACGTTTCTCTTAATTTGTCATTTGGCAAATACACATTCTTCTAATATTATTTGATTTATCTGCAGTTGCTGGTAGAGCAAATACCTTTTTAAATGGTGCATATAATCAAGTATGTGTAACATTCTCTCGTATACCATAAGGCAACCCTCAATATGTGCCGTTTTGCTTTCTCTTTGTATCCCTTGTATAAAGAAAATAATAAGCACCAATATCCTGCTCTATTATGGTAAGTGTGTCCACAAGGCTCGTCCAAATACACTGAAAGTATTTGCAACTCCTACCTCGTATAGATGAAAACTGGTTACTCAACACTATTTAAAGATTGTATTATGTCAGCCAATGAAATGTCGTGATTTGAAATTGAATGGTCGCTTATCAGTCTTCTCAGGCGGACACTGCCAATATTGCTCAATTTAGTGTCACGTTATTGTCAGGTCTGAATTGTTAAAATCCGTGTATGATGGACATGACAATATGATGTCTCTCGAGGTAATGCCAGTGATGGAGAATGGCGCATGTTGTCTTGTGGGGAAATATGATAGTTACACTACTGACCTTACATTGCCATACAAGAAAAGATAGATGTAGAGCTCCATCGTTTTCAATAACTTGTTAAACAGGGAAGGCATTAATGAACCAACACAAGGTGCCTGTAGGTAATGAGTACATTGATTGACAATAATGCTGTCGACTTTCATATTTTAGTATTCTCGCTGGTAACACTGATTCGTGAACATCTCACTATCTTCAAATGAACATATTAATCATTAATGAGACGTGTTCAGTCCCGTGTTATGTATGGCAATATAACAAACATGGTATTCTGCCTTTGAATTGATGCGTTTTAGTTATAGAAAGGTCTCAGGAACGGAAATATCGTCATATGAATCACGCAATTTTTGCTTTTTGATGTCATTATTAATTCAATAAAACATGCGAAAACGTGTCCAAACAAGCCGTTTGCACGATCGTCTCCGTTCCGGTAGACCCCAAACTACTAACCTGCAAGAGGATATATGTTCTTTCTGTATGGAAGAAAATAATTTGGAACATGTGTACTACTTTTGTAAGCATATAAAAAAATGTTGGTCTCGCTTAGAAACTTATTTAAAAGGATTTATTTTGCCTTAACTAAATTCATAGTCTTTTTTGGTTCCCAAAATTCAGTTCCTCTTACTAATCATATCTTTCTCCTAGCCAAGAAACATATACATAATATGAGCATAAAAAGGAAAGTCCCAACATTTAAACACTTTATCAAATCTTTGACGGAAATATATTGCAACAAAGAACAACAAAAGTTTTATATTTGAACACAAATGGAGACCAATGGTGAACGATATGCTTCAGTAGTTGAAATTGCAACTATCCCAGTCTACATGTTCATATATCTAAAACTGATGAATGAGTGTAAGACTTGAATGTATGTAAAGAACTTGTAAACAAAGAACTTTGAACTGAATAAAAATATGAAAATATTAAAATATTAAAAAAAACGCAAGAGGTTAAGGAGCATCTGGAGAATTACTGAAATCCCAACCCAACTATGTCTCCAGATGTGCATCCTTCCTGGATTGTCTGGGACAAAATGGGCCGACTTGTGCAAAGCAGAAACCTTTCTCCACAAGAAATTTATCAATTGGAGGCAGCTCTTCATGATGAGTGCCAACAAATCCCCATGTAACAATTCAGGAGAAAATATGCTCTTAGGATGATTGCAGCAATTCAGGTGATTGATGACAACACATTTAATTGGTAATGAAATGTCGTCAGACCCTGGCAGTTTATTCAATACGATATCTTTGAAAGATGCATCCTTCAAATTTATAGTGACCATACTTTAATGAATTGGTGAGTTGGACAATATTCCACCCACTTTCTGTTCTGCGTTTTAGCAACTTGAAATCAATGGATATTCATATCTTGTATGCAACCGATAAACGAATAACTTCAAATCAAGGGAATTCTTAATTGTTAAACTGTGTATATAAAACAATCTATGCACTACATGACTGTCGTTTCTCAGTTAGAAACAAATATATCTAATGTTAATTACTCAGGCAGATAAACACATTATGCACTGAACTCATCATTTCAGTTGTTTCTGTACCAGAAAATACCACACAGCGGTGTTCTGTTTCCAGCAACTGTACTCAATCTTCAGCAGGGGCTCGGTGATGAGTTTGTCATAGTGCATCATCACCTGTTTCCCAGGCACCTGACCTTTACCCACGGAGAGCACGCCGTTCTCCCAGCTGATCCAGAAGGGGCGGAACTCTGCACATGACAGGACGTTTCCCTCATTGTTCACAGCATAGTGGATACCG
The DNA here is from genome assembly GCA_936450465.1 of Gibbula magus. Classification (NCBI taxonomy): domain Eukaryota; kingdom Metazoa; phylum Mollusca; class Gastropoda; order Trochida; family Trochidae; genus Gibbula; species Gibbula magus. The sequence continues at coordinate 72,978,936 of OW388296.1, read as the reverse complement.
TTATGCAGTCTGATGAAGGACTTTCTGTTTGTGCAGCCGCCAATGATAAGGTCATAATAACCATTATCGTCCGTATCAAAGTACAGACGGGTGTTAGAGTCATGACATGTCTTTACGAGAAATATGATACTGGAATGATTGTCGACTATATCTTCTTTGGTTTGCTCATCAACAAGCATATATGTGTCTATCGTTGATGATGTCAATTGTTTTCGGATGTACGGACCTAAAAGGATGATAATCATAATGTATTTTAACAAAAGGATGTTATACATGAATATAAAAAAATACCATATGTGTTGATTTTAGTTCAAACAAGAGAATTAGTGAGCACAGACCCCACTTTAAACATTTGTCACTGAAAAAACATCAATGTTTAGTTTAGTATGGCCTACCACTGAGTATATGTTAATTTAGTATGAACTACCAATGAGTTCAATGTTTTAGGGATACCCTTCTGAAAAGACAATATGACAATTCTACAGATATTGCTCTTTGTCATAATTTGATTTTAAAAACCCATAAATACATGATAATTACAGCATTACAGGAAATCGAAATCGAAAGATTGGGAAAATTTGCATAAAAATGCATATCTACACTTAATAGTGATTATTTGTCTCAAGTTTGGTAAAAATTAAAAATTATTAGTGTCTGAATTATGAATGGAAAATAACTTCATCATAGAGTCACTGTCATAAATACATATATAGGTCTAACTACATGTAATAGAAGTAAGACTTTATTAGTGCCCTAGTTTTACAAGAAAATGATGCCGAAAAAATATGCAAGGGTATGAGGGTATGAAAAGGCACGTTTATTATATACCCATGTAAACTGGAGATAGTATTACAGGCGTGCAATACGGTCTCCGTGATCGATTTCCGTATTGTACGGTGAATTCCGTAATGCACGGCTGACGGTTCTACTTTCTCTCAATTATGGCACTTCTCTGAATTGTCCGTACATTTAAATGTTTTCCCTACTCAATCTTTGGAATTTATGTTTTAATAACACTGCTAGTAATTTTTTAATTGATTAAATAATCATTTTGGATTAAGACCTAATATCAACAGCACAAGCAGAAAAATGTCACTCAAATTATAATTAAGAAGACAGAAAAGCAGCAAGCATAAGGGAAATTGAAAGCATTACCGAAAGCTTCGCTAGCGATTCCGAGTCATTGTAACGTCATAACCGGTTTTTTGTGATGTCATATCCATGGTAACGTCATTCGAAAGAAGCACAATGGATGGAAGCCTGAATATTGTTTCTAATTTTCAGTTCTTTCTAATTAAATGATTCTAAAGCAAATGTGATGTTTTAATTGTGTTAACACATTTGAGATAATAACCCTTAAGCTCTACTTGGTTGACAAGTAAGGAAATAAAGATACAGTAAAACACGGAATCGAATAAAACGAACTCTAAGGGACCAAAGAATTGAATTCGTTATATCCTCTGTTTGCTATATCCGTGTTCATGCTGGTCAAGCTACCGTCCTGTGTATCAATGCGCACAACTCGGTCCCAGAAAATGTATGCAACTTTATTTGTAAATTTGCAAAAAAAACAGGGTACATGTATAATAAATAAAGAACTTCGTACTTGTGCATTTGGATCATTTGTATTGACCTCAAAGCTGTCATGGAAGTGGAGGAACAGCTCGTTGTTCCTCCGTTTCCATGACATCTTCTCGTTCAATACAGAGGATAAAAATGCATAAGTATGATATTCTATATTATAACACCATATCGTTTAATTACATTTGAACAATTGGTATCTGCCGAACCAAAGCTCGCACTATGACCAGACTACTTAGTAGCGGGGATATTATAATTTCCCTCACACCACCAATCGCCAAACATATAATAATACTTGTTTCCATTCAAAAGCGAGCAACAGCCTTATACATGTGCAGAAGCTGAAACTTCACATCTCAATTTAATTTACAGTATTAATGACCTACTAAAAATTAACAACTCAATTTTTTACTTTTGTCTTCTGCTGATAAATTTCCAAAACATCATTTGACTAATTGGCGAGCGCCAGCCACGGTAAAGTGTCTGGTTTTCGATCAGAAATATACTTGCACAGAGATCTATCATGAATCGCAGTCGTCCCAGCTGATGGGAACCATACTATGAGGATCCAGGATACTAGACAGGTGTACCTACGTGAGCTTCCGATCATGTGACCCCCACTGGTGATCTTTCCATTGGTCAGTTCAGGAGGAGTTGGACAGAGGCCATCTTGTAGTAGGTTATTTGTGAACATGAAACAATGACGATATTAAGAATTTTAATGTGAACGATTTCGAAGGAGCATATTACATTCTATCTTGTATATTTCAGTCTTTATCTATCTTAGGTTTGTTTCCTTTGTTGACAGTGTTATTGGTTGGAGGCGCAAACCGCCTCCAACCTGATACGCAGTTGGATTTCACGCTATATTACTGTTGGAATATTCAAAATAAACTTTCGACCAATCATGCTTGGCCTCTTCATACTTTGGAAAAAGCATATGACCAACGAACACGGCTGTAACAAATTTGTAACCACGTGACCATGTGGGTTATCCGAAATAATTATCCCCTTTTACTGCGAAAAGAGATTTTGTCTAAACATCTAAAATAGAAACGACCGTTATTCTGAGTCTGAATGTTAGTAAACATAAGATTTTTCAATTCAAAGCCATTTTACACCTCCATGAGCAGACATGTACCAATTCAAGTGCATACTTTCGCACTGCAGTTTCGGAAAAATCCAAGAAACTTTACACGCTAATGTTATACGCGCGGAGCAAGCATATACTAAACGATAATAGTGGTTGTCAATCAACACACCAACCTTCCACTCAGTTATCAATATTTCCAATGCCAATCAGACTTGCATAATGGTACTCAATGTACTGTTATTGAATTAATGATAGTGAAGCTTGTACATGTATAAGCACATATTGGATAGAACCATATTTATGTCCAAACTGATAGCACCAAGCATGAGGATACCGGGCCATTATCCTTGTATTAAAAAAGGTCCATATGCCTTCCTTCCACAGATAAACAGAATATGCTTCATAATCAATCGAATTGGTACACTTTAAATTTGCAAATGTTTAACAAATGGTTGACTGCGTGTTTCAGGGAAAATAGGCCTACATATTCTTATTGCTGGAATCTAACAATGACACAACTCTCAACAACGTTTTGATCAAATTCATAATATAGGCCTACTTCAAAATTGGAGAAAAAGCACCCAGGAGTTGCGCTTTAAAATAAATCGGGGAAGTTGAATGTTCACTTTCATTTTCAAATGATAGATTATATATTATTTTATTTTATTTATGAATAAATAATGTATGTAAATTGAAAAGCATAAACACAACTTAAATGATCGAGGTAAAATTCTTTTATTTGCGACTTTTGAATTGAATGGCTAATTGTGTGATTAGTAATCAAAACTTTTATCCCCCAAAATGACCATAATGCAGGCTTCATTTTGCTATATGTACATATGACATACATATTCTTTTTATAATATATTTTAGCCTTAACAAGATGCCTCCAACCATGCCTTTTTAAAGGCTTTTCTTGTGGACTTTGGGGTAGAATCCCGCTCTAAGTCTCCAAACTTAACTGTTACATTGAAGTTACGTGCGCTTCATATACACCCGTTTCCATCTGGTAACCAAGATAATAGTCCGAACACGTATAGATGTATTTGAGATCTTTTAAAACAAGAAAAATGCAGATCCCTGAACCATTTCAGAAAAAAACACATGTAAAATCTCCGTAAATATTATCTGGCTAGGAACAATTATAGAGCAGCATGTAAGTGAACGCGACTGGGCTATCTTAAGGTAGACAAGAATGCAAAATCGCCAAATTATCGTGCTGGAATCCCAAAATGAGCAACACGAAATCGCAAAATGCAAAATCTGAGATTTTTTTTTACTTGAAATCAATCGATTTTCACAAATTTGATTGATATTTTAGAAAAAAAATATTTTTACATTTTGCCTCTAATGCCTTTTATACTTATTGTACGTTATTGAAATATATATTCAACATACAATTTGATATTAGAGTAATACATCGAGTAGATGTGAGAACATATGCTACTGTAAACTCACATACATGTATATGAATCAGCATCCTCGATAATCCAGCGCTTATTGTTCCGATAAATCTACACACAAGCGCTGGAAAACAGTAAGGGTGTTTATCCCTAACCTAGTTACCTCCTCTTCGGTCTATGTTATCCAATCAGAAACGAAACGCAGACACTATCTGCGTAAACAACTCGACCAATCAAACGCGTCTTTTATCACTACCGTTGTTTTTAGAAACAAACATGGCGGCGCCGACTCACTCGATTACGATAAAGTTTGTAACAAATTCAGCGTAGAAAACCTGACAGAAACTCAAAAGAAAGTTTTAAGAAATCTGTACGAGAAGAAGGATGATTCATGTCCATCAAAACGGGTGGAGGTAAATCCCTGTTCTACCAGGCGTTCCCAATCATCTGCGAAAGCCAAGATCCTGACACGAGAGTGCTTGTTATTTCACCCTTGATTTCAAGTGATCTCATTGGTTGTTAGAAAGCAAGTGTTTCGCTGAGACATTGCGAAGGGAGGTAACTAGGTTAGGGATATAGACCCTTACTGTTTCCCAGCGCTTGTGTGTAGATTTATCGGAACAATAGCGCTGGATTATCGAGGATGATGGATCAGTTACTTTTGAAATTCTAAGTTTTACTTTTATTAGCTGAACCAACTGCAACTGTGCAAAAGTGGCAAGCATAAGTATTAACATTAATCCATATAATGGTTAACCGTGTAGTCAGCCTGTTCAAAAGCTAGACATATTATATGGATTCGGGACCAGAAATAGTATACATAGAGTAATACCAATCTAATGGGAACAATACACATTATCAGCATTTATAGTGAGTGAGTGAGTTGGGGTTTAACGCCGCTTTCAAGAGTATTTCACTTACATCGCGGCTGCTGGTATTATGGCAGGGAGAAAGGCCGCAACGCCATGTGGCTCTTCATTGCGGTGAAACCTGCGAGCAGCGGCTGGAATTTCGAACTAGCGAACCATGGGTGTTACTACGCTGAAATTGAATGTAGCATTGCACCCAAACCTTACTGCATGTAGAACAGTTCTCTACTGCAGACAGAGTTGCCGTGCCCCTGGCGGGATTCGAACCCCGGACCTCTTGATCCGAAGCCGAACGCGCTAACCACTGCGCTATCCCGCCCCCGGCATTTATACAATTTGTAGCAATTAACAATTTTGAAAGAATATGCTGCTTAGATGAAAAGGATTTAGAAACACAAACATATTATTGGTTGCTTATAATTATTTATTTGCTTTCACGAGTATATCAGCATAAAGTTCAGATAAACGCAAATTATCTTGTTTCTATCACACTTCTGCGTATCCTCATACCTGATGAGTTGCGTTTTGATATTTCTTTCATACGCGGCCGTACGCACTATATGCTGCACATTCGCATCTTATAAGCTTAAGGTCGTTTCTTCTACGTCGTCATACGCATAGACCATTTCTATACACACGATAGTTTTGGGCATGCTCAAAACTATGCTGCGTACGATGATACGCACCTCATAAGTTATTCATACGCAATGCATCGATTTCCCGTCGGTCGAGTGCGGTACACGTGCGTAATGAATACGTAATGGGTATGCACTCCATACGCAATATTTGCTGTTCTCTCGAACCACATGTGAATAGCGTATGACAGACGTATACATAGCGTACTTTGACCGAATATAGCAGGCATGATGAACGAACTCAATACGAATGTCAACACATTATACGCATTATAACTTGCAATTGCACAGCGCATTGTCCTAATGTGAAACGTATGACAAGCATACATATCATGTACACATATCGTACATGCCAGAGAACAGACGAAATGATTTGATGTTCCTTAATCATTTATTTGTGTGCCATTATATATCCGTGCGCTCAATAATTTATTCTTTTAAAACAGATGCATAATATTCAAAAAGGGTTTCAATGTCAACATGAATCAGTTCTTAGATTTCAGAAGGTCTGCAAGATATTCAAACACATTACTTAATAAGGCCTTGCAAGTGAAATAATAGGTTTATAACATAAATGTAATGAGTCATCACGAAACATTAAATTCCAGTGCCATTACGCTCATTAGAAGAAGCAGTAAACTAATGTTTTAGGGAGTGATCTCTATAACTCACACTCAGTATCACTAACTCTAATAAGTTTGCTCTCAATTCATGTTAAACTGCCTAACATCTGCAAATCTTTCTGATTTACGAATAGACTAGGCTGGGGTACTATACAAATGTACCTAGGTTAATTGTAGGTCACATATATCATAATATATCATGTGTATGGGTTAACATGAAGCTCTGAGTACAAGGTTTCACAGCCAAGGAGAATGGTACCTAAATTTTAACTGATTTTTGTCTCTCTCACGTATTATGTCCCCCGCAAAGCTTTGCGGGAGACATAATGTTTTCGCCTCCGTCCGTGATTCCGTGATTTCGTCCTTCCGTGATTCTGTCCTTTCGTGATTCCGAAATGCTTTCGTTTTGCGGGCCATATCTCAAAAAACGTTTCATATTTTTTTTTACGAAACTTGGTTTGTGGTTAGACCTAGTGGTGGAGTGGTGCCTTTTGCTACTTAGGTTATTCTGATTTTTATATTTGTTATGGTTTCCATGGAAACGGTTTGAACTTAGTGCATATAGGGATAAGGAACCTTTTCGGACCTCTATCTCAAAATCAGAAGTGAAAAATAATGTCAAGAGGACAAGGTTGGATTGAAAGTTGGAGCGGAGGACAGTGGGTATATCTTTCCAGGTATTCGAACGACAGTATCAATTACTTCAATCAACCGTTTCGTCTATTCTCCAAAATGGCCGTTACGTTTAGGGCTTTATGTAAGCTAAAGCTATGAAAGGGGAAATTTATTTGAAATATGTTATATTTGAAAATGTCAACTCCATCAGCATTCTCATATGGCAAATTGGCTACATTTCAATTAAAAGTTAATCTGCTTGTCACAGTTGTTAAATAGTGGTGAAACATTTTGAAGTTCATCGGATCGATATATAGTTTTGATATACCATGCATTATTAAATGCTTCAGATGAGAACTCTGGGATTGAAAACTTTATTGAGAGATATGTTCTTCAAGTTTGGTTTTTGATATTTGTTGGGTCGCTCGTGCTACTAATAGTGATGCTTTTGTGAGAGAATTTACACAACGGGTTAAAGATATTTCTTCCCAGGTGTGGAATCGTGCATTTTCAACTAGATCGTATCTTCATATCAAAAAGCCTTTGCATAAAAAAATATTCAACTAATATTGATGTGAAAAAATATATAATTTCACTTACACGCTTCCGTCTCGGCTCACATATGCCTATGATTGAGAAATTTAATGGAGTGTACCTAAAATCCGGCCTTTTATTGATAGATTATATCGCTTTTGTAATAACGAAATAAAATATGAATACCATGTACTCTAGATCTGTCCAAAATACATAGATATATGTAAACAATATTTGAGTAATGTTCTACTGTAAAGAATCAGTATGTTGAAGTTTATTAGACGTGTATTTATTACATCTTAAGTTTGTATATCCTCACTCATGGGCAATATTAATATTACGATTTGTAATCATTGTCTAGATATGTACTTGGTATATGTGTACAGGTTTATTCACGAGTGGATTTGTATTGGTTTTGGACTCTTGAACTCTTGACAAGTCGAAGAACATAATCTCAAAATTTGATTTTTCTAACATTACTGGGTCTTGTGAAGAAGTCGTTTAAAGAATTCAGGGTGGACCCCTCCCTGTTAACGCCCATAAATGAACAAACTAATATCTTCATCCAACAAAGAAGTTATTCTTAATATTTAAGTTCCTATGTCAACTGATTTCAGAGAGGAAACAAACTTTGATCCCCTAGGGGCATGCTACCTTTCCTCTTGGGGAGTGTAGCGGTTCTGGAGAAGAAGTCGAAAATGTTAGTAAAATAGCGGCAAGCAAATCTCATCCGCATCACATACGCATTTCATACGCATCTCACACGCATCTCACACGCATCTCACACGCATCTCACACGCATCCCATACGCATTCTGTACGCATATCATATGCAGTGGTCGCAAACTGTTTGCTTCCTGTGCGAAACAAGTAAGGAAAAGTACTAAAAATAGAACTTTAATTTTGATTGTGTCGGTTGCGAATACAATATTTCTTATGCGCAACTCATACGCACTTATTATACGCTAAAGTGTGACAGGGCCTTAAAATCTTGCGCTCATCAGACTTTTTTACAATGTTTTAATGCTAATAACAAATGCAACATACCGTGTAAGACCTGTACCTCCTCCAATTTCTCAGAGAGCTGTTCCTGGTTTGGTTTAGGACAATTGTCATAACCGTGCAACAAATTCTGCTATACCTTGAGAGTAAGCTCACTTAGGAGGAGGGGGTCACTTGTTTGGGTTACTAATCATGACTTGTTTATATATAATTTGTAAGGTAAATAGAGATGATCTTAATGTCAATAAATGATAACACTTTTGGATACATGTAATGTAATGTTACTAATCTCAATGGTACAAAGGGAAAGTGATTTGGAAGTAATGGACAGTTAATCCTATTACTCAGTGGCAGGTCACTTTCATCCCAAAGCTCACTGGATTGCTAAATACATACCCTATGTTGACTGCCGTAAAACTGCCTAGAAGGAAACCAAATTACAAAGTAAAGAAAGTATAAACACTAAGGACAATGTGGTCTCATCTACATATTTGAAGAATTTTGGTGTCAATATTTCTTCAGAAATGTAAAAGAAAATAGGTTCATTTGAGTTATGGCTGGTGATCACAACTAAAAGCGTCAAGTGTATTGATAATCCGAAATCGGATAAACATATTCTATTGGATAAGTAGTAGTGTCAATTCCGTCTCAGAAATGTATATATCATACATTTACAAGAATGACTTTACAAGTTAATATTACACAGAATGACAATAATGATAACCCAACTATTCCATATTCCGACCTGTTAGACAGATGGGTAGTTTCGTTATTCTGTGAACTTCACACGTCTGTCCTGCTGGACACTGGTCAAGCAAACACGCTCCAGAGAGAACCTGCAAGAGACATGCACGAAATTAGATCTTTGTGCTGCATTACTGAAACCAGTTTCAAAGTCGTTGCATAACTACATTACTACAAAATACACTCTTTAAACAAAGAAACAAAGAAGTCCGTTGTCACTTATTATTATGGTTGATTATGATGGTGTGTGTTAAAACACTTGTCAGTTTTGACATTAAAGTCTTTTCACTGATCATGACTTCTTATGATGGAGATTTTTCGAGCACTGACGGAATGACGGAATTATTATAGACATATCGTTACTTACTTCTATGGATTTTCTGCACTTTGAAAATTTCATTGACTGTTTGCTTTGACCAATACATTTCAAGCTCAGGAATGTTTGACACAATACATCACCAATTTCGTTATAATAACATCAAACGTGTCACTGTGCTAATGACATGAAAGGATTGTCACTTAGGCCCCTATTATTGTAAATTGTATTATTGTAAACATATCCGTCACACATATCCTGTCAGCAATCTCCCCTTACACATTCGGCATTGTACAAGGCCATGGTTAGATGATCAAAGTTCTATAATCCTAATTCTTTCATTTGAAAATGGGAAAGATACATATTCCATATTTGTATCAATGTGATTTAAACAGTATGTTATTTCCAAAAACATGAATTGACCACCAAAAAGTGCATGCAATATAAAATGTAAGGAGAATCAATGGATCAGCAATGATTCTCCATAAAAAAAACATTGAGAATCTAAGTTTCGTGGTAAATTTAAACTTAGTTTAGGGGCTGTTAGATACAACAATGTTTTAAGATTTTTCCCTTTTGTAAATTACCTAATCTTAATCTGATTGAAGAGGAATACATGTTCTCATTTTACTGTAAAGCATACCAAAACATAAGTACATTTCTTGGTAAATATCTCATATCACAATATAGTTTTCTAAAACTTATGTCCTTAAATAATGTAATTATTATAAATGATTTATACCTTTTTTGTATAATGCTACGAAAATTAAAACATCTGATTTTTTTTCATTTAAACTCATGCAATGTTATATTTGATGAATGTATGTATTAGGTCAGTGGTATTACACGGAATCTAAGTAATTGTAAATGTACACGACTATACATTTAACTATAGCCCGATTTTGTTATATCTAAAACCTGTAAACCAGTAACAATGTTGAAAATTATTTGATTTTTAAGTTATAATGGAATTATTCTATTATCCATAAAAGAAATCATCATGAGAAATATCGACGCAGTAGACCTCAAACTATAACTATAATGATGTTTATGATTGAAAATTGCATGATCGTGTTTATTTTTTAATTGTCAGTTAATCATTTCAAAACATATTGTAGCCTATGAAATAACCTAACGCTCCGCTCGATTGGTTAAAGAACAAATCAAAAACCAGCGATTGAATATCGAAAAATGCTTTTAAAAAACTCCGAAATTACTCCCTACAGACGCACAAATACCAATTCTATCGGAAAATTGCTAGTCAAAAGTTGTTATTATGTTTTAAACGAATTATCGACGAAAATCGACAAATCGCCTGAGGATTTCACTGTAAGCAACTCCTGTGTATGACGTCACATTGCTAACGAACGGTAAGCTCCCCTCGAGCGGCCTGGCAAAAGTGTTTCCAGAGTAATATAATTTGAAAGCGATTTTTACTCACTTTGAACGGAGATATCTTGGTAAGCAGGTGACGCTTCGAAATAATCTTTTGTGTTTTGTTTATAAATAAACGAATTTCGTTTTGTATATAAATAAACGAATTTACATCGAAAATATAAGAGATATTATATAATCTTTAACAATTTGGAAAGAGTCAATCGTCGTCAAAGAGAAAAGTCCCCAAAGGTTGACTAATTCTAAGTGGATGTAGCCCATATTCGTTAATGTTAAGTCGAAAATGCTAATTTAGGACTTGCATCAGAATTCTTGCATTAACAGCTGATCAGGCTGAGATCTTAACAAAACTGAAGACTATACACATTGATGATTGCTCTTGTTCACAAACACACTGTCCAGGCTGTTGAAAACGAGCTGAAGGGTTAATCGGCCTGATGATTGTTAGCATATAACAGAAAAACGTTATGCACAACTAAAATGATATAGTGCAGACATTTGTTGTATTACAGAGAGCGATGGTAATATACACAATTTGAAATTATGTAACAGGAACATCTTTAGAGAACTTAAGTCTTGTCTTTTCTGCTAAGAAGAGAACTTTACAAAGATTCCTTAAAATTAAACCTTTTGATAAATAGATGTACCAAGATTCATTAAAATGTTTACACTTACAAATGAAGAACATGCATGTATCATAGTTCAGTGGTTGACCTTATTTAGGTACGTTTGGATAAGTTAAGTGCAGAATGTGTGTGAATATCGGAAGTAATATTTGGATTATTCGTTGTTCAGTCTACTTATTCAAGACAAATAGGGTTACTTTAAAGGAGAATATTTATTATATATAACATTTATTTAAAAACATATTCCCCAAAATAAAAATATGGAAAACCGTGTGTAATTACTAATTACGCGACAAAAGAACCGCACCAACTGCTGCCTGTGGCGATATGCATATTTCCCCGGGAGCCTTCGGCGGGGTTAGGCCCTGCCATCAGAGATGCTCTATTGTTCTAATAGAGCGAATGGGAAAATATAAGTGTGGTGGAAGAATTGGTTGAATCAACAGATTTCTAGACCGTTTTTGACTTGATATGGTATATTGTGTAGCTTGGAGTGTAGTAATTCATCAAAGCCTGGAATAAACGCAGCGTAAGGTTTGAATAGCCCGGTGTAAAAGAGGGGTAAAAGTACTGGAAACCGTCGGCATGTGCCACGCTATATAATTAAAACCGTTTTAAAAGTTAGTCTTAGAGTACTCGTAACATAACTTATAAATGCACTCTTATGGGATGTATAGGCTGTGCTCTGTGAAACTTTACACAGTTGTTTAATTATTTGTCATGAGTTAATACATGTGTGTGATAAAATTCAATTTGATTGATAGACAGTTGTTTATGCATAAAATGAGCTGAAATGTGACACCTGCACATTATCATCACATTCTCAGAGCAATGTTTGTCAATATGCTCAGTTTGGCTTCTGTTTTACTCGATTCTGTTTTTCTTATATATTTACTAAAATGCATTTCCACTGACTGATAATATTTTCACAATAAATGTTTATTGCACAAATAAGCTTCATAACTGACTGAGTTAAGCCTTTCAGTATTTCCTTCACTTTTCCGTGCTTAAATAGTGGATCACTGCATAGTAGGCTCTGATTCGCTAGAATAGGAAAGTGATGGAAATGCTGACAGACTGAAATTAGTAAGAAATTAAGACTGGTGAGAGTTCCGTCTTGCTTTTGGGAATTGGAGTTGAATGAAGACACATTTAAAATGTGACTGAATTTCTCATTCTTGCATGAAAGTTTGCCTTTAGTACTGAGATAAGTCAAGGAAATGGAACGATCTAGAATAATGTTTATTCATACATATAAATTATGTACATAGAATGAACTGTTCATACTTGTGACACTAAGAGTTTTGCAAACTTGAATCCAGTCATCGACTCTGATGGAAGCTCTAATTTTCTGCACAGTACAATATGGGTGAACCTGTCTACACTTCTTTGGTAATCTGTGGTACGGTAATATAGACAGACGTCTATAAGCACATGATTTTGAACCCTATAACAAACGAGATTAGTTGTTATTATATAAGTTGGATTGAGATACTAAGTTCTATCAATAGTAATGATTCTGGTAAGGATACATTCGGCTAATACTTCTATCTTTCTGAAATATGTGATAACCAGCTACACTGCGTTATTACAGGCTTCTCGTGAGTTCCGTATTATCGTGGAAGTCCGATTTTAGTGACTGCCAAATCTCACATTTACCTATTTAGATCTAAATGTCATTGATTACTATTGAAATAAGTAAGTAAGTGATGTAAGTAATATTATTTAATACCAATACGTTTTTATAGCTAACATGATATGAATAATCGATAATCAAGATACATTTTGACCCGTGAAACTGGTTTCTTCAGCGGTAATATATGAATAAAGGAATTGTATTTAGGGACTTAAATAAACTATCATCATATACGTTGTTGACACCCATTTTAGCTGTAAGTAGACGGCATTATCCACCACTAATTGTGAAATTGTAACAGTTTGCCAGTCCCAACGTACCAATCGGTATTTCCAACTCTCTCAGAGTGGACATCTGACAGCTCATCTTCACTTGATTCCTGGTGTTCAGCTACATCTTGATTCACAATAGGTTCATACTGATAAGATCGGATGTTGTTTATGTCTCGTGGTTGAAAATCAACACTGCCATCACCATCCGAGAAAGCCATAATAGTACTACGAACGTAGAAAACAACTGTAGCGCTTATGCTCTAGCTTGGGGAAGAGCATCTTTAACATCATATCACGTGACTGCTGCCAGCCTGATTAACTCTCGGGGATTTCCGGAAAACGGCTCGTAACGAAAAAATGTTTTCAACATTTCGACATAAAATGTGACATTTTAATACTTTTTTGGATCGATTATGTCTTAAACAAAACTGTTAAACATATTAAAATTAAGTTTTTCTCAAATTATTCTCCTTTAAAGAGCTTGGTTACCTTTGTTTCTGTGCACAATCTGTTGACAGTTTTACATTTGAATGGCCTTGTCGTTTTAGTGTCTACGTTCATTGAATTACGATGTCTTGCAAGAAATTCATTCAATTGAATACCATTGTATTTTAATTTTGTGAACTATTATTTGTTTTATAAAAAATATCATTTTGCTATATATCCTTTTGTAAAGGGAAAAAAGAAAAAACTTTGCCAATAGTGTAATCTTCTTTTTATTACAATGTTATTCCGGTTTAATAACATATGAAGTCATGTATATTCGATTTATCATGGTGAACCGATGAGAGGTAGTTTTACATCAAGTGTGGTGAACAGAATTAAATCATAATAAGCATGTTCAGCAGCGGTTTAGTTTTCCAGATCCAGATCTTGCATTCCTTTTAAATTACAATTTCTAACGTATATATCCAATCGTTATCTTTTGGTAGGAAAATCATTCAACAAAATTCAACATCGAACTTGAAATTTTAAATCAATAATAAGTGCATATTTTCACGTTCGAAGCATAGTACCCCAATAAACTGACCACAGCCTTTTGAAAATCCCCATTCTCCGTGACGTCACATAATATGTGTATAATTTAGCCATGTGTTGCCTGTAAACAGAACAAAATGGGCGACCAATCACACACAATGGGTTCGCATTGGACAAGCTAGTTTGGCAGACTCGGACATAACAAAGAGAAAAGAATAGTTTGTTAATGAATTTATAATCTTCTGAATTAAGTATACGTAGTAATAGATCGCAGTTCTTCGAGTTTGTAATTAGGGGGAAATTTTCGTTAAAATTTTAAATAATTGAAAGCCTTTCCCATGGAAGATGTTTGAGAAACTTGAAATAAAGAAGGTATGTATCACTGTTATTGAACTCATATTTTATATACATATTATACACTTTTATTCCACCTCTTTTTGTAAAGATTTAGTAGACGTGTGTGTTAATCCTTTTTCATGCCATCGAATAAATGTCCTTTTCAGGAATACAATTCATTAATAGCATTTGAAGGAATTCACTGGGATTAGTTATAATTTATATCATGATTTTGTAAGTCTTCATAGCTTGACATTACATCGCTACAAACTAAGTAGATAATGTTTTGCTAGTTTTAGCAAAAGTTCCTTTTTGAAAGTTAAATACAGACAAAGATTGTTACACGGATATAAAGACAGTTTTGATAGCGTTTGTCAGAGGCCTTTTTGTTTTCGTTTAACCTACTTAAGTTCGATGTATTTGTTTCAATTACGGAAATCAGTCATTTGAAGCTCCCTTTTTGGTAGTTGTTAATGAACATTTTTCGTTTTACCCGACCAGATAAATTTGTAAATCAAATTATCTGATCATTTGAAAAACACGTCATTGGAGTCTGGAAGAGAGGTGAATAAGTGTGTAAAAAGCGGGAGTATTTGAAATTTGATGATCGTCACCTTTCCTTGAAGAGTAAGTATTCCTGTTTACCATGAAAATTACAATTTTCTAGCTTTTTTCAAAATTTGTGTCAGTAATATTTTGCAGATTGAGGTTGAAAATGATGCCAGGTATTTTAATGGCTCTTTTGACCAGAGTAATGGAATGTGCGGACAAAGTTCTTCTTTTTTTAGATCCTATCCAGATCATCGTGCTTTGCAGCCATCCATCATCTTGTTTACGTTCTCCAATCGTTTACATGCCTCCGAAAATAAGAGCCCCCTTTCTATTTATAACAATAATGGGAATGCACGAATGTCCTTTCTTTTAAAATCTGTATTTTCACGAATAACGTTCAAACTTTATTGGGGCTTGTATCATTGTTTTGCTATATATATATATATATATATATATATATATATATATATATATATATATATATATATATATATATATATATATATATATATATAAATAAACATTTCCTGTTGAAACTAATTAACAGTGATTTAATTATCAACAGAAATTTATTATGGTGTGCTCTGTTCTCAAGAGGAAATATGATTGGCAACTCGTGGTGATATGTTACACTTAAAATGGCAATCAATGAGAATTTGTTTTCAAATGTTTATGATTTTCAATTTCGAAATACTTTTTTTAGAATTAACAAATATTGAGAAAAAGCGTGACATAAACATTTCATGGCACATAGGAGAATCCATAATGATAGAAAATGTACTAGTGCTAGAAATTTAAAATACTTTGGAACATTGGTAAGGAAATTACCTTCCAGTTGCCTATGTCAGCATGCAGCCATTTCATCTTCAGAAACAGATCGTATGGGACTGTTGAACTGTTCCTTCTGTGCAGGTGACAGATCTGGTTTTCGGGTTCGAATCCAAATGAAAGACATCCTTGTTTTGACTGACAAGAAGATACACACTCAAAAAGGTTTGGTGCTTCACTTATTCTCAGTAAATTGCTCTGAAGATAAACGTCGTGAATCAGTGAAGAAGAACTATTGATGCAGTGTCCCCTTACAAGGTTCAGCATTGATAGCGCCACTAATACAACCATGGTAGAGAGTCTTAGATGCAGCAGGTGCGATCAGGTGTAGTGATTGATTCCAGGTCTGATCAGGTGGGAGAATTGAGTCCAGATGTGACCAGATGTAGGAATTGCATCCAGGTGCGATCTGGTGTGAGAATTGAGTCCAGATGTGATCAGATGTAGGAATTGCGTCAAGGCATGATCATATGTAGGAATTTCGTAAATATGTGATCAGATTGATGTATAACGTTATCATGCAACAGATAGTGAGTGAGTTATTGTTTAACGCCGCTCCGGCAGTATTGCAGCCATTAGCGGCGATGCAACAGAGACGGTTAGCAAATCGTGATCTTTCCAGACAGATAAATCATGTATACTATTGATCGCTTTCTATATGTGGGTTGTGTATCAGTGCAGCAGATATTTTTTTATAGAGGAAATGGTAATTCTTGGCCTGTATAAAATATTTCATAATATATAATTTAATGAAAGTTTTGTTTAAATGAAAATAGTATCAGTTAGATTGTGTGTTTGACTCTGGATGATAAAAACAGACTGAGAACATTTGTTTGTATGCACGATTCCCTCTCTCATCATTAGGATGCATCTTCAAATATTGATGATGTATCAGTATCAATGTTAGCTGCACTTGCACTATTTAATTTCAGAAACACTTGTTGATATTTTTGGTGATGCTAATAGCTAACATTACATTATTATAATATTTAGTAATTTTATCAAACTATTAAATAATTCTCATATTTCATAGAGTAGATACATAAAATGAATAATTAGGTCTTCAAAACATAGTCATGAAGACCCATTGTTATTATCATGTTTTTTTTGTGTTTTTTTTTACTTAATATTTGTACCGATTTTTGTCCGCAGGATTCCCGCTTAACGGCTTGAGCGATTAACATGCAATTTGCAGGGTTGATAGCTTGTGGCTTAAACTGGTTTTGTGCCGAGATACTTGTTTTATTTTCGACTTCTTTCTTGAGTTATATCCCCTTGAAGTTAAAATTAATGAAGAAATTTTCACAAAACCTTCACCAATATGTGGGCAACAACACAGGTCTATAGCGCTTTTCGTCCGTAATATAAGTGTTTTTGTTTTTTTGAAAAAAATGAAAATTGTGTGCAATTTCTGGGTTTTGAGGGTATGCGTCTTCAAAAATATTCTCCTAACTAAGGGCAATACATACATCTATGTGTTATAGGTCATCTGAAAGCTAATTAAATTTATTACAAAGTGATTTCGGCAGAATTTTAATTTTGACCTTGAATTCGAGTAATCTGCCCTTGAATATGGACCTTTTACAAGAATGTCACAATTATGTCACAAGTACTTATTGCCACTTATTACTTACTAATGACTAGTGTAACAATTCCATAATATATCATTGTCATATAAAAGTTGATAGTTTGCCAACAATTTGGACATTTTCCAAAAATAGTAAAACTTTGGGGATTTTGAAACTTTTCAAGGGGTATAGACTTTGGAGAATTTTCAATCGCAAACTACTGAAGATAGCAACAGGTTTATAAGTTAATGTTGAAGGAGAAACGTCATTTATAAAGGACAATATTTTTCAAACAAGTATCTGTCATAGTTTACGTGTTACAAGTCACAGAAGATTGGTATTTTTCGAAAATCGCCATTTTCAGCAAAGTTGAAAGGTTCATAACTGCTTAACTTCCTATGCTATTGAAATTTTACTCATCGCTACGTATGCACAATTTCAAGAAGAACAACTTTTCTGTTGTCGGCTTTCATAAAAAAAATTGATAGTTAAGCCTCGAACTTCGGGAACGTTGTCTTGGTGTCCGACAATGAGCATTTTTGAGTATTTTTATGAATATGCAGAAGAACATAACGCATTAATTATGTATGCAATCTAAATGATAATTACATCTACTTAAGTGGAAATTACAGCTCAACATTCCCTTTGTCATACCTCAGTATCAGTCACCACATCAACAGGCTTCTCAGGAAAACCGCCAGTATAGACGTGACATTTTATTCCGACAAAACCTTAAAAATCATCCTGAGAGCTAACGGAAGAGGTGGCAACAGTCAGATGCAACCCAATCATAGAGGATGTGTGTACAAGATTTATTGTGGTTGTGGCAGTAGCTACATTGGAGAAACCTGTCGGCCTTTCAACATCAGACTAAAAGAACATAAAGCATCAGTAGAGAAATCCGACCTCAAATCAGCCCTTTCAGAACACATAGTCAACAACCCAAACCACTCAATCAACTGGCGACACACAGAAATTCTGGCTTCCAACATCAGTGATTGGCGGAAAGAAAACTCCAAGAATCAATCTGCTTGAGAAGATTAAGCCCTGAGATTAACAGGGATCAAGGAGTTTATCTCCCTACCGCCTGGTCCGCAACCAATCAATCAATCAATCAATCTTTATTTCACTCAAAAACCACCAACGGTGGTACAAGAGCAGAAAAAACAAACATAACATAATATACATTTTTTTGGCATGCGTCTTAACTATTTCTTAACAAACTTTGTAGGACATTTATAAATTTGAACATTCTTTTCAATTCTTTTGCACATTTAGGTGTGAGAATTTTACATAGGTTATATACATTGGGATACAGGTGAAATGAGCTTGGGATGTAAACAATTCTGGCTGGGAGAAGAGATTCACATCTAAAGATATAATGGAACTCATCTCCCATTACATTTTGGTTGCATAATTTACATAAATTTTACATACATCCTCCCTGATAATTCCCTGCCACCGGCCAGTCTCTATGGGTAGGTTATGGTTTAAAGTGCGGAATCTTAAAAATAGGATAGAGATCCCTTTTGGTAGTAAAAGATATCGTTCAAATTGAAGTGATCTTTAAAAATGTTTATAAAGGATGCCCTTAGAGCTGCATTCAATGTTTTCTCTCCATTTTTGATAAAACTGATCAGTTAGGATTTGTCCTGCTCTAGAGACCAGCCAGGGTGTAGAATACAGGGAGGGGTTAACAAATATTTCACTTAATCCAATATTGTTTAACAATGTCTGAATACAGCATAACCATGGAACTTTATTTGGGTACTGTTGGTATTTGATAAAAACAGATTTATACGTTTTGTGACAGTTTTAAGTTTTCCTAAGTTTATTCCTTCAGTTTTACAGTTCACATTAAGTTTATGCCAAAACGACAACACACATTGAAATATTTTTATATAAAATGGAGTTCTACCCAATTCACCATATATCATAAAGTTCGGTGTGGATTTTCGAAGTCCAGTTGCCATTTTAAGAAATTTTAAATGTAGGTTTTCAATTAGGTTTAACTTTTCATATCCCCAATTTCTGAACCATACGTTAAAATTGGGAGTATCATCGTATCAAAGGCTTATAATAGACAGTCTAATGGTAAGCCTATGTTGCGTGATCATTTGGGTAAGCTGTACATAGCCTTTGTCGCGGTTTCAACAATGGATTTAATGGATGTAACCATCCTCTTATTTCGGTGGAGTTTAATGCCAAGATATATGTATGCATCAACTATTTCAATACTAGTTTCTCCATAGTTAAAAGACAATTTAGTTTTCTTTGCCGGCCCCCCACCGAATATTAAGATTTTAGTCTTTGTGATATTTACTTGTAATTTCCAAAGTTTACAATAATTTTCGTCGAGTGATTTCTGTAGATAATGTGGGGTCTCGGCAAATAAAACTGTATCGTCAGCATACAGTAATATAAGTTACTTAATCCATATCTACGCTTCCTGATCATGTGATGGGTCAACACTGACACCATTACATCCACTTTCTGAAAGGTAATTTTCTAGGTCATTCAAATAAGGGGTGACAAGTTTTCCCCTTGACGAACACCTGTGTTGCAAGCGAAGTAATCTGATTTTATATTGTTAATTTCTATAACTGATTTTATATTGCTGTACATGTTTTTGACATATTTAAAAAATCTGCCATTTATACCAGTTTTCATTAACTTTGTCCACAATCCAGTTCTCCAAACGGTGTCAAAGGCTTTGGTAAAATCTACGAACGCGCAATACAATTTCCTTTTTTAAGGGTCAATATATTAGTTATCATCTGAAGGACAAAGATATTATCTGAAGTTGTAAATTGTTTTCTGAAACCAAAGACTCTTATCTGCTCATCACTCTGCTGTATAAACATTTCGGTTTCAGTACATATCCACTCATTGTATATTCTCTGTCATCCCATTTACTCTAATTACTTCTGTATCTACTTTCATGCTTGTACACATTTAGTTGCTTCTCTGGCTTCCTGTTCATCCACTTATATATAATGTACCAACCACTATGTTGAGTATCCACCTGAAGAAGGGGCAAGAAGTAGCCCAGAAACGTCCTGCGAAACAAATAAAGAAGTTGTTATCCATAACATTTGTCTCTCAATACCTTAGTATGAAAATGATAACCGTTTTGTCTTAATCGTGAGTAATAGAATGTAGAGGTTCATTAATATGTGTTTTTTTCCATTTTCAGATGGTTATTTTCTTTGGAGGAATTTAAAAAAAAACTACTATAGATAGAGACATGTTTGATAGCTTCTTTTTAAAGCAGAGAAACGGATGAAATAACCGCGAGTCCAAAATGAAGGTAGGGGTCAAGCTGAGGTCTTAAAGACCTAAGTATTGACGCGTCAATCCTAGTTATGTATATAAAATATGTTATTGCCGATGTAAGTGCCACATAACTAACAGGTAGAAACGTTACCTCAGGTGCTCATATATGTTGTTTGTCTTTTTGTTACTTCATGACTAACAGTGGAAGTTGTATTGTAAATTCTCTTATATTTTGAAATCATACAAATACATCTTTCATATACACTGATCTTACATGAAAACCCAACCTATAGATTGTGTAATTATATCAGCAATCAGTTTTAGTCGTTGAAGTGCAAAAATACTGAGAAGTCAACTTACATTGAGTTTAAGTCCTGTTGTTAGAACTGTAGTGTAGACACATTGTTATACTGGATCACAACCTGCTTGATAACTAACTGTTAATCCCTACCGTGCCATGTGTACTTTTGCTGAACAAAGGATTGTATTTTATATCAAATCTTATTAATGTATATACACATAAATAGAAAATTTTCATTCTGTAATTCCCTCAGGCTTTATGTCCAACTAGTTAAATTATTAAAGTGTTTAAAGTAATTAGTTCATGGATTGTTTCCTTCAGATAGTGTTATGTTAATCTACAAACTTTCATGAAACTCTTTTCCTCTTACTCTACATTGAATAAATATAAACAGTATCCCCAAAACAATATATTTTTTCATTTGGATATATTTGAACTTACATCCATAGAATTGTAAAACTCTATTGTTGTAAGATTAATTACCCAACCTTACCTCACAAGTTCAGAGCAGGATGAGTTACAAAATCAATACGTCGTTCTGACGTCCCTTATTTATTAAACTAGCTTCTTCATAAATAACGGATCTGTCCATGCATTCTAATTGAAATTGTATCTACGATATATGCATAGGCTACTTTCAAAATAATCTTTTTACATAGTTAGGTTTATTGATCATAGAAACGCATGACAGCATCCACGGGCGGTAAGTACACTAAATTATTCTGAACCTCTCCCCTCCATCTAGTGTACAACTAGCCTTGTGTTAAACCATTGTTCGATAGTCCACCAGCACATGCATGTTGGGTTTCTGTATATTTATTGTACATAGCGAATCATTTGCACATTGACCGTGTATCATACCTAGTGACGTCATTGCTACTGCTGAGATGTGATATACATGCAAATACACACCCTTCGAATATTATTCCATATTATCTCAATGCACTTATTCAATCACAACTTCGGCACATGTAACATGAAATAGAAAATGAGACGCAACGAACACAATTCATCGCTTTAAACTAATGTATAAAGACAATGATATCACCGCCTCATCCACGATACGAGGTTAGCATGCCAAATGTCCAACAAGGTTCGTTCAAGGTCAATCGGATAATGTTCTAGAAACACAGTGGGCCATTGGAGAGTTCTAATGTTCTGCTGCAATGCAATATGGTCGTTTGCAAATCTTGCCATGAACGGCATTGCATTGTATTGTTGGTATTGCATGTGAATCCAATGTCTCTTAAAGAAAGGGTCACGCGTGAAACAGCAAAACTCCACCTCTATATCAGATGCCATTACCATTAAAGGTGCATCCATTGTGTTTCATAAATTTTATTTGGCTTTAATACCTTCCAACACACCATATGTGCTCTTTACAGTACACATAAATTCACTCAGCTTCCATATTCATCCCCTATAGCCAAATATATCATTATTAATAGTTTCCAATTAATTTCGAGTAACATAATTATGCATGTATAGAAACCGAAACTGCACATTCCATTTACATGCACAGTAGTTATATGACCTATTAAACATTATCAACACAAATTTGTTATTTTGTCTGTTATAAATAAGATTCCAAAATTACGTTTGACGTTTTCGATCAGAAATCATTACTTTTACCTTCATATCGTCAATATACTGAGTCGACTATCATCAAAATGGCAGTTTTCGGTAACAGTCGGTACTTCTCTATAAAGTAACACCATTTATAACGTTTGGAATATTTGATCTCCAACAACACAATGGATATACCTTTAACAAGCATATCTGTCGTGTGATGAGCGGAGATGCCTCACAAAAAGATGAGGATTCCAGTACATGAATGCTAACATTTTTTTAATAAACTTCATTTGGATACGGTCAAGATACAGGTCCATTCACTGGAGGACTAGACAAATGGTATTCTTTTTAAAACAGCAACATTGAACTGGGAATACTAGAACAATAACGTCCATGTTGACCCATAACTGTTATGACATTCAATTTTCTATTTAAATAATCCATTTTGATATTTTTTCCACTGATGTATTTTTCAATTTTACATAAATCTTTTAATACTGATTTAAAATTAGTAAGACTTACATTTGATGGATATGCCAAACATGGCATTCTGCCTTTGATTTGGTGTGTTTTTGTAATGGAAAGGCTCTCAAGACAGCCATCCATGCTTTTTGCCCAAATTTGTTGTGGTTCCACTCTTCGATTCTCCATGGCTTTTTAAACAGATTTGTCATCGTCATTATTATTTCAATTAATAATGTGACGAATAATGGCACTATGTCGATTGGCAGAGGATAGTTAGGATATAATTAGTAATTAAATATGTGATTATTTTATGAAAATATAATCCATATTTGCAAATAAGCAAATACCCCTTTGTAACGTGATTACTTCCCTTGCTTTCAAAGTCTAATGGTGAACGACAATGTTGTGCTTTTTCAGTCAATGACTGTTGACCGTTTGTTGTGTTAATATCATATTCAACATTCCATAACATTCTGAACTTTTGTTTTTGTTGATAGATTGCATATTAGTTCTTTTACTAATAAAAACACTTGGTGAGGCGAGAGATATGTGCTGCAAAAATATGCCCCAAAAAGCCGTTTGCAAGATCGTTTCTGGTCCTGAGGACTCCAAACTACTAAACTGCAAGAGGACGGGGACCAAATTCGTCATCAATGTCAACCATTCGCATTGACTACTGTATTGATGTTTGAGCAATTAGACCGTGAGGAACAGCCTCAAAGCAACATGATTGAGGGTCATACG
Organism: Gibbula magus; assembly: GCA_936450465.1. NCBI lineage: Eukaryota > Metazoa > Mollusca > Gastropoda > Trochida > Trochidae > Gibbula > Gibbula magus. The sequence goes on along the minus strand of OW388296.1, from coordinate 72,954,973 downwards.
TCCATACCTCACATATCAACACAGACTGTATATTAGGATACAAATGTGATCGTAGAAAGGGGTGTTGTGGTAAACTGCTGTGGAACCTGGGCTTATGAAGACGAATCCACTAGTCAGATTAGGTTTGAGAACTATAGGGTGGAGAATCTCATATGATGTGAGGATGCTGACTGCAAGTTGAATTTGTTAGATTACAATGCACACTTACAGGCACTCGCTACGTTGATTGAGTCTTGGATCATTTGTTATCGATCAGATTTGCAACTTGCCTCATGTTCATGTCCTCACCGTTCCCAAACAGTGACCCAACACCTGGATAACAATGGGATTACTCGAATACCATGGCAAACTACGTCTCTGAATGTATGTGGTGACATGTTATAGACAATGAATAGTTTCTCAGACCCTGACAAGTTAATCAATACGATCCTTCACATTTATAGTGACCATACTTAAATTGATGGTTTGGACCAGAATCCACTTGAAATCAATGGATATTAACATATTTCATGCAACAAATAAACGCTGGAATGCTTATTTCATTTACTGTGTATATAACATGTTCTATGAACTGTCATTTCGCAGTGAGAAACAAATATATATAATGTTAATTTACCAGCCAGTTTTAAACACAATATGGACTAAACACATCACCTTTGTTGATTATGTACCAGAAAATACCACACAGCTGAGTTCTGTTCCCATAACTTGTATGCAACCCATAAACGAATAACTTCAAATCAAGGGAATTCTTAATTGTTTAACTGTGTATATAAAACAATCTATGCACTACATGACTGTCGTTTCTCAGTTAGAAACAAATATATCTAATGTTAATTACTCAGGCAGATAAACACATTATGCACTGAACTCATCATTTCAGTTGTTTCTGTACCAGAAAATACCACACAGCTGTGTTCTGTTTCCAGCAACTGTACTCAATCTTCAGCAGGTGCTCGGAGATGAGTTTGTCATACTGCATCATCACCTCTTTCCCGGGCACCTGACCTTTACCCACCGAGAGCACGCCGTTCTCCCAGCTGATCCAGAAGGGGCGGAACTCTGCGCATGACAGGACGTTTCTCTCCTTGTTCACAGCATATTGGATATATGAATTTAGTCTTATGGAGGACATTGTGTTCTCAAAGCCGCCGATGACAACGTCAATATAACTATTATCCTCCATATCGAAGAAAAAACGGAGGTTAGAGTCATGACATGTCTTTACGAAAAATATCATTTTGGAATGGTTGCAGACTATTTCTTCTATTGTTTGCTTATCAAGCAGTCCAAATAATTCAACCGTTGAGGATGTCAATTGTTTTCGGATATACGGACCTAAAATGATAATAATCATGATTATAATTCTAGAAAAATATGGAACTGAGAACGTCAGCAAAATTTCTCTTATACGTCTACGTGAGTACAGACCAGAGAGTTACCGATCACGGCTCACTCATATAACCCCTATTTAGCCTAGTTTGTATGGACTACTACTATGAACTACTACAATGAACTATTACTGTAAACTACTACTATTAACTGCTACTATGAACTACTACTTTGAACTACTACTATGAACTGCTACTATGAGCTACTACTATGAACTACTACAAAGAACTGCTACTATGAACTACTACTATGAACTACTACTATGAACTATTACTATGAACTACTACTATGAACTACTACTATGAACTACTACTATGAACTTTTACTATGAACTACTACTATGAACTGTTACTATGAATTACTATGAACTATTACTATGAACTACTATGAACTACTACTATGAACTGCTACTATGAACTACTACTATGAACTATTACTGTGAACTACTACTATGAACTATTACTATGAACTAGTCCTGAGTGTGATGTATCAGGGATACACTTCCGTAAACAAAAAATGACAATTTAATATTTCTAAAGGCATAATATGATAATAAAAAAATCCAGAAAAACATAATTATTACAGCATTACAGGAAAACGAAATCGAAATACTGAGAAAATGTGCATAAATTATGCAAATCAGGCTTTTCGTATAAGAGAATCAACATACACATTCACAATTAATAGTGATTATCAAGTTTGGTAGCAATTGAACAATAAGTTTGATAACTCAGTGTAAACGTCCTGTTTCAATGAAAACCTCCATAAATAAATTCATATGAAAATATAACCAATAAAAGGCACATCTTGGTTTCATGATTGACCTGTGTTTAAAGTTTGGATAATCTTATAGATCCTCATAGAGTCACTAGTAAGACTTCATGAGTGCTCTTGTTTTACAAGAAAATGATGTCGCAAAACAGAAAATTGCATGAATTATGCAAAGGTATGACGTTATGAAAGGGCACATGTAGGCCTATATATCATAGTGATAATGTTCATCAAATTTCCTAACATTTGAACAATTAGTATCAGCATTTTGAGCGGAAGAAAAAACGTCCGAAGCTGCTCGTTTTATATCCAGACTACTTCGTAGTGGGTATATGATAATTTAACTTATTTTTTACAGTCATCCCTAATATGCAAATATATAATAACAACAGTTTCCAATGAAAATCAAGCAACATGTGCTTAAACCAAAACTTCATTTTTCATTTACATAAACAGTAGTATTGACCTATTAAAAATTAAAAATAAAATTTGACCTTTTGTCTGTTGCAGATATGTTTCCAAAATATCATTTGACAAATTGACGCGCAAGCTACGGTAAATTGTCTGGTTGGTGTTCAGAAACATACTTTCATAAATATTGAACTGAGATCGAATCATTTTTATAACCCAATGGGTTATTGTTCACAATAAAATGGCCGCCATGCAATTTTTGCTTTATACGCAACACCGTTATTACAACTATGGCTAAATGGTTTGTGTAATAAGATGTTTTAAATGACATAAACTATCATTATAAATGGGAAATTACAAAAAATTAAATTGCGAAAACGTGCTACTGCCCCTTTAAGATCACATTGACGACTTCACAAAGAGCGCCAGTGAGCTGTAGGGTCGCTGTTGTCCGAACACTGTACAAATGTATTGTCCAACAATTAAAGTTTTCTCACCTGTACAGGTAAGATTGGCGGGAGACCAGGTGAGTCCAGGTAGACACGTGGTTTCAGCTGAGGTGAGTAAAGTTTTCATGTCCCGGTAACCGTCCAGACAGGTGTACCTACGTGAGCTTCCGGTCACGTGACCCCCACTGCTGACATTTCCATTGGTCAGTTCAGGAGGATTTGGGCAGAGGCCATCTTGTTGTAGGTTATTTGTGAACATGAAACAAGGATGATTGTGAGAAAGTAAACGTAGATGATTCAGCAGCAGCAATTACATTCTATCTTGTATATTTCTAGTCTTTAGACAGGTAATTAAATGTGATTTTGATGAAGATGGCATAATTGGGTTAACTGAGAAACACAGTTATTCTATGTGGAATTTCATAATTGATTCATTCAATCTAGGATGCTTTTCCTGTGACAAAATCGTATGTAATTTTGGAAATGTGTGCGATTTTTAGATTGTGTTTTTGACTATATTGTAGGTTCGTTTGACAGTTTTATTGACATTGGAATAGAATTCCGCTCTGAGACTTCAAACCTACCAGTTATGTTGAAGTTACATTGCTTCCTATACACCTGTTTACATTTGGGTAAATGAGATAAGAGTCCTAACACTTTTAAGAGTAGTTGTGACAACAACAAATAAGAAACATTAGGGGATTGATATTTTACACTTCTATCCTAAAATTACTGGACAAATCTGTATTCAGCAATGTATAATAATAATATTAGGGTTAAATATCTAGTAGTCGCACTATGCTTTGCTGCCTCAAGCATACAAAAACAAGTAATTGTCACAAACGTGACCATATCCCACACCGCAATTAAGGAATAAGGAATAAGCTAAACGGATGGACACACAGCTTGTACAGAGTAGTGACCATTACGGGTTTGATTCAATTATTGTTATATCGGGCTAACAACATTTAAAAAAATGGTCAATGTCTCGTAGTGACCTTGAACATGAGGTCTAGGTCACCCAAATCGATAGGTGTCTGCGTACTCCCCTTATGAAGCCTGTTACCAAATTTTAAGACTGTAAGTGCAGCAGTTCCTGATATATCGCGCTAACAATAAACGGGACGGACGTACGGAGCTGAATAATATATCCTCCGCTCCGCGCTTTGCAGCAGTTGATCCCTCAATCATTTCAGAAAAAAACAAAACCATGCAAAATCTTCGTAAGTATCATCAGGCTAGGAACAAGTATAGTACAGCTTGTAAGCGTAAGCAACATGAGCATCTAAATCTAAAGGTAGACAAGAACGATTAGAGAAATTCTAAACAATTTTTGTCTGAACTAAACAAGCTAAAGCATAAAACATAATACAAATGATATTGACATTTGAGATTGGCGTGATTATTTTGAAGATTTATTTTCGTTTCGTGAGACAGAGAAGACATTGTTGAAAGCATCGACCATTTGATTATGACATGATTTAAGAAAAAACTATCACCACTTCATTCAAAATGTTTTAAAAATATACATCACTTTAACTGCCCACAAAGGTTTCAATTAGCCAATCACGCCTTGCCAAGCTTTGGACACTTAGGCAACCCATGCGAGCATCTCCATAATGTTATTGTTTACATTGTTGAATCGAATGGGTCACGTATTTTCACTTGTATGTCACAACAATTACAACTTATGAAATTAGTTAAAGAGAGTCGAGGGGTATAACTTTATGAAGCTTATTAGCTTTTCTTGTCATTGATATGTGTGTGTTTGTAGGCTAATCAAAGATAATGCCGAAGAAATGATTAGATTTTCACGAGCTAGATTTGCGACATCTGACAAATACTACGGATAGGCTTCATTTGTCTACACTGCATCTGTGAGCACTGTAATAAACGAACAAAACACATTGACATTAAGAAAAATGTTACACCTTATCATGTGTTTTTGTTTCAAGGTTAATACTGGTAACATAATTTCGTATCGTTTCCAACCCGATATGTTACACAGCTATATGTCATGTTATAGCTTTTATGATTACCCAAAATTGAAATCGAATGGAGCATATTCTATTCTATATGCTGGTAACATGGTAAAAGCAAATGGCATATACGATTTATTTTCCCATTTACTTATTATTATTGAACTACAAACTGATTTAAACAAATATCAATTTAATAAACACATATAATTTATGAAATACTAAATCAAAGCAAAAACTTCATATTATATGGTAATGTAATGCACCCGATCCGATCGTAAGATCCACATGTCATATCCGCAGTTGGAATGATGCATATATTATGATACCTTTTTAGAATTTTAGAAAACAGCATAGTTAAGCAAAACACATACCGTTCTGATGAATCTGTCGATGTAAATTACTATAGAATTTTGATGTTCAAATAATATATGTCGTATATTTGAATGTATATGCATATAAATACTTTTTATTGTAAGTGATTTTCTTAAATATCTCCTATTTCCTCGATCCGATCCGATACCAATCTCATGTTTAACCAGTAACAACGGAGCTCGTGAAACGAATAAATATATAAGTCAGATGTGAAAAACAATCTTTTTAAATGACATTATGCTACTAGACAGTTAATATGAAAAGCTCTGGATGTCTATTGTAGAAAGTATGTTGCTGTTGTTGAAAACATCAAGCACCACGAAATCGGATTGTAACTGTCTTAATTCGGGGTTTTACAAATAATTTTTTCAAGACTTCTCTCCTGTGAGGGAAAATACAGGTTATCATGAGACTGTGATGAGATTGTAAATATCCTGCAATAGAAATAAACATTGTTATTTTGCTAGCCTTGGTCGAGCCGAGGCGTCCCAAAACACACGGGCATTACTACTTTCTCATCCAATGTCATTCTTAATTTATTTTACATGAAATAGCTTGACAGCATTAATTTCAAAGTTGAAATTTTCTACGAGTATTGACTCATGCAAATGAATAGTGTGCTATTGTCATGGTAAAATGACACAAAATAACGCCTCCTAAAATATGCTTTCAGTTAAAATAATTGCTATTTTGGCATGATATTAATTTTCAATATTTTTGTTTCAAAATACGTTGTTCAAATGAAAAAAATCATTTCGCTCCAAACCCTTTTCAAAATATTTTATGTTAAAATGAGGTAATTACTTATGAACTATTTTGAAAGGTTTCATGACTATTGATGCCAATTCCAAGCATCGAAGAACTGTCACTGACAAATGAAAAGTTATGGCCATCATTAAAGTTTCTTTAAAGTCTCCCTGTGTCAAGGTCAAAGTCACGAGATGAAAATTCATGACCTAATCTAAAAGACCCAATCACAACGGATAGAAATGTTAAGAATCAAAGGCCTATCACTGAGCAATCAAATATATTGTTATGGTTGAGGTTTTAGAAAAAAAAGCTTCAATCGCAAACGTCAAGGTCACGATCGAGATCAGAATCTATGACTTCATCTGAAAAGTCTCATCACAATTGATACACATGTGAAGTGTCAGAGGTCTATCACAGACCAATTAAAAATAAATACATGGTTAAGGAAAAACGGACATAAAGTCTCCCTGTGCCAAGGTCATGGTCACGAGGTCAAAACTTATAACCTTATCTAAAAGGTCTCATCACAAGGGTTGTACCTCTGAAGTATCAAAAGCCTATCACTGATCGATCAAAATATATGGCCATGGTTAATGTTTTCGGACACGTGGACAGACAGACAGACAGTCGGATAGGTGAAAAACAATATAATCCCGGAATCTACAACTAGGGGAGCATTAAAACTTAAGTTAGGTCATTGGCTCATTGACTATTTTACATTCCCAGATACACTGATGCACAGTTTACATTCAAACAATGTCATTTAGTTGCGACAAGTCATTACTTGGTTACCGAAGGAAAATTCACAACGCACTGATATTACTGCATTAATGAGTGGTGTTTTGTCACTCACTGTCTTATGATGTTACTGCATTAACGAGTAGTGTTTTGTCACTCACTGTCTTATGATATTACTGCATTAACGAGTAGTGTTTTGTCACTCACTGATTTATGATATTACAGCATTAACGAGTAGTCTTTTTTCACTCACTGTCTTATGATATTACTGCATTAATGAGTAGTCTTTTTGTCACTCACTGTCTCATGATATTACTGCATTAACGAGTAGTCTTTTGTCACTCACTGACTTATGATATTACTGCATTAACGAGTGGTGTTTTGTCACTCACTGACTTATGATATTACTGCATTAACTAGGAGTCTTTTGTCACTCACTGTCTCATGATATTACTGCATTAACAAGTAGTGTTTTGTCACTCACTGTGTTATGATGATTGATAAGTCTGTGTTTTACGATGACCGAGAGGGATCAAATGTTTTTATTTATACAATCTACTATTCGTGGTGAATCGAGATAATTCAAGGCAAAGTGAAATAAGGGCATAAATGACATTTCAATTTATGTCTCTTAAAAGGTAACTTTCACATTTGCATAATGAAGAAAATTGATATCGAAAGAGCATCTGCAATGAATCATTAATTTTTATTTGATCATGACTAATAGAGACGTCTGGTTTAGTAACATATTGATGAAAAGAGCGATTGATTTGGTGTCTAAAGAGTGTAAGCGAGTTAGTTACTGATACAATTTACGAGTTAAATGAATATGTTATTAAACGGAACGACTAAAGTTATTTTTATATTATTTCTCGCTGATATGAATCAAACTTAAATTAGATTTGTTTAAATTAAAAAAAACCCACCTTTATCGCCTGAATAAGATGCCCAGGAATCCAACAGTTTAAATTAATCAATTAATCAAAGAAAATGTGTTATGTACACAGCGTAAACTGTATCATGTGATAGAAGTGAAATACATTATTGGAACATGCTTGATGATATTTGTAAAGGATTGTAATAGCTGCAGCAAAGATGTTTGAAAATGAGTGAAATCACAATGGTTTATTTTCTCGGTTAGAAGGACATCAAGAAAGTTCATTTGTATATAAATATGAACTTATAAATCAGCTGAATACAATTTTCGGGGGTTTCTACTCACACACAAAAAAAAACCAGAATAACGTGAATAATCAGATTTACCTAAAAAATGTCTTGACAGAAAACCCAATTAAAACCTAAAGAAATTATTGTCTTATCTACGTTATTTTAGAAGAAACTTCCATATTTTTTCAGAAATGTAAAAGAGATATCATCATTTGAGTTTCGGCTGGAGAATATAAAAAAAGAGTCAAGTGTATTGAATGATCCGAAAATCGGATAAACAGATTCTAAGAGAGTGATACAAAACATTTGCAAGAATGACTTTACAAGTTAATATTACAGAGAGTGTCAACGATAATCCAACTATTCTATATTCCGACCTGTTAGACAGACGGGTAGTTTCGTTATTCTGTGAACTTCACACGTCTGTCCTGCTGGACACTGGTCAAGCAAACACGCTCCAGAGAGAACCTGCAAGATACATGCACGGAATTAGATATGTGTGCTGCATTACTGAAACCAGTTTCATAGTCGTTGCATAATCACGTAGCTATAAAACACACTCTTCAAACAAAGATACGCAACAAACAATTCTGAGCTGTTATTGTTAACTTCGTGTATTATTTTATTGTAACGAAACATGTTTTAATGATGTGAAATATGCCATGACAAATGAACGTGTTGACCAAATACACCAGAACAAATGTGATATAAAGTTAAACTAATATTTTGAGCAATCAGCATCAAATGATTTAAAAATCACATTTGTATTGCAAATAAAATATCACAGGGAATTATTTCAAATGGTTAAATACTCATATAACACATAAACATTATATCATTATCAATTTAATACTAATTCATTCAATTAAATTTATATGTAACCAAGCACAAATGTGATATAAAGTTAAAATACTATTTTGAACAATCAGCATCAAATGATTTAAATATCACATTTGTATTGCAAATAAAATATCACAGGGAATTATTTCAAATGGTTAAATACTCATATAACACTTAACACTTAAATACTCAGATATCATTATCAATTTAATACTAATTCATTCAATTAAATTTATATGTAACCAATTAAATATGACTTTATAGATATTATATTTAAAGACATTATGCACCTTATTAAATAAATTTATCTAATAATGATGCAGATTGAAAATGATTAGGAAATGGTCATACCTGTAAAAGGGAAATGATGTTTCCTCCTCAGAGACAGAGGAAGTGAGGACAGAGGACACAATAGTCAATTAGGAGACAGGTAACACATCAAAGGGGTCATTTGATGTGACTCTAAATAGATTAGGGGAAGCCCACAAGTTGGGGAAGACAGTTAAAAATAGAACGGAAGTGAAGGGAAATCCTTGTTCACAAGGTTACAGAAACAGAAGAGAAGAGAAAAGACGGAAATGTTAAGAGGCGGCGTTCAACGGCAAAGACAGACATAAGGGACAAATAAAAATTGAACATAAAATGAATTTGATGAAATGATTAACGATGGATAATGAAGAATATCTAAGATGGGGTTATACTCCATTAACCGCTGCTACATTAAATAATAATAATGTTATTATAACGAAACGTGTTTTAATGATGTGAAATATGCCATGACAAATTAACGTGTTAACCAAACACACCAGCATTTCGGAAAGAGTCGATCGTCGTCAGTGAGAAAAGTCCCCAAAAGTTTACTAAATCTACATGAATGTAGCCCATATTGCATGAATCTTATGACGAATATGCTAATTTAGGACTTGCATCAGAGTTATTGCATTAACAGCGGATCAACTTGCGATATTGACAATCTTAACGTTGTACACATTGATAGTAATTCCTCTCGTTCACAAACACTCTGTCCATGCCGTTGAACACGAGCTGAACGGGTAGTCGGTCTGATAGTTGTTAGCATATAACAGAAAAACGTCATGTAGAACTAAAAATGATAGTCGTCTGTTATGTTATTACATGTATTTCCCCTAATGGAGGAGACCTTATGTAGGAAGGTATGACTTGAGTAACGTTTTGTGCAACGAGAAATGTCACTTAAACTGACTCATAATTATTATCTCAAGTGAGTGTCACTTCTAACACAAATTACTAAGCTTGACCCATCTTTCGGGAACTGCTATAACTGTCACTGATTGTTTATCTCAGGAAATGTATACTTTTATATCTTGCACGCGAAAGTTGGGTTGTTTCAAGTTGTGAAACCTTAAACTGAAACTCTAAACCAACTAAAGTGAGAACAAGAATAAATACCAGGAAAAGGATTTTTATAATAAATACCACGAATCATTAAATGTTTACACTTATAAATGAAGAACACGGATATAGCGAACCAACGGATATAGCAACAAATTTATACGTCCCATTAAAAGCCCGTTATGTAATATGCTAACGTGAATAGCGAACAACGGATATAGCGAACTTAATTCTTTGGTCTCTTGGATTTAGTTATATCCATGTTCAACTGTATTCACGTGGTTGAAAACGTTTGGATAATATGTGAATAACGGATGTAACATTTGGAAGTACTCGTTGTCCAGTTAGTTTATTCAAGACAGATAGGGTTACTTTAAAGCGGCAGTAGCACGTTTTTTCGGTGAAATAAGTCGATGAGATGTATTTGAAAAACAATGTCACCAATAGTAAAACATCCTTCCCTCTTCGGAAAATCAATTGAAAAAATGAGTGTACATAATTCCGTAAAGTCATGGGAATCGTTTTTGTCATTCGAAATAATAAAATATGTTCACAATAAAATGTCCGCCATGCAATTTTTGCTTTAAACGCAACATCGTTTTAACCACGGCGGAAAATTGGTTTGTGTAAAAAGATGGTTTACCCTCTAAAGTAAATATAAATGACATAAAAATCTTCTTTTTATTACAATGTTATTCCGGTTTTACAACATATTATATGAAGTCATGTATATTCTATTTATTATGGTGAATAGATGAGATGAAGTTTTACATCAAGTGTGAGGGGGCGGGATAGCGCAGTGGAAAGCGCATTCGGCTTCGGATCAAGAGGACCGGGGTTTGAATCCCGCCAGGGGCACGCAACTTTGTCTGCAGTAGAGAACTGCTCTACACGCCGAATTTCAGCGTAGAACCACCCATGGTTTGCTAGTCCCAGCCGATGCTAGCAGGTTTCACCGCAATGCATAGCCACATGGCGTTGTGGGCTTTCTCCCTGCCATAATACTAGCAGCCGCGAAGTGAAATAATCTTGAAAGCGGCGTTAAACCCCAACTCACCTCACGTCACCTCACACTAAGTGTGTACAACAGAATTAAATCAAAACAAGAAGTATGTTCAGCAGCGGTTTAGTTTTCCAGATCTAGATCTTGGTGCTCATGGTATTCACCTTAAAGTTACATGATTATTTTTGCATTCCTTTTAAATTACAATTTCTAATGTATATATCTAATCGTTATCTTTCGGTAGGAACATCATTCAACAAAATTATGACATCAAACTTGAAAATTTTAAATCAACAATAACTGCATATGTTCACGTTCGAAGCATAGTACCCCAATAAACTGACCACAGCCTTTTGATGATCCCCACAATCCGTGACATCACATTATATATGTAGGATTTCGCCACGTGTTGCTTGTGACCAAATAAAATGGGCGACCGACTGGTTTCATTTTCAAACCATTTAAGGAAATTATTGATAAAGGGGGAAATTTTGGTTAAGATTCCTGTGGATGATGTTTGAGAAACTTATTAAAAACGAAAATAAATAACGAGGAGTGGAAACTACATTAAATTTTGAAGCACTGTTACCTATAAACGTAGATGGTTTCAATACCGCATTGTCCATAGAACACTCACAACAAACAGAAGTTCTTTTATTTACAAATTACAAACGTCTCAATTATGTACAGTTTGTAAGCGTTCAATTGAAAGTATAAAGCATATTTAATTTGATTGTGCACATGTTAAAAATCTGTGGCATCTCTTATTTGAATGGATCAAATATAAGACTGACATAAATATAGAACCTAACATAACACATATTATTTACTATACTATCGTTGATATTCACTATATGCCCTATTATCCTATATGGCTATCTTCGACAAATTATTACACAGTAAGGGAAGAGTTACTCACCTTCCCTGTCCCTATCTCCCGATAGGTACCCAAAACCCGGGTTATCATTCTGCCTTATGTCGGCAAGCTATTCAGACATGTGATGATAGCTCTCCCGTCTTTGACTTGCTTATTGCTTATTAAACTTAGTATTTGTTTCTTTAATTGAGTGTTTTGCAGTTCTGTGTAAGGTTTATCTTATTTCAGTCTAAGACTACTAAGGGTAATTCACATTTCTGCTTGACTGAGCCGACAGCTAGCTGACTTGGTGACTTGATATCCGCTATACCGCTAATCCCCGCCATAACGCTTGGTACGGGCATACCGCTTGACTGATTGATTTGTGTCTGTAACTCTATGCCGCTGGCTGGCGGGATGCATCCTCGGTTACCCAGGGTTTTATATATGCTCCGTTTCACTCCACTATATCACCCATGGGAAATTTCATCAGAGAAATCTGTACTCAAATTACCCACCCTTGGCCGGCTTGACGAAGTCACTAACCAAAGAAAATACTCAATACGATAAGACGGAAATGGTCAAGGGAGATAACCGGTGACGGATGGCTAACAAAATGACCTCGCGTGCTTTGATTGATTGGCTCACGCCGGCCAAGGGCGGGTAATCCCTCCAGAGCTACCCCCACAGATTGTCCCGGCTTGGGACGGGCCAGTGGGGGGGGACGTCTCTCCCGCTTCGTACCTAACTGGAAGCAGTTGGGGTTGAACAATTATGTTTGCAATGTTATGGAAAGGGGGTTTTGTATTTCTGTGACACACCGCCCCCCGCTAACCTGTTCGCCAGTGTAACATCCGCCAGAGCCAGATCGGCTCGCGTTGACGCTGGAACAGGTGGAGGTTCTCATCTCCAAGGTGGCAGTGGAGGAACTCCCGCTCCACGACCTTGTTCCCGGATTTTAATCCCCAGTCTTCGTCAGACTGAAGCAAGAGTCAAACAAATGGCGGCTGATCCACGATTTGAAGGAATTCCACTCCTTCCTAGATCGGCCGCCATATTTTCTACTCTTGACAGTGCCGTCATTAATGCGATTACTGGAGCCCTCAGACTCGATGATATCCCTAGACCTGCAGGACGCATACCTGCATATTCCCATTTACCATGGGGATTGCATGTACCTCCGATTCGTCCTGGCGGGTCGTCACTTTCAGTGGAACGTGCTTCCGTTCGTGATATCGTCGGCTCCGTGGCTGTTCACACGCGTAACCCAACCCTAATCCAGTACCTGCATCATCAAGGACCACTGCCCCTCAGGAAGTGGCAGAAGCTGTTGGGGTTCCTGACCTCGACACAACATTTCATCCCAAAGAGAAGGTTGCAGCTCAGGCCCCTTCAGATATTTGTCAACACACACGTGAGAGAGATGACGTGCCGCCACTATCGCGTCCCCTCTATGCGATTCGGTTTCTTTCTGACCGAAGGAAGCATGATAATCCGGGTTTTGGCCACCTATCGTGAGATAGGGACAGGGAAGGTGAGTAACTCTTACCTTACTGTGTAATAATTTGTCGAAGATAGCCATATAGGATAGTAGGGCATATAGTGAATATCAACGGTAGGTATAAAATAATGACATTTAACCAAAAACGTACTATTTTGTTGAGATACATGTAAAAGCGAATTGACATTCTAAATTTGATCTTTATTGTAAAAAAACATAACATATATGCATGCAAATGTCAAAATAGAAAGCCGCACATAAGTGGTCTTAAATCAGTCATTCGAGACACTTATGACGTTAGTAAGCAGATGCTTTTTACTGAACAAAATTCATGTCATGTTGCTCTTCATGCCACAGTCCTTTTGCATTATCTCATTTTCTGCTAGGTTGAAATGAAAATGTATACCATGTAAACCCAAAAATGCCGACAGTTCTGTTAGATATTGTGCAATGTTATATATGTTGAAAATGTATGATTATGTATATGTATGGTACCTTCAAAAAGAAATAATGTCAGAAAAAAACGTATTGAACTCACATTTTAAGTCATTATATTTGTTTATTTCACCTCTTTTTGTAAAGATTTAGTAGACTTGTGTTAATCCTTTTTCATGCCATCGAACAAATAGTCTTTGTCTTTTTCGGGAATAAAATTCAATAATGGCATGAAGGAATTCACTGAGATTAGTTATATCATCATTTTGTTAGTCTAGAAAAGCTTGAAATTACATCTGTCCAAAATAAGTTGTTCATGTTTTGGCTGGTTTTAGCAAAAGCTCTTTTTGGAAAGTTAAATACAGGAAAATCGTTTCACGGATAGAAAGACAATTTTGATAGCGTTTGTAAGAGGCCTTTCGCTGATTTATTTGTTGAAATAACGGAAATCAGTCATTTTAAGTTCCCCCCGTTAGGAGCATTTTCTGCTTTATTTTGTCTCATTTACCGACCAGATAAAAGTGTACATCAAAGTATCTAATCTTTTAAAAACACGTCATCGGGGTCTGGAAGGCAGGTGAATAAACGTGTAAAAAGTGGGAGTATTCGCCCAACCCTCTCAAACCCATACATTTATATCCCGATAATGTACTGCTACGAGTCCTCTATCTATTACTTATAATAAAGTAAAGTATCTATGATATCAAAATATGATATGTTATAAATGATATTTATGACCTTCATGCTGTAAGGAAACCTAAGGGCATGATTAAAAAATATATACATGTTCTTTTGAAACTAATTAACAGTGATTTTAATGATAAACAGAATTTGTATTCAAATGTTTATGATTTTCAAATTTCGAAATACTTTTTTTAAATTTACAAATATTGGGATAACGTTTGACATAAACATTTCATGACACATACATGTAGGAGAATCCATAATGACAGAACAATGTACTAGTGCTAGAAATTGAAAATACATTTTGCAAAATTGTAATGAAATTACCTTCCAGTTGCCTATGTCAGCATGCAACCATTGCCTCTTCAGAATCAAATCCTGTGGGACTGTTGAACTGTTCCTTCTGTGCAGGTGACAAGTCTGGTTTTCGGGTTCGAATCCAAATGAAAGACATGCCTGGTTTGACTGACAAGAAGATACACACTCAAAAAGGTTTGGTGCTGCACTTATTCTCAATAAATTGTTCTGAAGATAAACGTCATGCAACAGTGAAGAAGAACTATTGATGCAGTGTTCACTCACATGCTGCAGTACTGCTAGTGCAAATGAAATAGCCATCAAAGAGATAGCTGGACGTAGCAGGTGCGATCAGGTGTACGAATGCTGTCCAGGTGTGATCCAACGAGAGAATTGCCTCTACGTGCGATCAGTTGTCTGTATTGGGCCCGGTGTGATCAGATGTAGCAATAGTCGTACCACCCAGACAAGTGACTAATGTATAACTATTGATCCCCTTTTCTATGGCTATCATTTCATTAGTTCCATTGAAGTATTTTTTGTTATTTAATTACGCTTGAATTATCCTTGCAATGAAAATATTTTCCTAGGTGAAATGCGAAATCTAGGTCTGAATAATATTATAAAATGTTTTAATGAAAGCTTGAAACAGTGTCAGTATAAGAGCGAGCTCTGAAACTTGGCACGAATGATCATTAGGCATGTAGATATACATTTTGCCTAGGATAAAATTTTTGGACCGCGGGAACCTTGTGAAGTGACCTAAAATCCAAATTTTCGAGAAATTCAGTTCTAAGCTAAATAAATAATTATATGCATGAATTTTTTAAATATATTTTAAGTGAATGTCTACAGAATTCATGTACTTCAGCATAAAAAATCCCTTATTTGGTTTATTTTATTGCATATTTTGTAGTTAAAAAGTCAAAATTTAAGTTTTTATAGATTTTCGTCTGTACATGTAGCTCTTCAATTGTTCTTTACTTTGTCTGAACTATCAACATTCTTGCACGTTAGACTGTTAGATGCTGATACACAATATGGGACATTTGAAGTTTATACGATATCTGATATATATTTATTTAATATGTACACTTAATTTATGAAGTTTATGTTTGAAAGTCAACACCTTAATATTGTTTCTAAAGCAACTTGTATGATCACTGACATCGGTATATTTTTATGGTTATATCTTTTTCAAACATATTCAATGTATTATATATATATATATGCAGGAACATGTTGAGGAAAATGGTCAGGTCATGGTCAAGGTCAATCTTTCCAATAGTCAACAATAGTCAAGATCAAGTGTAATGTCACCGTGTTGTAAGAAGCAGTGACTGATCGACCAAAACTCATATGTAGCATATTTATAATTTGAATGGCGCACAAGAATTGACTAAATTTTGTCAAGCTAACCTAAACCTTAATGATGTAGTTTCACTTGTATGTGTTGGCACGTGTTGTTGTTACTCTTGATCTGTATACAACTCAGTCGACCACTTTCAAGGAAGTTCAGCAACAATGACACGCTTCATGGCTGGACAATCTGCGAGTCTGATGGGTGAATTCCTGTGCACACTGAGACATAAGTTAAGAAATGGTGTAGCCTTTGGCTGGAGACTTGTGCCAAAATTTCCTCTTTTCACCAGAAGTAGGCCTCTGGATGGTACTAAGAGAAGAATGTTGCGTTGGAGGTGACTATCTATAGCACCATATATGGCAGTTTAGTTAAACCAGTGTAATACTCTGGGTTGCAACATTAGCATTCATAAATGGATGAACATTACCGACGATATTGTTATTTTTAAATCAAAGCAACCAAGTAACCCAAATAAGAGCCAAAAGCGATACATAATTAGCACACCTGGTGCATTGATACAGGCCAATATAATTAACACCACACCCTAAAAACATATTTGTTTACTTGCTTCTTAGATTGTAAAGGTTTTGAATAATTGTTTTTTGTGTAGACACATATTGACCCATGTGGAATATAAATTGTAAATGTATTGACTGTCCAAACAATAATACCTGATGAGCTACACAATGAGACAACTCTCTATTGTTATTTGAGAGCCCTAATGCATTGTTTAGGCAAATCTAATTAGGGTTACCAACTGTAGTATTACAAGATACATTAATGATATACATATTGATGAAGTAATCTAAAGTGATACATTGTTTAAAATGATGTGAAAATTGCATAAATATAAATAGCAAACAAATAAGTTGTATTCTCAACCTACCCAACCCTAGTGGCCCCCTCAGTGACCCTATTTTCCCTATTTATTCCTCCTTACATAGCTATTTTATCAAATGAATATATCATATTCATCAAATGAGTACACCACTGCTACGTCCTTATTTCAACTTATTTTATAACTTCACCAACATAATCATAAAAACAAGACAAATTTCCATGACATTTATTTGACTTCAGGTGATGAATTCACAATTATATTCAATTGTTTAATATAAATTGCTTTCTGTAACAGTATCTTAGACAATTTGAAATAACTCAAAGAATGTTTTGTGTGTTTGAATCCAAAGATTAAATGTTCAAACCGTTTTATTTTAAACATATGTGATTCATCTGTTGCAGAAATAAGCATACACTCTGAAACAACGTGTATATTCACAATAAAGAAAATGTTTCTACAATATTTGTAAGCTTAGCAATTTGAAAGGCACATACTGCATATACATACCGAGAAAATGTTATAAACACCTAAGTTTTTCAATAAATTTAATAATCTGCTCAGACCAAATCGTATTAATGTTACATTATTGTAATCCTTTGTCATTTAAAAGAAAGAGAATTTGCATATATATCCTATTCATACCTAAATACCAAATGTATGACAATTACATGTTTTTAATGAAAATAAAGCACTAACCGTGAACCTCTTCAAAAGATGAAATTACAGGTCCCAATTATTGATAAATAATAAATAAGTATTTATATAGCGCTTTATCCATATGTTTTCTGCTCAGAGCGATGTACAAGGATGAAAAGTAATTGACAATCTTGTTAATGTTTTTGAAGAGATGTGTCTTTAAAAATTGGGCACGTTCTCATGTACAATCGTCATAGCATTCGAGAGCGAAATAACAGAGTAAATGTATACTAGCTACTATTGACCAGTATCAACCGAGGCTTGTCTTTTTACATGCTATAGAAAGTTTTCCAAAATTACGTTTCACTAATTGGTGCGCACCAGCCGACATACAATGTCTGGTTGTCAATCACATTTGTTCACATTTATATTGTCCCTGTACGGAACTGGTTAGCATTAAAATGATTTTCAGTACTTACTTCTTAATACACATATCTAAATGACACTATTGATAACGTTGACTCCAACAATATACTCAATGTTCCTTTAAGCGTTTATGTGTTCATGTGTGCTTGGCCTTAACCTTTACCATGACAGACCCTTACCTTTCTAGGTTTATTTAATTGAACGATTCACAATTCTTATATATGACATCTGACATAATGATGATAACCTTAAAATGAAATATCATGTCGGTGCTCAGTTGTCTTCATACTAAATCACATGTTGCTATGGAAACAATACAAAGGTGTTGACTTCTAAATCTAAGTTTTGGAATTTTAGGCCTACCGTTTCTGCAAATACTAAACGTGTAACATTTCAAAGTTTATATCAACATGGCCCACGTACAATAATTTGCATCAATCCTTCGAAGAAGAACACTAAAATCTCAGCCAAAATTCTAATAATAAAGAAACTAAACATTTAACAAAAATATGCACTATATGCACTTAAATAGTGACAATTGTCACAAACTAGACATTGTAAACACATTATGTTATCTATTTGACATGTACATATTAATTTAATATTGAAAGAGTGTCTAACTAAATGTATTGAATGCTTTATTATGGAATAATATAATAATATTAATTTATATTATTTTAACTAATGGAAATTTGGCGGCCATTTTGGATTTTAGGTGATTGAGGCAAAGCAAATTCAGGTGTTGGCTTTCAAATCTTAACATGGGAAAATAACTGTATATATTAAATAAATACATATTACATATTGTATAAACAAACGTCTTATATCCCACACTGTGTATCAGCATGTTCAACATTCAAGAATGTTCATAGATCAGACAAAGTAACAATAAACAATTAAAAAAAAATTGCCAAAAATAAAAAAAACTTAAATTTTGGCTTTTTAACTACAAAATGTGCCATAAAATAAACCAAATAAGGGATTTTTTATGCTGAAGAACATGTATTCTGTAGACATGCATTTAAAATACATAAAAAATCTGGCTAAATTCATGCATATAATTATTTATTTAGCTAAGAACTGAATTTCACGTAAATTTGGTGGCCATTTTGGATTTTAGGTCACGTTACAAGGTTCCCGCGGTCCAAAAATTTTGATCCCAGGCAAAAAGAATATATACATGCCTAATGATCATTCATGCCAAGTTTCATACTTTAAGCCAATTTTTTTTCAATTTTGACACTAAGGACTCCACTACTATTCCGACAGTCAGACATATATGGAAACAAGGCGGTGCTTCATCGATGCTTTGGCTATCATGGCAATCCAAAGTTATAAACGTCTCCCTCTCACAGTATGTACCAGACGATGTTATTTCGATGACACTGTTAACTGAAACTGTTATTGGTTTGCAGAACTAGCTCAGTATTCTTGTTAGTTAGTTACTCTGAGAAATGGAAACTATTTGTGAATTTAGAATAAAAACTAATATTCATATTCAGGAGGGTAGCCCTGATGCATCAAAGGAGAAATGTTTTTTTTCGAGGAAAATCTGTTACTAATGCTTATGAATGTAAATATCTTGGTATAAGTTTTTCATATGCGATGAATATAAAAACCTGCGCTCATGACCCACATATATTTGCAAAGTAAGCAATGATTTCAATTTTATCTATCTCGAAAGAATGTGGAAGTTCAATTATAATCTTGAATATGTTCGATGCCGAGAAACGTCATCAAACGAAATTTAAACACTACGACTGTTTGGAGAAATTACACTACGACATGCAACAATGTTTGTCGGATCTGCTACTCCAAATTGTATGGTCTATGGTGAATGTAGGAGATACCTTATATATGATAGATACATATAGATGATATGGGTAAAGTGTCCTGGGCATGACATATCCCTTTAGATATTGGTCAGGCTGTTGATTATATACTTATGTTCCGAGATCGAGCCATAAATATGGCATTCCACTTTAGAAAGTAGCTCCCGTTATGATATTTATAACATATTTTTATTTAAGTTTATTTAAGTATAATGGAAAAAAATTGTCAAATATAGAAAGGTCGGCGATACGGTATTATAATTGGCACTGACAGCCGATTTCACATATCGAGAAGTGTCAAGTTAATGTAAAAGCTCAAAAGTGTCCATGAAAATGTTCTTTATTGTGATTATTGATGTTGTTGTTGAAAATAAACATGATTGAAATGTTTTGGGGGGTTTTAATTCCCCTCATAAACGAATAAAATAACCCCGCGAAAAGTAGGACACAGCTCATGAATATTAATGAGTAGTGTTCTCTCATTGGTCAAAGTAAACTGTCACGGCCTAGGTCATGGGTCATCATACCGCGTCCCTCATTTTCCATTGGCTGAAATTACTGGGTCAGGTCAAAGGTACGAAAAATCACCGTAATCTTACATTCAGATGAAAGTTTTTACTACAAGTCTGATCTTCGATGTTTTTTTAATGTTTTCTGCTGTTTTCTTGATCGAAAAGTGTTTATAATGGTGCCAACATGGATGAAATGCGTAAGTGTTGCTACACGAAGCATTGCAGTAGAACTTCATTAACTATTACAGAAGAATTTTGGTTAAAAAGAAGTGCTCCAGTTGGTGAATCAGAGACAAATTTTTGCAAACATTGTTGTTTGCCAAGTTTAACTGCCAAAAATATTGATTATATTCAAAATTTCCAAGAGGATGAAGCTAATTACAGATACTCTCTGACACTGGATTCAGGCCACTTTTTCCAGAACATTCCATCAAGGTGTTGTGCTATTTTAAATACCAAATAAAGAAGAAAAAGTCATTGGATGGGAAAAGATTCAAGAGAAATGTTCTAAATGCTGTGTTTTTCCTAAATGAACTGAATTTGAAGTTTTTTATGCACCAAACGTTTCGTTACCCACCCTGTCAAGGTATAGAAGTCACAGTCAGTTCATTGCTTTCGCAAAAAGTACAATGATTCATGGACAATTTTGAAGATATTGGTTCTTCTTTTTGTGCTTGTGACAATTGAATTATTCTAACCATATTTCTTCGGCATATTCTTAAACAATTGAAGGATGTTTCATCCCACCTTCCTGCCAAAGAAGGGCGGATGGGCGGATTGCCCAGTTGATTTATATGTGGTCCATGAACAGACAAAGGTATGTAACATTTACAGATGATGTGTCGGACCTTGAAATTGCTTACAATCTTGCATCAAACTGGGCCAAGATTTCTGAATTGGATTTTCCAGAATTTGTGTTTAAATTTCAAGATGAAGCAGACGCCATATTTGAAAATGTGTACAATAAGTATCGTTTTGTGATTGTTTCCCAGGGCCATTTCTCATTCCTGATCATTCGCCGCTTTGACGGACTCACCTTCATAGGAAACTTGCATTGGTGGCTTAAATCTATTTTGTCCACAGGCATTACCTCCAAATCATACTCTTGCTGGTTAGCAGTGGAGTGCTTTAAGTATTTCACTGGTTACTCACTCATGTAAACATTATGATATAACATGTTCATGAAATGTTTCCATCAAGAAATCATAGTTGACAATATTATTCATGTGAATTTACCATTACAGAAATGACATTTAACTGAAATGAAAGAAATGAAGAAAGAGAAGATGTTTCCTCTCCTCTCAGTCTCATCAGTAAATACTACGCTGTACCTCATGAGTAATAACCCTTTTCCATCCCTTGAATATGAATTATGTATGTGGCACCTTAATGGAAACAGCTTTATATCATGACCCTTTTCCATCCCTTGACTATGAATTATGTGTAACTTTTGATATTATGAATCTGTTTGTGTCATGTCTTATTGAGATTTGTAAATAATTCCCATTAATATTGGATATTGTTCCTATTCAAAGATCATGTGATAACTGTTGTTATTTATTATGTTGGCTTTCCATCTGTTATTTGCACGGTTACTGTTGCATCTGTTACAGTCATAATATTAAATAAATAATTGAAATGTTCCTTTGCTTTTGTGTTCTACATTTCCTATCTCAGAGATATTGGCTTTATTAAAATGTGTTTTAAATGTGTGCCCACTCAGTAAGACCTATATACATACGAAGACAGGTGGGCCCTCATTTCATAAAATGTACATTTCCAAAGTGAAGTTGTAGGAATATCAACTTTACAAATGTGTGCCCACTCAGCTGCTCAGCAAGACCTATTTCGGCCCCACGTTAAAAACGTGATTGAACACTTAAATCTCTGACCACATGGTACAAAGTGTCAATACTTACAAGACGTGTAATTTCAGCTGTCATATCCAATTAACAGCTGAAATAAATGAAATAACATTACACACGACGCAAGTATCCATGCGCGCGTGAATACGGAACTGAATACCATAGCTTCGCTGAGGGGAACACATTTAGAGTTGCTTCCCTTGAAGAAATCAGTCTTGTTACTGATAATACCGTATCGTATCTTGTTAGACCTCATGGTAAATGGAGGCAGGAAAATTTCTGGTCCTAAATATGACCGATTATGTCCTTTTTTTCAGTAGAAGGCGAAGTCCATTTTACTTTTGACTGTCGGTTGAATGAAAATATACGCTACAAATATATCCCAGAATGTTATTAATCGAAACCATCACTAATAGCATTTACCATGATCTAGCCCTCTATGTTAAACATGCTTTTACTTGTGGTACTTACAATTGCTATTTTTAATGCGCGTAGCACAATAAATCGTATGAAATACAAATTAGTAATAAAAGGGATAAATAACTCGCTTCACTTTCATATCAAGTTTATGTCCCAAAATGTCCAAAATTATTTTTTTCGGGACATAAACTTGATTTGAAAGGGGAAGCTTAGATATCCTTTAAAGATATATTTACTTATTTATAAATTGTCAATTATTGTTTTTGCTTAACTGTTTTATTAGTTCAATATCTCAAATATGTTTCTGTCTTCATAGGAACATATTGTTGTAACTGGTAACTGTTAAACCCGTACTATTAAGAACTGTTTCATTACAGTTTCACATATGACAACACAATTAAGTGAGACAATGAAAAGTTTAGCGCTCAACATCTTTTTGGCGTCAATGCCTTTGAATTTGGTTGTGACTTGGACACTTGGTACATTCTAACGATGCGAACGACAGTTGCTAAGAATTTATGATCGGAAAGCATGCTCTGTATACGTGACACATTACTTCCAGTTCCAGTTCTTAAACTAAGGATATAGTATTGTTCCAGGACTATTCATCACGTGTCTTTGGACATTAAGAATGATTTTGATGAATAGTTTTAAACCATTTACGCAGGCCAAAACATGGTTATGTCCGACGTTAGGACAAAACTATCCGAACCTCGGGCGAATTGATAAACACAACTGAAACATGTTACATATCATTTAATCTAAAGCAATTCTGCATATGCATGTCAAAATCTAGTAAAATACTTTAAATTCAATATTTTGATTTGCTGAAGTTGACAATAAATATTTATTACACAGTCTTTAATAATAATTGAATCGGATCACTGTCACTGTCACTTTGGTCAGTTCCCCCTACATAAAATGCTTACAGAACTGTCGTTTCTCAAAGAGAAACACATATAATCTAATGTTAATTCACCAGGCAGTACAAATCACATCAGTTGATTCTGAACCAGAAAATACCACACAGCTGTGTTCTGTTTCCAGCAACTGTATTCAATCTTCAGCAGGTGCTCGGAGATGAGCTTGTCATAGTGCATCATCACCTGTTTCCCGGGCACCTGACCCTTACCCACAGAGAGCACGCCGTTCTCCCAGCTGATCCAGAAGGGGCGGAACTCTGCGCATGACAGGACGTTTCTCTCCTTGTTCTCAGCATAATTTGTTTTGCCATTTGGGAGTCTTATGGCGGACTTCCTGTTTTTGTAGCCACCGATGACAATAGAATGTTGAGCTTCATAGTGTCGGACCGTTTCGAAGTAAAGATAGAAGTTGGAGTCATGGCATGCCTTTACGAAAAATATTATATTTGAATGGTTGCCAACAATTTCCTTTTGTGTTTCCTTTTGAAACTGAACCTTTATGTTTTCGTTTGATGATGTCAATTGTTTACGGATGTACGGACCTGAAATGATCATAAATGTAGTTTTACAAAAAGCTGAATCTTAGAACGTCATCAGGATTTCTGTTGTACGTCTTGTGTTTAAAGGGACATTCAGTTGATTTTTAAAATAGTACGGTAATTTTTTTTTTTTTGTGCCAAAATGGAATATGTGCCGATTTCGGTTCAAATAATTTCACTCATATTGCATATTCATTCCTAATCGCCATATAATATAATATATAGAGATTATTACCCGAGGATGTGTGTCATATGACTTTTACAACACAAGTGTGAATTTTTGTATTGCCCGAGCGAGAGCGAGGGCTATACAGAAATTTGCATGAGTGTCATAAAAGTCATATGACAGACTTCCGAGTGTGATAATTTCTTTATTACCCGTTCTATTCCTTTTTGATTTCTGAAAAAAATAGTCAGGAAACGGCCCACTTCTCTTGCCACGACAAGCTACAGTGACGTCACGAACAATCGTTTTATGACGTCACAGACGATAAAATACGGTAAGTAGCGGTGAAACAATGGTTGCTTAGCAAGTGTAATATGTGCACATGTATATACTATTAACTCGGTTATTTTAGTGAGCAAGTGAATTATTGCTTAACGCTGCAGTATTGCAGCCATTAGCGGCGAGTCGGTTATTTTAAACCATATGGGTAATAAATATGTTTATCATATACCTATCAATAATATGAGATGAGATTGCATATGTGATAGAGGTAAGGACACGCCATCCATATTGCTGCCCGGTCCGAAAATCCATATCAGCCATATCAGCCCGGTCCGCAAATCCATATCAATATCAGCCCGGGTGACGTTAGGTAAGAGTGATCTCCCTTTGCTCACAGACACGCTAACATTGAGTAACGTCAGAAGCGAAGCATTGACAGAGTTGTTTATATCAGAGTAGTCTCCAAGCATGGATGTTGTTGATGCTTTTAACTTACATTCTTATTAACATAATTAGATATGCTACTAATTGGAAAATTGAAGGCACGGCTAAAATATTTTGAACAATTGTAATTGAGGGTTTGTCTTGTAGGCCCCTCAAAGTAAATTTTCGCACAGAAATATCTTATTTTTAATATTTCTTCAAGCATTCTTTCTTGTTTTAGAAAAATGTATAATAAATGATAAAAAGGTTACAACATGTCATTTTTCATACCATACCCCACATCAGCCCTCGGGCTGATATGGGGGTCTCGGGCTGATATGAGGAATGGTATGAAAAATGACATGTAATAACCTCTAGGTATATTACTTTATATAATAATACTTGCTTCCAATGGAGACAGAGCAACAGCCTATTAAACATTAACAACCAAAGTTTGTCTGCCGCTAATAAGTAATCAAAATTACGTTTGACTAATGAGGATCGCGAGCGCCAGACGCAGTGCAATGTCCGGTTTTACATCATCTTTACATCGTCACTATACCTGATTCGAGCAGCATTTAAACGTTTTTTGTTGGTCATTATTTCTTGATGACATAATTTATAACGTTTGACATACGTTACTACAACAAGATACTTGATGCCCCTAAAAACGTACATCACATCACATGAGGTATGATGATTGTGACACGCCATTTACTAGACGAGCTAGTGCATTATGTAAATATCATTGGAGACAGACCTACTGCAGAATACTAAATAACAAGAAACATCATGGTATCCAACTCAACCGAGCTGTTGCGTACCCCATATGAATGATCAAGTAACACTTACTTTTATCTATAATTAACATCAGTTATATAAACTAAAGGGATATTGACACCACACTTTTGAGGGTAAAGAGAGCGTGAGAGAGTGAGCGATATCTCCTATAATCAAATTGTTTTCACCTGTACAGGTAAGATTGGCGGGAGACCAGGTGTTTCCAGGTAGACACGTGGTTTCAGCTGAGGTGAGTAACGTCTTCATGTCCATGTAACCCTCCAGACAGGTGTACTTACGTGAGCTTCCGGTCACGTGACCCCCACTGTTGATCTTTGCATTGGTCAGTTCAGGAGGATTTGGACAGAGGCCATCTTGTTGTAGGTCATTTGTGAACATGAAACAAGGATGATTTGAATAAGTTGAATGTTGGCTACTTAAACGGTGTACACTGTCGGCCTACTTGATTTTCCTTTAAAAAAAGATGAAATAATTTCTGTAATATAATTAATGGTGGTCTCCACGTTATGTTGAAAACATAATTGATATTAAGGTACATTGAACGACAATGTAAATCACATCATATATTGTAGAATTTAATCTTTAAACCTTTGTATAAATACTGACTTGCGTTAATGGATGGTTCAAGATGGATTGGTTAATACACTAAACGCCAAAAGAAACGTTACCTCATTTCTCTTTTTAATAACTTTTTAAGTATCAAAGATATTTGAGAAATGAATGGTTCAAAAGAAAGCTGAATAACGTAGCTTTATGCCAATAACACGTTTAAAAATCCTGATGGATTCATATTGTGGCAAAATGCAGCTTCTTTAAAAGTTTTAAATTGTCCGGTTTTCGACCAGGCTGGTAGTAACCAATAAATGTGATTTAGATGTCCAGAAGAAGTTGAAAGTAAACTTTTACGTTTGTGACTAGACAAAAAGTGTGTATGTGTACATCATAACCCCTAAACGATGAAAATACTGTTATTGAGTAAGATTAAGTGTGAAAATTAATAAATATATTTTTCTAGTCATTTAAGATCTTTTCTCGTAATTTACCTTAGAGAAACGAGTTTACTGTGTTGTCAAATGACTTAATAGTATTTAGGAACACAGACGATTATTTATGTGAACATTTTCGCTTGAAAATGAAATTTTTATTTAATTTTTTTGTCTATCACCCAAACGCATTATCACTCAAATGTAGCAAAATTCAAGCAGCATTTGCATGAACTGAATGCTTCTACAGGGTATAAAAGGTGCCTACTTTGCAGTATATGGCACACATGTACGAACTCATGCCGCGATTGACCAGTGGAGAAAGAGAAAAAGCACTGGGGATGTTGCAGCTTGGGTCGACCAACAACTATGTTGCCAATGCCTTTGGATCTCACCGTATGACCACCATTAGGCCTTTCATGCCTATCAGGCCTATCAGTGGTGACTCCGGAGTCGTATAATGGTCATACAGTGACATCAAAAGACATTGGCAACATCATTGTTAGTCGACCTAAGCTGCAACATCACCAGAGCTCTTTCTCTTTCTCCACAGGTCAATCGCGTCATTATTTCGTACATGTGTACCATATCATGCAAAGAAGGCACCTTTTATACCCTGTAGAAACATTCAGCTCATGTAAATGCTGCTTGAATTTTGCTACATTTGAGTGATAATGCGTTTTGGTGATTGAAATTTGTTTTTTAAATGTTCATTTTCAAGCGAAAATGTTCACATAAATAATCGTCTGTGTTCCTAAATACTATTAAGTCATTTGACAACACAGTAAACTCGTTTTCACTAAGGTAAATTACGAGAAAAGATCTTTAATGACTAGAAAAATATATTTCATAATTTTCACACTTGAACTTACTCATTAACAGTCTTTTCATCGTTTAGGGGTTATGATGTAAAGCATACAACCTTTTTGTCTAGTCACAAACGTAAAAGTTTACTTTCAACTTCTTCTAGACATCTATCACATTTATTTGTTACTACCAGCCTGGTCGAAAACCGGACAATTTTAAACTTCTTTAACAAGCTACATTTTGCCACAATATGAATCCATCAGGATTTTTAAACGTGTAATTAGCATAAAGCTACGTTATTCAGCTTTCTTTTGAACCATTCATTTCTCAAATATATTTGATAATTATAAAGTTATTAAAAAAAGAAATGAGGTAACGTTTCTTTTGGCGTTTAGTGTATGATGGTAAAACGGTAAAGTTAAATTAAACAGAATCGTACGAGTTGGCAGAACATCAATCCCCCCGCAAGGCATACATGAAACTCTAATCGTCATCTTTGGGTAACTAAGACCAGTCATGGAGACTGGAGAGAGTTATGACTTGCGGGTGAAGTTGGTAGAACTCGTGTCTGTTGTCCATTGAAAGAAATAATATAGCGGTATATTTTGAAAATCGAAGTTAATTTGGTTGAAGACGCACAGGCTTATTACATTATTTACATTCTCGTTTAAGAGAGGATCTTTAAAAATAGCATGGTCGTGAAAAACAACAATAAAGAGATTTAGTTAAGGTGTTGGGGTAGTAACGAGTCATTTCTTTGTTATTGAAAGAATACAGGTTCTTATGTAATGGTATGTAAGGCCCTTTTGGGGCCACAGGATAAACAAAACTCCAATTTATGATCCCTCTCAGGCAAGTTGGGCTTAATATCAGAGTCACCTTAAGTCTGTTTTCAATGGGGGTTTTTTTCTGAGGAAAACATAATAACTAAATGTTCTATCTTATTTTGAAAGAAGCTGTTGTCTCTTCAATAATTTTCAGAATTGTAATAGATAAAGAGCGTTAAGTGCAATGACTAATCCGAAAATCAAATACCTAGAGTTTAATGGATAAGAACTTTCAATTAAAACTAAGAAATGTGATAATAAAGGACCGTGGGTAATCATATAATGGAAAATACATGAGAAACTGTTGATTCGTTGAAAATAATCAACGAGCCCCGAATCCACTGCTCCGAATGCATTCTCCATCTTAATCCATGTATGACGTCACGAAACATGCATATGTGATTATTTTACATTTGAAATAATAAAATTCAATTATGGGACACCAAAATCAATTATTTTGCAAATTTCAGTTTTCATTCATCGAATATGGAATAAGAGCTGCGACCCTCATGAAATGGATTCTTCCACGCGCGTGTAGGCCAAAACTTTGACGCATAGCGATGTGATTGACAGTTAAAACTCTGACTTTCCATGCCTTCCGTGCGTTACAAGTCTTGAATAGAACACAGGATTCTCACTGACAAACAATCCTCAGGTTTCTAACAGCGTCTTGTGGCCTAATGGCTAGAAGCGCTGACTACCAAGCGAAGGTTTGCATGTTCGAATCCAGGTTCATGGATTGCATGTTAATTTGTCTAGTTGAGATAAATTTTAAGATCTTATTCACATACACAAAGACAAAATTCATCAGTCTCGAACAATGTACTCAATTAGCCATGAAAATGTCTGAATCTAACACCCCTCCTGACTGGGACAGTCAATGACCAGTAGATTCCTAAACAATAATCAACTGATAACACAATAGAGTGACGTCATGACCATGGATTAAGTAACCAGAATGAGAAAGGTGCCTGCTCTACCGGTGTCTTGGTTAAAGCAACACATTAACATGATAGAATTTTCAAGTAAATATTGTTATAGATAGTGTCAACAACTATAATCAAACTGTTCTATATTCCGACCTGTTAGACAGATGGGTAGTTTCGATATTCTGTGAACTTCACACGTCTGTCCTGCTGGACATTGGTCAAGCAAACACGCTCCAGAGAGAACCTGCAAGATGCATGCACGACTGAGTTCTTGAGTGTGTACACAACATTTATGTTTTCTAGAACCAATAGTTTGAAAAAGTCGAAAAAAGTGAAAAGTTCACGGATATAAAGACAATTTTGATAGCGTGTGTAAGAGGCCTTTTGTTAATAGTCGTTTAATGCACTTAAGTTCGATATATTTGTTAAAATAACGTAAGTCGGTCATTTTAAGCTCCCCCGTTAGGAAGTCGTTAATAAGCATTTTCTGCTTTATTTTGTCTCATTTAACCGACCAGATAAACATGTAAATCAAAGTATCTAATCTTTTTAAAATCACGTCATCGGGGTCTGGAAGGCAGGTGAATAAACGTGTAAAAAGTGGGAGTATTTTAAATAACAGTCTTCTTTCTATTTATGACAATAAGCCAATACGGGAATATCCTTTCTTTTGAAATCTGTATTTTCACTAATAACGTTACTATTTTAATTGGGCTGGTTTCATTGTTTTGCTAAATGTAAAAACAAAAATGTTCAAATTAGTTAAAAATTATTTAAAAGACAATGGTGTTCAAATAAATTTATTTCATCTGGTGAAGAAGAAATAATATATTTACATTTGTATAATTGTGAAGTATCCTCATTTATCATCGTTCCATAAGAGATGTCGTGAAAATATATACATGTAATTGGTAGATTTATAACTAATTATAATAAAATAAAGAATCTATGATATCAAAATATGATATGTTATGAATGATATGTATGACCTTCCTGCAGTAAGGAACGTAATGACATGATTAAAAAATATATACATTTTCTGTCGAAACTAATTAACAGTGATTTTAATGATCAACAGAATTTGTATTCAAATGTTTATGATTTTCAAATTTGAATTACTTTTATTAAATTTACAAATATTGAGATAAAGTTGGACATAAACATTTCATGGCACGTACGAGAATCCATAATGACAGAACAATGTACTACTGCTAGAAATTGAAAATACGTTTTACAAAATTGTAATGAAATTACCTTCCAGTTGCCTATGTCAGCATGCAGCCATTTCCTCTTCAGAATCAGATCGTGTTGGACTGTTGAACTGTTCCTTCTGTGCAGGTGACAAGTCTGGTTTTCGGGTTCGAATCCAAATGAAAGACACGCCTGGTTTGACTGACAAGAAGCTACACACTCAAAAAGGTTTGGTGCTGCACTTATTCTCAATAAATTGTCCTGAAGATACACGTCATGCAACAGTGAAGAAGAACTATTGACGCAGTGTCCACTCACATGCCGCAGTACTGCTAGTGCAAATAATATAGCCATGGTAAAGATAGCTGGACGTAGCAGGTGCGATCAGGTGTACGAATGATGTCCAGGTTTGATCCAACGAGAGAATTGCCTCTACGTGCGATCAGTTGTCTGTATTAGGCCCGGTGTGATCAGATATAGCAATAGTAGTACCACCCAGACAAGTGAATAATGTATAACTATTGATCCCCTTTTCTATGGCTATCATTTCATTAGTTCCATTGAAGTGATTTGTGTTATTTAATTACGCTTGAATTATGCTTGCAATGCAAATATTTTCATAGGTGAAATGCGAAATCTAGGTCTGAATAATATTTTTCACAATAAATGTTTTAATGAAAGCTTGAAACAGTGTCAGTATAAGAGCAAGCTCTGAAACTTGGCATGAATGATCATTAGGCATGTAGATATTCATTTTGCCTAGGATCCAAATTTTTGGACCACGGGAACCTGGTCAATTGACCTAAAATCAAAATTTTCTTGAAATTCAGTTCTAAGCTAAATAAATAATTATATGCATGAATTTAGCCAGATTTGTTTATATATTTTAAGTGAATGTCTACAGAATTCATCTACTTCAGCATACAAAATCCCTTATTTGGTTTATTTTATTGCATATTTTGTAGTTAAAAAGTCAAAATTTAAGTTTTTATAGATTTTCGGCTGTAGCTTTTTAATTTTTCTTTACTTTGTTATATCTATGCACAACCTTGCATGTTAGACTGTTAGATGCTGATACACAAAATGGGACATTTGAAGTTTATATGATATCTAATAGATATTTATTTAATATGTACACTTAATTTATGAAGTTTATTTTTGAAAGTCAACAGCTTAATATATTTTTTTCTAAAGCAACTTGTATGATCACCGACATCGGTATATTCTTTATGGATATATCTTTTTCAAACATATTCAATGTTGAGGAAAAGGCTCAGGTCATGGTCAAGGTCAATCTTTACAATAGTCAACAATAGTCAAGATCAAGTGTAATGTCATCATGTTGTAAGAAGCAGTGAGTGATCGACCAAAACTCATATAGAGCATATTGATAATTTGAATGGCGCACAAGAATTGATTACATTTTTTTCATTTTCAAGCTAACCTAAACCTAATCTAATTAGGGTTACCAACTGTAGTATTACAAGATACATTAATGATATTAGATATACATATTGATAAAGTAATCTTAAGTGATACATTGTTTAAAATTATGTGAAAATTGCATAAATATAAATAGCAAACAAATCAGTTGTATTCTCAACCCACCCAACCCTAGTGGCCCCCTCAGTGACCCTATTTTCCCTATTTATTCCTCCTTACATAGCTATTTTATCAAATGTATACATCATATTCATCAAAAGGAGTACACCACTGCTACGTCCTTATTTTCAGGAGTAAGGCAATTAAATTTACAAATCCAACAAAGATCATATTCCCCAAATTATGGTTCTTTGCTAGAAGTTGTTTAAAGTTTTCAGGGTTGGTTCCCTGTAACACCTAGTTTAGGGTGTGAAGCAGCTGAGGTTTATGAAAATTAGTTTTCAGACAATATTATTGACAACGGCCTATTGCAAAAAGTATATATGGCCCTGAAAGTATTTCAAATGAGCTTTAATGTGCTTACTCAGTTCATGCTAACATGCATCGTTTGACCTCATAATCATGTGTTTGCATGTGCATTCACAGTTTTCCGATTTGTGTGGCTACAAAGTCGATGAGTGCAAGTGACTTCACAAATTTCTCACATTAAAGGAGCAAAAACCATTTCTTTTAACTACGAATAGTGTTGCCATAAGCCCATCGGGCCCTTCAGGCCTGATGAGCTAAAACTTATGGTAAAAGTATTCACATCTTTTAACAATATTCATAAGGGGAAATCTATTAAACTTCAATTTCGCCCTTTAAAAGTCAAACAAGTTTATTTATTATTTAACAATTTTAGAAACAATAGTAATTTTCTAAATTTTCAAATACTGCGTATCAAATTTGTATACGTTGAAACTTTTAAAACATTTTTAATTTGCAATCCCTGTTTCATAGGCCGTAGACTAAATATTATATTATATAATAACTTCACCAACAAAGACATAGCAATCATTAAAAGAAGACAAATTTCCATGACATTTATTTGACTCCAGGTGATGAATTCACCATTATATTGAATATAAATTGCTTTCTGTAACAGTATCTTAGACAATTTGAAATAACTCAAAGAAAGTTTTGTCTGTTTGAATCCAAATATTAAATGTTCAAACAGTTTTATTTTAATCATATGTGCTCCATCTGTTGGAGAAGATGTTTTTAATGAAAATTAAGCACAAACCGTGAACCTGTTCAAAAGATGAAATTACAGGTCAGAATTATTCATAAATAATAAATAAGTATTTATATAACGCTTTATCCATATGTTTTCTGCTCAGAGCGTTGTACAAGGATGAAAAGTAATTGACAATCTTGTTAATGTTTTTGAAGAGATCTGTCTTTTAAAAATGGGCACGTTCGAGAGCGAAATAACAGAGTAAATGTATACTAGTTACTATTGACCAGTATGAACCGACGTTTGTCTTTTTACATGCTATAGAAAGGTTTCCAAATTTACGTTTCACTAATTGGTGCGCACCAGCCGACATACAATGTCTGTTTGTCAATCACATTTGTTCACATTTATATTGTCCCTGAACTGGTTAGCATTAAACTGATTTTCAGGGCTTACTTCTTAATACACATATCTAAATGACACTATTGATAACGTTGACTCCAACAATATACTCAATGTTCCTTTACGTGTTTATGTGTACATGTGTGCTTGGCCTTAACCTTTACCATGACAGACCCTTACCTTTCTGGGTTTATTTAATTGAACGATTCACAATTCTTATACATGTATATGGCATCTGATATAATGATGATAACCTTAAAATAAAATATCATGTCGGTGCTCAGTTGTCTTCATACTAAATCATATGTTGCTATGAAAACAATACAAAGGTGTTGACTTCTAAATCTAAGTTTTTCGAATTTTAGGCCTACTGCAAAAACTAAACGTGTAACATTTCATATTTTATATCAACATGACCCATGTACAGTAATTTGCATTAATCCTTTTTCTTATTCTTATTGAAAAAACTAAACATTTTTTAAAAATATGCACTATATGCACTTAAATAGTGAAAATTGTCACAAACTAGACATTGTAAATACATCTAAATTTATCTATTTGATATGTACATAATAATTTAATATTGAAAGAGTGTCTAACTAAATGTATTGAATGCTTTATTATGGAATAATATAATAATATTAACTTATATTATTCTAACTAATGGAAATTTGGCGGCCATTTTGGATTTTAGGTGATTGAGGCAAAGCAAATTCAGGTGTTGGCTTTCAAATCTAAACATGGGAAAATAACTGATATAAAGAATAAATACATATTAGATATTGTATAAACAAACTTCCTTTATCCCACATTGTGTATCAGAATATCCAATATTCAAGAATGTTCTTAGATCAGACAAAGTGACAATAAACAATTAAAAATCGTCAGCCAAAAATAAAATAAAATTAAATTTTGACTTTTTTACTACAAAATATACGATAAAATAAACCAAATAAGGGATTTTTTTAGGATGAAGTACATGTATTCTGTAGACATGCATTTAAAATACATAAAAAAATCTGGCTAAATTCATGCATATAATTATTTATTTAGCTTAGAAATGAATTTCACGTACATTTGGTGGCCATTTTGGATTTTTAGGTCACGCTACAAGGTTCCCGCGGTCCAAAATTGTGTATCCTAGGCAAAATGAATATATACATGCGTAATGATCATTCATGCCAAGTTTCATACTTTAAGCCAATTTTTTCAATTTTGACACAAAGGGACTCCACTACTATTCCGACAGTCAGACATATATGGAAACAAGGCGGCGCTTTATAGATGCTTTGGCTATCATGGCAATCCATAGTTATAAACGTGTCCCTCTCACAGTGTGCACCAGACGATGCTATTTCGATGACACTGTTAACTAAAACTGTTATTTGTTTGCAGACTAGCTCAGTATTCTTGTTAGTTAGTTACTCTGAGAAATGGAAACTATTTGTGAATTTAGAATAAAAACTAATATTCATATTCAGGAGGGTAGCCCTGATGCATCAAAGGAGAAATGTTTTTTTCAACAAAAAAAACTGTTACTAATGCTTATCAATGTAAATATCTTGGTATAAGTTTTTCATATGCAATGAATATAAAAACCTGCGCTCTTGACCCACATATATTTGCAAAGTAAGCAATGATTTAAATTTTATCTATCTCGAAAGAATGTGGAAGTTCAATTATAATCTTGAATATGTTCGAATTAGATGCCGAGAAACGTCATCAAACTTCAAATTTAAACACTACGACTGTTTGGAGAAATTACACCTTACCACATGCAACAATGTTTGTTGGATCTGCTACTCCAAACTGTATGGTCTATGGTGAATATAGGAGATACCTTATATATGATAGATATATTTAGATGATATGGGTAAAGTGTCCTGGGCATGACATATTCCCATGAATATTGGTCAGGCTGTTGATTATGTACCTATGTTCCGCGATCGAGCCGTAAATACGTTTGTCAGGAATGGCATTCCACCTTAGAAAGTAGCTCCCGTTATGATCTTTATAAAATATTTCTAAGTTTATTTAAGTATAATGGAAAAAAGTGTCAAATATAGAAAGGTCAGGTCTTGTTAGACCTCATGGTAAATGGAGGCAGGAACATTTCCGTCCTAAATATGACCGATTATGTCCCGTATTTCAGTAGAAGGCGAAGTCCATTTTACTTTTGACTGTCGGTTGTATGAAAATGTACGCTACAAATATATCCCAGAATGTTATTCATCGAAACCATCACTCATACCATTTATAGCCCTCTATGTTAAACATGCATTTACTTGTGGCACTTACAATTGCTAATTTTGTAATGCGTGTATAAACACAATAAATCGTATGAAATACAAATTAGTAATAAAAGGGATATATAATTTGTTTCCCTTTCATATCAAGTTTATATCCCTCGTGAAATAATTTTGATTTATCTCTCGCCAAGGCTCGAGACAAAGCAAAATTATTTCTTTCGGGACATAAAGCTTAGATATCCTGTAAACATATATTTACTTATTTATAAATTGTCATTTGTTTTTGCTTAACTGTTTTATAAGTTCAATATCTCAAACATTTTTCTGTCTTCATATGAACATATTGATGTAACTGGTAACTGTTAAACCCATATTATTAAGAACTGTTTCATTACAGTTTCACATATAACAACACAATTAAGTTAAACAATTAACAGTTTAGCCGCAACATCTTTTTGGCGTCAATGCCTGTGAATTTGGTTGTGACTTGGTACATTCTAATGACGCGAACGACAGGACTATTCATCACGTGTCTGTGGACATTAAGATTGATTTTGATTAATAGTTTTAAACCATTTACGCAGGCCGAAACATGGCACTGTCGGACGTTAGGACAAAACTATCCAAACCTCGGGCGAATTGATAAACACAACTGAAACATGTTATATATCATTTAACCTAAAGCAATTTTGCATATGTATGTTGAAATCTAGTAAAATACTTTAAATTCAATATTTTGATTCGCTGAAGTTGACTGTTTGCAGATAAATATTTATTACATAGTCTTTCATAATAATTGAATCGGATCACTGTCCGAAATTCGGTCAGTTCCCCTACATGACATGCTTACAGGACTGTCGTTTCTCAAAGAGAAACACTTAAGATCTAATGTTAATTCACCAGACAGTACAAATCACATCAGTTAATTCTGAACCAGAAAATACCACACAGCTGTGTTCTGTTTCCAGCAACTGTATTCAATCTTCAGCAGGTGCTCGGAGATGAGCTTGTCATACTGCATCATCACCTGTTTCCCGGGCACCTGACCCTTACCCACGGAGAGCACGCCGTTCTCCCAGCTGATCCAGAAGGGGCGGAACTCTGCGCATGAAAGGACGTTTCTCTCCTTGTTCACAGCATATTGGATATATGAATTTAGTCTTATGGAGGACATTGTGTTCTCAAAGCCGCCGATGACAACGTCAATATAACTATTATCCTCCATATCGAAGAAAAAACGGAGGTTAAAGTCATGACATGTCTTTACGAAAAATATCATTTTGGAATGGTTGCAGACTATTTCTTCTATTGTTTGCTTATCAAGCAGTCCAAATAATTCAACCGTTGATGATGTCAATTGTTTTCGGATGTACGGACCTAAAATGATAATAATCATGATTATAATTCTAGAAAAATATGGAACTGAGAACGTCAGCAAAATTTCTCTTATACGTCTACGTGAGTACAGACCAGAGAGGTCTCCCAGCTGATCCAGAAGGGGCGGAACTCTGAGCATGACAGGACGTTTCTCTCCTTGTTCTCAGCATAATTTGTTTTGCCATTTGGGAGTCTTATGGCGGACTTCCT
Source organism: Gibbula magus (assembly GCA_936450465.1). Classification (NCBI taxonomy): domain Eukaryota; kingdom Metazoa; phylum Mollusca; class Gastropoda; order Trochida; family Trochidae; genus Gibbula; species Gibbula magus. Next base: position 72,917,351 of record OW388296.1, on the reverse strand, counting down.
GTTTTTGTAGCCACCGATGACAATAGAATGAGCGTCATAGTATCAGAATGTTTCGAAGAAAAGATAGAAGTTTGAGTCATGGCATGCCTTTACGAAAAATATTATATTTGAATGGTTGCCGACAATTTCCTTTTGTGTTTCCTTTTGAAACTGAACCTTTATGTTTTCGTTTGATGATGTCAATTGTGTACGTATGTACGGACCTGAAATGATCATAAATGTAGTTTTACAAAAAGCTTGATCTTAGAACGTCATCAGGATTTCTGTTGTACATCTTGAGATAGAGACTATTACCCGAGTCATATGACACACTTCCGAGTGTAATAATTTCTTTATAACCCGTTCTATTCCTTTTTTATTTCTAAAAAAATAGTCAGGAAACGGCCAACTTCTCTTGCTACGACAAGCTACAGTGACGTCACGAACAATTGTCTTATGACGTCACAGACGATAAAATAGGTAAGTATCGGTGAAACAATTGTTGCTAAGCAAGCGTGATATGTGCACATGTATATAATATTAACTCGGTTATTTTAAACCATATGGGTAATAAATATGTGTATATTGCTATATATAATAATACTTGCTTCCAATGGAGACAGAGCAACAGCCTATTAAACATTAACAACCAAAGTTTGTCTGCCGCTAATAAGTAATCAAAATTACGTTTGACTAATGAGGATCACAATCGCCAGACGCAGTGCAATGTCCGGTTTTACATCATCTTTACATCGTCACTATACCTGATTCGGGCAGCATTTAAACGGTTTTTCTGGTCATTATTTCTTGATGAATTAACATAATTTATAACGTTTGAATTACGTTACCACAACAAGATACTTGATGCCCCTAAAAACGTATATCACATGACATGAGGTATGATGATTGTGACACGCCATTTACTAGACGAGCCAGTGCATTATGTAAATATCATTGGAGACATACGTACTGCAGAATACTAAATAACAAGAAACATCATGGTATCCAACTCAACCCAGCTGTTGCGTACCTCATATGAATGATCAAGTAACACTTACTTTTATCTATAATTAACATCAGTTGTATAAACTAAAGGGATATTGACACCACACTTTTGAGGGTAAAGAGAGCGTGAGAGAGTGAGTGATATCTCCTATAATCAAATTGTTTTCACCTGTACAGGTAAGATTGGGGGGAGACCAGGTGTTTCCAGGTAGACACGTGGTTTCAGCTGAGGTGAGTAACGTCTTCATGTCCATGTAACCCTCCAGACAGGTGTACCTACGTGAGCTTCCGGTCACGTGACCCCTACTGTTGATCTTTGCATTGGTCAGTTCAGGAGGATTTGGACAGAGGCCATCTTGTTGTAGGTCATTTGTGAACATGAAACAAGGATGATTTGAATAAGTTGAATGTTGGCTACTTAAACAGTGTACACTGTCGGCCTACTTGATTTTCCTTTAAAAAAAAGATGAAATAATTTCTGTAATATAATTAATGGTGGTCTCCACGTTATGTTGAAAACATAATTGATATTAAGGTACATTGAACGACAATGTAAATCACATTATATATTGTAGAATTTAATCTTTAAACCTTTGTATAAATACTGACTTGCGTTAATGGATGGTTCAAGATGGATTGGTTAATACACTAAACGCCAAAAGAAACGTTACCTCATTTCTTTTTTTAATAACTTTTTAAGTATCAAAGATATTTGAGAAATGAACGGTTCAAAAGAAAGCTGAATAACGTAGCTTTATGCTAATAACACGTTTAAATGATGGATTCATATTGTGGCAAAATGCAGCTTGTTTACAAGTTTTAAATTGTCCGGTTTTCGACCAGGCTGGTAGTAACCAATAAATGTGATTTAGATGTCCAGAAGAAGTTGAAAGTAAACTTTTACGTTTGTGACTAGACAAAAAGTGTTTATGCTTTACATCATAACCCCTAAACGATGAAAATACTGTTATTGAGTAAGATTAAGTGTGAAAATTAATAAATATATTTTTCTAGTCATTAAAGATTTTTTCTCGTAATTTACCTTAGAGAAACGAGTTTACTGTGTTGTCAAATGACTTAATAGTATTAAGGAACACAGACGATTATTTATGTGAACCGGACAATTTTAAACTTCTTTAACAAGCTACATTTTGCCACAATATGAATCCATCAGGATTTTTAAACGTGTAATTAGCATAAAGCTACGTTATTCAGCTTTCTTTTGGCGTTTAGTGTATCATGGTAAAACGGTAAAGTTAAATTAAACAGAATCGTACGAGTTGGCAGAACATCAATCCCCCCGCAAGGCATACATGAAACTCGCGCTAATTGTCATCTTTGGGTAACTAAGACCAGTCATGGAGACTGGAGAGAGTTATGACTTGCGGGTGAAGTTGGTAGAACTTGTGTCTGTTGTCCATTGAAAGAGTAATAATATAGCGGTATATTTTGAAAATCGAAGTGAATTTGGTTGAAGACGCACGGGCTCATTAACTTATTTACATTCTCGTTTAAAAGAGGATTTTTAAAAATGGCGTGGTCGTGAATAACGATTTTTCTGGACAAACAACAATATTTAGTAAAGGTGTTGGGGTAGTAACGATTCATTTCTTTGTTATTGAAAGAATACAGGTTCTTATGTAATGGTCTGTAAGGCCCTTTTGGGGCCACAGGATAAACAAAACTCCAATTTATGATCCCTCTCAGGCAAGTTGGGCTTAATATCAGAGTCACCTTAAGTCTGTTTTCAATGGGGTTTTTTCTGAGGAAAACATAATAACTAAATGTTCTATCTTATTTTGAAAGAAGCTGTTGTCTCTTCAATAGTTTTCAGAATTGTAATAGATAAAGAGCGTTAAGTGCAATGACTGATCCGAAAATCAAATAGCTAGAGTTTAATGGATAAGAACTTTCAATTAAGACTAAGAAATGTGATAATAAAGGACCGTGGGTAATCATATAATGGAAAATACATGAGAAGCTGTGGATTCGTTGAAAATAATCAACGAGCTCCGAATCCACTGCTCCGAATGCATTCTCCATCTTAATCCATTTATGACGTCACGAAACATGCATATGTGATTATTTTACATTTGAAATAATAAAATTCAATTATGGGACACCAAAATCAATTATTTTGCAAATTTCAGTGCTCATTCATCGAATATGGAATAAGAGCTGCGACCCTCATGAAATGGATTCTTCCACGCGCGTGTAGCCCAAAACTTTGATGCGTAGCTATGTGATTGACAGTTAAAACTCTGACTTTCCATGCCTTCCGTGCGTTACAAGTCTTGAATAGAACACAGGATTCTCACTGACAAACAATCCTCAGGTTTCTAACAGCATCTTGTGGCCTAATGGCTAGAAGCGCTGACTACCAAGCGAAGGGTTGCATGTTCGAATCCATGTTCATGCATTGCATGTTAATTTGTCTAGTTGAGGTAAATTTTAAGATCCTATTCACATTCACAAAGACAAAATTCATCAGTCTCGAAAAATGTACTCAATTAGCCATTACTGAAAATGTCTGAATCTAACACCCCTCCTGACTGGGACAGTCAATGACCAGTAGATTCCTAAACAATAATCAACTGATAACACAATAGAGTGACGTCATGACCATGGATTAATTAACCAGAATGAGAAAGGTGCCTGCTCTACCGGTGTCTTGGTTAAAGCAACACATTAACATGATAGAATTTTCAAGTAAATATTGTTTTAGATAGTGTCAACAACGATAATCAAACTGTTCTATATTCCGACCTGTTAGACAGATGGGTAGTTTCGATATTCTGTGAACTTCACACGTCTGTCCTGCTGGACATTGGTCAAGCAAACACGCTCCAGAGAGAACCTGCAAGATACATGCACGACTGAGTTCTTGAGTGTGTACACAACATTTATGTTTTCTAGAACCAATAGTTTGAAAAAGTCGAAAAAAGTGAAAAGTTCACGGATATAAAGACAATTTTGATAGCGTTTGTAAGAGGCCTTTTGTTAATAGTCGTTTAATGCACTTAATTGCGATATATTTGTTAAAAATAACGGAAGTCGGTCATTTTAAGCTCCCCCGTTAGGAAGTCGTTAATAAGCATTTTCTGCTTTATTTTGTCTCATTTACCCGACCAGATAAAAACATGTAAATCAAAGTATCTAATCTTTTTAAAATCACGTCATCGGGGTCTGGAAGGCAGGTGAATAAACGTGTAAAAAGTGGGAGTATTTTAAATAACAGCCTTCTTTCTATTTATGACAATAAGCCAATACGGGAATATCCTTTCTTTTGAAATCTGTATTTTCACTAATAACGTTACTATTTTATTTGGGCTGGTTTCATTGTTTTGCTAAATGTAAAAACAAAAATGTTCAAATTAGTTAAAAAAAATTTAAAAGACAATGGTGTTCAAATAAATTTATTTTATCTGGTGAAGAAGAAATAATATATTTACATTTGTAGAATTGTGAAGTATCCTCATTTATCATCGTTCCATAAGAGATGTCGTGAAAATATATGCATGTAATTGGTAGATTTATAACTAATTATAATAAAGTAAAGAATCTATGATATCAAAATATGATATGTTATGAATGATATGTATGACCTTCCTGCAGTAAGGAACGTAATGACATGATTAAAAAAATATACATTTTCTGTTGAAACTAATTAACAGTGATTTTAATGATCAACAGAATTTGTATTCAAATGATTATGATTTTCAAATTTGAATTACTTTTATTAAATTTACAAATATTGAGATAAAGTTGGACATAAACATTTCATGGCCCGTACGAGAATCCATAATGACAGAACAATGTACTAGTGCTAGAAATTGAAAATACATTTTACAAAATTGTAATGAAATTACCTTCCAGTTGCCTATGTCAGCATGCAACCATTGCCTCTTAAGAATCAAATCCTGTGGGACTGTTGAACTGTTCCTTCTGTGCAGGTGACAAGTCTGGTTTTCGGGTTCGAATCCAAATGAAAGACATGCCTGGTTTGACTGACAAGAAGCTACACACTCAAAAAGGTTTGGTGCTGCACTTATTCTCAATAAATTGTTCTGAAGATACACGTCATGCAACAGTGAAGAAGAACTATTGACGCAGTGTCCACTCACATGCCGCAGTACTGCTAGTGAAAATAATATAGCCATGGTAAAGATAGCTGGACGTAGCAGGTGCGATCAGGTGTACAAATGATGTCCAGGTTTGATCCAACGAGAGAATTGCCTCTACGTGCGATCAGTTGTCTGTATTGGCCCGGTGTGATCAGATGTAGCAATAGTAGTACCACCCAGACAAGTGAATAATGTATAACTATTGATCCCCTTTTCTATGGCTATCATTTCATTAGTTCCATTGAAGTGATTTGTGTTATCTAATTACGCCTAAATTATGCTGGCAATGCAAATATTTTCATAGGTGAAATGCGAAATCTAGGTCTGAATAATATTTTTCACAATAAATGTTTTAATGAAAGCTTGAAACAGTGTCAGTATAAGAGCGAGCTCTGAAACTTGGCATGAATGATCATTAGGCATGTACATATTCATTTTGCCTAGGATCCACATTTTTGGACCACGGGAACCTGGTCAAGTGACCTAAAATCAAAATTTTCTTGAAATTCAGTTCTAAGCTAAATAAATAATTATATGCATGAATTTAGCCAGATGTGTTTATATATTTTAAGTGAATGTCTACAGAATTCATCTACTTCAGCATACAAAATCTCTTATTTGGTTTATTTATTGCATATTTTGTAGTTAAAATGTCAAAATTTAAGTTTTTATAGATTTTCGACTGTAGCTTTTTAATTTTTCTTTACTTTGTTATATCTATGAACATTCTTGCATGTTAGACTGTTAGATGCTGATACACAAAATGGGACATTTGAAGTTTATATGATATCTAATATATATTTATTTAATATGTACACTTAATTTATGAAGTTTATATTTGAAAGTCAACACCTTAATTTATGTTTTTTCTAAAGCAACTTGAATGATCACCGACATCGGTATATTTTTTATGGATATATCTTTTTCAAACATATTCAATGTTGAGGAAAAGGGTCAGGTCATGGTCAAGGTCAATCTTTACAATAGTCAACAATGGTCAAGATCAAGTGTAATGTCATCATGTTGTAAGAAGCAGTGAGTGATCGACCAAAACTCATATGTAGCATATTGATAATTTGAATGGCGCACAAGAATTGACTAAATTTTTTTCATTGTCAAGCTAACCTAAACCTTAATGATGTAGTTTCACCTGTATGTGTTGGCAGTGTTGTTGTTACTCTTGATCTGTATACAACTCAGTCGACCACTTTCAATGAAGTTCAGCAACAATGACACGCTTCATGGCTGGACAATCTGCGAGTCTGATGGGTGAATTCCTGTGCACACTGAGACATAAGTTAAGAAATGGTGTAGCCTTTGGCTGGAGACTTGTACCAAAATTTCCTCTTTTCAGCAGAAGTAGGCCTCTGGATGGTACTAAGTGAAGAATGTTGCGTTGGAGGTGACTATCTATAGCACCATGTATGACAGTTTAGTTAAACCAGTGTAATACTGTGGGTTGCAACATTAGCATTCATAAATGGATGGACATTACCGATGATATTGTTATTTTTAAATCAAACTAACCATGTAACCCAAATAAGAGCCAAAAGTGATACACAATTAGCACATCTAGTGCATTGATACAGGCCAATATAATTAACACCACACCCTAAAACATATATGCTTACTTGTTTCTTAGATTGTAACGGTTTTGAATAATTGTTGTTTTTTTGTAGACACATATTGACCAATGTGGAATATAAATTGTAAATGTATTGACTGTCCAAACAATAATACCTGATGAGCTACAGAGACAACTTTCTATTGTTATTTGAGAGCCCTAATGCATTGTTTAGGCAAATCTAATTAGGGTTACCAACTGTAGTATTACAAGATACATTAATGATATTAGATATACACATTGATAAAGTAATCTAAAGTGATACATTGTTTAAAATTATGTGAAAATTGCATAAATATAAATAGCAAACAAATCAGTTGTATTCTCAACCCACCCAACCCTAGTGGCCCCCTCAGTGACCCTATTTTCCCTATTTATTCCTCCTTACATAGCTATTTTATCAAATGTATACATCATATTCATCAAAAGGAGTACACCACTGCTACGTCCTTATTTTCAGGAGTAAGGCAATTAAATTTATAAATCCAACAAAAATCATATTCCCCAAATTATGGTTCTTTGCTAGAAGTTGTTTAAAGTTTTCAGGGTTGGTTCCCTGTAACATCTAGTTTAGGGTGTGAAGCAGCTGAGGTTTATGAAAATTAGTTTTCAGACAATATTATTGACAACGGCCTATTGCAAAAAGTATATATGGCCCTGAAAGTATTTCAAATGAGCTTTAATGTGCTTACTCAGTTCATGCTAACATGCATCGTTTGACCTCATAATCATGTGTTTCATGTGCATTCACAGTTTTCCGATTTTTGTGGCTACAAAGTCGATGAGTGCAAGTGACTTCACAAATTTCTCACATTAAAGGAGCCAAAACCATTTCTTTTAACTACGAATAGTGTTGCCATAAGCCCATCGGGCCCTTCAGGCCTGATGAGCTAAAACTTATGGTAAAAATATTCGCATCTTTTAACAATATTCAAAAGGGGAAATATATTAAACTTCAATTTTGCCCTTTAAAAGTCAAACAAGTTTGATTTATTATTTAACAATTTAAGAAACAAAAGTAATTTTCAAAGTTTTCAAAGTCCGCGTATCAAATTTGTATACGTTGAAACTTTTAAAACATTTTTAATTTGTAATCCCTGTTTCATAGGCCGTAGACTAAATATTATATTATATAATAACTTCACAAAGACATAGCAATCATTAAAACAAGACAAATTTCCATGACATTTATTTGACTCCAGGTGATGAATTCACCATTATATTTAATATAAATTGCTTTCTGTAACAGTATCTTAGACAATTTGAAATAATTCAAAGAATGTTTTGTGTGTTTGAATCCAAATATTAAATGTTCAAACAGTTTTATTTTAATCATATGTGATCCATCTGTTGGAGAAGTAAGCATACACTCTGAAACAATGTGTATATTCACAACAAAGAAGATGTTTTCTACAATATTTGTAAGCTTAGCAATTTGAATGGCATATACTGTATATATATACCGAGAAAATGTTATAAACATCAAAGTTTTTCAATAAATTTAATAATCTGCTCAGACCAAATCTCATTGATGTTTCATTATTGTAATCCATTGTCATTTAAAAGAGAGAGAATGTGCATATATGGCTTCATTCATCCCCAAATACCAAATATATGACAATTACATGTTTTTAATGAAAATTAAGCACAAACCGTGAACCTGTTCAAAAGATGAAATTACAGGTCAGAATTATTCATAAATAATAAATAAGTATTTATATAACGCTTTATCCTTATGTTTTCTGCTCAGAGCGTTGTACAAGGATGAAAAGTAATTGACAATCTTGTTAATGTTTTTGAAGAGATCTGTCTTTTAAAAATGGGCCCGTTCGAGAGCGAAATAACAGAGTAAATGTATACTAGATACTATTGACCAGTATGAACCGACGTTTGTCTTTTTACATGCTATAGAAAGGTTTCCAAAATAATTGGTGCGCACCAGCCGACATACAATGTCTGGTTGTCAATCACATTTGTTCACATTTATATTGTCCCTGAACTGGTAAGCATTAAAATTATTTTCAGTACTTACTTCTTAATACACATATCTAAATGACACTATTGATAACGTTGACTCCAACAATATACTCAATGTTCCTTTACGTGTTTATGTGTACATGTGTGCTTGGCTTAACCTTTACCATGACAGACCCTTACCTTTCTGGGTTTATTTAATTGAACGATTCACAATTCTTATACATGTATATGGCATCTGACATAATGATGATAACCTTAAAATAAAATATCATGTCGGTGCTCAGTTGTCTTCATACTAAATCATATGTTGCTATGAAAACAATACAAAGGTGTTGACTTCTAAATCTAAGTTTTTCGAATTTTAGGCCTACTGCAAAAACTAAACGTGTAACATTTCATATTTTATATCAACATGACCCACGTACAGTACTAGTAATTTGCATTAATCCTTATTCTTATTCTTATTAAATTATTTTTTATAATTTTTTTTTTTTTTTTTAAATATGCACTATATGCACTTAAATAGTGAAAATTGTCACAAACTAGACATTGTAAATACATCTAAATTTATCTATTTGATATGTACATAATAATTTAATATTGAAAGAGTGTCTAACTAAATGTATTGAATGCTTTATTATGGAATAATATAATAATATTAACTTATATTATTCTAACTAATGGAAATTTGGCGGCCATTTTGGATTTTAGGTGATTGAGGCAAAGCAAATTCAGGTGTTGGCTTTCAAATCTAAACATGGGAAAATAACTGTATATAAAGAATAAATACATATTAGATATTGTATAAACAAACTTCCTTTATCCCACATTGTGTATCAGAATATCCAACATTCAAGAATGTTCTTAGATCAGACAATGTGACAATAAACAATTAAACATCTTCAGCCAAAAAAAAAAAAAAATTTTTTTTGACTTTTTTACTACAAAATATACGATAAAATAAACCAAATAAGGGATTTTTTTAGGATGAAGTACATGTATTCTGTAGACATGCATTTAAAATACATAAAAAATCTGGCTAAATTCATGCATATAATTATTTATTTAGCTTAGAACTGAATTTCACGTACATTTGGTGGCCATTTTGGATTTTAGGTCACGCTACAAGGTTCCCGCGGTCCAAAATTTTGATCCCAGGCAAAATGAATATATACATGCCTAATGATCATTCATGCCAAGTTTCATACTTTAAGCCATTTTTTTCAATTTTGACACTAAGGGACTCCACTACTATTCCGACAGTCAGACATATATGGAAACAAGGCGGCGCTTTATAGATGCTTTGGCTATCATGGCAATCCATAGTTATAAACGTGTCCCTCTCACAGTGTGCACCAGACGATGCTATTTCGATGAAACTGTTAACTAAAACTGTTATTTGTTTGCAGACCAGCTCAGTATTCTTGTTAGTTATGAAATGGAAACTATTTGTGAATTTAGAATAAAAACTAATATTCATATTCAGGAGGGTAGCCCTGATGCATCAAAGGAGAAATGTTTTTTTCGAGGAAAATCGGCTACTAATGCTTATCAATGTAAATATCTTGGTATAAGTTTTTCATATTCAATGAATATAAAAACCTGCGCTCTTGACCCACATATATTTGCAAAGTAAGCAATGATTTAAATTTTATCTATCTCGAAAGAATGTGGAAGTTCAATTATAATCTTGAATATGTTCGAATTCGATGCCGAGAAACGTCATCAAACTTCAAATTTAAACACTACGACTGTTTGGAGAAATTACACCTTACGACATGCAACAATGTTTGTTGGATCTGCTACTCCAAATTGTATGGTCTATGGTGAATATAGGAGATACCTTATATATGATAGATATATTTAGATGATATGGGTAAAGTGTCCTGGGCATGACATATTCCCATGAATATTGGTCAGGCTGTTGATTATGTACTTAGTTCCGCGATCGAGCCGTAAATACGTTTGTCAGGAATGGCATTCCACCTTAGAAAGTAGCTCCCGTTATGATCTTTATAAAATATTTCTAAGTTTATTTAAGTATAATGGGAAAAAAAATTCAAATATAGAAAGGTCGGCGATACGGTATTATAATTGGCAAGACCAAATTCTCCAAGGGAAGCAACTCTTGAATTCTCAATGGGAGTTAACTACGTTAGTTTCTTTTTTATTAGTTCAATATCTCATTTTTCTGTCTTCATATGAACATATTGATGTAACTGGTAACTGTTAAACCCATATTATTAAGAACTGTTTCATTACAATTTCACATATAACAACACAATTAAGTTAAACAATTAACAGTTTAGCCGCAACATCTTTTTGGCGTCAATGCCTTTGAATTTGGTTGTGACTTGGTACATTCTAACGACGCGAACGACAGGACTTTTCATCACGTGTCTGTGGACATTAAGATTGATTTTGATTAATAGTTTTAAACCATTTACGCAGGCCGAAACATGGCACTGTCTGACGTTAGGACAAAACTATCCAAACCTCGGGCGAATTGATAAACACAACTGAAACATGTTATATATCATTTAATCTAAAGCATGTATGTTGAAATCTAGTAAAATACTTTAAATTCAATATTTTGATTCGCTGAAGTTGACTGTTTGCAGATAAATATTTATTATATAGTCTTTCATAATAATTGAATCGGATCACTGTCCGAAATTCGGTCAGTTCCCCTACATGACATGCTTACAGGACTGTCGTTTCTCAAAGAGAAACACTTAAAATCTAATGTTAATTCACCAGACAGTACAAATCACATCAGTTGATTCTGAACCAGAAAATACCACACAGCTGTGTTCTGTTTCCAGCAACTGTATTCAATCTTCAGCAGGTGCTCGGAGATGAGCTTGTCATACTGCATCATCACCTGTTTCCCGGGCACCTGACCCTTACCCACGGAGAGCACGCCGTTCTCCCAGCTGATCCAGAAGGGGCGGAACTCTGAGCATGACAGGACGTTTCTCTCCTTGTTCTCAGCATAATTTGTTTTGCCATTTGGGAGTCTTATGGCGGACTTCCTGTTTTTGTAGCCACCGATGACAATAGAATGAGCGTCATAGTATCGGAACGTTTCGAAGAAAAGATAGAAGTTTGAGTCATGGCATGCCTTTACAAAAAATATTATATTTGAATGGTTGCCGACAATTTCCTTTTGGGTTTCCTTTTGAAACTTTACATTACTGTTTTCGTTTGATGATGTCAATTGTGTACGTATGTACGGACCTGAAATGATCATAAATGTAGTTTTACAAAAAGCTTGATCTTAGAACGTCATCAGGATTTCTGTTGTACATCTTGAGATAGAGACTATTACCCGAGTCATATGACACACTTCCGAGTGTAATAATTTCTTTATAACCCGTTCTATTCCTTTTTGATTTCTAAAAAAATAGTCAGGAAACGGCCCACTTCTCTTGCTACGACAAGCTACAGTGACGTCACGAACAATTGTCTTATGACGTCACAGACGATAAAATAGGTAAGTATCGGTGAAACAATTGTTGCTAAGCAAGCGTGATATGTGCACATGTATATAATATTAACTCGGTTATTTTAAACCATATGGGTAATAAATATGTGTATATTGCTATATATAATAATACTTGCTTTCAATGGAGACAGAGCAACAGCCTATTAAACATTAACAACCAAAGTTTGTCTGCCGCTAATAAGTAATCAAAATTACGTTTGACTAATGAGTATCGCGAGCGCCAGACGCAGTGCAATGTCCGGTTTTACATCATCTTAAAACCATCACTATACCTGATTCGAGCAGCATTTAAACGTTTGTTTTGGTCATTATTTCTTGATGAATTAACATAATTTATAACGTTTGACATACGTTACTACAACAAGATACTTGATGCCCCTAAAAACGTACATCACATGACATGAGGTATGATGATTGTGACACACCATTTACTAGACGAGCCAGTGCATTCTGTAAATATCATCGGAGACAGACGTACTGCAGAATACTAAATAACAAGAAACAGCATGATATCCAACTCAACCCAGCTGTTGGGTATCTCATATGAATGATCAAGTAACACTTACTTTTATCTATAATTAGCATCAGTTATATAAACTAAAGGGATATTGACACCACAATTTTGAGGGTAAAGAGAGCGTGAGAGAGTGAGCGACATCTCCTATAATCAAATTGTTTTCACCTGTACAGGTAAGATTGGCGGGAGACCAGGTGTTTCCAGGTAGACACGTGGTTTCAGCTGAGGTGAGTAACGTCTTCATGTCCATGTAACCCTCCAGACAGGTGTACCTACGTGAGCTTCCCGTCACGTGACCCCCACTGTTGATCTTTGCATTGGTCAGTTCAGGAGGATTTGGACAGAGGCCATCTTGTTGTAGGTCATTTGTGAACATGAAACAAGGATGATTTGAATAAGTTGAATGTTGGCTATTAAAACGGTGTACACTGTTGGCCTACTTGATTTTCCTTAAATTAAAGATGAACTAATTTTTTTAATATAATTAATGGTGGTCTCCACGTTATGTTGAAAACATAATTGATATTAAGGTACATTGAACGACAGTGTTAATCACATTATATATTGTAGATTTTAATCTTTAAACCTTTGTATTAATACTGACTTGCATTAATGGATGGTTCAAGATGAATTGGTTAATATCATGGTAAAACGCTAAAGTTAAATTAAACGGAATTGTACGAGTTGGCAGAACATCAATCCCCCCGCAAGGCATACATGAAACTCGCGCTAATTGTCATATTTGGGTAACTAAGACCAGTCATGGAGACTGGAGAGAGTTATGACTTGCGGGTGAAGTTGGTAGAACATGTGTCTGTTGTCCATTGAAAGAGTAATAATATAGCGGTATATTTTGAAAATCGAAGTTAATTTGGTTGAAGACGCACGGGCTCATTAACTTATTTACATTCTCGTTTAAAAGAGGATTTTTAAAAATGGCGTGGTCGTGAATAACGATTTTTCTGGACAAACAACAATATTTAGTTATATAAGGTGTTGGGGTAGTACAGAGTCATTTCTTTGTTATTGAAAGAATACAGGTTCTTATGTAATGGTCTGTAAGGCCCTTTTGGGGCCACAGGATAAACAAAACTACAATTTATGATCCCTCTCAGGCAAGTTGGGCTCAATATCAGAGTCACCTTAAGCCTATTATCATTATTTCTGAGGAAAGCATACAAACTAAATGTTCTACCTTATTTTGAAAGAAGCTGTTGTCTCTTCTTAAAGTTTTCAGAATTATAATAGATAAAAAGCGTTAAGTGCAATGACTAATCCGAAAATCAAATAACTAGATTCTAATGGATAGGAACTTTCAATTAAGACTAAGAAATGTGATAATAAAGGACCGCGGGTATTGATGTCACCAGAATGAGAAAGGTGCCTGCTCTACCGGTGGCCTGGTTAAAGCAACACATTAACACGACAGAATTTTCAAGTAAAAATTAATATAGATAGTGACAACAACGATAATCAAACTATTCTAATTCCGACCTGTTAGACAGATGGGTAGTTTCTGTAAACTTCACACGTCTGTCCTGCTGGACATTGGTCAAGCAAACACGCTCCAGAGAGAACCTGCAAGATACATGTTCTTGAGTGTGTACACACAATTTTAGTTTTCTAGAACCAATAGTTTGAAAAAGTCGGAAAAAGTGATAAGTTTACGAATTGACGCCGGACGCCATGCCATGATACAGGCCCATCAGGCCTTTCAAGCCAGATGTACTAATAAGCTGAAGTTTCATTTCATCAAACGTTTGACAAGTAATGGACCAGGTAATATGCAACGATTGAATGTTGCTGAACAATATATTTGTATAATACACCTTGAAGCTTGGGAATCCCAGACTGTCGAAGTACAAGATACACGGAGGCAGTGCAGTAGAGGAAGGACTAGAGTTACCACCCCTGGCCAGAATCGACACATCAGGACCCATCCCTCACAGTAGTAGTAGTAGTAGCAGTAGTAGTAGTAGTAGTAGTAGTAGTTGTAGTAGTAGAAGTAGTAGTTGTATTTACGTGTAAATGGTGGGCAACATCTTGACCAAATCTTCAGCTTCCGATTATCCGATATCCTGTCTTCTTTACATTTGAGCTAAGAGTCATTTGATAAGATGTTGCTGCCCTTTCTTTTGCCAATGAATGGTTGTGACATTTCGTGAATGTAAGAGTACACGGGAAGTGAGTGTATTATACCCCCATTTTCACGGTACGTGTTGGTAAAACCTTCCTTTTTAAGGGGTCGTAGCACGTTTTTTTTGCCAATTTTATTTTTTCAAATGTTCCATTTATAATGATAGTTCACGTCATTTAAATTTGCTTTAGATCGTGAAACATTTTATTACACCAACCAATAAACCGTAGTGGTAATAACGGTGTTGCGTATAAATCAAAAGTTACATTGCAGCCAATTTATTGTGAACACATTTTATTATTTCGAATAACAAAAACGATTCCCATGGCTTTACAAAACCATGTACACCCATCAGGCCTGAAAGGCGCCGGCACCGGCGTCCGTCCTTCCGTCCTTCCGTCCTTCCGTCCATCCATCCGTACACATTTCCCTTTTTTTAGCTTCTTCTCCAGAACCAAAGACTCTAGAGAGCTGAAATTTTATGTGCTGGCTCCTTGGCTATTGGGGATTCTAAATTAAAGAGTTTGTGACACCGTGACCCCACATGGGGTCACAGGGGTCACAACCTTAAAAACCTTTTAGCTATTTTCACCTTCTCCAGTTCCAAGAGGTGTAGAGAGCTGAAAAGTTGTGTGCAGACTCCTTGGCCAATTGGGATTCTAAATTGTAAATATTGTGACCCCATGACAACCTTAAAAACCTATTTTCATATTCTTCTCCAGTTCCCAAAAGGTCTAGAGAGCTTAAATGTGTGCAGATTCTGTGTGTCCTATTTGGGGTCATAGGTCACAACCTAAACAACTTTTTTTTAAACTGTTTTCATCTTTTTCTCAACTACCCTCAAATGTGTTATATCTGTGTTAGATTCTCCTGGAAATTTACATTTTGAAATGTATTTAGTTTATTGTTTAAAGCCTGATGAGCCTCAGAGCAAATGACTCTATTTTTTAACTTGATTTTCCGACGAGAGGAGGGTGTTTTACTATTGGTGACATTATTTTCAAATGTATTTAATCGACATATTTGAGCGATAAAACGTGCTACTGTCCCTTTAACTACGCCCTTCAAAACGCAACCATAACATTTTGGTGTTGTTATAAATGAATATATCTTCAGAACCTTTAAAACGAAAGTAGTTAACTACATGCCTGTTTGAATGTTGTGAATTATTGATAAAGATCGTCTGAAGTAGTATCTTAAGGGATGGATCAGTTGTTCTGCGTCACGATATCAATTATATGATATTTTCGTAGGATATCTATATATCATGATGAACCGACAAGGGGAAGATCTTCTCACATCAAGCATGTAAAACTAAATTAAATGGAAATAAGAAATGTTTTCGGTTGCGCTATATTTTTCAGATCTATCGTTAATAGACTTTTGCAAACCTTCGGAAAACGATTTGTATGAAATAGTTAAGTTTTAAGTGATGTTTGAAACAGCAATTGCCCTGTTAAGAAGAATTGTGTAAAACATCACAGCCTTTGTTTCTGCTACCTTCATCTGAAGTATATAATATTTATTAATCGTGTTCCTAACATGCATCTTTAAGGTTACATAACATATGGTCACATTCGGATTCATTAAAATGGGATTTCAATTTTACAATTGTTTGATTTTAAATTTCTGAAATCGGCCCATCAAATACTTACATACAACCTTTTTTTTAAAAACCCTGCTAATTGAACCCTGGCGAGCAAAATTACACCAGCCGAGCTGTGGTCTCTGAAGCGATTCCTGCTATGACGTCACTGAAGGAATCTCATTATTGGCTATAGTCATAATTCAACGTAATTTCGCAAACTTGTGATTGTTAATTTCACACACACAAAATCTTCAAAAAACAACTTAAAGTTTCCATATATCGAATGTTTAGATATCGAACTAGGTAATTCCGCAGATGACAATTACATAATTATTGCATAAACATAAACACACCTAATATATCCATCTAACGGTAGTGATAATCATCATTAGTTAATTAATTAATTAATTAGGCTCCGTGGACAAGCTGTCCAGCAGCTCTCGACTGTGCCTAATCACATTTACGTCTCAAGGATAGACTTCAGAGCGGATCGCCGCGATGATTGCTGCATTGTCAAAATGAGTAAATTAAAATCGTCTTAATAATCAATCAAGTGTATATTGTTTCGATTTTATGCTCAATTGATTTCGATATATAATGTAAGTAGAGGTAAAAGTCTGCCATTCTTGAGAAAAATGCATTACACATGATCTTTAAAGGTGCATTCAGTGTATAACATGGTTATATTTGGGATAACATTACCTTCAATAGTACAAATTATTGTACTTTTTTCGGGCCGAGTCCCATGCGGGATTCGAACCCACGCCCTCAGAGTAAGGCAACTGTCGCCAGCATTGACTGTACCAATAGCTTAACACACGCCCATTTCGCCTTGACGCGACAAGAATGTGTACTATTGAAGGTAGTGTTATCCCAAAAATAACCATGTTATATTTCTTCACTATCTAAATGGCAAGTATTTCTAATACATCCAGTGTGTTTCGAGAAGTACCGAATGTTGCGGAAAATTACCATTTTAATGATAGTGGACTGAGTACAACGATATCAAGGTGAAAGAAGTGATTTCTGATCGAACACCTGACATTGCAATGTGGCTGGGGCGCACCAATTAACCAAACATAGTTTTCGAAACTTCATTACAACAGACAAAAACAAAATTGGCACGTGTTAAAGTCGAATGAAATATTATGAAACACACTTGATGTCATTTTAAAAGATTAGCAACAATGATTTTAAAAACAAATTTACTTCAGAAAAGTCTAACGGTAACGTTAATATAACCATAGTGTGTAATAATACTACTTTATTGTTTTTATCGATGAAATGCAGCATTTGTAGGTCAAAATTAAATCCGTATGATCATCTGATGAAGTATTACTATCGTCTATTTATCATCGTTCAGATATTGCTTGTCTGGGATATATCGTTTTACAGTATCAATATCATGACATTATCAATTACGAGATTCACATTGGATTAATAACTAGTTAATTTTGCACAAACTATTTAGTGACCGATCATTTATTACAGGGGGATGGGGTGGCCCAGGGGATTTTTACTTGGGTTTGTACATCAAAATATGACCCTCCCCGGGAAAGCAGGAAACTGTTTCAGCTAGCTTATATTCATTTTGAAGAAAAGGCAATTGATACTGGTTATGTTTCATTGAGATTTAAAATTTTCCAGCAGACACTGAATTTTGTAAAGGAGCATAAATGATCCTTACCCAGAGTTACAGGGCGGAAAATGAAGAAATGGGGAGCAGTGTTCCAAAATTGGTTGCTAAATTGAAACCTTATTTTGCAGGACAGCTGCCAATATTTTTTATAGAAAACATGCAAGTGTTAATTTCGACAACTAGATTCGATTTATTTAGAAGCCGTATCTATACAGACAATTCGTATATTGACCAAACGTTATTGGTACAGGACAGCCAAATTTAGTCTCCATGCAACAAAGTTGAAATTCTCAAATGTACAAACTCAGATCCGCTATGTTCAAGGTACCTGCCAACATAATTTTAGTTTTATAGCAGATAAACGTTTCAAATGTAGATGGACGCCAGACATATCAGCCTGATTGGCTAAAAATACAGCAAATGTTCATCATAGTCCAAAAATGTTTTAAATTTATGTCTATAGTCAGATATTAGCAAAGATCAAGTAATTTTCCAATGTTTCAATGGGTTTTTTATACTATTTGTAACATATTATTAACTGCATCATTGCGATGTCATAAATTTTACTGATTTTATAACTTCATAAGCCTTTATATTGACTATTAAAATGTATATATTAAAATAAAGCCAACAGTAACAAAAACTTTTAATATAAACTACCTGTATGAAAAATGTCAATTCAGCAGATCTACTTTCTACTTTTGTTTCTATGAATAACAATGATCAAGGGAGATGGTTTTATTACTCTCTATTTTATAATGACCCTCCCCTGTAATGTTTGTATATTTTATTATGACTCTCCCCTGAAAAGCCCCGGCCCA
This sequence comes from Gibbula magus, assembly GCA_936450465.1. NCBI lineage: Eukaryota > Metazoa > Mollusca > Gastropoda > Trochida > Trochidae > Gibbula > Gibbula magus. Next base: position 72,898,432 of record OW388296.1, on the reverse strand, counting down.
CCCATGAAATAAATGACCGGTCCCTTATGACATCACAGTGCTATGATATCATCTATAGGCATGATGACATCACGATGCTATGATATCATCTATAGGCATGATGACATCACAATGCTATGATATCATATATAGGCATGATGACATCACAATGCTATGATATCATCTATAGGCATAATGACATCAACATGCTATGATAGCATATGTAGGCATGATGACATCACAATGCTATGATATCATCTATAGGCATGATGACATCACAATGCTATGATACCATCTATAGACATGATGACATCACAATGCAATGACCTCTCCGCAGTACAAAAACGTATTGTCATGATTGAAAATATACATTTTCTATTGAAAGTAATTAACAATGATTTTAATGATTGTGTTTCGATATCAAGAGGATATATGTTTGGCAAATCCAAGATATGTGTATCGTTTACAGCTCGTGTTAATATATTTCTCTTAAAAAATTACAATTAATGAAAGTTTCTATTCGAATTGGGTTTTTTTTCGTTTTCGAAATATTTATTATTAACTTTACAAATATTAGGATAAAACGTTGCATAAACGTTATATGACACATGGTTTCCCTATGATAGAAAATGAAAAAAATGAAAACATGTGTAAGGAAATTGATTACCTCCCAGTTGCTACCGTTTCCTTTTCGGAATCAGATCGTGTGGGACTGTTGAACTGTTCCTTCTGTGCAGGTGACAGATCTGATCGGGTTCGAATCCAAATGAAAGACATCCCTGGTTTGACTGACAAGAAGATGCAGACTCAAAAAGGTTTGGTGCTTGACTTATTCTCAAAAACCTTTCCTGAAAATAAACGTCATGCAACAGTGAAGTAGAACTATTAATGCAATGTCCCCTCACAAGGTTCAGCATTGATAGCGCAAATAATATAACCATGGTAGAGATAGCTGGACAAAGCAGGTGCTATCAGGTGTAGGAACTGTTTCCACTGCAATGTGATGTTTGAAATGTGTCCAGGTGTGATAAATAGCACATGTAGGAAGTGCTTCCAGGTGTGATCAACTGTACGAATAACTTGATAAGATGTAGGAACCGCAACTAGGTGCGGTCTGATGAACGAATTGTAGGAATTGCGTCAATGTGAGATCAGTTGTGGAAACTGCGTCAAGGAGCGATCGGGGGTAGTAAGTTAGGAATTAGGTCCAGGGCCGATTAGGTATATTGATAGCAGTGCAACACAGTGGATAAGAATGGAGAAATGTTGGTCTTGATGAGAATCACCCGTGCATTGCATGTGATATTTTAGATACGTGAATCAAACATGATATCGAACACTTTTCATAGTTCTATCCTGAAATAAGTTTAATGTTTAATGTTATCTGATGGGTTTAATTTGAGAATGCATCAATGTTTGTGTTTCAACCAAAAATTATCATCAAGGCATTATGTACAAGGCAACATGCGAAAATGTAATTAAATGAAGTCGTTATTACCATTGTCAAGCAAGGAGGGTGCGTGTTTATTCAACACAATAATCTTAAAACAATCTACGTACTCCCTTTAAGTGCATAATCAAATTAACCTGGTGTGTTATTGTCATCTTGCTATTTATGATAGTACGTTTTTGATTAAACGTAATTATTTATACTTACCTGTTGACTAGATCTATTATGCCTACCTCCTCTCTAGGTATGCTATTTCAACGTTAACACAGACGAAACTTAAAACAGTGGAGTAGGGGATGCATAAAATCCCTCTCCCAAGGGCGGTAAGTCGGCATGGTCTCGCGACGTCACCATCGGAAATCTCCACTCTCCGAACAGGCCCTGAAAAAGCAAGACAGAGCAAGCGGGGAGGATGGGCGGGCCTAGCGCATAGGTCTAGTCAACAAGTAAGTATAAATAATTACGTTTAATCAAAAACGTACTATTATTGAAATACCTATCTGTTGACTAGACCTACTATGCCTAGAATCCCACTGCATGGAGGCGGGTCAGTAGATATGTGGTAGAGACGAGAACAGCAACAAGCCCTGAGTGTAAGCTTACCTATGAGTCCTCCACCCTGTGGTGAGGACAAAGTACAGCCCGGGAGACACCATCTCTACCGCTAAGTGGATCGAAGAGACAACCCAGCCACTCAACTTCTGATTAAAACACTGGTTAAAAGCGAAGTATAAGAAACAAAACAACAGACAAAGAAACAAACAAAGAGCAAACGATGCGAACCGAAGTTTATTTCAAGGAGCATCGTAAGACACGCGGGAACAACCTCCAAAGAGGACTGTCCCCTTCTCGGTCTGGTCGGGGGGACCACCTTCGCCTGAGCGAACACCTGTGGACCCAGCCTAGTGATGCCTTCGAGATCTGCTGTGGTGACATCTCGTAAGTAATGATTGTCGAAAACCTCTGAAGAACGCCAAAAACACACCGCCATGACGTCTGAGACCGCGACAGTGGTAAGCCATCGTGGCTGAGACTGCTCGGATCTCATGCGGGTTGGAACGCGATGGAGGAGGCAGGTCAGCGGCCTTGTACGCATCAATGACTGCCGACCTAAGGTATACACCCAACGCTCGCTTGTCAAGCTCTTTGGTGCTCCTCGGCGAGTGAGGCAAGAACAGACGACGCCTGCCATCTCTCTGCCTGCGGGTACGCTGCACGTTCACCCTCAACGCCCTAACCGGACATAGAATGCGATCCATCTCTCCCGAGTCAGAGCCCAGAGCCGGAATAGAGAAAGTACAGCCAGTCTCATCAGCTGCCTGGTTTTTTGCAGACAATGTCGGGAACTTAACCAAGTAAGGCTGACTCCCCCTCCCTGACCTCAAAACGTAGGAGGTCCGCCTGCAACGCATGGATTTCAGAAATCCGAGCTGCGGAGGCCATGGCCACCAAAGAAATTACCTTGATGGTGAGAGGAAGGAGGGGAACGTCGGAGAGCGGTTCATACCTAAGATGGTTGAGCACGATGGCAAGTCCCACTCAGGTGGACGAAGCTTAGTCATGACATTAATGAGGCCTTTGAGGACCAACACATCTAAACCTGGCGACCTCTTCCTGAGTACGTAGAGGATAGCAGACATGTTTGTATTAATAGATGACGCCTTAAGATGCCTGGCGTTGCGTAGGTACACTAAATACTCCGCAAACCTGAAGAACAGAGGTCTCTGCCGGGATGAAACCCCGCTGAGCACAGAAGGAGCCGAAGGCCTGCCACTGAAAACGTTATCATGCAGTAGATAAGGTTAGAAAATAGTGATCTTTCAGACGGATAAATCATGTATACTATTGACTGTTTTCTATATGTGGCTTGTGTCACATTGATCGTGGTAAAATAAAAAGCAAATGTTTTTTTTATGAAAGTGAAATATTGGTCTGAAACAAATACTTCACGATGTATAATTTTAATGAAAGTTTAGTTTTATTTAAAATAGTAACAGTTAGATCGAACAATGGATAGATACATATAAGACAATAATTTATCACGTCGGTAACCTTAAACTAGTATATGCTGCTGGTGTGTTTGGCTCTGGATGGGAAAAAACTGACTGAGAATACACTAAACGCCAAAAGAAACATTACCTCATTTCTTTTTTTAATAACTTTTTAAGTATCAAAGATATTTGAGAAATGAGTGGTTCAAATGAAAGCTGAATAGCGTAGTTTTATGCTAATAACACGTTTAAAAATTCTGATGGATTCATAATGTGGCAAAATGCAGCTTGTTTAAGAAGTTGAAAATTGTCCGGTTTTCGACCAGGCTGGTAGTAACCAAAAAATGTGATTTAGATGTCCAGAAGAAGTTTAAAGTAAACTTTTACGTTTGTGATTAGACAAAAAGGTTGTATGCTTTACATCATAACCCATAAACGATGAAAATACTGTTATTGAGTAAGTTTAAGTGTGAAAATTATGACCTTTTCTCGTAATTTACCTTAGTGAAAACGAGTTTACTGTGTTGTTAAATGATCTCTCTCTCTCTCTCTCTCTCTCTCTCTCTCTCTCTCTCTCTCTCTCTCTCTCTCTCTCTCTCTCTCTCTCTCTCTCTCTCTCTCTCTCTCTCTCTCTCTCTCTCTCTCTCTCTCTCTCTCTCTCTCTCTCTCTCTCTCGAATAATTGTTTTATGACGTCATAGAGACGAAATATGGGAAGTCCGGGTGACACAATGGTTGGTAGGCAAACGTGATATGTTCACATATCGGAAATTTTAGCTCGACTGTCTTTAACTCTGTAGGGTTTCAAGTGTTGATAGACAAGATTATCCTAATCCTCTGCTTGATTGACATTTTTACACAAGTTTGTGACATTTCCAATTTTTATGAGAGATTCCCTAAATGCTTAAGTCCACAGGAAATTGAGAATAACCAATATCTTACTTTAGTTTATACCCAAGTAAACTTGGTAAAGTAATACAGGCAAACAATAAGGTTCCCTTGTCGATTTCCTTATTGCACGCAGAATTCCGTATTGCATGGTTGACGATTCTAAATTTTCTTTCTCTAAACTTCGGCACTTATCTAACTTTGCGTACTACACAAGGTTTTCCCATCTTAAGAAATGATAGATCACTATCTCAAGATTGGATATCCCATCGTAAAATGGGAAAGCATAACTTCTGATAAAATAAAATAAAAATTAAATATTTTCATGAAAAAACTGACTTCGAGTTTTAAACTTTGAGGAAAAAAATACTTTGATGAAAATAATTACTACGATGAAGAAAACAGATTTTGATGAGAAGAAAAAAAGGGTTTTGATGAAAATAATGACTTTTATGAAAATATGTCCTTGATGAAAAAACGACTTTGATAACAAAATAGGACTTTGAAGACAAATATGACTTTGATGACAAAATGTCTGAAAATATCTCTCTGATGAAAACTTACTTTGATGGAGAAAAAAAGACTTTGATGACAAAATCTTTAATGAAAATATTACTTTGATGAAAAAAGAGATTGGGAAGAAAAAGACAAAATTTTCGTGATGAAGAAAAATATGATTTTATTACAAATTACCCTTGATGGCAAAAATAACTTGGATGAAAAAAGACTTTGGTGAAACAAATGACTTTGATACATAAAACCTTAGTAAGATGAAAATAATAATGTATTGAACAAAAAAGTTTTATTAAAAAATTAGTTTCCTGAAAAATATTAATTTTAAGAAAATAATGTCTCAAATGATTAAATGGCTTTAGTGAAAACGACTTTGATGGAGAGTAAAAAAGACTTTGATAAGAATGATTCTGAAGACTGTTTTGTCATCAAAGTTCTTTTTGTCATCAAAGTCATTTTTGTTATCAAAGTCATTTTCGTCACAAAAATCATTTTTTAAACAAATTATATTCCCCATCAAATTCATTTATTCAAGAAACTAATTTTTTCGTCCAAAACAGTTTTTTTTTATCAAACTAATTATTTAATGAAGGACGGTTTTTCATCAATGCCTTTTTTTCATCAAAGTCTTTTTCACCAAAGAATTTTTTTCATTAAACTATTTTTTTCAGGAACTAATTTTTTTTCTAAATAATTTCTTTAAGTACTTTTTTTCCATCAAAGTTTGTTTTCCTAATCATAGAATATTATGTTCATCGAAGACATTTTGTCATCGAAGACATTTTGTCATCAAAGTCATTCTTTTCATCAAAATAGTTTTTCTTCTCATCTGAATATGTTTTCTTCATCAAAGTAATTTGTTCATCAAAGTCAGATTTTCTTCAAAGTCATTTTAAAATCAAAGTCAGTTTTACCATCAAACTACGTTTTTGCATCAACATCAGTTTCTTAATTTAATCATTTTCTCAAAAGTTTTCTCAAAAGTTCTGCTATCACATCTTAAGATGGGATATCAGAGAGATCCGTATTTTGGAAACACAGGTAGGACAATCATTACCATAATAGAACTATTAATCACAGGGGCTTGTATTGTCGAAACTAGCAATTAAAACGAATATGAAGTCGACGATCCAGCCCCATATACTATAAAAAAGTAAAGGGATGTAACGGGGTCAACACCCCATGTCCGTTTGAAATTATATTTCAGAATGTTGTCATCATATTATCATTCAATGTTATATATCACGGCAAAGCCAATACATTTGTCTTTAAAACAAGCCATCAAACGTAAAAATCGAACGGATAATAACAAGGATATGATTTTTCAAAGCCAAAAATATTAGCACATTGCTCATGTAAGCCATTTGCCTGGCCCACCAAAATAATAAAATATTCGCTTGAAAAAATTATTATAAAATACTTTATAATATCCTGTCAGCTAATAGTGACCCAGTTACAAAGCCCAGTATTTGTTGCATCAGATCGCGCAAGAATTATAACATGAGGGACATTGTATTTGACATACCAGGGATTTTACATTATATCAAGTGTGTTTCGAAACATCGTTTGTCTAGTAGTCATCCATATTGAATGACCTTGACATTGGTCTATTTTTGGAAACGAAATGATGTCATAGGGCCTCAAATAGCCCTGTGACATCATTTCGTTACCAAAAATAGACCAATGCCAAGGTCATCCAATATGGACGTCTCACTATCAAACGATGTTTCGAAACACACTTGAGATCATCTAAAATCTCTGGTACGTCAATTACAGTGCACCCCGTGTTATAATTCTTGCGCGATCTGATGCACCAAATACTGGGCTTTGTAACTGGGTCACTATTAGCTGACAGGATATTATAAAATATTTTATAATAATTTGTTCAAGCGAATATTTTATCATTTTGGTGGGCCAGGCAAATGGCTTACATGAGCAATGTGCTAATATTTTTGGCTTTGAAAAATCATATCCTTGTTATTATCCGTTCGATTTTTACGTTTGATGGCTTGTTTTAAAGACAAATGTATTGGCTTTGCCGTGATATATAACATTGAATGATAATATGATGACAACATTCTGAAATATAATTTCAAACGGACATGGGGTGTTGACCCCGTTACATCCCTTTACTTTTTTATAGTATATGGGGCTGGATCGTCGACTTCATATTCGTTTTAATTGCTAGTTTCGACAATACAAGCCCCTGTGCTATTAATGACGTTTTCAGTTCCATTTTTGGTAAAAATACATCATGAGTATTATCATTTTGGGTCCATACATCCGAAAACAATTGACGTCATCAGCGGTAGACATATGTTTGATGGTTGATAAGAAAACCAAAAAAGAAAAAGTCGGTAACCATTCAAGTATGATATTTTTCGTAAAAACATGTCATGACTCTAACCTCCATCTAAACTTCGATAATAGTTATTATGACGTTATCGTCGGCGGCTGGGAAAACATGAAGTGCTCCAATCAGACTGCATACCGGTACCCACTGTCCTGTCATGAGTTTCGCCCCTTCTGGATCAGCTGGGAGAACGGCGTGCTCTCCGTGGGTAAGGGTCAGGTGCCCGGGAAACAGGTTATGATGGAGTATGACAAGCTCATCTCTGAGCACCTGCTGAAGATTGAAGGCAATTGCTGGAAACAGAACACAGCTGTGTGGTATTTTCTGGGACATAATCAACTGAAGTGATCTATTCAGTTCATAATGTGTTTAAAACTCTCTGGTGAATCAACGTTATATCTGTTTCTCACTGAGAAATGAGTCATGTAGTACACAGAACATGTTATTATACACAGTAAAAACATTAAGCATTCCTATGATTTCAAGTTATTCCTTTATGCGTTGCATGAAAGATGTGATCCATGAATTTCAAGTGCCTAAAAGACGGAACGAAAGCTGAGTGGAATATGGTCCAAACCATCAATTCATTTAAGTATGGTCACTATAAATCTGTAGGATGCACCTTTCGATGAAATCATATTGAATAAGCTGTCATGATCTGAGGAACCATACAGTATCAATAACATGTGCGGTCACCAAGCACTTGAATTACTGTGGTCATCCTAAGAGCATACATGTGACAAGTTTCCTAAATTGTTCTATGGGGATGTTGAGATGTCTTTCCTTTCGGTTATTTTTGCCTTGTGAGTATTAATTCACTGTGCACCGTTACAAACACGTTATTTTCACCGAGATACTGAGCGTTTTGTGCAATGCCATTCCCAACGGTAACATTGAGAGCAAAAACTCTTGCTGCATTTTGCACTCCGTTCTTATCAGCTCATAGTGTATTTGTTAATTATTCATTAAAATCAATCATTATGGTACGTGTTCATGTATTAACTGAACAATGAGATAAATATCAATTGTAAGTGTTGTCGTAAACTACTTGTAATTTCATGAATGAATTCACGTTCGTTTTATGAATGAATAAAGTACTCAGTGTCATAGTTCATCTTTAGCCAAACAAATTACTTGAAGGTGCTATGACACATATACAAGTCCTGATACTCAACCTTGCGGTACTCCAACAAAGACACATCTTTTATCTGATCGGAATTCATTTATCACAACACACTGTTCTCTATTTTCAAGATAACTCTCGAACCATTTCTACAAATTACCTTCCATATCATACCTTTTCGAGTTATGTATGTTTATGCTAAACTCTGTCAGAACAGAACAGACAGAACTTTATTACGCTCAAGCCGAGAGCCTCGGCATTTGAGGTACAGACTGACAGTATAATACATAATTATAGCGGATAAGTGATTAGCCGGAAGATTTTACAATTTGCATTATAATATTACAAAATTTACTAAGTTTTTTTTAATACAGATATTCTTTTACACATGAACAGTTTTTGCAATTTAATCATGTTTGGATTTTTTGACAGTAAATGTGGTATGTACAAACTTCTTTGTTCAGCAAAGTATGAACAAAGAAAAATATAATGGAATTCATCTGCAACAACATCAGTTAAACACAATTTACATTTTCTTTCAGATATAGGTATCTTATTCAATCTTCCCTTTTCAATTGGCAAATGGTGGCATGATGTACGAAATAGAAGTAATGGGATTGCTTGACATTGAGGAAGGGACGTTAAAAAAATTTCAAGTTCAAATTGAGGTTTCAGAACATAATAAACTACACCCTTTTTGGAATTTTCAACTTCTGACCTCCAGATTTGTATAGCATTATCAGTTAGAATAGAATGAGCAGTTGTTTTGTGCCAGGAAGATGAAATAGGATATTGGGATAGCCATACAAAACTTAAACCTATGTTGTTAAGGATATTTTTGATAAATGAAATCCAAGCAAAATTGTAAGTACCAGTATTATAGATGTTATATATAATGGAATAAATAATAAAAGATACTTTACTAGCTTTATCGGTAAGAAGTTTTGAATGCTGTACTTTTATACTTCTGAGCTCAAGACTATTAAAACTGATTTGTATCTTAAAATGAATAACCTGGTGGAAAAATAAATCGTATATGCCTTTTGATTTTAGCCTGTTTCCCTCCATTTAGATAGTTTCATCATGAATATAACGGCTCTGAAATATTTAAATATTGATGCCATTTTAAATTTTGATTTTTGTTTGTAAACTGCATTCATTTCATCAATTAATTTTATGACAAATGTATGATAAATTCATTGACTCCTTGAGGACAGATGAATTCTAGTCAATAAGTCAAGTAAATAAACATCGAATAGAATTTTCATTGTAAATGCAAATAGTTTTTACCTAAACGATCTATAAAAACACGTTATTACTTAACTTCATATTTGAATAAAAATATTACTTGCATATTGTAATACACTCCATCCCATCTTAAAATGGGTCGTCCTGACTTGGGATCCCAATTTTGGACGATATCCCAAAATAGGATGATACACGAGGTACCTCAAAACAAAATTTCAGCTTGGGCTGTAGCAGCTGTGGAGATGAATTCGAAAATGTGAAAACTGTACAGACAACGCCGTACAGACGACGGACAACGACTCATGCCAAAATCCCTAAGAGTTAAAACTACATTGTGTAAAATATTATTCTGGCAAACTTTTCACATTCCACTTGTAACACTACTTAGCATATGTTTGCAAGCATAAGACGATTAAGCGATTAATCTTATAAATAATTCACGTTTCTGAAAGATCACATTCCGCTAACATTCCCCACTGCATGTTAGTGCTATTCATGCACTTGATCCCACCTGGACACAACCTCTACACCTGATAGTACCTGTTGTCTCTAAGACACTCTACCATGGCTGTATTATTTGCACTATCAATGCTGCACCGTGTGAGGGGACACTGCATCAATAGTTCTTCTTCACTGCTGCATGACGTTTATCTTCAGGACAATTTATTGAGAATAAGTGCAGCACCAAACCTTTTTGAGTGTGTATCTTCTTGTCAGTCAAACCAAGGATGTCTTTCATTTGGATTCGAACCCGAGAACCAGATCTGTCACCTGCACAGAAGGAACAGTTCCACAGTCCCACACGATCTGATTCTGAAAGGGAAATGGTTGCATGCCGACATTGGCAACTGGGAGGTAATTTCATTACAAATGTTTTGAAAGTACTTTTATTCTTTTAGGAATTGTACATTTTTCTGTCAATATGGATTCTCCTGTGTGCCATGGAATGTTTATGTCACGCTTTATCTAAATATTTGTAAAGTTAAATAAAATGAAAATCATGAACATTTTAAAAACATTAATTCCCATTTTTAAGTGAAATATATCACCACGAGTTGCCAATTATATTCTCCTTGAGATCAGAGCACAATAGAATAAACTCTGGTATACTGCCTGGTATAATCGCCGAGTCTAAGCCCTCTTTGAAAAAAAACTCTTTGAAAAGAAACTTTCCCATACAAACTACAAGATAGTTCAATCCACGGGTGATAAATACGACTGAAACAGCGTTACATCATGTCCTCAGAACCAAACAATACCAAATATGAATTTTCAAAACATTATCTGTTTATATTTCTGAGAAATACACGTTTTAAGAAATCGTCGTTTTCGAAACTCGATATGTGGCTTTTTTGTGACCTCCTAATCAAATCCAAAAAGGTTATTTAAATCAATGTCATAGATTCATAATTGAATTTCTACTACCAAAAATTAAAAAGCGACTGTAACACCACGTGTGTATTTGAACAGACATAAACATAAAAGTATCATACTCTGATGTATGAAATTGTGAGTACTGATTAATTAAACATATGTTTATCAAATACATTCAAAATCTACTTTCTTCGACATCAATAGTTCATGTTATACTCTTATAAAAATGTGGGGACGTATTTTAAAGAGGTACATTTAAGATGCAAAATACCAAAATTCAAGTTATTGCTCAATTTGTTTTGGTTTTTATTTTGGTAGAACAAATGTGACAGGCATCAAAACAATCACATTGATATACAATCTGAATATGAAAGCTCGACGAATCCGGGCACAAGGTTCTGGATTGATGATGTGAAACCATGTGGCTTGTCATAGTACTAACAAACTGTATTTAGTGTAGTTACCAATAAACGAAAAGTTTGTTTCAATATTTCTATTACTCAGCTTGTGGCCATGGGCAAGTAGCATTCTCGGAAATGTCAACAATAACAACGTCCAGACCTACTGGTTATCGTGTCTGGCCCAGGAAGATCCTGACTTCTTGGGGTAGCGAGTTTCAAGGACCACTTCTGTGGCAACGACCATGACCCATGTCCAGACTCCGGTATTTCGTCGAAGATTAGCGGCTTGTCGATTTATACTTATACATGACGTCCTGAGTAGTTTCCTGGAGTCATAGACACATATATATGAGAAACAAGCAACGATACTCCTCACCGCGTTGGGGTTGTTTTTCTTCTGATTTTCCGATATCGGTAGTCTGTGTACGGTCTTGAAGGTGTCGTATGCCTGATGTTCAGAAAAGTTCAATTTGGAAACAAAAAAACTCACGAAAGGTCCTCTCGGTGTTTTGAATCTGGGATTCCGTAAAACAGGAGGTTTTGCTACCTGTCATGTATATCCTTGAGAATGTATTGTTTCTCGATGATGGTTCTCCTTTCGCGCTCCTCCGACAGTTCATCTCGTAGTTTGCTGAGCTCAGCGTCGTGTTTAGCAACATCAAATTCAATAGTCTCCACTTTATTTTTTAAGTCATGAAAATCACCTTTGATAGAGTCAATGGAGATTTGCAGTTCCAATTTTGAGTTATTAATGAGGTTTGCGAGTCTTTTTCACGAGGCAATGATCAGTTCATCGATGTTACCTGGCTGGGCCGCCATAGTGCGAGTAACATGTTGTCTCCGACATACTCAAAATGTCACAGTTAATATTGTCCAATTTTGCAACTTTATATTACACAAATATATCACAATTATCCACTAGATAATGTATATGTAGATTGCAATGTTTTTGTGTTGCAAGAAAAACGGTATCTGTTAAGGATTACTTAGATTTTCCATGGGGTCAGCAGGAGCTATCGAAAAATCGAGGGGTATTGACCGTAACATAAATGTTTCCCGAATATTTGTCAGTCTGTATTTGTCATAAACATAATCATGTTTAAACATTTGATATGAAATCAAACATTAGGCAAAAGGCAATATCTTGTTATTCACACATTAATAAACTTTCAGAAATACAAAAAACAAAGACAAAGATCGATGATCACTTCTTTCTTTTACAAGTGCGATGTGTCGGTATTATACTATTTTAACGTATCTAAATAAGGTCATCAACCACAGAAATATGATGTGTTCTTTATTTGTAAGTGTAAACATTTTAATGATGTATTTATCATAAATCATATTCCTGGCCTTTATTCTTGTTAGTACTTCAGTTTACTTCGGTTAAAAGTTTCTGTTTAAGGTTCAGGGAAAGGCACAACACAACGCCCAAAGTTTCACGGGTATAATGTTAAACTATGATTGTATACATTTCCACATGAAATATCAGTGATACTGATACATAGTTTCAATATCTCATCAAATACTTGTATTACAAGAAGAACAGAACACAACTAAACAGGTTATTACATCAACTTTGTATGTATAGTTTGAATGGCATGGGGAAGTCATCAATTATGTACAGTGTTGTCAAATGTTAACCGCATTAGATCTTTTTAATCGCAGTTTTAAAAATAATTACACTAATTTACAGTGATGTAGTAGAAATACGGACTGTCTGAAAGCAAATCTATCATATACATGTACTCACTGACAGTTAATGTTACTTAGTCGAGTAACAATCAACGTTTAGGGAACAACACGTGTTCATCTTCCCGCTGAACTATCTACGTTGCGTGAGTTTACTAGTGAGAATAAAGAAAATTATATATCTAAAAGTGTCATGAAATGTTATTCAGATTATATTCGTTATAATCATAATAATTCTTACCTCATAAAGAAGCAGAACAACGTTTAAATCCCTCCTCGTACGTGTAGTTGAGCTGCAAATTTACACATCTGAACGTGTCAAGTTCCTGTTCTCAAATGACAGCAGTGCCACGTGCACATGTCAGAAGTTTAGCTACACGTGCAAATCGCGAATTTCACGAGCTCTTTGGTATTGTTTTGATGTCAATTGTGTGTGTGACGTGGGCTTCATATGTGCGCGTTGTCCAAAACAATATAGTTTGTGAGACAAATTATTAAATTTATTGATTAGATAACACAGTCGATACTTATTATTGTTTGGCAATGGTCTAAATAGGTTAGACCCCTCGGTCCCTATGTCTAATCATGGAAATGGTTAGTTAGACCTCTCCCGCTACGCAACGACTATAAAACTTGTTACAATAATGCAGCACAAATATCTAATTCCGTGCATGTATCTTGCAGGTTCTCTCTGGAGCGTGTTTGCTTGACCAGTGTCCAGCAGGACAGACGTGTGAAGTTCACAGAATATCGAAACTACCCATCTGTCTAACAGGTCGGAATATAGAATAGTTGGATTATCGTTGTTGACACTCTCTGTAATATTAACTTGTAAAGTCATTCTTGTAAATGTAGGTAATCATTCTGTTGACGTCATCACCGCGGTCCCTATGTTCAAGCACATTTCTGAGATTGAATTAACAGTACCTATCCATTAGAATATGTTTATCCGATTTTAGGATTATTTAATACACTTTGTTGATAGGCATATGATCCGACAGAACTTCAGCGATGACATGGAATGACTGAACATAATGAAATATACCATGTGTACCGACAAACATGAATTCACAAAGTTTGTCTCCATCCGATCTTCCGTTGGTGACATGAAGATCCAATTCTGTACATAAATAAAAAAACTGCTTTCAACAATTGTTGACAACTAAGTCCTTTGATGTCTATCCACATGAAAAAGCGGTATATAACTGTCCAAAATTATAATGTCTTGTAATGTTCAAATTCTGGAGTTAAAATCGCCTTTCCAGATGAATCTACAGTAATCATATTCATTAAGCACGTCATATAAATGCATTTGTAGATGTTCAATACCAGCGGCTTCATATTTTTCTGATGTTGGAAAATGTACAAAACCAAATATTAGTTTCTCTTGACATATAAATAACTCTGCATACTTAGAAAATGACACAGTCAGTCAACCTCTCATAAATCCTGTGGTTGTAGGGCAAAATGTCCTCTTTAACATCAATGCCACCGCTTATTTCCCATGATTTGATTTTTATCTCGGACACACTGGGGACACTTATTACCAGGTATTAAATCAATAATGTCTTGTTGATTCCCGGCCCATGTTTCTAGGAATACACATATAGTTGAGTTTTTCACAAAATCCTCAATGACACCAAAGGAATTTGATCTTCAATCCTCATTGTAACCGTCCACACTAAATTAATTAAGAATTTGAGAAAAGATAAACACTAGCCAGGCAGCCAGGATATGACATAAAATATCATAAGTTAGAAAATGAAGTACGACCAGTCGCTTAGCGACTAATGAGAAACAATATATCATAAACATGTACAAAAACATATATCGTAAATGTTCAGAATGAATTGTAAATATATAAATTGTAATTGTAAACATATCTGAACAGATATGCTGCTACTATTCCTTTGACACTCATGATAGAGACGTGACACATCATCAATGTGTACAGTACAATTTGTATGAAGATCCTATACATATTTTACAAACAAATTTCACGAAATATATCATTGTAAACAATTGATCGAAACTGTTTGATAAATCAAACAGCAAGCCTCATTAAAAGCTGCACTTGCAAATTATCGTTTAATTGAAGAAAACGGGGGTCATCTCGTGCAGATGACAATTGACTCTCATCATCGGAGTGTGAAATATTTAGCTTAGCTGTACATTTAGTTATTGTTATTCAAAATAAAGAAATGTTGTTACAAATGTTACCTCCGTGCGTTTCTTTTTTGAGAGAGTGTAGTTGAATATAGAATCGTATTAGCAATTTACCTATATTGAATGAATCAACTATGAAATCCAACCTAGAATTACTGTGTTTCTAAGTAAACTCACGCATGTCATCTTCAGCAAAATCACATTTAGTTACCTGCCTAAAAGCTAAATGTACAAGATAAAATGTTATTCGCTCCTTCTTAATTGCCCAAATTAAACGTCTTACAATCGCCCTTGTTTCATGTTCACAACTCACCTACAACAAGATGGCCTATGCCCAAATCCTCCTGAACTGACCAATGGAAATGTCAGCAGTGGGGGTCACGTGACCGGAAGCTCACGTAGGTACACCTGTCTGGAGGGTTACCGGGACATGACGACTTTACTCACCTCAGCTGAAACCACGTGTCTACCTGGACTCACCTGGTATCCCGCCAATCTTACCTGTACAGGTGAGAACAATTTAATTGTAGGACAATATATTTGTATTTTGCTCTGGTAACAGCGCAACTGCTGTTAAGTGGCTCCCTCGTCAATGTCCATTTGGTTATGCAAATGATGCGGCCTTAGTTTATATTACTTGATCCTCCAAATATTGTTTCCATCAATTGGTTGGACTGGGATTCATGATTTTGTCCAAGTATATTTCCAATCGAAAACCAGACACTTCAATGTGACTGACGTGTAAAGTTAGCAAAATGTTATTTTGGAAACTTATCTGCAGCAGACCAAAAGACAAATGTGAGTTGTTAATTTTTAGTAGGTGATGACTACTGTTCATGGAAAGAATCAAGTATAACTTGTGCAAAGAAGGCTTCGTTAGCATAGCATTGATTAGATTTCACCAAGAGATATGCAAAGTTTAACGCCTGAGCAGCGAGAGAGCCATTGGGATGTTGCACGCCGGTGCAACTCAGGGCAGAGTTGCAGAAATCATGAAATGGCACATAACCACAATCGAGAGATTGGTGAAACTCAGGGATACTGGCCGACATCAGACAGACCACGAAGGGGAAGATTGCTTTTCAACACACCTTCAGCAAAAGGTATCAGAGCTTATCGACCCCTGAGAGGAATGACCTTGACCCGACAACATCGTCGAATGAAGTGGGTGCATACTGTGGAGCAATGACAACGACGACATTGGGACAGAGTTCTCTTAACTGATGAGAAGGTTCCAGGTGTTCAGTGTTAACGGCCGAACGAAAGTGAACAGGCTTAGAGGGGAACGTCTTAGCTTCAAGAAGTGCAACCCCATGGCGGTGACAGTGTTAGGTTTTAGGTGGTATTTGTGGTGACACCAACACTGATCTTGTGATTATAAATGGTAACTTGAACGCTAACGGCTATATCAACCATGTCCTAACCCCAGTCGTAGTTCCATTCCTTCAAAAAAAAAAACGAAAGCTGCTTCAACAGGACAATGCCACTCCACATACTGCATGTGTAACAAGAGGGTATTTAAATACCAACAAGATACACGTTCTCCCGTGGCCAGCCTGATCCCCTGAACTCAATCCCCAATAAACACATCTGGGACCATCTTGGGAGACTGATTCGGCAATGTCAGAACCCTCCATGTAACAGACAAACGTTGACGCAGGCACTGCAAGAGGAATAGCATCGTATCCCCCTTGTTGTCGTGAGGAGTCTAGTGACGTCGTGTCAGATAGTGCATAGATGCTCGAGGTGAACACACTCGTTGGCTGAAAACTGTACCCTAGATCGATTACTAGAAAATGGACATTTTCGAATTATGGACAATCATACATCTTTAACAAAAATGCTCTTAATTTTCGAAATAGTAATTATGTGACTATCAGATATTTTCCAAACTGAAAACGATTGTTTTGACTATTAAATAAAATCATAATTGTTTGGATACCGTTTCTTTCGTTTTCTATAAATCAGGAAATATCAACCCTGCGTTTCTTTTGCCCGTGAGTTTATTACCTCCCAGATTACATTTTTCTTTATACATACAAAACAGAATATCACTTGCGATTATTCAATTTGATCAAAACTCCTCTGAATACACCCTTCACTACTCTGTGATAATACCATCATTTACTCTAACAAACCGGTTCTCCATATGAAAATCACTTTTCAAAACTACGCCCGCATCGCTTGGTCGGCACCAGGTCTGACTCACATGACCTTATCACCCGTAAAATTAGTTACGTAACGATCTCATCAGTGGCGGTCAATTTGAAATGACATTCCTAGATGTAGATGTACATTTTGTATGTCTCGTATGGATACCCTGATTTACATAATTTTCGGATTTTTTTAATTTCGTTTTACTGTTATGTTGTAGTTATGTTTTTTGGGGTTTTTTTTATCAGATTATGACTGAGAGTAATATCTGTATATTGTCATATTGCCTTTTCGGAAGTGTATCCCTAAAACATCATGGTAGTTCATACAAAGAACTAACCATTGATGTTTTTTCGTTGACCAATGTTTAAAGCGTGGGTTATATGAGTGAGCTGTGATCACTAATTCTCTGGTTTTTACTGAAATCAACACAAATGATATTTTGGTACATATCGAAACCAAATAAAATATCATGAAAAACACTTATAACAGAACTATTGATGATGTTCTCAGTTCCATTATTTTGTAAAAAATACATTATGATTATTATCATTTTAGGTCCGTACATCCGAAAACAATTGACATCATCAACGAAAGAAAAATATACACTGTTTGATAAGCAAACCACGGAGGAAATAGTCGGCAGTCATTCAAATATGATATGTTTTGTAAAGACATGTCATGACTCTAACTTCCGTCTTTACTTCAAAACCGACGTTAATGGTTGTTATGACGTTATCATCGGCGGCTTCGAGAACACGCAGTCCTCCATCAGACTGCATACCGATACCAACTATGCTGTGAACAAGGAGAGAAACGTCCTGTCATGCGCAGAGTTCCGCCCCTTCTGGATCAGCTGGGAGAACGGCGTGCTCTCCGTGGGTAAGGGTCAGGTGCCCGGGAAACAGGTGATGATGCACTACGCCAAACTCATCTCCGAGCACCTGATGAAGTTTGAATGCAGATGCTGGAAACAGAACACAGCTGTGTGGTATTTTCTGGTACCGAATCAACTGATGTGATCTACTCAGTTGATAATGTGTTTAAACCTCTCTGGTTTATTAACAATAGATATGTTTGTTTCGCATTGCGAAATGACAGTCCTGTAGTTCATAGAACATATTATATACACAGTAAAAAAAGCATTCTTGGGATTTAAAATTATTAATGTATGCGTTGCATAAAAGATGTGAATATCAATTGATTGCAAGTGCATGAAGAACATTGCAAATTGGCCAAATTGCAAATCTATGGTCATCAAATGATCAATAACAAATGGATCCAAGACTCAATCAATGTAGGGAGTGCCTGTAAATGAACCCTTAGAGTCTAATCAATTTCAACTTGCACAGTCAAACGAAAAGCAGCCTCACATCATATGCGATTCTCCAACCTATAGTTCCCCAGAACGAATCTAATCCGACCAGTGGATTCGTCTCCGTGATATCCGGTTTCCCTGCTGCCTATCACGACACCATTACCTATGATACTGTTTGTGTTGAGATATGGACGTGCTCATGACACGTCGGACACTCAATCCTTGTGCTTGGAGGCTGTTCCTCACGGTTTAATTGCTCAAACATCAATACAGTAGTCGACGTGAATGGATGACATCGAAGTAGACGCATTAGTTCCCTGTCATCTTGCAGTTTAGTAGTTCGCGGTCTACCAGAAGAGAGACAATCGTCCAAACGGCATGTTTTGCCACTGAACTGTTTACTGTGTAGTGGTAACCAGTCCTTCTTTCATAGCCTCTGACAATCTACTTAGTACCATTATTCGTATCATGTTTTATTGAACTAATAATGACATCGAGAAATCGGTTTTAAAAGCCACAGCGAGTCGAAGACTGGACCTGCATTTTGCTAAAAGCATAGATGGCATGAATTACATGTTATTGATAATGTATGATTCCCATGACAATATCTACGTTCTTGAGAGCCTTTCCATAACCAAAACACACAAATTCAAAGGCATAATACCATGTTTGGCATATCCATCAAATTGAATTATACGTTCTTAGAATTCATAACGACGTACAACTTGAACTTGAGGGTGCTTTACCTTTTTTACTGGGTTTATTAGTTAATTAGCATCAACACACTGTGTCTGTATTCATAAGCTTTGTATTTTACAAACTAGCGGGGTATCGAAACTGTGCATCATTGTTAAGTATTGTCGGCACGTGTTTTACAGGCATTATGACTCCCATTGAATTTCCACGTGCATCATGCATGATTGTTTATAGAGTTGTAACGTTAACGTCAGCCAGTGCCCTTGAACGAAATGAGAGAAACTTGGTGGACATTTGAAATGCAAATCCATAAGCATTATTCACTAACCTGGTTTCGCGCATGAGGAGGAGCTATCAATATTGCGTAAATGGCCTGGGGGGAACCCTCGTTACAGATTTGTGAACCTGAACCTGCAACATAATTCTATTGTGTACGTTTATTGAGAATGTTGTTATCTGTAGAGACTATAGTTTCATGCATCTCAGCATTTGTTTAGTATACTCACATGATAAACACATTGCACAGTTACTTTTTCTTCAAGTATATCCTGCTGAAGTAAACAAGTATAACATAAAGAGGGTGTACAGAATAAAATGTCTTCAGACATCTATTCAATATAAAGGAAGATTATGCTGAACAATGCGACTCCAAGTCGAATACGTAACAAATTATGTTTTCTTTAGTAATTGTTACTTTCGATAAATGTTGCGCCTTACCAGCGAATGCTGCCAAGTTCAAGTTCAAAACTTGATACCATTGTTCCTGTTTGACATTACATAGCCAGACATCATGACGTCGTCTCCATCGTTCGCGGATTTTAACCAACCAAACCTGGCAATGACGTGACTTTAAATCGAGCAATATCAGCAGTGCCTGCCTGAGAGGACCATTGAGCGACCATTTAATTTGAAATCACGACATTTCATTGGCTGAGATACATGCTTTAAATAGTGTTGAGTAACCAGCTTTCAACTATACGAGGTAGGGGTTGCAGAGCCATTCTGTCTATTTGGACGAGCCTTGTGGACTAAATTACCATGATGGAGCAAGACATATAGGCGGTGAGATTTTTTTGTTTTTCCCCGAAATGATATATTCTATGAAGGGATACAACCTGATAACAACATGGCACACAGTGATGGTTGTCTTATGGTATACGAGAGACTGTTACTCATTTAAGGATTGTTTTACATGTGTTGTGCCTCTATCAATGTATGACATCAACAAATTGTATAACATCGCGTAGCTGTTATTGTTATATTGGGCCTTACCGCGCCAATATAGAAAGAGTATTTACTCTGGGGATTACTCCATTAAAGGTGCATCCATTGTGTTTCATAAAATTTTATTTGGCTTAAATACGTTCCAACACGTCATATGTGCTGTTAACAATACAAACAAATTCACTAAGCTTGCATATTCATCCCCAATCGCAAAATATATCATAATTACTAGTTTTTAATTAAAATCGAGTAACATCATTATGCATGTGCATAAACCGAAAGTGCATGTCCTTTTTACATGAACAGTAGTAATATGACCTATTAAACACTATCTACCCAAATTTGTTATTTTATCTGGTTTAAATAAGATTCCAAAATTACGTTTGACTCATTGGCGCGCGCCACACCCAGTGCATTGTCCGGTTTTCGATCAGAAATCGACACTTTTACCTTCATATCGTCAATATACTAACTCGAGTATCATCAAAATGGTAGTTTTCGGTAACAGTTGGTACCTCTCGATAGAGTAAGACCATTTATAACGTTTGGCATGTTTGACCCCCAACAACACAATGGATGTACCTTTAATAAATACGATACGTTTTCAACATTTTATTACAAAAATACTTAAAGCTTATACATGTATCTATACACATACATATAAATTCTAAAATATACATTACCCCGGTCCGTCCTACCACAGTATACGATTACCTATCCTACGGTTGAACCCGATGGTTCAGACAACGAGGCCCGCATTGGCGCCCTGGCCATCGGCCCTGAATCGGACTCTTCACCGCCTGCTTGTCACTTCGAACTGGCACCCTCAACTCTCAACAACTGACTTTTCTCAGACAATACCTCGCCTTATAATCATTATTCAAGACGGTTAATTTCTGCTTCAGCCAATCAGTAACCAGTTCACAGTTTATGCGGTCGTTCTAATGTCCATGACCCACGCTTTCATAATCAGCCCATTTCATATTCAGTCCCTGATAAAACTTCATAACTACCGAAAGCATCTGTCGTTTATCTGATAATCTTCGGATTGTGTTCTTTTTCGCACGTATGAACCCTCTGAAAGCACATCACAGGAAGTACCATTTCTCTGTGTAAACACTTAACTCCCATTATTTGTGCCATCCAGCTTCCAAAATGTGTGCTATGACTACTTGAATCGGAGACCAATTGTACAACGTTAGATAACACTTTCTAGATTGTTTCCGATCCATGATGTTTTGCTGCTTAACGCCTCTATATTTTATCCTAAATACAAATATATCTCTACATAACGTTATATATAGAAAGGGTATGTGAAAGACGATTACAGATGTCTATAAGATGATAAGTAATTATAATGACAGGCATAGAAATGGTTTGGTATAAGAACAAATCCAAACACAAAGACAGTTCTTATTCTTATTTCTTATTACAAAACCACCAAAACATTAATATAATATTTTGCAAGAATTATTGTTTAAGCATGTTGACAGTTACAGTTGAGTGTAGGCTATCACACGATGCATTTACATGATCTTGTTCATAAGTAGCATACATTTATTTGATCATATTGAATCAATTTTGTTGTCCTTGTTTTTCATTCAAGAAAATGTAATTGCGTTACCAAACCGTGATACAAAAAGGTGGCATCAACTGCAGTTCAGGTTAAAAAATGTCATGTTTCCAATTTAAACAAGAAGCTGAGTAGCAATATTTCTTATATAACCAATGACTACTCTGTCGTTCAACATTTCCGTTATTAAGCAACATCTGCAAATATAAAAAGTGAGATAATTGTTTTGGAAAAATACAAAAATATGGACTCAGTGTAAGGGAATGTTTTGACATGATTTATATTCAAAGGTCGACTTGACATACAAAAGGTAGTTGTCGATAAAACTCATTATGGATATTAAATATTTACGAGGTAGATGTGGTAATCATGCCGAGTATATGCATTATGGATGAGTAGAGTTTGAAACATGCCCCGGAGACAGTGTTAAATACTTCACTGGCATGCTTACGAGCTAAAGAAACGATACCGAGGAAATGGAACCATGAAATAATTATTAAATTTTAAATATGATTTTCAAACCATATCTATATTGAGGTGAAACATATAGGTGAAATATTAACATACAATCTCATTTATGAAGATAAAACAATATTTGTATGGTACAGGAATTTCTTAATAATTTGATCAAATAACTTGATATAAAAAGATGGTCGGGTTAGCACCATCTAAAATATCAGTTCCTGTTTCTGATATCAAACGGTGCAAGTGCAGATATGAATAAGATTGATACTGATATATCATCAATATATGAAGATGCATCCTAAGACAGTATTCACCGTCTTGTGTATCTAAGTATTTTACCAAAACTGGAAAGCTGAAATAGAAGATAGCGTAAAGGTTTCCATTATAAATTCATTAAACCTATTCACATCTTAGAAAAGTATCTACTCATGTGGTCCTATGTATATGAGAGAGTGAAACAAGCGAAAGGAACACCAAAGTTCTAAGTTAGTTTTTATCATCCGGAGCCAAACATATACTATTTTTAGGTTACCGACTTGATAAATTATTGTCTAAATGGTTCGATCTAACTGATACTGTTTTAATTTAAACTAAACTTTCATTAAAATAATACATCGTGAAATAGTTTTAAAAGGTCAATATTACAATTTTCATCTTTAAAAATATTTGTTTTGCCAGCTTGACACAAGCACTGATAGAAAGCGACCAATAGTAAATACATGATTTATCTATCTCAAAGATCACGATTTGCTCAACTGCATGATAACGTTATAGATCCATCTGATACCACCTGGACGCATTACATACAATTGATGCCATCTGGACACAATGCATACACCTGATCGCACCTGGACACAACACATACACCTTGACAGAACACATACACCTGATCGCACCTGGACACAATGCATACACCTGATCGCACCTGGACACAACACATACACCTTGACAGAACACATACACCTGATCGCACCTGGACACAATAAATACACCTGATCGCACATGGACACAATAAAATACACCTGATCGCACCTGGACACAATAAATACACCTGATCGCACATGGACACAATAAATACACCTGATCGCACGTTGACATAATACATACACCTGATCGCACCTGGACACAATAAATACACCTGATCGCACCTGTACACAATAAATACACCTGATCGCACCTGGACACAACACATACACTTGATCGTACCTGGACACAATAAATACACCTGATCGCACCTGGACACAATACATACACCTGATCGCACCTGGACACAACACATACACCTGATCGCACATGGACACAATGCATACACCTGATCGCACCTTGACACAATAAATACACCTGATCGCACCTGGACACAATGCATACACCTGATCGCACCTGGACACAATAAATACACCTGATCGCACATGGACACAATAAATACACCTGATCGCACGTTGACATAATACATACACCTGATCGCACCTGGACACAATAAATACACCTGATCGCACCTGGACACAACACATACACCTTGACAGAACACATACACCTGATCGCACCTGGACACAATAAATACACCTGATCGCACATGGACACAATAAAATACACCTGATCGCACCTGGACACAATAAATACACCTGATCGCACATGGACACAATAAATACACCTGATCGCACGTTGACATAATACATACACCTGATCGCACCTGGACACAATAAATACACCTGATCGCACCTGTACACAATAAATACACCTGATCGCACCTGGACACAACACATACACTTGATCGTACCTGGACACAATAAATACACCTGATCGCACCTGGACACAATACATACACCTGATCGCACCTGGACACAACACATACACCTGATCGCACCTGGACACAATGCATACACCTGATCGCACCTTGACACAATAAATACACCTGATCGCACCTGGACACAATGCATACACCTGATCGCACCTGGACACAACACATACACCTGGACACAATAAATACACCTGATCGCACCTGGACACAATAAATACACCTGATCGCACCTGGACACAATACATACACCTGATCGCACCTGGACACAATAAATACACCTGATCGCACCTGGATAAAATAAATACACCTGATCGCACCTGGACACAATGCATACACCTGATCGCACCTGGACACAATAAATACACCTGATCGCACCTGGACACAACACATACACCTGATCGCACATGGACACAATAAATACACCTGATCGCACCTGGACACAATGCATACACCTGATCTCACCTGGACACAACACATACACCTGATCGCACCTGGACATAACACATACACCTGATCTCACCTGGACACAATAAATACACCTGATCGCACCTGGACACAATAAATACACCTGATCGCACCTGGACACAACACATACACCTGATCGCACCTGGACACAATAAATACACCTGATCGCACCTGGACACAACACATACACCTGATCGCACCTGGACACAATAAATACACCTGATCGCACCTGGACACAACACATACACTTGATCGCACCTGGACACAATAAATACACCTGATCGCACCTGGACACAATAAATACACCTGATTGCACCTGGACACAATAAATACACCTGATCGCACCTGGACACAACACATACACCTGATCGCACCTGGACACAATAAATACACCTGATCGCACCTGGACACAATAAATACACCTGATCGCACCTGGACACAACACATACACCTGATCGCACTTGGACACAATACATGCACCTGATCTCACCTGGACACAATACATACACTCTATCACACCTGGACGCATTTCCTTCATCTGGTCGCACGTGGAACGAGTTCCTCCACCTGATCGCACCTGCTGCGTCTAAGACACTCTACCATGGCTGTATTATTGGCGCTATCAATGCTGCATCTTGTGAGGGGACACTGCATCATCAATTGTTCTTCTTCACTGTTGCATGACGTTTATCTTCAGGACCATTTTATTGAGAATAAGTGCAGCAACAAATCTTTTTGAGTGTATATCTTCTTGTCAATCAAATCAGAGATGTTTTTCATTTGGATTCGTACCCGAAAACCAGACTTGTCACCTGCACAGAAGAAACAGTTCAACAGCCCAACACGATCTGATTCTGAAGAGGAAATGGTTGCATGCCGAATTTTGGCAACTGGGAGGTAATTTCATTACAAATGTTTTAAAGTATTTTCAATTTCTATCACTTATATCTTGCCATTATGGATTATTGGTGTGTCATAAGATCTTGATGTCACGTTTTCAAGTATTTTCAATGAAAATTTACTATAAAAATTACTATTAAAAATTATGTCATCTCAATTTGGCATTTTTAAAAATTTCATATAAGATTTCCAGTGTGGCTTTTAAAATATTTTACGTTATGGACTAAACTAAAAACATCTAAATCAATACATTTTGCATTTTCAATTTGGTGGAGAAACTTTCTTTTAAGTTAGTTTCTTTATGTTCTTTAGTTAACAACTTTCTGTTAAGACATGTTAAGAAATTGTTTATGAAATCTTGACTCTGTACAATGTTTTAATATCTTTGTAAATGTTGTGTGTTCTCTGTGTCACTATATGCGATTTTTAAATTAAAATTTATGTTCTGTTCTGTTCTGTTCTGTTCTGTTCTGTTCTGTTTCGGGTGTATATGCGTTAAAGTATTTTTGGTCAAATGGAGAATGTTACATTGAGTAGGTTGTGATGATACCAGAAAATGACAAACCTGGGAAAAGCTGCGAGATATATCACTTGACTACCAGAAATCATTGTATTCTACGTTATGTATTAACTTTATGGTAGTGAACAATACACTTTCAATCTCAGATGATATATTGCCAAATATGGGTGGTAATGCACGTATTGTGAGTTAGCTTACTCGGAATAACGATATTCCTATGTAATGTTACCGTATTGAACCATGATATAATGTAATGTGGAACTCTTAACCCCTTAGACACTTGAAATGTGCTTAAATTTCGAAACTGAAATAAACTATAATTTGATTGATAAATTAGTGCATGCGCAATTCCTATTAAGTACGCGTTTCTGCCGCAAACATGCGAACAATTTACACAGAATGCAGCAATATTGCAAAAACGCCATGGACGCCGCGATTCGGACAGCCCAGTGCTTTGAATGACATCACAGTTATAATTAGTAGACTAGTACATAAACTTATTTTAATAATAAGTGTATGTACAAGAAAGTCATCGGCATAAATTATGTCCATGATTTTCTATATACATTTATATTTATATCTAAGAAAAATTACATAAAAATAACAAGTATATATCCTACATTAATAAGTAGTGTTTTGTAATGTTGGTATTTTAATTATTTGTAAACTTACAGTTTTATTTAAACGGTTATTGCAGTCACATATAAAACAATACCAAATTATGGAAAATCGCTACGTAATAAGGGGGTCCAAAACAAAAACCACCTGAACAAAGACACCCGGACATAACCCACCCGGACAAAAGCCTGTCGGGCAATAATTGGTTTAATAATATATTTTTTCAATTCGGAACGTAGTTGTACAGCAGTTTTCAATATCAGCAATAATCAACATCCAAAATAAAATCATTACAGGTAGGCAGAGAGTTCACTAGGATGTTGGAATGGGGGTAGACACAACTTTACAATGGAGTACTGCGATTCTCTGTCGATACTGTACTACATAGGGTTTTCAATCATCAATAACCAATACTTGCAGATAATAATAAGTCCATTTGTATGGCGCCAACTCCATACACCAAGTGTATGCTCATAGCGCTAAAAAGACTGAAGTTACTCTGACAATTTGAAATAGCACATGGTGGCACATTAGTCCAGGTATGACTCTCGGAAGAGATGTGTTTTTAGATGAGATTTGAAGACGGCGTGTGTTTTAAGTTCCTTGAGTTCATTTGGGAGTTTGTTCCAGAGAATTGCTGCACTGTAATTGAAAGATCTTTGGCCAAATCGTTTTAAGTTCATTTTCGGAACGTGGAACAAATGCTGGTTTGCTGAACGAAGGGCTCTTGACGGTTGATAGACTTCAGTCAGCTCGGCGAGGTAGGATGGGGCTGATCCATGGTAGCATTGATAGGCAAATACCAGAACCTTGAATTGTATCCGTGTATGTACCGGGAGCCAATGCAAGTTAATAAGCACTGGTGTAATGTGTGCCGACTTTCTTGTCCTGGACACGATCCTAGCCGCAGCATTCTGAATCCTTTGTAGTCTTGACAATTGCTCTTGCGTGATGTTGATTAGCAGACTATTACAGTAGTCCAATTTCGTCAAGACCAGGCTTCTGATTAGCATGTGAGTTGCGTTGGTTGACAGAAGATGTCTGATATTGCCTATATTTCTCAGATGGAAATGGCATGCTTTGCAGATCATGCTGATATGGTGTTCCATAGAGAGATCACAGTCGAGAATGACACCCAGGTTCTTGACAGAGTTTGATAGCGGAACTTCAGACTCTCCAACATTTATTGTTGTGAGGTTTGATAACTCTCTGTTCTTGCGAGTCCCAACTAACATGGCTTCTGTCTTGTCGGTGTTTAGTTTCAGCATGTTAGCATCCATCCAGGATTGGATCTTTTTTGTACAACTTTTCATCTGATCAACTGCTGGCTGGGAATTCTTTGGAAAGAATGCTTTCATCAACTGAGTGTCGTCAGCGTAACTGTGGTGACCAACATTCGTGGTAGAGATTAAGTTTCCGAGGACAGATGTGTATAAGGTAAATAAGATAGGCCCGAGAACAGATCCTTGTGGCACTCCGAACTGTAAAACTACCTTGCTTGAGCTTGAATTCCTAACGACTACAGTTTGACATCGGTTGGATAGATATGATGAAAACCATAGCAGGGCATTTCCATCAATCCCAATAACTACCTTCAGAGTATCAATTAGCTTTTCATGGTCTAAAGTGTCAAAGGCAGCTGACAAATCTAACAGCACAATCAACCCAACTTGCCCATTGTCACATGACGTTGTCAAATCGCTCAAAACACGCAGCAAGGCTGTTTCGGTGCTATAGCCTGTTCTGTAAGCTGACTGGAACTTGTCAAGCAAATCATGATTGGAAAGATGTACTGATAGTCTTGTCTTCACAGCCCTTTCAATGAGTTTTGACAAGAAACTCAGATTCGAGACTGGTCTGTAATTGCTCAGAACAGAGTCGTCAAGGCCACGTTTCTTAATGAGGGGCATCACAATGGCCTCCTTTAAGATTCCTGGAAACTCTCCTGACTGCAGACTCTTGTTTATTATGAGAGTTATGACTGGAAGTAGTTCGTCAGTGTAATCCAAAAGAAGCTAAGTTGGTATTGGGTCCAAACTACATGTGGTTGGTTTACTGTCCTTGATCAATTTCATCACCTCTTGTTCTGAGAAGGTTTCTAGAGTGACAAGGTTTTCACCAACATGGGTCTTGTTAGGGACCTCTTTTTCTTGAGATTGATTTTTCTCAAGTAACTTTTGACGGATTGTCTGTATCTTTTCAACAAAAAATGAGTTGAACTTTTCAGCAAGAGCATTGTTACAATCGTCTGATGGAAGGACAACATCCTTCGGCTTACCAAGTAGCGCAAATATAAAGTCATACAGTGCGCTGGAATTCTTGCACTCAGTAAGTTTGGAAACACAGTAATCACTCTTTGATTTCCTAATTTGTTGTGTGACTGCATTTCTAGCTTTCTGGTAGCACTGTTGATGAACTTCTAACTGTGACTTCCTCCACTGACGCTCAGCTTTACGTCGTTTGTTCTTGGCCTCCAGAACATCTTGTGTGTACCAAGGAGTGCTTGTCCTCTGCTTTATCCTCTTGGTAACGGGAGGGGCATGCTTATCCAGGAGCTCCTTCAGAGTATCATTGTATGCCTGACACAAATCCTCCAGAACATCCGGAGGATCAGTAACAAGTCGTGAATTTCTGAGGTCAGAGGAAAAAGAAACTGGATCAATCTTTTTGAAATTACGACATACTACATCAGTATGATTTACAGAAGGGCCATTTAATGAGAGCTCAAAGGTGATCATGTAGTGATCAGACATTTGTTTGTCCTGAACCGATAAGTTCTGTATCAGATCATCCTCACTCCTGGTGAGAACCCAATCGATGATATGGCCACTCCTGTGTGTAGTAACATCTACATGCTGAGATAGATTATGAGTTTCAAACAATTTCAACATCTTTTTCACATCAGGTTTCATTTGAAGATCAAAATGGATGTTAAAATCTCCCAATATAAGAAGGTGTTTATAAGAATGATTCTCCAGGAATAGATTCATTTCCTCATAGAATTGAGATACACGATATTGGTTTGTTTTCGAAGGGGGTGGTCGATAAACACAGGCTGTCCTTAACGTGATCGATGAATATGATATCACCACATCCATAAGTTCAAAAGTGTCATAAACAGATTTTGAAGATTGTAATGTACTTATCTTCAGTGAAGTTCGATGTATAATTGCAATTCCTCCGCCACTTCTATGTGTCCGAGGTTTATGCACCAAACTGTATCCATCAGGAGTCATTTCAGCAATAATAGAATCATCTCCTTGATCTCTAAGCCATGATTCAGTGATGAATAGCACATCCAAGTCATCATCCATGATAGTATCGGCAATGTCCAAGGACTTATTGCGAGCTGATTGCTCATTCCACAAGGCTACTTTCAAGCGCTGATATTGTTTTATTTTTAGAGATATAACATCATAGTAGCAAAATGAATGAGATAAGTGTATGTTATCTTTATTCCAGTCAAAAGCAATGGCTGTATGTGTCTGTGTTTGTGGATGTGTGTTTTTTAAACACAATAAAGATAGCGTTTTCTCTGTGTTCAGTTAATAATGAGTCCCATAATTGAGAGTATCCGGCCGAAACGATCTCGCATAATATTGTAGTTTATATATCTATCTTTATAAACTTACTAATTAAATTTGCGAAGTTTATGACTGCTTCACGTATATGTCAAAAATCGTATCAAAAGTGTGTCTAAAGGGTCAAGCACTCTCAAATAATTTGGTTATTTTTTTCTTGGGTGGCTTTTGTCCGGGTGTTTTGGCCTGCTGCCGAAATAAGATTTAAAAGAATGTACATCCAAAAGTTTGGAATAATACAAAGATAAATTGGCAAGGAAAACTAATTCATCATAGAATATAGTAATCTAGATGATTTTGTAAGAAAAGAATAATGCTACACTCCCTACAGTGAATCGTACCCGATAAATTTCACGGTTCAAAACAAAGACGTTTATCACATCTAATTCCTTGGTTCAAACCTACGCTAACAAAACCTTAAACGGGCCCCTTCTATTCGTCAGTGACCTATTTCCTATCGGTTTAGGTCGAGCCACATCTAAACAAGCATACGCGGTGATTACCAAGTCCGACAGTGTCCAAATATCGGTGCAACGTGAATCTGGTAGAAGGTAGGAATAGTCAAACCTGCATGTACTGTCTAGCTCGTGTGTAGGATTATGAAATGCGTTATGCGTTCGTGTTATGCAACCTGCTAGTGCTAGGTCTATTTATAAATATCCTAACTACGATCTTCATAGCTTGCGCTACCGCTTTAAGATTTTCGTTAGTAGTTACATAAACCAAGTCCTTGCATAAACTTTACCGGCATTCGACTATGTTTGTCTTGAGGCGAGGTGCTAGCGTTTCAAAACAAAAGCAGTAAGTTAGCGAATGCATGTGCTGCAAAACATACACACCACGATCAGTTTGGTGCATGCACATGTCAACAGGTCAACATCAAAAACTCTGCTGCCAACTATTCACCCACACGAATAGTGCGTAGTAAATGTTATAGATCTATATATTGAAATGTTTCCATTATGATTTATCGCATAGTTATGATATATTTTATATTCACGTGTATTTATGTATAAATGTGTTACAATGTTATACAAGATGTGTTATATACAAAGGTAACTTAGTCGTTTTATGAACCCAGTTTGTTAAGATAACTGAACTAAGTGTATATTGTTGTACAATGGAGAATTCACGATGTGTGACACCCCATTACTGTCTCAATAGATCTGCACGGGTTCCCCACTGTATGTTTAGTTCATATTACCACGACTCCAGAACCATCTACTGGTGGAAACGTGAATCACTTGACATAGCGTCACGTGTCGCTTTGCTTATACAACCGGGGATATGGTTATATAAGTCTGGAGTATATAAACGCTGGAGAGCGGTTTAACGCTTATATTCACCGAGCTGTTAATTTTCTGAGTCGAGATCAGAACACTAGCTGCCATCAGTATCATTAACACGTATGTATTAGAAGTACATTCAGAAGCGATAATTTGTACTACATTGATTGAGATACTGATTAACTGGGTACGTGTTCTGGTAGAAACATTTTTAAGATTTATTACTATGTTCACGTCGCGTTGAAAGCTTTATGTGTATAGGAATACCAAAATAGGCATATTTATATGTTGACTGAATGCAGAATTGTGTTGGTATTCCAGAACTTGAATGTGAATGTGGGTGATTCAATTAACGAGTTAATATCAAAAGTGCGACTCCTTTTTTTTTTACCAACTCACTAAAGAGTTGAAGGCTTAAAAATGGTAGTATATGGGATATCGTTTATATCCTCTGGTTATTACACGTCCGAGTGAAATTTCTGAAAATGTGATGGAATTACGATTTCCGCGAGTCAGCTGCCATTGTGACGGCACTTATTACATTGTGATGTGCAGTAATATTACACTTGTTTAATATTGCCTTATGAATACTCAAATGCATTATCCTCAAAGGATGTGTCATGGTCATTTGTATTATGTAAGAACGTTTATTATTTCAACGGGGTATGTATTAACAAACGTTAATGTTGAATGAGAATTATGGATGAATGTTGATGAGATTAATGTATGGAATGTATGATCTATTTCAGAAACATGAGTGGGATATTTACAGCAGTGAAGTCTGCCTTCACATCTAAAGGTCTGGACATGCCTCAGTACAAAACTATTAACAAATACGACGTAAGTATACATTCATCATCAAGACTTGAAATTGACAATTCCATATAGAGTACATATTTATCATTGTTTGAAATAAAAATGGGCTCCGTCTGTTTGTTTTAAAATAGCCATAGCTTGGCTTGGTTTATGGTATTTGGCGTTTGGTTTTTTCAGCTTCCTCGTATTTTTATTTTCCTCTGTTTCCATGGAAAATATAAATAAAGAGGCTATACAAGAACAAAATTTATTGGGGAAATTAAGCTCAACAGGTGTCTTGATTTATATTTTTAAAAAGTATTCAGTGCGTGAGTCTAAGATTTTTTATTTTAATTTTTATCAAATACCTTTTCTTTAAACCTTTAAACCTTCTCTAAAGTTTGATTCCTATGAAAAGCCTGTAAGACATTTACATTACTATGCTTAAACAGGAAAGCTTCCATCAGTAATATGAACGGCTTTGTATTCTTAGAGAACGTCATTATTCTGATTTCAGGGTTTCGAGGAGCGCGAGTATGACGCGTGTAAATGGGTGAGCATCAAAACGATGGGAATGACGCATAAAGACGGCGTCACTAAGGGCTTTTGGAAGCTGTTCCAGTATATCAGTGGAGAAAATGAAAGAAGTAAGCGTTTGATTTTGATAAGATCTTCCATCACACAGAAGGTTCGACAAACCATACTCATAAACATATTCACGCTGTGAGACTATTACAGTAGAACACGAATATAAACGAACTCCAAGGGACCAAAGAATTCAGTTCGCTATTCGCGTTTGGCATATTATAGATTCTTTTGACGGGACTTATTAATTTGTTCGCTATATCCGTGTTCTACTGTATATATTTCAATCCTATTATCACCAAAACAAAACAGCCCACCTTAATAGGGCCCCCTTATGTAAGCCGCCCTTTAAAGGGGAGGTAACTCTTATTTCACTAATGTCCACTCTTTTGATTGATCCAGTCATTTCAAGCTATGCTGGTTCGAATGTGGTAGCGTTTCCTCTGATGTTTGCTTTTAATGAAAAATGTAGATTCCTGTGAAAGAACTTATTATTTGGTGCGTGGATATTTCTTATATAGTATGCCTAGATCTCGGAACACGATCGATATTACAAAAAATGGTAAAGTAAAGTTTGTTATCCAAATGAGATATGAAATATAATATATAACACACTGGATTTTTTTTATAATTCATGATGTCAATGTGACTGTTGCAGACCAGAAAGTGGAAATGACTGCACCTGTCGCCACACAAGTTGTTCCCGGAGCTGGCCCCAACTGTGAAAATACTTTCACTGTCTCCTTCTATGTACCGCCTGAACACCAAAAAGACCCCCCGAAACCTAAACATCCTGACGTTTTCATCAGCGATTGGCCAAAGATGAATGTTTTAGTGAAGTAAGTAAACATAATAAAATCAATCGTGTATTTTCAATTAAAGTAATATCATTCAGCGAATGTGAATGGTCAAAGATCGAGGCCTTGTTCGAAGTCTAGATCCCTCAATCAGTATGTATAAATCCCTAATGAAGGACAAAACAAGCACATAATGAAATAATTTCCTTTAAAGACGTAGATAAATTGTAAATGCTCTACTTAAGTTTATCTTAGGGAGACACTGCCTGAGTGTATGTTAGATAATGACGATTTTATAACAAAAAAAAACAAACAAGTGAATGATGTCAGTTTGACATGATAATGGTAACACTGTAACTGAAATGATTGAATTGGTATATTGACGACTAGATGAATGATTTCATATTACTTTCTAGGAGTGTAATATATGTTTGTTTGTGTGAACCATCATTTAGATAATCATATATTCATCGTCCATAACTTTAATCGAAGATGTCTCTATCCATTCCTTGTACTAGCCATTCTTTGATGTTTAAAGCGTTTTTCATTCTAAGGCAGTCATATTTGTTAACGCCTCTTGACAGGTCACAATGTTCTTGTATTCTTGTATGTTGTCTGTTTCAGATCATTTTCTGGATTTGCAAATGATGACAGCTGGATAGAAAATGGAAAACTCTTAGCGGAGGCTGTTGATAAGACGGAGTTGAGAGACAAATATGTGAAGGACTTTTACTTCACTGCCGGGTACGACTCTCCATTTAAACTCTTCGGACGTGTGAACGAGGTCTGGTTTGTCAAAGACGACAGCGCCTCACCGCAACAGAAATCTGGATAATCACATAGCTAACAGCATTGAAATAACATTGGTTAGCCCCCTGTTTGCAGTAACATACAGTGGATCGCGGCAGGGAGAGGATTAAGTCGTTCCTTCGGAGCTGTAGTGCACTCTTGACTCTTGGGAATATTTCATTGATGAGTTGAATATGTTGAATAACTGAATGACTGATCCGCTGGTTCTTGGGGTAACATTGCTCGGAAGTAACTTGGAATTCTCCACATATTTTGTCTGTCTTCTTCATTTTCATACATGTTTTGTATAAACATATTTATAGAACCTTTGTATTGTGTTTTTGTTACGACAGTGTGAACGATTATTTTTAGAAGGGAACGATAGAGGATTCTAGGATTCCGTTTGTTATTGTGTATAGTGAACACATACATAGAAAACGTATCGCCACAGCACAGCACTCATTAATATCCATCATAAAGTTATTTCAACATCGAGTCATCGACACGCGGTTGCCCAGAACCTGAATATCACATTCACTAGCAAACTTTAGCACTCAAAGATTAGCTTCTTAGAAACATGCAGTCACTGTGTCACAAACGCCAAACGTTATAAATGGTATTATTTTATCGAGATGAACTCACTGTTGCCGAAAATTACTATTTTGGTGACAGTTGACTCGATATATTGAGGATTAAAAGATAAAGTAGCAGATTTAAAACGTCATTTTGGAAACTTATTTACAACAGACAAAAAAGACACATTTGGATTGACAATGTTTGATATGCCATTAAACTACTGTTCATTTATATGGGACGTGTGGTTTAGGATTTCTGTACATGCGTAATGATGTTGCTCGATTTTCATTGGAAACTAGTATTTAATATATATTTGGCGATTGTTCAAAGATGAATATGCAACTTGAATGACATTGTTTGAATTGAAATCAATACATATGTATTAAAGCCAAATACAAAATTATGAAACACAATGATTGTATCTTTAAATCTGTGAAACTAAGGTATTGTGGTCGTCAAAAATTGGACAGACAGCTTACCATCGTCATGGCAACTTTTCCAACGGTTGGTGTGTTGTAGGTCCTGTACTGTGGTTCAACCCTCGGATGAAGACACGTGCACGAAACAAACGACAGGAAGTGAACAAACAGTACTGCAGTCTGGAAGTGGCAACGAAGTGTGGTTTATCACATTAGATAGTTTACTAAACGAGTAAATGGTAACCACGATTATCGTAGAAAATAAAACCTCTTTAGTATTTACTGACTGTTGACTTAGTCTTCGTCTTCACCAAACGAACAATGGTAACGTTCGGCGCAGTCTCAATGAATTAAAATCGACAGTTCTTATTAAGTTATCACAGTCAATAACACGATATAAAACGGTCAATTTAAATTGATTTAGATTGCTTTTGTGAATAACGATGTTCGGAATCAAAGAGTAAAAATACATAGTGCCATGGGCCTACACTTCGTCATAAATATCGCACAACCAACGGTGATCAGAAAGTAAAACTGGATCTTCAATTTTAAGGTGTTCGCATTAAAATGTCTGATCGAAGGTAGTGCAAGTGATCTGACAGATATAGCGATACCTAAAGGCTCAGAAAAGAGTTTTGAATATGACATCATGATGGAATGGTCAACCATCTTGCTGTCCGAACTCTCATAATCGTTTGAGACCTACATATCTCCGTCTCACACTGAAGAGTTCAACAAAATTGTCGCTGTACAGGTCGCACCATTCTCTTTCAATACGGATAACCGTTTTCTATGGATATGGCTAATCGGATCTTGCGATGAAATGTTTTACCCTCAACCGTAGAGGTATGTTGTATATTCTTTAATGATAAATGGCAACTTTGAGAAAACATATTCAAAATAGTGCTACAGCGCCTTCAATACTCATACAAATGCTTGTTCGTCCCGGATCATGAGTACAGTAATATCTTACTGGTAGGAATCGGTAAATGTCAACTGTATAAACCAAGAAGGCCAGGTACACGAATAGTGACAAGAACACCAAACTCATGTCATATTTAGAATCTGCACTAATCCCATTGAAACAAACGTAAATTCAATACCCTTTGTGTGCCATGTACATGAAAATAAGGGACATCATACCTCAAATATGCGTGTAGACAACATCACTATAAAAACTCGACGCTCTCAAAATCTGTAGCAACTTATGGAAGCAAGGGACTGAAATATCGAAGTGCCATACATCTTTGTCCCGCTTTGAAAAACACGCGCAGTGCAGGTCGCATGATCATGTTTGACCAAACGGGGTTTCTTAAAATATAGACGAAGGGATGCAATATAAATACAAACAAATAAATCCCAATTTGAAGTTGTAAGTGTTAAAACTTATATTTAACCATCCTGAGGAAACTCCAGTAAAACAAATAAGAGTACACCTTTTTAGCTCATCGGGCCTGTAAAGGCCAGATGGGCCTTTGGCATGGGCCGGCGTCGTTTTACCTTTTCTGTTTTGTGACATAATGAACGTGATTGTGCAAACTATACACCCGTTCAAACGTTACACACAACCAAATCTACGATTAACGAAGGCGGAGGGGGGAGGGGTCATCAAATGTACAAGAAATATTTCTCAATTTTATTTGGGAGGAGGGGGTGATAGATTGCTCGTTAGACTTTCAGACGGGATGACTGACAAAATATCTTGGGCGATATAATATATCATTTTCTTTCTATCTTGATTTTCATTGAATTAGCGGGGTGCTGGAGGTGGCACAGCTAAGGGAGATAGCATTTCAATCTTTGAAATTCATATTTTTGAAATTACACAATCGATTTTTAGGTGTATTTTTTATCAGTATTTTGATGAATACCTATTGACATTAAAGCGATGCATAACGCTATATGATGACAACCTTCTGACATATAATTTTTGGACATGGGTTTTTTATCTATTACATCCCTTTACTTGTTATAGTATAAGGGGGCGTCGACTGCATATCCTTTCTGATCCCACGTTTTCAACGCTACAGCTCCCTGTAAGAGCAGCGTCCCTGCAGGCTGTCCACTGACCCATATCCCTTGTTATTCACACTCCTATATATCGAGGTGGACAGGTGCCCGTCTACATGTGTTTCTTTATTGCACATTAATGTATATCCTTTATGCTCACTGAAACTAGTAGATATATCAATATAAACAATGGAATTTCAGATCATGATTCAGGTGTACTGTTGTTCACATTAAGAATTATATTGTATCCTAATATGTTCTGCCTGTGGTGAACGATATTACACCTATCATTCTCTGCATGAATTAAGTACTTTGATGTCAATAGACAACACCAATATATTACGAAAACTGGTTATCTAGCAAAATGCACACTGTGTGATGGTTGTTTAATTTATATGTTTGGTTAATGTAATAGAACTTGACTTAAATAGAACAAATCGGAATTCCTTTATATATAAGATACCTAAAATTGTCCTTTGGGCGTCTTATATGTTTATAACAGGATAAATACAAGGTTAAATTTGCGACGTTTTTAAATCGTTACAGAAGATGAAAATGAAAGACGAGTTAAAAGTTGAGTTTAACTTTTAGGGTTGAAGTTAACATAAAACCAAGTAATGATATGCAATTGAACGCATAGCTCGTTTTTACAGATTACGTGTAACAGCTAAGTAATATCGCTTGTATTTGAATACTTTCCATCTGTTCTTAACAAATACATAATCCACGACTAAGAAAGATGCCATGACAAGTCGTATTGTTTATTTATTTTATTTCATTTTTGCAAATGGGTTATTTTCAGTGACTGGCCAAAGATAGCCTGTCATCTAGAATAGAGAAGGTTTTAACAGCCATGTTATACCATTAATATTAGAAAATTGAAAGGAATTTTGAAGGAGGGGGGGGGGGGGGGGGGGGGGGGGGGTCCCCAATGAAAATGTTGGGCTGATCCGCCACTGAAATGAGAATAGCCATCACATTTGAAAAGAGTCACCTTGGAAGTGAGGGGTTGTCTCAAAACCTGATTTGTCATTCTATCGAATTCAATATTGTCTTTATTAAATTAAATATTTCAATGCCCAAAGAAAGCACAAAGAAGTAAAGTATCACCGTGTTATACGCAAGTAATAATGGACTACTTTGTTTCTCTTTTCTCGACATTTTAAAACAAAAGACGGTGAACATGTATATACAAGCCCTGGGGTGACATGTATATATAACGGGCCAGGTTTACAATACAACATTCAAGAGGACCCTACACCAGTTCAAGTCGAGTTGAAGGTCTCGGTCCACTGTGACACCTGAAAACGAGGCTAGCAAAATGAGGTAGTTACAATTTTAAATTTCCAATAATCTAAGACGTTATCGTTTCAGCCGACTGTTGTGTAAATGTCCTGAGTTAAATAAATTGATCAATCAAATAAATACAGCCGTTTCTGTTTACTGAGAAATACGCTGTATACGGTATTTTTTCTTTGCTAAAGTATAAAACTTTGTTTCGGGTGAATGTTTTATTAATAAATGTTCTTGTCAGAAAAGAAATTGTTTCAGCATTTTAAAGGGGCTGTAGCACGTTTTTTGCAAATTTTATTTTTTCAAATTTCCCATTTATAATGATAGTTTTTATCATTTATATTCACTTTAGAGGGTAAAACATCTTTTTACACACACCAGTTATCCGTAGTGGTAATAACGGTGTTGCGTATAAAGCAAAAAATGCATGGCGGCCATTT
The DNA here is from genome assembly GCA_936450465.1 of Gibbula magus. Classification (NCBI taxonomy): domain Eukaryota; kingdom Metazoa; phylum Mollusca; class Gastropoda; order Trochida; family Trochidae; genus Gibbula; species Gibbula magus. The sequence continues at coordinate 72,858,953 of OW388296.1, read as the reverse complement.
TAATGTGAGCACATTTTATTATTTAGAATTACAAAAACGGTCCTCATGGCTGTACCGAACCAATTACACTTATTTTTTTACTTGATTTTCCGAAGAGAGAAGGGTGTTTTACTATTGGTGACATTATCTTTTAAATTCATTTAATCAACATATTTGAGCGAAAAAAACGTGCTACTTCTCCTTTAATGTATAAAATATAGTCCCTAATCAAATGACTTTAATACATGTCAGTAGGATCGATATAAATGTGACAAACTGACACTGTGAACGACTGAGATATATTTGAAAAGCTGAACCTAGAATACAATACCTTTGGTATCAAAAGGAATTGTTTTAGTTATTTGTATCAAATAGTTATAACGTTACAAGGGAAATGTAATCTGAACACAATTTCATCTGTAGACCATAGCATACGTAGTGATGTAAGATGAAATGGGATTTATTGCATTGCGTGAACATTTAAACTCATCCCAACTATTGAACTGAGGATGAATTCAATTTAGTATCATTAAAACCGCGAAGTCAAGGAAAGATGAACACAATGGACCATGCATTGGTGGTGTTGGTGGTTTTCTTTATTATTGTGACTTGTTTCAATATTCCCGAGGCAGTTTTACGGAAACAGCATCTGAGTTTCCACATATGCAGATAAACTGGTTTGACAGGCCACAGACGGGTGGACGAGACTATACAAATGAAGCAAAGAGGAGCTTAGAGAAACCGATAGGTCGCTGTCCAATCACTGACTGTCGGCGTATATCGGCCGAGCACACACGAGTTTGGAAATGTGATATATTGACAAAGGGGATATAGCATATAATAGCAAACAAGTTTTTCTCACATGTACAGGTATTCAAAAAAAGGTTGTAAAAGAATCGTGGATAACTAGTTAACACTTTTAACACCAACACTAATTACAGACATACTGTTTTGTTTCATACAAATATTGACAATAGCTATCTATGTTTGGGTTATGTTTATTGATATTTTGCGTTAACTCGGAAAGAGATGGGTTTATAAAGAAAACAATTTTGAGTGCGCGGTGTTATATCAATTCTCAATTCAAGAGACAAATTGACTGTGTTAATTATAAGACAGAAAAATTACAAAAACTCTACCTCATTTCTGTTGTATTTATGATTGTGCAGATGATGGTTTAGATCCACAGTACAGTAGATCTGATGTGGTACGTGTTAACCTCTACAGTTCACTAGATTTGGTTATTTGGTCTACATCCCATTGAAACCTAGACCCATACACCTTGGTTATTATATCTACCACTTGTAGTAATAAAGGCTGAATACTCTTGTATTTGTTTTGTCGTTCAAACCTAGGCAGTGTCATCACTATACACATTGTTACATTAACATAACTATCGCCACCATCAGATGTGACAAAAGTAATCTCCAGTAGCCTACAATCGTTCTCTAGACCGCGAGATTGTCACCATAGCAACACATGTGTAAAGGCAAGTTCTTTAGGTGAGGGCGAGGATAAGATACAATTGCACGTATGGCCATAGTGAATGTATCATTGACAAGCCCGAATCATCGAAAACCCATGTAGTGTGTTCTACATCATAAATTACGCAGAATGCAATAAAGGAATATCCGTTTAAAGACATCTCATTAAGTGGCGCATGCTGATTGAGAGGGTAGATGTCTTTGAAACCAATTTACATCGGAGTCCCGTGACACTTGTCACTTGTCATGTTGTAGATGAACGATTTCTCTAACGATCAATATCTGTGTATTGAAAACCTAACACACTTAATGTGACTGAAATCTTAAACATGTGCATGTGTCGATGAGCCGTCTTGATTTCATGTGACCAACTTCTTCCCTTGCAGTGTCGTGTTTTTGTTGACAAACACAATTCAAAACCTTGAATATTATCATCTTCCAGAATCATGAGTTACCTCCTCCTGATAGCGACTCTTCAGTTGAGTCTGGTTTCGGCCAAGTTGACCTTCATCGACCTGACTCATCCGTTTGGCTACAAGACCATCTACTGGCCATCCAACCCTCCCTTCAATATGTCGCTAGCTTTCAAATTGGATTTGGGCGATGGGATAGTGTGAGTATTTGTATTATGTATCAGTTTGAAAAAATCAGAAACTGTTATTTCAAGTTCCCTGACCTATGTTATTGCCGATATGTATATGTTGATGGATGTGTGAATCATATATTCATAGATTATAGTGATAATTTACCATCCATGTTACAGAGCCGTGTCCAACTACTTCCAAACTGCAGAACACAGTGGAACCCACATGGACGCTCCAGTCCACTTCTGCGAGGGCAAACAGTACATGCACGAGCTCCCCCTGGACAAACTCTCCGGACCAGGGGTCAAGATGGACTTCCGGTCCAAAGCGGAAGCTGACTACGACTATCAAGTAAGTCTACAAGATGTCAAAGATTGGGAGAAGGAACATGGCCCTGTTCCTAAAGGCGCTATCGTCATCATCGACTTCGGGTGGGAAAAGTATTGGGCTGAATGGGAAAAAGTCTTCAACACCAATGATCTGTCCAACAGCAGCTCATACCACTTCCCTGGCCTCGGGATAGAGGCGAGCAGATATCTGGCTGGAACAAGACAGATAAACGCCGTAGGACACAACACACCTTCCACTGACTATGGACAGTCTAGCACGTTTGAAGTACATATCAACCTTCTCTGTGATCACAGTGTCATTATTCTTGAGAACGTCGCTAACGTTCAGTCACTGCCCCCAACCGGATCCTTCGTCTACATCGGCGCCATAAAACTTGAGAACGGAACCGGAACTCCAGTCAGACTGTTTGCGACGCTTGATGATGAACAGGAGGCAAACAGAGGCGGGGTCTCTTCATCTTACACATTCAGTGTTATCGTCTGCCTCAGTCTCGGGTTGATGCTTTTTACAAAACAAACTCTTTGAAGATTCTTTTCTGACTTTATTCAATATATCATATTTCATTACTCAGAACAATTGTTTTCCCATTCTTGATATGAAGCGCATCTACATTGTGAAATGGATGTGATAATTCTTCAAGTCAATCTTATAGACTTGAAGAGATTTTTCATAGTGCTCGTTTCATAGTTTCATTAATCAGAAACGCTATTCTTCGTGGCAATCATGATCATTGTAACGTTTCCTGATACTACGAGTATTTGCAATGTGAACTATACATGGTTGATCTGCAAGCCTGTAGGCGTGACCTATGTTTGACCATTACCCATATGGGAAGATTGCCACATGGTGGTATTTTACCTCAAAGTCACATTGGAGTTACACATTTTCCTGGCTTTTGATTGGCTGTTAAAGAAAACAAACGATTCCATTGGTTGATGGGACTACTTCAAGTATCTTTCCAACTTTCTCAGACTGGTAACTTAACAAAGCTCGGGAATTACGTAATTAATATGACTAGAGGCAGATGATCTGTCTTTTCCCGTCACTCTTTAGTTAATGTCTAAATCATATCCACCTACTATTTTCAGATCTGATGGTATGATAATAGCAGCTTACTGTCTCTTTGATACAAGGCCGGATTTGAGTTTGTCTTCCACTGCAATAACCGAATCAGTCTTGTCTTCAAATGATAATACATAACCTGGAATCAACAACTTCAACTTTCAAGTCAAAATCAAATTTCCAAGAAAATGTAGATTTGTAAATAATATTTCTTTTATTCATTGTATTACGTATTCATATAATAAAATAGTGAGTTAATAATTCGCATGTGGTGTGTTTATATAAAACCTACTGGGATGCGAGGGGGTTTCTAAGGATGTCTGTTTGTTTTTAAAGAAATTTTAAATCAATGTTCTGTTTTATTCTATTGTAAATCAGTGTTGTACAACTAAATAATGTATGTTGCTCACATACAGCACTGTAGAAGATACCAGAAATGTGTATGTGTACATTTCATCAAGGTTTTCGATCTTATAAATGCAAAAACTAGTGACAAACCTTCATACATACACACGTACATGCATACACGTATACCAGGACCTAGTGACAAACCTTCATACATACACACGTACATGCATACACGTATAACAGGACCTAGTGACAAACCTTCATACATACACACGTACATGCATACACGTATACCAGGACCTAGTGACAAACCTTCATACATACACACGTACATGCATACACGTATACCAGGACCTAGTGACAAACCTTCATACATACACACGTACATGCATACACGTATACCAGGACCTAGTGACAAACCTTCATACATACACACGTACATGCATACACGTATACCAGGACCTAGTGACAAACCTTCATACATACACACGTACATGCATACACGTATACCAGGACCTAGTGACAAACCTTCATACATACACTCGTACATGCATACACGTATACCAGGACCTAGTGACAAACCTTCATACATACACACGTACATGCATACACGTATACCAGGACCTAGTGACAAACCTTCATACATACACACGTACATGCACACACGTATACCAGGACCTAGTGACAAACCTTCATACATACACACGTACATGCATACACGTATACCAGGACCTCAAGATTACAGTAGCTCTTAGTCGAGCGTTTGTATGTATGCATGTATGCAAACGCCTGACTGTAAGAGCTGCGGTATAGTCTGTATAGTCCAGGCATTGCCTCTCAATGAATGTCTTGTACACGCTCATTGTTACATGAACTATACTCTATATATGATAGTGGATAACGATTTAGGATGATAGTCTGTTAATCATCATCATTTATCATAGCTTGTATTGCTTATAAATAAACTTCATCATGAACTAATAAACGAATGACTATCGCACTGACTGGCGATGTAATTATTGTCCAGTGAACCTATGCTACATTGAATTTCAGCGCAGTACCACCCATGGTTCGTTAGTTCCAACCGATGCTCGCAGGTTTCACCACAATGCATAGCCACATGGCGTTGCGGGCAGTTTCAATGACTTAGTGATAACGTATAGTAGGCAGTTTCAATGACTTGGTGAGCAAGTATAGACAGTTTGAAAGACCACCTGACAAACACATCAACTAAGAGGTACGAATTTTAGTTCGGATCTGATATGTTTAGTGCATGAGCGATGAAAGGCTTGTCAAAGTAATCATAACTGTTAAATGACTCCATGGCTGATTAAACTATTTCACATGATTAATTTGCATTCAGAAAAAAACCGAATGGTCGTTTGGTGTATCCCATATTGTATAGTAACCCTGGCCGTTGAGGTAAAATAGGTTTGTAACCGAGTCGAAAGTGTAGAGATATACAGACGAAGGTTGGTAACCCTGAAACAATAATAACAATATTTAAGAATTTGAGTTAATGATGGCTGTAAACCAATAGCATTTATAATTCTTAGATACATGATAGATGAATGCATGTTATTGACAATACATTATGCTAGGTTACCGGTAATTTAAACATGATTACAGTTGATATTATAATAATTACACACATACATGTTATGAATGAAGAAAAGCATATCATAAATCACATTATGATACAATGAAAATACCTATGACATGGGCATAGAATATATGATACACAATGATAGCAATTTTAAAACATGACGCAATAAAAAAAGGAAAACCCACCAAGTGTGTGGACTTGGGTTTATGCAAGACCAGACGTCACATTACGTTATCATCATGACGTCATCATCTCAACAACTGCATAGATAATAAAACTATTTACAATACTATAGGCAATGATGCAGATGATAAAAACAATAATAAAATACTACATAATTCATTCATTCATTCATCTAAACATACATTCTACATTACACACATTGCATTTAATAAACACATACATTCAACACAACACACATAACTTACTGTTTCACATTCTTACCTTTCGTACAACACCCTTCTCCAACCCCACATTCCACTCTTACAGACAACAAAACACATTGTCACATATAACATAGGGCACGCTGGTGCACTACACGGCCGATTTATTTCAATTCATCATCATCATCATGATCATCATTGCCACAATCAGATTTGCATATTTACACTTTATACAATATACAAACAGTAAGGATTCAACTCGCACAATGCTGAAGCCCGACACGTAAAACCAGAGATAAACTTTTTAAAGAAAAACTCTGGAACCGTGTTCCCTCAACGATGCAGCAGCATAAACTGGAGGGTTTACAGCTTTCAAACATACAAAACTCCCAATGCATTAAATCAAACACAAATGCAGAACATGTTGTTGAACAGTAAGAAATGTACAACGATTTAAAATACTGGTTACACAGATACGCAATATTTAGCAACAAGTATTATAAAAGGCTCTTCAGCCTACAAACAAGCCATACGCTCAGGCGTAGTATTATAACGGCTCTTCAGCCTACAAACAAGCCATTCATTCAAGGCGTAGTATTATAACGGCTCTTCAGCCCAGAATACACGTGAGGTTCATCCAGCCTCAACACATCAAGCTCAGCTTGCGATATACATGAAAGTCAGTCTCTGAAATAACGTTGCATTCGTTATCAACACTGTATTATAATGGCTCTTCAGCCAAATTATACAACTTAACATGAAGTCCAATTAGCCATAACAGCTATATAATTAAATTTACGTGCAGTATTTTAACGGCTCTTCAGCACGATGACACACCATGATAGGTGACCAGTATTCTCATGGCTCTTCAGCCGTCACACAGGCAACACACCTGAAACATAAAAAATATAGTCAGTCATACTTATAAAATGTGTATGTAGACATTCATAAACGTAAATTATGTAACGAACTGGCCGTAGCTGCACGTGAAGCGAGAATGACCTAATACAACTCACACCACCCTTAAATACCATCTATCCACGCCACCTATGAGCGTGGACGACTACCTGTCTAGAGTTACATACCCTGGAGAAAGCAATTTCCTTCTAATTCATCCTTCAACCGAAGGAAATATCATTTCTCCAACCCCACATTCCACTCTTACAGACAACAAAACACATTGTCACATATAACATAGGGCACGCTGGTGCACTACACGGCCGAGAGATACAAAGAAAGTCAGAGTCAGAGCGAGAGCGACACTTTCAATCTGCTATCTAAACTGTCTTTAATATACCCATCCTTAGCTTTCTCACTTCGCCAACGACCATGCCTCTTGAACATCCGATCCGGGATTCCGTTGTTAGCGGCAGCAGTTGCACCGCCACTTCGCAGACTGTGCAGACCATATTTCTTGATGTCATCAACAAAAGGACTGAATGTTTCTATAAATATTTCCCTTAGTCTATTGTAAGACATAGGCACATTAGCTTTTCTCAGTTTGTAACCATTGGCACATTTAGACATATTTCCGAAGACAAAACAGTCAGATGTAGGATCAATTTAAGCAAGAAGCAAATATCGTTCTAGACAGGTTACAGGACACAATTTTGTATTTGTACGACCAATGACAAGCCAGGCACCATCCCTATAGATATCAGTCTTAGATTTTTCGATAAACATCATCATATGAGACTGGCAAAACACAATATCAGCTCTAGTGATACTCAATAATTCAGCAGATCTCAGAAATCCTGCATAACCAATCAAAGACATTGCTACTATTCTCAAATCCATTAAAGAACCAGTTTCACCTTTTGCATCATATAACTGCTCTAAAACAGAAACGGTAAGTGGTTCTTTTTTATTTACTGGTTTCCGAGCAAGCCTTCTTTTTGCGGCCTCCAAAACATTTTTTACTAAAGTATTATCTGTAGGACTGGGTTAACCAACAGTACAATGGGCATGTCTCAAACTATAAAAAGCATTCACAACCGGCGATACTGAATCGCTCACTTGTACTATGGACAATAAGTAAATTGCACAATGTAAAGGTGACACAGGCAAAACATCTGATATACTATTACTCTTCGCCCACCTTTTCCAAGTTGCATAACCCGTGCTGTACTTCTTTGTCGTAGACTCAGCCCGTGACTGGGATAACAAACCAGGCAGCTCATATGCGAGATCCCGAACATGGGAGGGGAGACAATCAATTTCGTCTCGATACACGTCATGAAACACACCTGTAACATGAACAAAATCATTAATGAAAATCAAGCAACAGTGCTACATATTGAAATTCAAATCGTGTTCACCAAACAGACCCCTTCATCCTACTAGCAACATATGCCTCCTTTGATGTGGGTAGATACATACAATCCTTCACTTGTGGTATAAACCGAGACTGTGGACACAGCAATGGCCAAAAAGCAGACGACTTCCACTGTGGAACAACAAGTGTACCTACTGCTTGACATTCGGACATATATCTGATAACTCGTGGTATCAAACACACAGGGGGAACAACCCAGTTCATGACTCCTTTCCAGTTCACAGTGAAACAGTCTGCAGCTGCACATCCTGGGTTGCTGTAGCGAGAGTTGTAATTTGTCAGCTTAGCATTGTAATATGAGGCAAATCGATCAACCTCGTGTGGTCCCCATTTTCTGTCGACACTATGAAACACCCCTCTGCTGACACCCCAATCGTCATGGTCCACTATTCTACTAAAAAATCAGCTTGTTCATTGTCATTTCGTGGTAACCACTGCATATGCAAATCTATATTGCACTCGAAACAAAGTTGAAAGACTTGTAGCGCAATAGCTTGAAGATGTGTTTTCATGCTACCTTTCTCTACAATATTGACCAAATTTTGATTATCAGTAAACCACTTGACTCTTTCTTGTTTCAAACTTGGTGCCAAACTTTTTAACACCATGTTTACTGCTTGGAGCTCACGCCATGTGGAACTATTGCTACGCTCTTCCTCAGACCACTAACCATGTGACACAACCTTGTTCACATCCACACAATAACCACCATAGTGTGACTTGCATCTGAATACAACAGCTTCCTTGCACCTGCTGACTGAATCAAACTTCTTGAAACATAGCAACCAATATTGTCTAACCAGAATTGTAACTGCAGTCTACTACTGTCAGAAAGTGTTACTTTACTGCTCCAAGATCTAGCCGAGACAATATCCACACTCAATGATCTCGTCATTAACTGGGCCAGGCCACCCACAACCAACTTCATTGAAACAATCTGCCCTACAACTGAGGCTACACACTTCACTGGTAAAGGTTTTGAACTCAAACTCAGTACATGATGTATTGTTCTGATAAGTTTGTCAACTTTTCTGTTAGGTACACTCAATAACATCGTTGTTGTGTCTATATGTAAACCTAACCACTCCAGAGACTGTGACGGAGACCATAACGACTTCTCTACCTTTGGTACGAAACCAGAAGAATGATATCATCTTTCACTGCCGAACCTATAGTCAGAGTGCCCGAGTTCGAATCTCCTGCAAGAACACCATCATCTAGAAATGTTACGATTCTATAGCCTTCCGCCCTCCACTTCTTGACAAGCTGTCTTATTACCTTAGTAAATACATAAGGTGCCGAAGTTAAACCAAAAGGCAAAACCAAAAACTTATAAAAGTGTAACTTCCCATGTCTATCTGGCCAAGAGAAACCAAGAAAATCCGTGTGTTGTGTGAACATATCAATGTGATGATAAGCTGAATGTATATCACATTTCACAAGATAGTCATTCTGACGTATATACAGCAAGGCTGTCTTCCAGTCCTCATATTTCACACTTATTTTCGACACATAGTTATTCACTTTTGATAAATCAAGGATCACCCGTTTTTTGCCTGAGGACTGCACTGATACAGAGAGCGGATTAACAACATCAGGAGGCGAATCACATTCACTAATCAAGTTCTTCTTCAAGTTCATCAACAGCTTTTGTCACAAAACTGGCGTGCTGCATTGCTGACTGGTTGTTTCTGAAAAACATATTGGGAGGTCTGGTTAAAAAAGGAATTTTATATCCATTTTTTACAATATCTACCACGAATTGGGAGGCACCAATAGCTTTCCAAAATGCTAAACAGTTCTTAAGCCTACCCCTGACCAAAATCTCGGACATTCCCTGTTCATACTCAAAATAGCTATCAGTAAGCTTTTCAGTGTAAATATCATTTACAGTATATTGACTATTTTGAAAATCACACTTAACTGACAACTCTCTCTGATCACTGGCTCGACTGGCCTGCACTGCTTCCGACTGACACTCCCTGACTTCCGGCACTGGTGTAGGGACATTCTCTCCGAAAGTGAGTGAACTCGCCACAGGAGAAACATGCTCCGGTACGCTGACCTCGGGGACGAAAGGCCTGGTTGAAAGACTGTACATGCTGGGGACCGTTAGAGCCGCTGCTCACCTGCTGCACGGGACGAGTAACAGTAGCACTCCTGCGTGTACCTCGACCTCCATACGGCGAGTACCTTCCACGCTTCTGACGTATCTTTCGCACTGCTCTCGTGTTAGCACGGAAAATCGCTCGATCATCATCATCAAAGACACAACATGCTGCAGACATTGAATGGTCTCGGCGTTGAAATTGTACTGTATCTTGTTGCCTTCCTTAGACCATGTGTATTCTTCTCTGAGTGAAGATATCTTTGATTCCAAAGCAGACTGTATCTTATGTTGACTGGATTCGAGTTTTGCCAAGATGGAGTCGATTTTTGCTTCCATTGTAAATTATGTAACGAACTGGCCGTAGCTGCACGTGAAGCGAGAATGACCTAATACAACTCACACCACCCTTAAATACCATCTATCCACGCCACCTATGAGCGTGGACGACTACCTGTCTAGAGTTACATACCCTGGAGAAAGCAATTTCCTTCTAATTCATCCTTCAACCGAAGGAAATATCATTTGTTTACTTAATTTATACTTGAGATTGAGATATAGTTTAATTTATGATAAAGTTATTTAGGTTTATGTTTAATAAGAATGATAATTACAACAGAACACATATAATGTGTTCATACAGATAAACTATTACCGGACACATTGTACTATGTGACCATAAACACAAAGCATGGAAATATAAAAGGCAATATTTACACAAAACATGCATGATATGAATAAATACAATATCCCTACAATATTAGGAATACACATACATGAATTACATTATAGACCATAAGAACTAACCTTGATTAAACGAATCCAAATCCAACGATCCTAATGAATGACACAAAGGTCCCAAAAGAGTCATATATGCACAAACATAGTCTGAGCACCTCCTGACAAATCTAAAGAGTAAAGCTTAAAATCCTTACTAAACCTAACATACAGATGAGAGAAGCTGAGAAACCAAGAACAAAAGAAAGTAGAAAGGTCGCTCTTGGGGCAGGCTATTGTTTGACAGTGCACTGGTGATTGAGTGAGTGCAAAATGCTCATGCAAAAGCTGTGAAGTGATTTTGGCTAAAATAAGTGTGAAGTATAAGTTAAAAGATATGGTTGACTGAATAGTACATTCAGTTATATTTGATGCAGTTACAGGTTGGTACATCCACAGTTTTAAACGAGTATGTAGAACGGGAAAGATACATACCTTTCTTCATACAGCACATCTAAAAAGCGTCCTCTGTGCGAAATGAGGGGTCGTCTCAACAATTGATTTGTCATTTTATAGAAATCATTGGAGTCCTTATTAAATCAAATATAGCATTGCAAAGCACAAAAGAAAGAATACAACTTTCTGTTAATCAAGTAATAATGAACTGCTTCCTTGCTCTTGTTTTATTTTGGCAAAGTCAGACAAAAATATGATTATTTATAAATCTACAACCCCCTGTATATGACAGTGATATAAACCTGTCCAGGGCGAACAAGTCACATTCAAGGGGACATTGTAGCTGTTGGATGTTTCGCTCTTCTTTGAAAGGAGAAAACGGGAATAGCACAATGAGGTAAAAAAGGATTCATGTTTAACTCTTTGCATTATGAATGTTGTAGTTTCATCAGCCTTTTCAATGTCAACACATACAAGTTCTGACTTAAAATTAATGTTTGGTTATAAATGTCTGTACTTAGAAATCCGTGTTAAGATGTTAATGTATGAGGTGAATTTAAACGAAGTGTTTGTAGCATGGACGTTGATTTCACAAGACTCGCTCGTTTGACGACATGAGAGCTTCAAGGGCTTGGTGCTTGTGTGAAATATGAGTTTTCTTATTGCTTTGAATATTTATGCAGTCGGGATCATAAGGAAGGGATTTTGGGCTAACCTTTTCTCCTGTAAAATACGATACTCGTGGACATAAGAGGTGTTACCCGTACATAAAACTTTTGAATTTTTGGCCGTTTGCTCACAGAAATGATAATCCTGATGAAGAACCACCGGGGCATATTTTCAAAATATATCTTCATATTCACACGTTCCACGACGTTCATACAAATTACCCGTCTTGAAATAATCATGCATGATATCTTTATCAGAAGACTTAATTGTTATGAGAACCTCTGTAGGTGAGATTTATCATTATTACCAAGCAAGCAAAGGTGACACTTGTAGCTAACACCAATAGCAATTCGAAATCAGATAATCTGAATGGCGTTGTCGGGGGTCACAATGGCGTAAGCAAAAGAACTGTGCAACGCATAACCATTTGCACAGGAAGCATTGTAATGTGACTATTAAACACATTGTTTGACGTCCTCGTCCTACTAACGCCAGCTCGCCGCTAATGGCTGCAATACTGCTGAAGCGGCGTTAAACAATAATTCACTCACTCACTTACTAGCGCCAGAGATGACCGCCTGTTATAACGTTAGGTCCAGCCATCGACGTTTGTCAGCCAGCGTCCATGTGACAGGAGAGGCCGATGAAAAGGTGTCGCTCTCTCCTTCATCGAGTTGATAGACAGACGTGTGCGTGTGCACAGATTGGAAGGAGAAAAGTTCACAGATGACAGTGCAGAAAGGTGGTTCGGTCATGGTTTCGGGATTCAGTTCAGTGGTGAAACAAAACGTTACTGGTCCAAAGAAAATGCAAATCAAAGAACCCATCGCAAAGGTTTTGGAGTGAACGTCCATTCATCATGCTCGGCAGATATATGACAACAACTGTCTGTTGCAAGATAACAATGCCCGACCCGATGGTACATGAACAAGCAACGAGTTCCAACTGCAAATAGAAGTTAACTGTATGCCAATGACAGCCTGTATATGAACCCTATAGAGCATATGTGCGACATGATAGAGAGACAGTGCTTGATCCGGATCTAGAACAATGTGACCATAGCAGATGTTAAAGAGAGGGTTTTATCGCCGACTGTCCAGCCACCATCTTGCTTTTTGCATCACGTGAGATGAAAAAATGATGTTTTTTCACTAAAAGACTTTTTTAAATAACAAAACAGTGGTATTGACAGACTTTTCACAAAGTAACGAATACTTTATCATTAAACTAATAAACAATGTTGTATTTTTGAATGAATGTGCTCTAGCTTTTGTCAATTTTTCAAAATGCAAACGTACCTTTAGTAATATTTTCACATATAGGTTTTGCAGTAAGCATGTTTTAATAACATATAAATGTGAACAGAAATGTCCTGGCGAATTCCGTTTCCACAAAGATTACCTCGATAGAACCCTCTCTTTACCAGACTGGTTGACAACATACCAAGGAGAATTACCTACCCTGAGCGGCACACGGTGGCGCCACGCGATATTCATATGAACAATCACTTTATCATTTTAACAATAACCAAAAACCTTCTAACCATTAACTTATCTCTGACCTCCTGACATTCCAGAAGATTGGGATTTTTCGTGTTAATATGCCAAATTTACCGGTAGGTTATTTTCTTTAATGATTCTTTTTAAATAAAAACTAAGACCTTCTACATGTTTTAGCTTCACTACAAAATATTCAAATCCACATATTAGTGATTAAAACGATAATATAAAACCATAATAACGAACTTCGTGATTTATTGACCAATGTTCATGACATATCTAGGGGTGATAACCTTTATGACCATGAATATATATGGTATGTAAGAGGGTTGACACATTGACTGTAGACGTTCATTCTCTCATAGTACTCAACCTGACTGTTGGTATCCTGATGGATTTTATATCATCCGCTACCGACACACACGGTGTTTACAGTTAGGTGTGCGTATTTTATCAGCAAGTGAAATGTGATTTTCATCCGGGCACGTCCAGTAATGTTTGATTTGAAGTCACGGGGTTCTTTGAAGAGGTACGAGGCAAAGGTTGAGTAAAGAGTCAGACGATCTACGGAACGCGTAAATATACCCTGATAGAGCAGAGCAGTGCGCATCGTATCTCATTTACATCAATACATCAGCATTGCAACAACATTGGTGGATCCAGAGGGATGTCAAGGGGTTCGACCCTACCCCTCACCCCTCTTGAAAAAATTATGCATAAGTTCCTATGCTTCTCTACTCGCACCTTGGATGAATCCTCTCTGTCTCGGTCTTGTAAAGTTATTGGATACTTCACTTGGCTCCGCTTCCTCACAGTGCTCAATCACCGACATCTAGCGGGGCTGTTTGTTTGTTTGCATGCTGGGTCATACATTTAATTAGCGTGCCAAGCCAAATATGAATCGAGAGTAGAGATATATCGGTACAACATAGCCTGGAGAGAATCCAGCATGTCCTAACTGTGATCTCATTGTGAATTATGTAACTTGGTTTATACATGTGTGTATTGTATATATATTTATCTCTATGTGATATATAAATTTTATGTATTTTTGTTTTTCCTGAAAACAGTGTACAACAAATTTCCAATGGACATTAAAGAATTATCCTATCTTATCTTATTCAGTATCATTAGATTCATGTGGTTTCTCCGATAACAACACAACAATACCAAAACTCGGATTGAACTTTGATTTTGACATTATTATCTTCCAGAATCATGAGTTACCTCCTCCTGATAGCGACTCTTCAGTTGAGTCTGGTTTCGGCCAAGTTGACCTTCATCGACCTGACACATCCGTTTGGCTACAAGACCATCTACTGGCCATCCAACCCTCCCTTCAATATGTCGCTAGCTTTCAAAATTGATTTGGGCGATGGGATAGTGTGAGTATTTGTTTTATGTATCAGTTTGAAAAAATCAGAAACTGTTATTTCAAGTACCCTGAACTATGTTATTGCCGATATGTATATGTTGATGGATGTGTAAATCGTATATTTATAGATTATAGTGATAATTTACCATCCATGTTACAGAGCCGTGTCCAACTACTTCCAAACTGCAGAACACAGTGGAACCCACATGGACGCTCCAGTCCACTTCTGCGAGGGCAAACAGTACATGCACGAGCTCCCCCTGGACAAACTATCCGGACCAGGGGTCAAGATGGACTTCCGGTCCAAAGCGGAAGCTGACTACGACTACCAAGTGAGTCTTCAGGACGTCAAAGATTGGGAGAAGAAATATGGCGCTGTTCCCAAGGGCGCTATCGTTATCATCGACTTCGGATGGGAAAAATATTGGGCTGAATGGGGAAAAGTCTTCAACACCGATGATCTGTCCAACAGCAGCTCATACCACTTCCCTGGCCTCGGGATAGAGGCGAGCAGATATCTGGCTGGAACAAGACAGATCAACGCCGTAGGACACAACACACCTTCCACTGACTATGGACAGTCTAGCACGTTTGACGTACATATCAAC
Organism: Gibbula magus; assembly: GCA_936450465.1. Lineage (NCBI taxonomy): Eukaryota > Metazoa > Mollusca > Gastropoda > Trochida > Trochidae > Gibbula > Gibbula magus. Next base: position 72,843,390 of record OW388296.1, on the reverse strand, counting down.
CTTCTCTGTGAGCACAGTGTCATTATTCTGGAGAGCGTGGCTAACATTCAATCGCTGCCCCCAACCGGATCATTCGTCTACATCGGCGCCATCAAACTTGCGAACGGAACCGGAACTCCTGTCCGGCTGTTCGCGACACTTGATGACGAACAGGAGGCAAACAGAGGCGGGATCTCTTCATCTTACACATTCAGTGTTATTGTCTGCCTCAGTCTCGGGTTGATGCTTATTACAAAACAAACTCTTTGAAGATTCTATGTATGACTTTACTCCATATTTTCGTTAATCAGAAAAAAAATTTCGTTATTTTTTACAATTCGTGATAATAGTAAGAGTGATTATTTTCAGATCTGATTGGTAGAAAAATAACAGTGCATGAAGTGAATGAAATGCATCTACATTGTGAAATGGATGTGATAATTCTTCTCATAAGAAACAGACTCTTTGACAGAACTTTTCTGACTTCTTATATCACATTTTCATTAATCAGAAAAAAATGTCAATCTTGTACAAAACAGATTCTTTGAAGAAACTTTACGTATATTGCTAATATTTCATATTTTCATTAATCAGAAACGTTATTCATATTGGCATTGCCCAGTACCCATCTTTAGTAGCATGAAATTAGTTGATTATTCAAAAAACATAAGTGAATAACTTATATATAGTATCCATATAACATTTATTGCAGTTTTTAGCCGTTTTAACAGTTTTATTTTACATTTGATCATGTTGTCTTTGTCAGTCTATGCATAACCACAACTGATCGGTCTTTGGTCCAAATCAACATTGCATATTGTTCATCTTATCATCAAATCAGTTCTAAAAGTAGCATGCCTTTTACTCACTACGAATACTCATCCTATACAACCACATACCAACATATCAATAGTTTCATTCATAGCCCCTGTAGGCTATCATATTTAATAGACTCGTGTTTTAGTCCAAAGTTCGCTTTTTGTCGTGTATGATCGACCTGTATACGCAAAGACCGTGTACATATCGAGAAATGGGGCGAGAGTCTCTCTCGCCTTGATACCGTACTGTATAGAGGAACTTGTGAGCATAAATCATTTAAACGGAAGGTGTTGTCTTGAAAGAATGTCCGTTACGCTCTAGCGCCCCAACTTGTTTATTGTTTACTTCCCATCAAACAAATCTCCTTTGAGGATGAATTCTGGATCGGGGAACATTCTTCTCTTCAAATGTTTAGACTCAGTGATTTTAATAATTTGTTATTTTAAGAATATGTGTAGTTTGCTTGTAAATTTGGTGATTAGCTATTCTTCCAAATGTTGACTTTACACGTTCTCATTGGACTCACAGATAACAGGATTGTGGTTACTCATCAGTTAATGATTTTGTTTTTTTAAACTTTCAGTCACGATGCACATTTTGGGAAACATTTTATCTAAAGACTTTTTGTCTCAAACACTATCTCCCAAAGGAACTGCGAAAACATAGAGCCATGGACTATATATAGTTCATTATATTTCTTCTGCTTGATGTAGTAAACCAAAATATGTTGTTTTCAATATAATGCCGGATTCCTAGCCCTGAAAAATCTCAGTCTTCAAAATTGTCAGTGCATAACAAAATTTACACTAACTTTTTTGTCTAAGTATCACAATTCCTGCACAAATATTGAAGAAAATGTGATCTTCCCAATCCTCCCCATATCATCATACAAAATACTATAAAATTTGGAGAGAAACAATACACATTTCTTCTCAAGTAAAATACCTTATTAATGAATCCTGTTCCTGTGAGATAGAGTGGAGGGGGGAGGAAGGAGGGAGATAACGAGTGCGAGATAACGGGGGCTGATGAGCTAACATGGCAGATAATTAAAGTACATAACCACTCCTTGGGAAGACGAAGGGCTGATTAGATTTTGGTGACTTTGCCATTAGTTTCAAGGTCATAACAAAGTATTGTCTTTTTTTCAGCACGGACTTAACATTGTTATAGTTTCAACAACCACGCTGACATCTTGACATCTAATTTATTAGCACAAACTGCTTGACCTCTATCTTAATTATTTCTGTTTCTTTTATTTTGAAGTGATGATTTGCGGCGGGTGATAAAAAAAGTGAACAAAATTTAATACGTTCACTTTGAGTAACATTTTTAAAAACGAAGAGATCTTCAATATATTTCAAGGATTTCAACATATTTTCACGAATCATTAAGTTAACTTGAAATAACGCTTACAATGAAGCAGGATACGAATACTATTTGTAAGCTAGTCTAGATCTAGACGATACCATTCCGGATACATTGATTTCGCTTCGTGTACACATACCACACTCCTCTTCCGTGTAAAATAGAAACATCATCTAGCTAATATACATCCATTGTGTTTCATAAAAATGTATTTGGCTGAAAAACTCGCAAATATTCGATATGTGCTGGTTTCAGTTTAAATAATTTCACTCAATTTGCATATTCATCTCCAATCGCCAAATATTGACTAATATGTGGATTTTCATATTTTGTAGTGAAAATAAAACATGTAGAAGGTCATAGTTTTTATTTACAAAGAGCCATTTGAAAAAATAACCTAAATTTGGCATATTTAGACAATGCTATAAAAGCCCGTTCTTTTGCAATGTCAGGAGGTCACAGATACGTGAATGGTCAGAAGGTTGTTGCTTTTTGATAAAATCAAGTGATTGTTCATATTAATATCGCGTGGCGCCACGCTTAGGATAGGTAATTCTCGTGGTATGCTGTCAACCAGTCTGGTAAAGAGAGGGTTCTATCGGGGTAAGTTGTTGTGGAAACGCAATTCGCGAGGACATTTCTGTTCACACCTTTATTTTATTAAAGGTGCATCCATTGTGTTTCATAAAATTGTATTTGGCTTTAATACGTTCCAACACACCATATGTGCTGTTTACAATACAAATAATTAACTCAGCTTGCATATTCATCCCCAATCGCCAAATATATCATAATTACTAGTTTCTAATTTAAATTGAGCAACATCATTATACATGTACAGAAACCGAAACTACGCGTCTCATTTACATGCACACTATAGCTATTAAAATTATCCAGCCAAAGTTATCTGTTTGTCTGGTGTAAATAAGTTTCCAAAATTACATTTGACTACTTGGCGCGCGCCACACGTGGTGCATTGTCCGGTTTTCGATCAGAAATTGACACTTATAGCTTTATATCGTTGGTTTACTTAGTCGACTATCATGAAAGTGACAATTTTCGGCAACAGTCAGTACTTTTCGAAATATGAACATCATTTATAACGTTTGGCATATGTGACCCACATCAACACAATGGATGCACCTTTAAATACAGATATGACTTCAGCAACATAATGATATTTGTACATTCTCTATCCTTATATACAGATTGTACAACACCCCATATATTCTATGGTGTCTCAGTTTTGATCATTATACTATGCTTCTTTTACTCAGCGGAGCATAAGTCTGCCAAGGTATATATGTAGAAGACTTGTTGATGAAACTGATAAAAAGCTGAGACGTTATATAAGTGTTATTTCTTCGTAAATTTTAACTCGAGTTTTGATATTTAATATTTGTTTCAATAAAGTTTACATCATCATGAACATATCAGTGGGAATTGAATGTAACACTTTTCAAACTTTCAACAAGATCAACATTTTGAAAGAAATGGAATTTCATTTTTTTGGTTGTTTCTATTTCCTTACAGCAGTTACATATCTTTACGTCTAAACGTTATAGTTCTGAAAAATAATTTCCGCTTTTTCGTAATGTTTTAATGTAATTTAATTTGTTTGGTTGAATTATTCAGAGAACGATTTTGACAACTTTTGTTTTTTTAACATTCCCCGTAAAACCACTACTAAAATGAGATCTAACAGATCTAGAGTAAAACGTGCATAATTTACACGTTAAAACATGTCTGAAATCAAAATAGGATTATCTAACGCATATGATAGTACAAACGCCATGTCATCTAACAGAATATAAACGTAATTTTAGGTGAAACATCACCAATTGAATTCGCTTTATATACAAAATTATGTTATATGCACGCACGTTGTGTCATCAAATGTTTGCATGTGGACGCTTGTTGTAAGACTACTTTAATTGCAAGCTTGTTCATGGTTTCGACTATCCAGTACCATTCCTGATCACAACTATACAACAGCAGTCTTTACTGTCTGAACCTATATGGTTCAGCTCTTGTAGTCGATCACTCATTATGAATTGGGAAAATCCCTGAATAAATTATACATCTTTACTGCATTTCAAGTAAAACGGTGTTGATGGTGACGAATAAATGAAAATATATTCAGGTCAAGTTCGGAATAAAGAAGATACATATAGCTTTTTGTTTAAGTTCTATATTTGAATCAATTTATAAAGAAATATAAACGAAAAAGTATTTTACATTTCAGGGAGAACATATAAATAATATATAGCCCCGTCAGTAAAGCTGGCTCTTTTCACTGAATACTTGTTTATATCAAGGACGTATCTAATTCCTTGTTTATATATACCGGGTACAGATTTACCCAACCTACATTTGGAGTAGACTATCACTTATTCTATGTAAGCCATATATTTTGAATTATTTATCTTTTAAAATTATCAATTGATTAAATTTTGCAATGGGAAATTCGGCTTATGTAGAAATAAATCTAGACTTGCTTTTCAAGGCTGGATCATGTTTCGAGCTGGTGAAGTTAGGTTAAAATATTCTGAACTGTCGTCGTTGAGTAAGACTACATGCACATATAGGCCACGGACTTAAATTACAATAATTGTAAGTCCGTGTTTATGATGAGAAAGCACGAGATCACGATGAGTTGTCAAAGTTTGTATAGTTTCATAAGCAACGCGTGGCAGTATGTCAGTAACTTTAGAACTGCGTGAAAAGTGATTTATATAACCAGTGACAAAATGGATTATGTATAGCATCCAGTGACCACAATATTAAGAAAATTATTTCCACTCAAATATAATACTATTTTTGCTTAGCATGGGTTCTGAAATCATCTTACGGCAATTGAACCATATATCAATATTTTGGGGCTTTGCAGTGGCCATGAGTTGTGTTTGGGAGCTGACCATGCATGACCAACGAGTGACAACAAAGTGTCACAGGTCTCGTGTTCAATGTTTGCGTGATAGGCCTATGTCCATCCTCTGCAAAAATGTAGATTTGTGTTTTTAAGCATTTCAAAGTATCTATTTAGGTAGTATAAATATAAAACTAGAGAGTGTAAGTATATAGGTATATGAGTACAGTACAGCAGTACCAGATAATGACCTGCATGTAGGTCACAGAAATACACCCATAATAACCACAATAGAAGCAAAAACGTGACTTACCACGTGACTAAACACGGGGTAGTTTATCCGGTGATTGTAGAGAATGTGTTTGTTTCTCGCACATTCCAAGTTTCAATTAATAAAATGATTTATAATTTGGAATTAACAACATACTTTAAACATAAAAATAGCGACTTTGCTGATAGCTTCCGAAAATTAAGCCATTTTACAGCAGTTGTACATAGAAAACCACGATTGTACACCCCTCGATCGTACCAAATGGACTCAACCATTATATAACTTGGAATCAGTCAACCATACAAATATCACGGGACCCTGTTGTTCGCTGCTCACACGGGTTGACGGAAGCAGGGAAGACGGTACGTTCTTACTTCAGGTAGCCGAGCTTATCTATCAGACATATTAAACATTGTTTGCCGTACGACTGACAATCCTACACGTGCATCGTATTTGCAGGCTTGATGGATATTGGAAACGGGGCCCCATTAGGGTTGGATGTTTTTATTTTTAGCGTGTGAAAAAATCAGTTGCGTGCCATTTTTATTATTGAGGATGTATATATATTTTACACGTTTTGAAAATGTTCTTACTTATTTGTAAGAAAAACTAAGTATAGCAAAAGGTATGATTATATAATGATTTTATGAAATAATATAATCATAGAATTTTCATCTGTTCAGATATCTTTGTGACATTGTATTTTTTATCAAGATATTTGCAATAGTACCTATTCTTTTACCTTTTCAGGACAAGTGCCTTGCAGGATTCGAACTCACACCCCCAGAGTCATGCACGTGATAATGTGCCCAGCCGAGCATCTTAACCCTCAGCTACAGTACAGAGTGACTGCGGGTGTGGGTCGAATCCAGCAAGGGACCTAAGGCGTCCCGAAAAGGCACAAGAATTTGTATATCGCATATATATTGTGGTTTTCAATATAAGCAATTTTGTTCCATTTGTTTACTATCTTAGAGACATGTATTTAGTGAAACGTTTGTGTATGTGAGAGCTTGACTAGGGTTAAAACTCACCTCCCCTTCTCCATAAAATGCATGTAAATTTGAGAGACTACCAAGGTATCACCCAACCACACGGCCCCAGACCCCCCTGAAATTCCTGGATCCATCTTTGATTTGTCATGTGGATGCTATAAATTGACTGTTCAATGTGTGTATGTTTCAGACGATGCAGCTGCTAACAGTACTCGGTGTGTGTCTTCTGGCCACATTGGCCCAGAGTGTCCAGTTCTCGGACTATCTCAAGTTTATTCCAAAGTTTGCCGGCAACATTGGCAGTATCGGCAAAATTAACAGGTACACATGTAGACCAAACGGACTTGATCCATGTATCTCTCAAAATGGGGGATTATAGTAATTATTTTATTATCACATATCTTTTGTCAAAGAAAACAGGTTCACTCTTTCTTCCTTATTCGAGGAGCTTGACATTTCCTCCACACAGATAGCTAACATGCTGTTCATTCATTGGACATACCCATACCAAATACTCAAAATGAAGTGTTCGCCAAATAAGATCCTAGAATATCCATGAATAAAAGAATTGTGACTCTTGATGTGATTTTAACTTGTACATTGGGGCAAATTTTATTTTTTTTTATTTTTTCATTTATAATGAGAGTTTATGTCATTTATTTACTTTAGACTAAGAGGGTAAAACATCTTATTGCACAAACCAATTATCTTTAGTGGGAATAATGTTGTTGCGTATAAAGCAAAAATTGCATGGCAGCCATTTTAATGTGAACACATTTTATTATTTTGAATTACAAAAAACATTCCCACGGCTTTACAGAACCATGTAGACTCATTTTTTAACTTAATTTAGTGAACTTAAAGTGAAAAGGATGTTTTACTATAAGTGATATTATTTTTCAAATACGTTTCATCAACTTAATAGAGCGAAAAATCTTGCTACTTCCCCTTTGAACTAAATGAGAAATCTCCAGGACCAATTAACTTGCCCTTCTCTTAGCTTTATTGAGCCATTGGGTCAACATGTAACTGAATTAAATCTACTTTTTATATATTTTTCTCTTCCATCCAATCATATATTAAGACATGGTGCGCAAAACTGGCCTTCAAAAAGTTCTGACAAAGTGACGAGGCCACAGAAATGGACACCACCAAAATTCTGTAATGGGTTGTCATGTCCACAATATCAAGTTCTGCAAACCGTTAAAGATGTGAGTAAAACTGTATTGATTGTTTAATTAGTATAACACTGTCAAACTAATAACTGTCTTGTCAAACCGTGTATTTTGTAGGGAACCAAAAATCAGGATCCCAATTTGCAATAAAATACAAATCATAACCTGAAATTCAAACCATCAAGATGTATTAATCATATCTTTTAAAGAGGGACTCATGGTAACAAATCATCGAGGCAGAGGTTCCCAGGACATGTACTTTATCCACATGAGATGAGTGGGGGAAGACCAGCCCCCATGCCCGGCTGATAATACGAGTAATACAGACTGAGACTGCGCATGCCTCATCACGCAAAGCCACTCTGCCCACTCACACTTATACATTTCTCAGACACCTATACGTATCCATATGTTAACAATATCCACCAAATATGACATCTTGTTTTTATATTCATTGACTTCCCAAATTATGTTCACAGCAGTTTGAGATGCGGCAGTATAAATCCTCCCGATGGGTGAGCACCAACGTGGCGGGGATGGACTATGAGAAGGCCTCGAAGACCACCTTCGAGAAGCTCTTTCAGTACATTCAGGGAAACAATGAGGCTGGTAGGTGCTATGAATACATGTCATCTCCATTATAGCTAGCCCCATGCATTGTCTCTCTGATGATCGTTGCACAAACAACCTTAACACAAGCTTAGCCAAAGTACAATCTCTTAACATTGCACTAAGGCTACCATAATCACTTAAGGTCACCTTAAAGACCCACAAACCCTGACCATATCACTTTTCGGTTTTTATTCAAGCATATTCCAAGATTACGAGGATTCCACTTGATATATGTCAATTCAACCAATAAACACCTTTTATAACGCCTTTTTAGAACGCCGCTCAATTACGCCTCGTAAAACTTTCGCCGAGAGCGAATGCCGCGTGCTAGGCCTTATGACGTAATACACAGGAGTCGCTTGGCGTCTAATGACAGAATCCACTAGAATTAGCCTTACATAACTGCCTAAATAACATATTTACCTTTGTCCCTATACAACAAAATTAAATATATACACGCCCCGTAAAACGTACCACAAATGGCAGCGGATGTCAACACTGTTTAATACCGGATTTGACCATTGCTGGACACGTAATTCTGCAATGTGTTTTGGAACAATTCTTATCGTTGCCCAATATGGCGGCAGCACGCATGTCATATGATGAAAAAACGTCACAGAGATCTATTTCACATTTAATAGGATTATAACAGTGTTAACACGCCTCATTCATTGACTCATGGGTATGTTGAATAATTTTTGTTTTCACATTCGTCCAATTGCAAAATAAGAAAATATATGTTCCTTATATTAGGAAAATGAGAAAGTCTGATGTTTTTATAGTAATGCTCATGCAATGCTATATCTAATAAATGTTTATGTTAGGTCAGTGGTATTACACTGAATCTAAGTACCAGTAATTGTAAATGTCACGACTATAGATTAAAAGATAGCCCGAATATTATTTTAAAAAAGTGTAAACCAGTAACAGTGATGAAAATTATATGATTTTTTTAGGTATAATGCAACTATATAAAGTCACCCTGAGAAATATTGACGCAGTAGATTTCAAACTATAGGCCTCTTCAAACACAAAATCAAGCACAACAAAACATTTAACTTACCGTATAATGACGTTTATAATAAAAAAAAATTGCATGACCTTTTTTATTTTTGAATTTCAAAACATATTGCAGCCTATAAGATAACCTAACACTCCCCTCGATTGGGAAAACAACAAATCTAAAATCGGCGATTGAATATCGAAAAATGCTCCTAAACTCCGAAATTACTCCCTACGGACGCACGAATACCTATTCTATCGGACACTTTCTTATGTTTTACACTAATTATCGACGAAAATCGACAAATCGTCTAAGGATTTCATTAAGCAACTCCTGAGTATGACGTCACATTGCTAATGAAAGCTAACGCGGCCCGGCAGACTGTTTAAGGATTGGGATAATTAGCAGGCCAATTTTACTCACTTTGAATGGCAAGACCTTATTGAGTAAGTGACGCTTCGAAATAATCTTTAGTGTTTTGTTTACTTGAAAGTATTGTCTATATGAATAAACTAATTAACATCGAAAAAAACAAAGAGATGATATTATCTTTAATGTTTTGTGCAAGGGACCCTGGATGGTTGGTTGACTAACTTATCTATTCAGCTGTCTGGAATTCATTTATTATGTACATGTGGGTTTTTTTATTTTGGGATTAGCTATACATCTCTTTGTACGGCTGTCTTCCGTTTCCTGTTTTATATATTCTGAGGGACAGAATTCATTTTGTAACACATGATATTTAAAGTGACAGCAAAAAATTTCATTTTTTCTCTGATATTATATATTTGTTTAAAACTTAGCTAAGAAAAACAATGTTTTGGTCGTCAGATTTATGTAACTGCAACTTGGTCTGCTGAAGAACAGTGTTTGACATTGAAGATAAGTACTGTGTCAAACCACCTATGGTTTATTACTGTGGCACGGTGAGATGAAAGTGTTCCTACTGGCTTCGGCTAGTGGGATATCCCTTTAGCTGTGGCAGATACTCATAATGTATTTCCTCGGAACACAACCTGTGTTTTGAATGGAAGCAGGGAGGGTAAGGCTGTGCTGAACGTAATAGAACCCCAGGGCTTTATTAGATGAAATATGGCAGTCCAAATCACCTCCCTTTTATACCAGCAGTTAAAGACAATCCTTAAAGAGCCATCACGGATGTTGATGAAAATATAAAAAAAATTCCAAAAATCTATCTCCGTGAAATAAATACAGTTAATTTTTCCCTAATTTTTCCAACTTAAAATAAGCCGAGAAATTGCATTTATTAGTAAAGGTGTTTTCCAGTCTAAATATAGATCCAGTCTATTATTTTCAAGCGCAAGGCATTATTGTCTAGCTCACACTGAGTAAACAGAGACACAAGAATAACAAAAAATATGAGCAATGAAAGAAATCGAAATATATAATTTTTTGACGGTTATTTATTTACCATTTCATTTAATTATGTATTTGCTACAGATATTGGAATAATTGTCTTACCCAACTAGGTATTTTTCTTGAATTTTATAATTAATGAGAGTAAAAAAAATCAGTTTGCTGGTCTTATCTCAATAATAAAAAAACCATTAAACAGGAAATAATTTGTATATTCTCAGGACATTTAGAAACATTGTTTGTAAAGCAATCGTCACATTCAGTAATGTGTGACAAGGGTACTTTGCAAGTGAGACACGTGAAGCACGTGCATCACATGGGTTGTTATGGCGACTTGCACTAGAGACGAGCCATCACGCTTCGGAAGCGCTTGCTGTTTGTGTAGTACGTATTACGCAAAAAGGGGAACTCTGTTTATATACGTCAGATACCCGTAGCATGCGCTAGTCGAAGTGATACTTCTCTTTGAAACCAAATTGCAATACATTGTCTTGATATGAAAATCATTTAACATTTGCCATGTTGTAGATAAAAGATTTCTCTGGCGAATGACGTTAAAAGTATATTTTCCAAAAGTTTGAAACACTAACATCCGTGATGGCTCTTTAAACTCTAAATAACTTCTCAACTTTTCACAGGCTGTGTAGTAGCATCCTACTATTTCACAACCAACATTTTAATAAATAGTTATCAATACCAGGATTATAGTATGTTCCAGGGCATATAGTTTGTCAAATGGTTAGACTTCAGATTGCATTATCTATCTATCGCAGGGAAGAAGATCGACATGACGGCGCCGGTAATCACCAAGATAATCCCGGGGCAGGGACCAGCGTGTGAGAGCAACTTCACCATGTCCTTCTTTGTTGCAAACGATGACCCTCCACAGCCCAAGGATAAAACTGTCTTCCTTCAAACCTTCAAACCACTCCGAGCTATTGTTAGGTGAGAACGATAATTCTTGTCTGTAAGTTAGGGGCATATGTATGGCAAGGGATGGCAGGACAGTGGTGCCACATGGTCCTGTGCGACAGATTCAAGTTTTGTGCGCAAGTCATATGTGAACACGCACATGTGTAAATAACGTCACGAACTTGGACTACTAACGAACTTAGACTGTTCTACGATAGGGCAAGATGGCAGGACAGTGGTGCCACATGGTCCTGTGCGACAGATTCTCAATAACTTTGTCTGTAATGTAGTGTAATATAGGGGCATACGTAGGGCAAGGGATGGCAGGACAGTGGTGCCACATGGTCCTGTGCGACAGATTCTCAGTAACTTTGTCTGTAATGTAGTGTAATATAGGGGCATACGTAGGGCAAGGGGTGGCAGGACGGTAGTGCCACATGATCCTGTGCGTAGCTCAGTCCACCGCCGTCGGTGAAGTTCAGCAACAATGGTTGTGTTCACTGCATAGGTCGGTGACCCGCTACATTGAGTAACAGATTCCATGCCCCTACACGAAGACATGAATAGAGATACTTCTGGTTGGTAAGTGAATCAACATGTTTCTGCAGTAAGTGGGGTCCCAGTGAAGGTTTTGATGATGGCGATGTTTTAGTGCTTTAGCGTTTTAGAAAAGGGTAACATTGATAGCGACCAGAGTTCATAACGGGCAGATGTGAGTGCTACATAAATGCTTTACTGTAATTATCATTAGGGTTCCCAAGTGAATGTAGGTCAATGCAATTGATTTTTTTCCCTGGATTCCCAAGGACAAAAGAATTGTGTGTCATCCCTAAGGTTTGTGAGTTTGATAGGTGGGTGTTGTAAGAATGGTGTCCCCTCAACTAGATTTGTGTCCCAAGTCTTCAATCTTGACTGAATAGGAGTGTAGTAATGTCTTTTTATTACCCAAATGGTTGAAAATAATCAAGTTAATATTTTTTATACGAGCTCTTGTGCACATATCACGTTTGCCTAGCAACCATTGTTTCACCGCGACTTACTGTATTTTGTCGACTGTAACATCATAAAACGATTGTTCGTGACATCACTGTAGCTTGCCGTCGCAAGAGAAGTGAGCTGTTTCCTGACTATGTTTACGTGAATGAAATGGAATAGAAAGGGTAATAAAGAAACTATTACACTCGAAAGTGTGTCATGACAATTACGAAACTCATGCAAATTTATGTATAACCCACCCTCTCGCTGGGGCAATACAAAAATTCACACTCGTTTCGTAAAAGTCATATGACACAATTCCTCAGATAATAATCTTATCTAATAATGTACAATATTTTGCAAATGATATCAAAAGATAAAATTCATAATTCATTGTTAAATCAATGTAACAAATAGCAAGGCAAAGTTAGGGGAATACTGCAAGGCTTAAATCAGCCAGTGATGGAGAGTCACAAGAGATATGCCTTGCGTTGGGAAGTTGTCTTTTATCTTTCCTGAAATGTTCCATTACGAACATAGTTGATCATTCCAATTCATAAATCTTCTTAACACTTAACCTGCTGAAATCTGAAGCCAAACCATTCCTATATATGGAAATACTGGAATCATAACTCGAACAGCTCTCTGCAAGTTGACAGATTTGGTCAGACAACAAGAGTTCCCAGTACATTGTGTATATATGACAATACAGGCTACAGTTGCAGATTCTTAACTCACAATGACTTGTTTGTTTAGGTCGTTCCCCGGGTACGACATGGGTTCCATCGATCCCTGGCTGAAGGAGGCGAGGCAGCTTGCTGTTGATCTTCAGAACACGACCTACTCTTACAGGAAGGACTACTATTACATTGCTGGCTACGACAGTCCATTTAAATTCTTCTTCAGACACAACGAAGTTTGGTTCTTGGCCTAAGGGAGACAACTCTTCATTTCTATTGAACAAAGTCCATGTACAGTTCCCATATCATATTGTAGGAGTATTGTTATCTATGTTGAAATTCACTTTTAGTAAAACTTTTAATGATATTCAATCATGTAATATAAACTGAACAACTCAACAGGATTTATGTTCATCTTGAAATAAACATGTGAAAATAACGTAAACCTGTCATGACTAAACTGAAAAAAACAATTGTAATGCAAATTGTCCTGTTCATGACCTTGTTAAATTTTGTACTTTAATATTTTGATCTGTGATAACTTTCCACGAGCCATGATACTCCAACTGTTTCTAATGCTTTGGTTCTTACACTAAAACTTGCATTGTTCAATATACATTCATTCCATATTGTGACCTGCTTAGTTTGTCTCATTGCAATAATCAGTCTTTTTTTTTTTTTTAATTTACCTAGTAATTTTCATTGTACAGTAATATATTTTTCATATAATCCCTGTGTAAATGAACCTGTTTCATTTTTTGTTGTTTACAACTTGTGTCTTTACATTTGTTGTTAGTTTCTATAGTTAGATGCCACATGCTTTTGAATGAACAGCAATTCTAGTTTAAATTGAAAACTTTTATTTAGAATTCTTGAATCTCTTGTCTTACTTCTCACTCCACAACGAATTGTTTTGAACTGAAGATGCTATTGTCTTTTACAGAAACAAATGTACTTGAAAAATGAATGTTATACATCAAGCTTTAGCAAATAAATATGTTTTCTTTTTCTAACAAGCTTAGTAGTTATTTTCTGTATTCAATGGAAATGGCACTAGTTTGCTTCATAATGCTAAGAACAAAAGAATTCGAGCAAAGCTTACTACCATACCCCTGGTTCCCATATTTGTTAAAGATGCATCCATTGCGTTTCATAAAAATTTATTTAGCTTTAATAAGTGCCAAAATACGATATGTGCTGATTTCAGTTGAAACAATTTCACTCAACTTGCATATTAATCCCCTATCGTCAAATATAGCATATTTACTACTTTCCAATTAAAATCGAACAACATCATTATGTATACATGTGCAGAAATCGAAACTACACGCCACATGTACATGCACAATAGTTATAAGACCTATTCGATATTATCGACCAAAATTCGTCTTTTTGTCTATTGTAAATAAGTTTTGAAAATTACATTTGACTAATTGGCTTGCGCCACACGCTGAACATATTCCGCTTTTCGATCAGAAATCGATACTTTTACCTTTATATCGTTGGTATGCTGAGTCGACTATCATCAAACCGGTAATTTTCGGCAAAAGTCAATACTTCACGATAAAAAAACACAATTTATAACGTTTGGCACATGTGATCCCAAACAACACAATGGATGTACCTTTAAAGATCCACAAACCCCGACCATATCACTTTTCGGTTTTTATTCAAGCATATTCCAAGATGACGAGGATTCCACTTGATATTTGTCAATTCAACCAATAAACACCTTTAAAAACGCCTTTTTACAACGCCGCTCAATTACGCCTCATAAAACTTTAGCCGAGAGCGAATTCCGCGTGCTTGGCCTTGTGACGTAATACACAGGAGTCGCTTGGCGTCTAATGACAGAATCCACTAGATTTAGCCTTACATAACTGCCTAAATAACATATTTACCTGTGTCCTTATACAACAAAATTACATATATACACGCCCCGTAAAACGTACTACAAATGGCAGCAGATGACAGCACTGTTTAGTACTGGATGTGACCATTGCGGGACCCGTAATTCTGCAATGTGTTTTGGAACAATTCTTATCGTTGCCCAATATAGCGGCGGCACGCATGTCAGATGATGAAGATGGTCAATTTCATACGGATTATAACGGTGTTAACACGCCTCATTCATGTTAAATAATTTTTGTTTTCACATTCGTCCTTATGCAAAATAACAAAATATAATTTCAGTATTTTTGTTTATCAATGTAGCGATATGTAATAAGTGATGTAGTTGCGTTATTGACACTCTAACTTAGATTAATATTAAATAAGAGGGGAAATCTACACGACTGAACTATAGCCGGGGTAATATTTTTTTTAATTGAGAACCAAACAACACATGTACACACGGCCATGGTGAGTTGATCAAAGTTCTATAGTTCCAATACTTTCATTTGAAATTGGGAAAGATACGTTTTCCATATTTTTATGATTTAAACATTATTTTATTTCCACCAACATATCTGAATTGACCATCAAAAACTACATGTAATATAAAATGCAAGGCCTTTTATATAACATGCTAGGAAAATGGTAGTGGTATATTACACTGAATCTAAGTAATTGTAAATGTACACGACTATAGATTTAAAGATAGCCCGAATATGTTCTTCTAAAAAGTGTAAACCAGTAACATTGATGAAAATTATAGGATTTTCTTAGTTGTAATGAAACTATTCTATTCGCAGTAGATTTCAAGCTATAGACACTCTTCAAACACAAAATCAAGCACAACAAAAAAATTAACTAATAATGGCGTTTATAATATTTAAAAAAAATTGCATGATCTTGTGTATTTTTAAATTGTCAGTTATTCATTTCAAAACATATTGTAGCTTATAAGATAACATAACACTCCACTCGATTGGGAAAAGAACAAATCTAAAATCAGCGGTTGAATATCGAAACATGCTCCTAAAACTCCTAAATTACTCCCTACGGACGCACAAATACCCATTCTATCGGAAACTTGTAATGTCAAAACGTTCTTATTATGTTTTAAGGGAATTATCAACGAAAATCGACAAATCGCCTAAGGATTTCATTAAGCAACTCCTGTGTATGACGTCACATCGCTAACGAAGGTTATGCTACACTGAGGGGCCGCGGCAAACTGTTTCAAGAATGAGATAATGAGCAGGCTAAATTTACTCACTTTGAAGGTCTATATCTTGATGAGTAGGTGACGCTTCGAAATAATCGTTTGTGTTTTGCTTACTTGAAAGTATTGTCCATATGAATAAACGAATTAACATCGAAAAAACATAGAGATGATATTATCTTTAAAGAAAATTAAAATGTGGAACACAGTTGTGCAGTGGTTAGCTTGCTTGCCTCTCCGGGTTCGAATCCCGGTGGAGACCCCAAAACTTTGTGACTTCGCTCTCATGCTGGGCAAAGCACTTTATCCACATTGCACTCATTCCACCCAGCTGTTTTATAAATGGGTACCTGAATAAGGGAAGTACAGACCTATCCGGTGGCTTAGTAGCGGCACCGAAATTCCTTCAGGGTAAAAATATGCATTAATACATGGGAAGAGTGTTAATATGCACTGATAATTCACATCAATGTTCGTCCATCAGATTAACCTGCCTCTGCAGTTGACTTATCACTGTCATACAGATTTGATGAAAACAACAAAAACATAATTCAGGTATCATGGTTACGATGTGTATGTGTAGTTTCATGAAGCTAACATCTTTTAAACAAAATAACTTCTTCACAGCATCACTGTTCATGTCCGATTTTCATGAAACCCACAACAAATAAATTTCGATATTATTCAAAAAGCACATCTAGGGTTCATGATTGACATACATGTGTGACAAGTTTGAATGTCTGAAGAGTCGCAATGACATGCAAGATAATGAAACTAAAATGTGCATGTTTTTGTTCCGCTCATAACTGTACACTATTATTGATCAAATGTTACAAAACGGCAAAACGGCTGGAACTAGCAAACCATGGGTGATACTGCACTTAAATTCACTGTAGCATTGCACCCAAGCCTTACTGCATGTAGAACAGTTCTCTACTGCAGACAAAGCTGCCGTGCCTCTGGCGGGATTCGAACCACGGACCTCTTGATCCGAAGCTATCCACTGCGCTATCCCGCCCCCCAAATGAAAATGTTAGCATCATGAACATTTATTCAACATAACATACCGATAACTGGATCTTAACTGCTTTAATTATGACTTAGTGTAATATCTGTAGAATTGTCATATTGTCCTTTCTGAAGTGTTCTTTCATTAAACTGACATACACATGTTCATATAAAGGACTACTCATTCATGTGTCATTTACTATTTTGAAGATTTTTTCTTAAACCAATTTTGGAAGCTAGGGTATTATGAGTAAGCTATGCTCACTAAATATCTTCTTATTAATCTGTCTAAAAATTCACACATGCTCTGGATATACTTCAGTACTCTGCAAATCAAAAGTTCGAAGCGACAAATATTTTCAGAGTTATGGAGCTGGACTGAAAGAGCTTGACTTTCCCCCTTTCAGCCTGAGGTTACCCATCTTGTGAAATCATCTTCTCTAATAGTTTATCATCAATCTTTCTGAAACTTTGAATGTGTATGTAATAGATACATGATGACACAAATGGTGTATACAAAATATCATCGAGCTATCATCTCACGAGGGGCCGGAGCCCCCGAGTGAGTGATAACGAGATGTTATTTGGTATACACCCACTTGTGTCAATCATGTATCTGTTTTATCCAATGGGCAACATCCAACAATATGGGCGTGACATGATTTAAACATCAGTCTGGAGAAATACGCTATTTGAGATAGTTGATAGCCTTTTTCGGCAGGTGTTTCAGAGCCACTGAGTGAAAAAGAAAATAAGTCAAGTGAAATTTCTTCTTACATCAACATACAGAATTGTCAAGTGAACATTATCACCACCAAATGTCTGTTCATTATTTTCCGCTGGATTGATTGCCTTCGTGTTAATCAGTGACGATTTAAAAACAATGGTGTTTTTTAAGATTTTTTTGCAGTTTCTAATCAGCTGATCATTTGTTTTTGTCACTAAGAGTACCGAGTGGCACTGACAATTGTTTTGTTTTTCTACTGAGCGCCTCACAGCCCTTTGTTGTCATCTGGTTTTGCAACAATGTTGTAATTACAATACTCAAGATTGTTAGCCAGGTGTCTGTAGCTCCGCCCTTGGACCGCCCTGCTGCTTCACGATCGTCCTATCGGAGAGTTAAAAATAACTGTGGCTGATAAATAATTGACGTCATAGATACAACCACACTTTTCTTGATACATGATATATCGTTTCAAAAACATCAAAGGGAATTTAACCGCCCATTGGATAATGGAGTGATGCACATGATTCTTTCATATTTTGTTATGGTCCTTCCATGGTTTCTTATTTCAGACATAGGATAAACTTAACATAACCTTGGCTGAGTGTCAAGCACAGAAGCAAGAACTTCCACCTTTTAACATATTTTTGGTACGACACGACCAGGAATCGAGCCCTGGTCTTCCGGGTGACGAGCGGACACTCTACCAACTGAGCTACATCCCCATATACTTGCTTTCTTGCCTTGTTTTCAACTACAGACAATTAAACTAGTGACCCAGCCCCATTAATCAGATCAAAACAAGACACATTTTATTATTTTAATATAATGAAACTATGACCATCAATAGCAGACAAGGATTTCAACAAACAAAACTAATAGATTTTTAAAGATTTTTATTTCAAAACATAGAACTCAGCATTCACAGATGCCTTTACCAGTCACATGCACCACATGAAACATTGTAACAAGTTCATAAAACGATGCCTAAAAATTCATTTGGCAAATCCCCATTAATTGATGATTAAAAGATCATGGACTTTTACTCAAAACCCCATTCACAAACATGCAAAATTCTTTACAGCTCATTTGAGCTCAAGAGCCATTTGAGGAATACACTAGTAAATGTTTTAAAGACAACATGACAACAAATGACCATCAACCACATGTTATCTGATCAATGAAGAATGGCAGCACTGAAGAGAAGGTCTGACATTGCATTGGACAAGACTTGAGGGGGAGGGGCCAGGGTCATTTCTTGCCGGATTTCTTGATTCCACCACCAGCTGAAACAAAAGAACAAAGGTTATTTTTAACTTTCACTTTACAAATTTATGGTCAGCACTGTACTCAGCAACTTCTCCCGCAAGTCATAACGAGCACCAGTCTCTCTCACTGGCTAATTAAGCCTTATTTTGTCGCCTTTTCTGTAGTGTACCAGAGCTTTGTAATTGCACTACCAAGTCCAGGTGTGATTCTGCCACGAAATGACGAAAAGCAGAAAGGGTTAAATTAGCCAGTGACTGAGATTTGGGCCTTGCTGAGAAGTGAAAGAGACAGTTTGACTAGTGCGAGTTGCGTATTGCGAGAAGTGTTAGAGACTTGCGCGAGTATTGTCTTGCACTGAGTAAGTTATAACCCTGTTGATATAGTAATATTCCAGGTATACGTGTCTTATCTCTCTGTTAACTGTTATGATTTCTGGAAGTGGACCACTCAGAGCTGATATGGCAGGTAGAGGGTTAACATAAGTGACACAACAGAGAAAAGTAAAATGAATAAACTCCTTGTACATGTAGTAACTTCCACAACAGATTAAATGTCAGTTAGTTCTTGAATACTTTCATTGTCTTCCAAGTTCTCCTGCAAGGCATAACTCGAGCTAGAACAAAACCTCTGTCGCCGGAATGCTCTACCTCCCACAGCCAGCCGCAAACTAACTACCCAACGGGGATGCAGGTGGAGCCTCTCGACCTAAACTCAAAACCTCTGTTGTCGGAATGATCTACCTCCCACAGCCAGCCGCAAACTAACTACCCAATGGGGATGCAGGTAGAGCCTCTCGACCTAAACTCAAAACCTCTGTCGCCGGAATGCTCTACCTCCCACAGCCAGCAGCAAACTAACTACCCAACGGGGATGCAGGTGGAGCCTCTCGACCTAAACTCAAAACCTCTGTCGACGGAATGATCTACCTCCCACAGCCAGCCGCAAACTAACTACCCAATGGGGATGCAGGTGGAGCCTCTCGACCTAAACTCAAAACCTCTGTCACCGGAATGCTCTACCTCCCACAGCCAGCCGCAAACTAACTACCCAACGGGGATGCAGGTGGAGCCTCTCGACCTAAACTCAAAACCTCTGTTGTCGGAATGATCTACCTCCCACAGCCAGCCGCAAACTAACTACCCAATGGGGATGCAGGTAGAGCCTCTCGACCTAAACTCAAAACCTCTGTCGCCGGAATGCTCTACCTCCCACAGCCAGCAGCAAACTAACTACCCAACGGGGATGCAGGTGGAGCCTCTCGACCTAAACTCAAAACCTCTGTCGACGGAATGATCTACCTCCCACAGCCAGCCGCAAACTAACTACCCAATGGGGATGCAGGTAGAGCCTCTCGACCTAAACTCAAAACCTCTGTCGCCGGAATGCTCTACCTCCCACAGCCAGCCGCAAACTAACTACCCAATGGGGATGCAGGTAGAGCCTCTCGACCTAAACTCAAAACCTCTGTCGCCAGAATGCTCTACCTCCCACAGCGAGCCGCAAACTAACTACCCAACGGGGATGCAGGTGGAGCCTCTCGACCTAAACTCGTGCCAGCTTCTATCACTAGCAAATTTAAGCCATGTTGCAGTTTTGCTTCACCCAGAGAACTTCTCCCAGTAAAATCCTGGAGTTGACTGGCTGCAACATGGAAGTTGCCACATTTGTTTTGGTTTCGGATGTAGTTTATAAGCAGATTCTGAATGGATTATCAAGTGAAGCATGCTGGGAAGCTGACATAGCAAGATGACAAACTGCAGCATGCTTAAATTAGCCAGTGATTAAGATTTGGGTGGATGCCTGGCGGGAGTACTTTGATACTTTACACATTTATATCTGATAACATCCATATCATTACAAATCAACTTTAATCAAGATCTCTAAATGTTCAACTTACTTAATGGTCCTTTGCCTTTAGCCTTTTCTTGCATGGCTTTCATGGCGGCCTGCTCTTCCTTCTTTTTCTGCTTGAAAGCCACGTCCTCCTGGAGAATAGTGAAAGCAATATATAGATATAATTAAAATATTAATATTTTAGATGTTTAAATACTGAGGATTTAATGACATTTAGATACTAAACAAAAATATCAATGTCATTTTTTGGACCACACTATCTGCAATAGTAAATTCAAACAGTTTTACTTTTTTTCGACGAATCGGTTGCAGGTTTCAAACTCACACCTTTACAGTCAGGCTCCAACCACCAGCACTGACTGTTCCAACAGCTTATCCATCCGGCCACAATATTACGTTTAAATACTTGCCCTACCTAAAGCCAAAGCATATTCCCATGCTTACCAATCAAAGATTGGATATGTGATAAGTATAGGGCTATCTCCTTGACAACGCCATACCATAAGCATAGAGTCTAGCGATACTTCATCTATGTGGAAGAAGTCCTGTTTCAATCTCGTCACACAGAAAGTCAGTGTTATTGTGATCATTGATCGGTTTGTGAAAGTGTTTTGTTTCCTTTCTCTAGTTGCTTGATTGGTCAGCATTGAAACAATCAATATGCAATAACGCAAGGCAAGGTAATAAAAACCAGTATATTACTAACCAGGTTGGTATGAGGAGACAATTTTTGTATCGATACAATTCAGGGGGATTATCACATTTGTTTATCTATATTATAATGGCAGTATGCTCTGACTAAGATAAAATCACATCTATTAGATGGTTACATATTCGCACACAATAACATAACTTCAACAAATCATGGATAAAATGATTCATACAGCAGCCATGCAGGCACTTGACTGTATGCTGGCTTTGAGAGTCTGCTTAAAACTTATTCAAGCACTAAGAAACTATGTAAGCCCTATTTGGAAAAAAACAAATGCCAATGTTTTCAAACTCATCACAAGAAAAGGAGGGTGTACCTGCCAAACACAGAAAACAGAAGGGTAACTACTTCAAGTATGATTTATAAAATATAGTCTAAGATATGTTTCGATAGTTCTCAATTAAATTGATGTTGTTCGGAGTTGTCAGGGAATCCATTTTCTCCACAACAGGGTTATCTACAGACTGTAACACATCTATCTTGTACAAAACAAAAAGTTGAGTCTTCAATGTTTTAAACTTTCTTGTGTATCTATTTGATTCAGACTAAATTGATATGTTATGCATCATGATTTTCATTATTGGATAAACCATGGCCCCGTTCCATAACAGCGAGCACTTAAATTGCTCATTGATCACTCAATGTAGCGCTCATTCTCTCTTGAACGACACAATGCAAATTCCTCGAAGTTTACTTGCCTTGCTACGTAGCGCTACATTGAGCAATCACGTTCAAGACAGGTTTAGTGAGTGAGTGAGTGAGTTATTGTTTAACGCCGCTTCGGCAGTATTGCAGCCATTAGCGGCGAGTCAAGACAGGTTTAAAAGAAATCGTTAATTGAGCGATTACTTTGAAACCTCTCTTGAACACGGCCCAGGTTTTGCTATTTTGATTAGTGTACACCCTTACTAGAGACCTAGTGCTTTGTTACACTTGCTTGAGTTTACCCCCAGTGCTCTGCTGTACAACTGACACCAATACCAGGTAAGCAGGCAGGTAAGGCAACTTAGTGTTGTATTAGATGTTTTACATATGAGGTCTTTTAACGAATACTCTCCTTAAGATTTATGTTTTGAATAAAGATTGAGTAATTTTAGAAAGTAGAAAACTCACCTCATCCAAATCTTGTGGCCCTTTCTTTGGGGCTTTCAATGGCTTCTTCTTACCACCTGAAAACAAACACAACAAAATATATGAAATGATAAGTCACGTTACAAATATAAAATGAAAATATTTCTTTTTAAGATCAGACGTGTAATTGTAGTAGAAATGTCTTTTATAAAAGGGAAACTATACCTTGACGTCCAGACATATTGACAGAAAACAAGCTTCACTTCTTTCACTCACTCACGCTCGTGTGGCGCAATTTTCAGTGACCGGTTGCACTTGATTAGCTATTCACAGTACTGAGAGCCTACGCTACCCCATTAGTTCTCATACAAAAAATAGCCCACTTACAGGAATGATAAATCATTTAATTGTTTATTACCATAACAGAGAAAATTATTCAAATTGTTTTTATTAATGATTATTTGCAAAATGTTAGTTAATGATGCTTTTCGTTTGCGTTGCTGTGCGGCACGAAACGTGAACTTCAAATCAAGAACTTAAGCATTATTGTAAAAATATGTTAGAAAAATCTAAAACGAAACAGTCATGTTGGTAACAAGTTTTTGGTAACTTGATAAATAATTTCAAAAGTAACAGAATTTAAACATCCAAAAGTTCTTATTTTGTGATATCTATGGAAAAGAATTCATTTCTATTATGAAAATAATTGTATAATCTATTTGAAAAATATTCCGTTTCCGTTTCCGCAAAACAGGTGCGAGAATGGCGTTGCTTGATTCATACAAGTGGCTAACATATCGAGCAGTTGGCCGACGTACGTCGCTCACAGAATCGGACAAGTCGCGGATTGATCGACCTATGTACAGGGTGACAGTGTGATCCAGATATCGATGAAGAATAAACCAGGACAAGATAAAACATAAAGTGCTAAGTATAATATTGCGAAATAATAAGAATATCAAGTGAATTAATAACGATAGGCAACACGTACTGAATACCTAATATCGCAATTTGCTGACGACACATCTCTCGTATTTGACGGAACTGTAAAATGTCTTCAACATACTCTCAAAACTCTAAATGAATTCGCATCATTCTCTGGACTTCAGATAAATACAAGCAAGACGCAAGTCATATGGATAGGAGCATCAAAACACTCACAGAATATCCTATGTAAAAACTATAAACTAGACTGGAATCAACGAGAATTCAGTATCCTTGGCATAACCTTCACACATAACCTGGCCGAAATGGTGGAAATAAATTACAAGGACAAACTAAAAATGATCATAATTATAATGAATCAATGGTTAGGAAGAGATCTCACTCCCCTGGGAAGAAATATAGTTTTAAAAAGTCTGATCCTTCCGAAATTAAATCATCTCTTTTCAATTCTCCCGAACCCAAGTGATAACATCGTGAAAGAATTAAACTCTTTATGTTTCAACTTTATATGGCGAAACAAACCAGACAAGATAAGTCGTAACGAAATTACACAATCACACAGAGATGGTGGAATAAGGGTACCAAACATAAAAACACAATTTTGGCACAGAAAATAGCATGGGTTAAAAGATTGTTCAAATCACAAGATGATAATAAGATAAAACAATTATATATTAAAAAAATGTAGCACCTAAATGTGAGTATTATTACCTAAAATCACTAAAGTATATTGAAGAAAATATCCTTACACCGCGGACTAACCCTTTCTGGCGCGATGTGCTTAGAGCATAGGGCCTATATATCAGCAACAAAGGTTCAACGGTTAACGATTCAAACGAGATCTTATCGCAACCAATTTGGTGTAATGAAAATATTAAAGTTGGCAAACAGGAAATATGTTATAAACATTATATTGAACACGGTATAGTATTCATAAATGATATCTTGGATGACCAAGTAGATTTTCAAATTTTCGAAACATTTACTAATTTCTATAAATGCAAAACAAACTTTTTAGAATATGCCTTTATATTTAATTCGGTTAAAGCCTATATTAAGAACAAAAACCTCGAATATAAAAAAAAACCCTCCCCAATCCCATCCTGCCATACTTCATAACATACATCGTAAAACCAACTAAAGGATGCAGATTTTTCAATGACATCTTACAAAACTTTACAAATTGCAATATATATAAATACAGACAGAATTGGGAAAATGATTAAAAACAAACAATTACTACAGACGAATGGACCGAAATAAATAACACACCATTCTCATCACGTCTTGACACAAAGCAGATTTGGTTTCAATACTCCATCATACATAAAATTATTCCATCAAATGATCTTTTATTTAAAATGAAACTGAACGACACAAACAAATGCACTTTCTGTAAAGAATCTGTAGAGACGTTAGTAAATATGTTCTATGATTGCCCGACAGTGAATAACATTTGGGTCTCAAAACGCAACATATCTTTCGGATATCCCGAAAAACGAAACATGGTTCTAAACCTTATTATAACAACAGTAAAGTATTACATATACAAATCCAAGTTAAATGGCTCTTTACCGCAAATAAATTTAATAAAACAAACCTTAAAATGTATACGAGATTGATAAATTCATATGTTACTCCAATTGCAATTACTCAAAAGTCATGAAATTCTGGTCTGTATGCCATAATCTTTTTAAAGACTGAAACACACTGCAAATTCGGTGAATGTATGATGCCAGGAAAAAATCTTGGTCATTTTAGATGTGGTTTAAAGTGTGTTTCACTGATTATTTAAATTTAAAATCATGTGACCTTGCTTTGGGGCCAAAAAAGGTCACGTGACCTTACTTTGGGGCCCAAAAAAGTCACGTGACCTTGCTTTGGGCCAAACAAGTCACGTGACCTTGCTTTGGAAGCCAAAAATGTCACGTGACCTTGCTTTTGGGCCAAAAAAGTCACTTGACACAGGTGTGGCTGTAAAAAATCGATTTTATGTCAAGAAAATACACCAAATTGTACCTAGATCAAATCAGAAATGAACATTTGAAAATGTGTTTGAACTGAAACATGCACCTGAATAGAATAAGCACCGTTAACATATTTTTAAAGGCGGAAATTAAAAAAAAATTATAATAGAAATCATTCATTTTGAGAGAAAGGGCAGTATGTCCTAGATGTGAAAGGGACAGAGACCTATACTCGCGAGAACGTTGAAAGTTAGCATGTATCATATTCCTAGTGCTTTTGTTCTTAATATTTCGGATAATAATCATTACAAATGTTTAATCTGCATATGCTGCGTTTACACTAGGCCACGATTAGTCCATAATGGCAACACTTTGGAATTTTTGAGTGCGTGTGTTAGGGTACTCAGGACCATATAGTTGTAATTGCAAGGGATATGTATGAGCTTCAATATTTGCAGACAAGACAACGGAAGTCACGATAAAATGGAAATAAAATGGGATAGAAATAAAGTCGACAAGTTTGACTTGTTCCAGAGCCTGAGAAAGATCATTTTCATATCTCAGTTCGATCAGAATTAATCCTGAAATAGCATCCAAAATGATGTCGAAAATCAGGTTTTAAATAAACACTGGACATATTGTTTGAAAAATTACAATTCATAATCCAAGAGACCAATACAAAGACTTTTCATTCTGTAGAAGATCATAAAACCATGACACCCAAAAGTTACCAAATCTATAAATCATAATCCCCACTTGCCAAGGTGCCTATACACAGAACTTCAACTCTCTAGAGTTACTGGTTCTGGAGAAAAAGACAAATATAGTCCCTGAGTTTGTGGCCCCTGAGGACCTAATTAGGGATCAAAAGGTCACCAAATATATGAATCAGAATCTCCGCTTGCCAAGCTAACTGTACTAATGATTCCAGTTCTCTGGAATCAGTGGTTCTGGAGAATAAGACGAAAATAGGTTTTAATGCTGTGGTTCCTTGGGCCCTTATTAATCAAGATATCCATGATCTAAGGAGTGACAGTAGGAGTATGTACACGAGATGCCAACTGTCTGTAGTCACTACAGAGCTGGTTCTAGAGAAGAAAGACGAAATAGGTTTTTGAGGTCAGGTCTGATGAGCTTAAAAAGTTTTCAGGAGTGGCCAATGTTGCCCTTACTAGGGGTCACATGGTCACCAAATGTACAATTTCAATCCCAAATGTCTTAGGAGTCGATATTTCAACTTTCTAGCTCTTACTTCTGGAGAAAAAGCCTAAAATGGCATCTGAGGACCACCAGGGCCACAAACTCTGCAATTTAAGATCCCCATTTGCTAAGGAGTATGTACACAAGATTTCAGCTTTCTTGGTCATTTCGTTCTTGAGAAGATGAAAAGAGATTTACGGGGCCACGGGGTCACCAAATCTATAATTTAAGACCCCTATTGACGATGGTGCCTCTACCTACAATTTCACCCTCCTCCCACCAAACACAGCTATAGGAACAACATTCTTTTCAATTTCGTCTGAAAATTGGGGTTGCCATGTCGTATTTTCACTAGAAGATGCTGTAGGATCAAACTTTTCATCCATATTAGTGTTAAAAATAGGGTGAGGACTCGTCATATTATCATTTTCTGAAAAAAAAGTATGAGAAAAGAAATTTTCTTCAAAATTGACACGTACTATTTGCTCCTAGAAACCGTACTATTTGCTCCTAGAAAGCGCTATTGAATTTTTTTTTCGTGGGTGAAAAGTGGGGGCCCCCCCTGTTCCTACGCCTATGATTATGAATAAGATATGTATTATGTGTCTATGTATTTGAAAAAGAAATACAATTATAAAAAACAAACAGATAAAACATGAGTCAAAGTTAATTCACACACATAGGACATTATATTTAGTCACTTATTGTTATCTATACATAAATAAACTGCCAGGCAAAAGAAAGTACACACCTCAGTTGGTTTCAATTAATTCAAGATTTTAAAGGAAATCAGATGTATTGACTATGACACGATACAGTAATACTTATCTGCAGTAATTTGAATGAATTAATTGGTGACTGTTTTAGTTAAAATATTTGTGTTTAATGAGGACATAGAATTTTCACATAGAATATGACTATATGGTTTCAATGGCCATTTACTATACTTGGATCTCTCTTGGGATCCGCCAATGAGTCTCCAATGTTATTTTTTCTGTATGTCAATGACTTCGAAATGAATTTTCTCAAGGATGGCTGTGTTTCTTTGGAATGTAAAACTCTGAGCTTGTTTTACTCATGTATGCTGCGGATGATTTTGTGTTATTCTCCGAAACAGTTGAGGCTTTACAAGGGCTATTAGATTCCCTATTTACATATTCGGAAAAGTGGAGTCTTGAAGTAAACTTCAAGAAAACAAAAATAGTTGTCTTTAGAAAAGTTGGTCGTAAAAGGCGGTCTGAAAGCTGGTTTTAAAGCGGAGTATTAGTTGATGTTGTGGACAGTTTGTCTGTCATCCAGACCCCTTAATTGTTTAAGCGCCTTGACAAGTCTACATCAAGACTGAGCTCAGTTTTAAGGAACACATCTCAGAGGCTCCTTTTTATTATTTTTTTCATTCATTCCAGAGGCTACTAAATGTTGGACTATTTACTTAGGTATAGTCTTTAGTTTAATAATAAGTTTAATGTTACTGAAAAACAGTTGTCTGATCAGGGACGTAAGGCGGCGTTTAGTGTGTATTCTAAGTCTGGATCCCTTCATTTTAATCTGAAAGTTTATTATCATTATTTGATAGTTATATTGGTAGTGTGGTTAGTTGTATGTTGGGCAATCATAAGGGAGACAACTGTGAGCGGGAACATCTTGATTGCTGTTGTTTGCTTGGTGTAAAGACAAGTTCTTCCAATGCTATGGTTTATTCTGAGCTTGGTCGTATTCCATTAAAATATATTAGAATGTTCAATATCGTTAAATATTGGTGTAAGGTGTTAGGTAACAGATAATTGCATTTTGCCAGGTTGTTATGAATGTTTCATGAAATTGTCGGAAAGTGAAACGTGCAAAATTGGGCATATCAGGTTAAATGTATTCTGTCTAGTATCGGGTTTGGAAACGTGTGGTATGCTCAGGAACTTTCTTCTAGTTTGTTACCGGTTATTAAACAGCGTCTATTTGATCATGCTTGTCCATTTGTATAAGTCAACTATCTTTATCATCTAAATCATGTACTTTATACATCAACCTCGTAGACAGCTACAGTTTACAATTTTACTTCCGAAAATGTATACCTCCTCTTTACAAACGATATATAACAAAATTTAGATTATCATCACATAACTTATTAATAGAAACTGGCAGATACCATAACATACATGTTAATGATAGATTATGCAAATTTTGTATTACATATATTAAGAATTTCATTTTATTCTCCAGTGTCCTAGATATAAAGAATTAGTATATTAGCAATATTATTGGATATATCATTCTGTTTATAAACTTGTTCAATTATTTACTATTCCTAATACAACCCAATTATTTTTGGGTAAATTCCTTGTTAACGCTGTTAAAATAAGAAATATGTAATATGTAATGTACGTGTAATTAGTGTGTACATTCTCCTGCTGTTATATGTCAATGCATCATTTGTTTAAGCATATTTAAACCATCCGTCCAAAGTTATTTATTTATTGTATACCAATTCGATGAAATGTAAATTTCAAGGAATAAATCAATTGAAATTGAAAATGAACACCTTGATTGCCTGAGCAGTTCGCGCATCGTATTGCTGAAGGTTGGTTTCTGGTCACATAATATAATGACATCCAGATCTTTGCATTCTCTCCACACAGAGATTGCTCTGTGGCTCAGGGGGAAAAATACATTAACTTAATTTGTTTTCACAAAAGTACAAAACATATATATTTGATAGATCTATAAACCATCACAGTTTTGAATCTAAAAATCATTATCAGCACGATTATATTAGTATACAATTATATTTTCTAAATATATGTCCTAGATGGCAGTTGTCTTAAGTTGCTCAAATTTGTCAAATGCGCCGAACGCCGGGCTTCGATAAAGTGGTACGCTGCTTGATTGACTCTGCATACGCTCCGGCCTCCCAATCAAGCATAGCCATAGTTCGCTTTGTAAGAGAGTTTGCGATTGGTCTAAAAAATGTAAACTGCCTTTAGCAACAAATATGGCTGACGACGCAAGATTAATTTCTTAAAAATTTGGGACATTCTAATTGGATTTTTAAAAGAATTTATGACAAAAGAGCAGGAATTTGCATCAATGTTTCCGCCCCTTCCGCTTTACTAACACGGGTAAGTATTACTATTAGATTTTATTCATTACAGTACCATATAATAAGTTTTATAAATCAAAACAATGAACGAAGCAAGCAATTTCCCCGAGTCTTATTTTAATATTGAATTGTCAACATCAGATTTTATTGATCTTTCAAATATTTACAACTTGGATTTATCCAATTCAAATAGATCTACATGTACAAGTTGTGGTGTGAAACTGGAATAATGAACGGTATGCTGTATGCCAAATTTACTTCAAAGTCCTCCAAATAAACATTTTAAGAAAAATGGAATGGTTTCTTGTGATGTGTCAAAGGGTATCATTATGATTTTTGTGACCTGTATCTTGTCATCTAATTTCTACATCAACACAGCTTGAAGTCTCTTGATAAGCTGAAACGAAGCAATAGTCAGAAGAAAAGAAGAATTAACAATTATATGGATTTACAACTTCTTTATTGCAGAGAAGCAAAGGAAATCCAAGAAGCTCTGAACATTTTAAAATTTAATCCCCCTATGAACAGGGATCAAGGGTATTACATTCCATCGGCTTACCATCACTTAATCAAGTCCAATCAAAGCCAGCTTATCATAATCCCCCTAAATGCATCTACCTCATTCTCCATCTGGCTTCTCCATTGCCTGTCTATTGTAAAAACAGATCCCATCTACATATGCCATACCACAATGTTCAGTATCATAATTTGCTTGATAACAATGTTAGTATCTACATCAAAAAGTTGCATATCTTTGCAATAAAGAAGTTGTAAATCCATATATTTGTTAGTTCTTCATATCGCCAACTTCTAAATGCCTCTTAAGAGTTCTATTGGGGTATTTTTTGTGGAAACGAAATTCGGGAGGATATTCCTGTTTACACATATATGTTATTAATACATGATTTAAACACAGTGAAATTGAAAGATACTAATGAAGGTAACATTTTGATGACTTTATATATTTCACAACTTTATGAATACAAGCGCACATTTGTTGAAAAATAAAACAATGAGAATGAAATAGATCCACGCTTATCGAAGTAAAGATCTTTGTGTATATTTCAGATATTGTCCTCATGGAGCTGTTACAAATGTAATTGTTGACCTCCTACGCTTTAAATATCCATAGTAATTTGGTTAAAAAGAAGTATGCACTGGATCATGATCATCTCTGGTCGATATCAGTGATATCATCCTACTTTTGGATGGACCTTTACTTTATGATGTGATTCTTCAATCATTGGAAAATGTCTCGAAATGAATTTCAGGTGAGAAAATGTTTTTTATGAAGTAGGTAAAATAAAAACATTCAACATATTAATAATGTTATTGCAGATGCTTATCTAGATTAATGTTCGCCTTGACACTCTCCGGATAATAACTGGTTATCATGATCTTTCATAAGTGGTGTAACAACCCAGCAAGATAATTTTTCTATAAAATATTACAGCTATGAATATATGTGTAACCTCCAACTAAACTTGGTACAGCTATGACACTATTTTTATTGATTATTACAAAAATTTACTTTTTTCTCTTTCCAATTTCACTTTGTTAATTTTCGCTATAGGGTGGACCATATGTTGAAATCTTCACTTCCCAGGGAAAGGATTGTACCTCTAACTGTAGACTTCTCAATGGATCAGGAATCAAGAAGGTATGACTCTACCAGTTATAACCATACATACTTATAACTTTAGTATACATGATCTGGTTATAATGGTAGAACTATTAATGATAGCAGAAGTTCATATTGATCTTCGGGCCAAGAGAAATGAAGATATGATACAGTGCTGAAGAATTTTTATTTTTTTAAAATGTCCAAGCGTTATGTTGATCTAAGCAATAAAGCAGAATAATGGATTGTACCGTTGGTTGTTGATAACAAGGGTTGTGAAATACTGACTACATGGATTGCTTATAATAATAATTTAGTAGATAATGTTCATAGATTTTACCATATGGACATATTGATCAAAACATGCTAACATTTACACAGTAACACTATTCATTACTTGAACTAAGTTGAAGGATTGCAAATACTCATATCTAATTTATGAAACAAATACATACACATTTGTCAACTTTCAAAATATTCTGTGAGATTTCCTGTCAAATATGTTAAACAGTCTGAAGTTTCAACCACTTGATTTTATCAAGTTTAATTTTTTGCGTCACAGCTGTTCGACAAGGAGGTCAAAGGTTATGTGTACACACTGGAAGGAATGTCCGCCACCACCAAAATTCAGATTCCTAAAGATTCCAAACATTCCTGTAAGTTTTACATTTTAACTAATAATTACTTTTCTCATTCATTTTCTTTCTTTTTGACTTATGTAAATAATACTTAAATAAACTATAGAATTTGTAACATTATTTTATCTGTGTCTTTTCATAGTTTAATT
Organism: Gibbula magus; assembly: GCA_936450465.1. NCBI lineage: Eukaryota > Metazoa > Mollusca > Gastropoda > Trochida > Trochidae > Gibbula > Gibbula magus. The sequence goes on along the minus strand of OW388296.1, from coordinate 72,810,997 downwards.
CATCATTTTCAATTATTCTTTTTCAGTTTGCTCACTGAGCTTGCAAAATAATGTCCAAATAAGAATTTAGATTGTTAATAGGATCCTAATTAATTACTTACATTGGTCATATTGATTTAGACAATAACTAACAAGTGACGGGGAATGACATATTATCTCGTTATATCAGTTGTGTAATTCTCTTGCAAAGGCTCGAGAATTACACAAATGATATAACTCGGGAAAGATAATCTGTCATTCCCTGTCACGAGTTGGTTATTTTTTATATTACCCATATAACAAATTAAAGAAAGAACTCGATTATTAAAAGCGAAAAGTTTCCCTAAAATGAACCGAGGAGGAGCTGAATTTCCATATCCTTACGCGTGTGACGTAGTTTCACTACTTACGTACCTATCCTTTTTAATACGCACACGATTAAAATGTCCCTGCGAAAATGTCTTTTACAATAAAATATCGATGCGGTTGTAGTTGAAGTTTTGTATTTCTGCCCATAACTACCAATCCATGATTATATGATATAAGTAATAACAAATTTCATATCAAGAGGTCTGCGAAGCTCAGAAGCAAGTCGATTCAAGCCGAAAACCCGTGTGACGTTACAATCGACACTGTGACCTCATAACTGCTCGTGCCTAGGTCGTCATTGCATTCGAACGAAAGCCGTCACTCTAGAAGCTTTCCGTTGTTAAACGTTTTATAGTAAATTAGTAATCGCTAATTTCTTTAATTTTAGGACAATTTAACTGCTTCCTCCGATATTTGATGTGTCGGCACATGTAAGAAAACGCTTATTTCAACTACAGGAAACAAATAAAACATGTTTAAATGCAGAAGACGGTTTCCCAAGTTGCCAGTTGTGAAAAGTTAGATAGATGAATGAAGTAGTTCCGGTAACCAATGAAATCATTTGTTTTCTGTAACAGCCAATAAAGAGCCAGAAAATATGTAACTCCCATGTGACTTACAGGAAAAATACTACCCTGTGTCCATCTTCTCATATAGGTTATATTGTTATGTTATTTCATTGAAGAAGTGTGTTTATGACATGAGTATTTGTGTTTACAGAAGCAATCAATCAATTGTAATTTTATTGACATTATTGGTTTCATGATTCTATGATTGCAGTGACGTTGATTCAGCGGTATCTTGTCCTTCAGCTGTATCTGGTGAAAGGTCAGGAGTTTGCCATAGAGCTTGGGTACGTTGTATATAGGTCACAGAGCTCCGGTACGTTGTTTATAAGTCATAGAGCTCGGGTACGTTGTATATAAGTCATAGAGCTTAGGTACGCTGTTTATAAGTCATAGAGCTCGGGTACGTTGTTTATAAGTCATAGAGCTCGGGTACGTTGTTTATAAGTCATAGAGCTCGGGGACGTTGTATATAAGTCATAGAGCTTGGGTACGTTGTATATAGGTCACAGAGCTCGGATACGTTGTTTATAAGTCATAGAGCTCGGGTACGTTGTTTATAAGTCATAGAGCTCGGGTACGTTGTTTATAAGTCATAGAGCTCGGGTACGTTGTTTATAAGTCATAGAGCTCGGGTACGTTGTTTATAAGTCATAGAGCTCGGATACGTTGTTTATAAGTCATAGAGCTCGGGTACGTTGTATATAAGTCATAGAGCTTAGGTACGCTGTTTATAAGTCATAGAGCTCGGGTACGTTGTTTATAAGTCATAGAGCTCGGGTACGTTGAAAATAAGTCATAGAGCTCGGGGACGTTGTGTATAAGTCATAGAGCTTGGGTACGTTGGTTATAAGTCATAGAGCTCAGGTACATTGTTTATAAGTCATAGAGCTCAGGTACGTTGTTTATAAGTCATAGAGCTCGGGTACGTTGTTTATAAGTCATAGAGCTTGGGTACGTTGTACATAAGTCATAGAGCTCGGGTACGTTGTACATAAGTCATAGAGCTTGGGTATGTTGTATATAAGTCATAGAGCTCGGGTACGTTGTAATATAAGTCATAGAGCTCGGGTACGTTGTAATATAAGTCATAGAGCTCGGGTACGTTGTAATATAAGTCATAGAGCTCGGGTACGTTGTATGTAAGTCATAGAGCTCGGGTACGTTGTATATAAGTCATAGAGCTTGGGTACGTTGTATATAAGTCATAGAGCTCGGGTACGTTGTATATAAGTCATAGAGCTTGGGTACGTTGTATATAAGTCATAGAGCTCGGGTACGTTGTATATAAGTCATAGAGCTTGGGTACGTTGTATATAAGTCGAAGAGCTCGGGTACGTTGTATATAAGTCATAGAGCTCGGGTACGTTGTACATAAGTCATAGAGCTTGAGTACGTTGTATATTAGTAATAGAGCTCGGGTACGTTGTATATAAGTCATAGAGCTTGAGTACGTTGTATATAAGTCATAGAGCTTGGGTACGTTGTATATAAGTCGAAGAGCTCGGGTACGTTGTATATAAGTCATAGAGCTCGGGTACGTTGTACATAAGTCATAGAGCTTGAGTACGTTGTATATAAGTCATAGAGCTTGGGTAAGTTGTATATAAGTCGAAGAGCTCGGGTACGTTGTATATAAGTCATAGAGCTCGGGTACGTTGTACATAAGTCATAGAGCTCGAGTACGTTGTATATAAGTCATAGAGCTCGGGTACGTTGTATATAAGTCATAGAGCTCGGGTAGGTTGTATATAAGTCTTAGAGCTCAGATACATTGTAATATAAGTCATAGAGCTTGAGTACGTTGTAATATAAGTCGTAGAGCTCGGGTACGTTGTTTATAAGTCATAGAGCTCGGGTACGTTGTTTATAAGTCATAGAGCTCGGGTACGTTGTATATAAGTCATAGAGCTCGGGTACGTTGTATATAAGTCATAGAGCTCGGGTACGTTGTTTATAAGTCATAGAGCTCGGGTACGTTGTTTATAAGTCATAGAGCTTGAGTACGTTGTATATAAGTCATAGAGCTCGGGTACGTTGTATATAAGTCATAGAGCTCGGGTACGTTGTTTATAAGTCATAGAGCTTGACTACGTTGTAATATAAGTCCTAGAGCTCGGGTACGTTGTTTATAAGTCATAGAGCTCGGGTACGTTGTTTATAAGTCATAGAGCTCGGGTACGTTGTTTATAAGTCATAGAGCTTGGGTACGTTGTATATAAGTCATAGAGCTCGGGTACGTTGTACATAAGTCATAGAGCTTGGGTACGTTGTATATAAGTCATAGAGCTCGGGTACGTTGTATATAAGTCATAGAGCTTGGGTACGTTGTATATAAGTCGAAGAGCTCGGGTACGTTGTATATAAGTCATAGAGCTCGGGTACGTTGTACATAAGTCATAGAGCTTGAGTACGTTGTATATTAGTAATAGAGCTCGGGTACGTTGTATATAAGTCATAGAGCTTGAGTACGTTGTATATAAGTCATAGAGCTTGGGTACGTTGTATATAAGTCGAAGAGCTCGGGTACGTTGTATATAAGTCATAGAGCTCGGGTACGTTGTACATAAGTCATAGAGCTTGAGTACGTTGTATATAAGTCATAGAGCTTGGGTAAGTTGTATATAAGTCGAAGAGCTCGGGTACGTTGTATATAAGTCATAGAGCTCGGGTACATTGTACATAAGTCATAGAGCTCGAGTACGTTGTATATAAGTCATAGAGCTCGGGTACGTTGTATATAAGTCATAGAGCTCGGGTAGGTTGTATATAAGTCTTAGAGCTCAGATACATTGTAATATAAGTCATAGAGCTTGAGTACGTTGTAATATAAGTCGTAGAGCTCCGGTACGTTGTTTATAAGTCATAGAGCTCGGGTACGTTGTTTATAAGTCATAGAGCTCGGGTACGTTGTATATAAGTCATAGAGCTCGGGTACGTTGTATATAAGTCATAGAGCTCGGGTACGTTGTTTATAAGTCATAGAGCTCGGGTACATTGTAATATAAGTCATAGAGCTTGGGTACGTTGTGTATAAGTCATTGAGATTTATGAATGCTGGTCTTAAATAAGAGTCTATCAAGTCAAGTTTATTTCTTACGTTAGTAAGCAGTAATAGTACAATGATATACATGTATGCATATTTTATTTATGCATGTGTCATTTTTTACAATATATTTGAGCTTGAAGGAGAACCAAAATGTATGGATAGTCAACTTCTTTATTGCAGTGAATGTCCGATTTCGGTGTAGATACTAACACTGTTATAAAGTAAGTTAGTATTAGTTGGTATCTACACCGAAATGCCGCATTCATTGCTATATAGAAGTTGACTATTCATACATTTTGATTTTCCTTCAAACTTCTAAAACTTCTCATATGAGAAAATATTTTAGCTTGATGCAAATATAAAGTCCATTTCAATTATTTAAGTTAAATCTTATGTTTTATTTATTGGTAAACTTATTAATTAGATTGAAAATAAATTAAATTGTCCTTTAAGACAATAATGATGTTTGTTTGTGAAAGTAAGATCTTTTATATATATGTCTTTGTGTCTAGTATCACAGACATGCGGAACAATAAACGGCGCATTCAGCTGTCAACGTCCCAGAAAGAGACCCAAGTTAACCCTCTCCATGCCAGGATACCACTCAACGTCGTACGGAAATCAGTGGTAGGTGAACATTTCAACATTTGAATCTCAATGATATTTGAAAATTGGGTTGTTGGGTATGTGATGTTAATCGTCAATTATATAATGAGTTGAACTTAGATTAATCAAAGACTTATTTATGTGCAACATATTCTATAAGACTTACAAGTCACTCAATGTCAATTCTTGTTCATAATACCCGGTAAGTATTTTTTTCCTTATAATAATAAACAGCAAACTGATATTATTGGATTGTAGTCTTTGAAGGGGCATTTAGAAGTGGAATACGTAACTTCTTTACTGTGAACATACAACGTGTTATGGAATTGTTAATATTCAGTATAACTGTATCCTACCTAGTAAGCTTATAATCCGAAACATTGTGTATGTTCACAGTAAAGAAGCTGTTATCAGAAAATCTTGTTTTTTCATCTTTATGTTTATGTCAGTGTTCCCGCTGGCTTTTTTAACAGACACTCCACTGGACCGGCAGTCATTGAAAATACCGGTCCCCAGCAATATTAACCAGTCCTAAAATGTTCATGTTTGCAAAAGACTAAGTATATATATGTTTTTATAAAAACAATAATAAATGTGTGCACTTGTGAATGAACTTCATATTGTTTATAAATATCAGTGAAATGCTGGTCACATGACACTAACAGCGAGTGACGTAAGGTACTGAAAGTTTTCCGACAGTCAACAGTAAAATCATGCGTATCAATAAAAATACTACAAATCAAATTGTTAGATTGTCAAAGTTCTTGATAAAAAGTAATGTAATTATTTAATGTAATTTGATTTGAATTTTATGCTGATAATTTCTCAATTGCAATCGTAGTATCCAGGTATCAACACAGTGCTATTTTTAGCCGTCATAAGTTTGCAGGATTTGTACATAACATACAATAACTACTAAACAAAAACTTGTAACGCTTTTCAAATGTTTTACACCTGCAAACATTTCATCAGTGATATTTTGAAACATACCTCAACATATAGTTTTTGGTAACATTGAGCTGCATGGCTGTCTAAAACTACAACAATGAAAACAGAAAATCTGCATGTTGATTACAGTGCAGACCTCCCGGATAATCCATTTTCAACACAGGGGTGGCAATTGACAAAACTTCAAACAAATTTGATTACTGTTTCTTGGTTTGACAAATCTATTATCTAATTATGTTATTTAAGTTTAGACTAAAACCAATCTTTATTTTCTATCAGTAATAATCGTTTGATAAGTTATTGTGCTCTCTCCTATTTGAACATATGCAACTCCTGTAACCCCAATACATATTCCATGGGGAATTGCATGGAATTAGGTCAACACCTTGATTGACGTTTCCTGTCTGAAGTTGCCATGCAGCACTTTGTTTTGATCAATTTATGATTTGTTTTGGGTGTAATTATAAGATTGACAAATGCTTATTTAGCATAAATACAAAATTAAAGGACTTATTATTTATATATGCTTATTTAGGATCATTTCTGCACAAATACACAATTTTGAAATTGCTGGTCCTTGGGACCGACAGTAATGAGAAATACCGGTCCAGCTTCGAAAATTCCGGTAAAATACGGGAACGGGAACACTGTATGTTTATGTTGTGTTTTTTTCTGAAGTAGATTTTTCCCTTTTAATTGATGTAAACATTTTGTTGTAACATGACTTCCATCTGATGTAGTGGTTGAACCTCTGCCTGGACATGGTATCGCTGGTGGGGGAGACGTGGAGAGGAGAAACATACCGGGCCATCGAGTCCCTCGCCATCTCCGCTAACTGCAAGCTCAGGAGGGTCTTCACCATGAAGGTACAACCTCCCGACACCACAGACGATGATGGTAGGTAATACGTTCATCAGAAGTTGTATAAAGGTACCTAAAAAATTCTGTCGTTCAAAATATTAATTATGGTAAATTATCTTATATAGACATTCTCTTTTACTAACTTACCTTTGATGTATTGTTGATATCAGGACAAAGGATGTAAGGGGCTTTGAAACCGCCAATTTGATAATTCCTGGATCTGTCATGGAGTGCAAGATATCCTTGGCAAGCCTTGGGTATTTGATATCAGAAGACACTATGGTAAAATTCTCTATATCTTCTATCTCGCTTTATACCAAGAACACCTGTGTTGTAGAGCTGTACGGCTGCAGCAACAGTAACCCTGGTGAGGTGGACTCTATCCCCAAACAGTGTCAGCTGGCGCCGGACATACCTCAGTGTACACAGGTATACACACAGCTTGTCTAACATAGAATATTTGACACATTTTATCAGTCTGGGCTCGCTTAACCTTAGGACACTATGTTATTACTAAGAAAAAAATAATTTGTTTCTGGTTTCCGCCCGCACCAGTTTCAAACCCACGCCTCAGGCCTTTTTTTCTAGGTTTTAACAAAAGAAAGGGCAGATAACTAAAAAAAATTAGCCTCAGAAAACATTGGACAAAGAATATGTCACTCGTTTCTGTTGAGATGGAGTGTAGGGGTGAGATTACTGACCATTTGGAATAGTAACACATATTTAAGAGGATTTGTGTTTTATTTAAATAAATAATTGTATAAATTTTGTTTGTTTATCTCTTCATTCGAAAAAAAAATAATGTCAATCGCATCATTTTTGTCAGCCTGCAAAGACAAGAAACATTTTTTTTTAGGCCTTAAGCTAAGGAGACTTTGTGAAATAAAGGCCAGGACCCATTTGTACAAAGTGCTTCGGACAACAGGTGCCCTTTGCCAACAGTGATAGCTTTGGATTTTGATTGCCTTAGCTTTGAGGGGCTTTGTGAGAGCAGTCTCTGTTCTGTATCAGTTAGGGATCATCAATATGTATCACTGTACTGTAGTCATGATTTGAGTCGTATCTTGATACTATTTTCACATCATTTTAACATGAATTCATTTTGACATTTGATATTTCAAGCATCATAAATATTGTATAACATGAGCACTCATTTAATACTTAATATTCTATCTAATATTTATTACATCATTATGGTTGCTTTGTTGCAGGTGCTGACACTGAACAAGATCCGGCATGGTGAGCGACTGAGAGAGGGGAGTGGGGGATTAAGTCGACCAGTATCAACTCTAGATCTAGGTACGTCTTGCTCATCATGATGCATGAATTATTATGAATATATTATTATTTTGATTGTTAGTGAATACTATGTGATCATTCCCAGTGAAAATTATGACTGTTTTGTGTTCAATTTGAAGTTTGGAAGTCTAGTTTACAAAAAGTTATTGGAAGTACTACTTGTATATTTCGTATATCTACTACTTGTATGTTTCGTATATCTACTACTGCTCTAGTTTGCATCCTGCAGATTCAAGTCTCAACAGCAGCCAGAGACTGTCACATTCCCAGTCATACCAAATAGCATTCGGATCCAAGGTTCCCGTCGAACCTGAGACCGGCAGAAAATCAGCCCGACAGGTAAGTGTTTGTGTGTCCTTAGAGTAATTTCTTAAAGGATAAACGATTATACTTTTGTTTGAGGAAGTAACATATGCCAACTTGCATTGAAATTAAAATAAAATGTTTGTTTATATTTAATTAACCCCTTTTGCTTATAGTTTCCCTCACTTTGATTTTCAATAACTTCCAAAAAAAATATATTAAATTTTGAAATATTTGCACTCTACAGGGCAGCCTAACAAATCGGAGTATGAGATCAACTTCATCTCAACTTGATGGTAAGGAATACCTGATTGTTAATGTTCTCACACAGTTATGTACAGGTTTAAATGTGAATATTAACTACCTGGTAGAAGTAGAGGGCATTTTGTGTTGTCGTGTGATAACACTTACCGTATCTCTCATCAAGTGACGAGGTATTAAAAGGCTATATTTTCACTCACGACTGCACCATTTGACGGTACCCTTTCAGGAAATGAGAGATGAGTGATATTAAAGTAATCTGTATATTATATGGTTGGAAATGTGGTGTTGAATGTCTAAAACATGCCTCACCTATGCAATTTATAAAATGATCTCTCAAGGTGATAAAGATATCATTTCTTGTGAAGGTAGATTCAGGGAATTGAGCTTATCTTTCGGTCACACTTTCTGTTCAGATTTATTTCAGGTCTTCACGTACTGTTGTAATGTTATCTGTAGCACCTTGAGGACTTTTGGTGGGGATCGTTTTGATAAGTTGCTAACACACTATAAGGAAATGCATATTTCCTATCATTCTCATCTCCATGAGGGTTATGCAACACAAACTGATAGTTAAATGGTTATATTTCTCACTACTTTCATGTCACAACCAGGTCCCCAATTATAGTGCTTAGAGCAACCACTAGCTGATTGAGTTACAAGCTCTAAGCAAAATTGCTTCTTTAAATTTTAATTTATTCTTTAAAGTTAAGAAATTAGAAGTAAAGCACTTAGTAGAGCCTTGTTCTAATATTCCAGAGGGATATGGCACAGGGTCACACCTGGATCAAAGTGGAAGTTTCAGTGTTCGGAACGGCTCCATGTCCAGTAAGGATCCACTCAAGGACACGGTCGGGCGGTCAAACAGTCACAGGGCCAAGTCTGAACATGTTGATGAGAATGGAAATCAAAACCAAATTAAAAAAGGTGAGATGAAGTAAATAAGTTAATATCAGGCAAGATTGTAGACAAATATTTCAAGCATACTTTCATTCCTCAACCTTTGTTATAAAAAATTTAATGATGTCATGTGAGGTGATGGAAAGAAAATGCCTGACTAATTTTGACTTTCGAAAAATGTATCTCTTGGCTACCGGATCATCTGATCAACTCAAACAAAAAGCTCTTTTTAATTCTTTTGAAATGCTACTGAGGAACGCCTGATTATGAAGTAAACACAAACCCCAGCTATATATCATTTCAATATCTTGGTGTGAAATACATTCATTTCTAACCCCACCCTTTGCTGTGATTACTTCAATCATTTCAACTCAAAGCTAATGATCATCCTTTGATCAACATAAGGAGTGAAAGATGCCTCCATCGTGACCCCCCACCCTCCCCGCGGCAACTCCTCGGACAGGTTACGGCGACGTCCCAGAGTCAAGACGGTCGACACTAAGGATCGACAATCCAGCGCCGGATCACTTAAAGGTATTCAATCAAACTCGTTTTGGAATAAGACTTCAAAATAAGAACAATATTCATGCTTTGATGCAAGGATTAGAATTATTAGAAATTCATGCTATGTAGATAGTGAACACATAAAACATGGGGGACGAGACCCTGGCAGGATTTCAAACCACACCCTCAGAGTCAGTCAGCACTGACTATCTAAACAGCTGATAAAATTGGCCAATGAGATCTACAATATATAACAATGTTCTATAGATATTGTGATGATGAAATTTCATAATCTAACATTGTCAACAATGCTGAAATATGATCTAAGTTAACCTCCAGTTACTTCCTTTCAGAGGAAGCAACGACCCCCGGAGGGTTGGACTCCTACACTGGAGGAGATAGCTGCTACCAGACCGTCACCAACACCAGCGACCTCTACTCCTTCCCTCCCGCCGCAGACAGAGACGGCTCCGACTTCTCCTCAGGGGAGGCTGCTGCCATCTGGGGCAACCCTCCGAATCGGGAGGTGATTGGTCAGAGTGTTGTTATGGAGCGGGGAGGTCACCGACGCGACTTCCCAAGTCTCAGTGGTCAGAAAAAGTCCAACAAGAATCCCCTGAGGTCTTCTCAGGATAGAGGTGTCGGGCCTAACGTGCCCGAGATTCAAACTCCAAGATGTGAGTTTATGTCTTTCGGATGTTTAATTATGATATGATAACAACTCTTTTTCAATACACAGTTCCCATTTGAAATTCAGTTTAAGCATTTTGCACCCGGTAGCCACAGCCAGTTAAAGTTATGTTCTGTCCTTGTAATGCTTAGTGTCAAGCAAGGAAGCAACAATACCCATCTTTTAATGTCATTTTGTTTGACATGACATGACGTATGGCCACTCTACCAACTAAGCTACTGGAATTGTTAATTATCCCCTGCCACAACGAAGTTGGCGGGGGATATAGAAATGAGCTCTGTCCGTCTGTCTGTCTATGCGTCCGGGCTTTTCCATTCCGGCCTCAAACTTCAAAACTATTCAATATATTTTGCTGAAACTTTGTACAGGTATCAACCAAGTAGTCTAGATGTGCCTTTTGCTATATAGAAAGTAAATGCATCATATATTCAAAATGCATAAATATATTCAAAATTCCTACATGGCGGGGGATATGGCCGACTCTGTCTGCTTGTTATTCCTGCCTTTGTTACAAATTACACTATTTCATGAGACAGAGTTGCATTCGAACTTTGATCTTCTATTCTTTTGTGAAACAAATGCATTTATGAAGAATTAACAAGATTCAATGAGATTTGCTTTAAAAGATAGAAGTATATATATATGTTCTGTAATTATTCATAGTTACGTTACCTTCATACCGGTGCTAGTATCTGCACCAAAATGTTGCATCTATTGCAATAAAGAAATTGACTATCCACAGAACTGCCCATCAAAGAAGTTATGTATGGTCATTGGTAAGAATGAAAATGTTGTTTATTTAATCACTATGTTGCAGTGTATGGTAACGTGGACGAATCTATCAGTGACGTGATTGGTCTGCTGAGGTCTGACCCTAGGGGAGGTAACCATGTTGAGGATTCAGACGAATCAGACACAGATTCCCCAGCTTCCGTTGTCCGGTCTTACGAGTCTAGTGAAACGTATGTTTAATAATAATAGCATTTGAAATAGGATTGTGAAATCGTCATGAAATTTGGCAAAAATTTGTTTGATGTTCTAACATAAAAAGGCTTAATAATAACACCTTTTGGATCTGTGCCACCTAACGTTTTTGTAGAGGGGTACAAAATGGAAAATATCTTTATGTCGAGTTAATGTTTGTAAATGATTACTGCTGGGACATTCAGTTCTGCCGAGAGGTGCCGGACTCTGAGGGTGTTGTTTTGGATCTCAAAATTATTTTGATGTTGATGTTCTTGTGTTGACAGTGAATCATCTGACCCCAATCTTCTTCATGTGTTCTCTGTGGCTCCGTCATCTGCTCCCCACCGCAACGTCTCTCCAAACACTCCGGAAACTGATGCCAAACAGGTATTAGATAAGATGATAGTTTGTATTGCTGCCAGTATCTATCAACTATCATGTAATTAGAACAAAACTATCTAATTAGATGTTATTTTTAATTTTCCCATTACTGGCAGTAATGCACTTCCTTAGATAAGTAATTATGAGATAAGATATATTTGTTTGGTCAAGCTGATCTTGACTTCACCCTCCATCTGTTCTAATTGTGTTCAGTCATATCTAAATGTTTTCATGTTCACCTTAATACTTTTTCAAACGTAATTCATTATTTTTTAAATTGATGTTTGTATGTTATGATATTTAAATGCAAATCCTTTCCTGTGTTCAGACCAAGAAATCCCGATCTTATCGTCAAAGCAATAGATCGACAATGGAAACTTCAAGTCGAGGTGCCAGGCCAGAAGATGATTTTGTGAATGACTTGTCGAGCAGTGAAGAGGATTCAACTCCGTCCAGAGTTAGGAAACCAGGGTCACGACCCCACAGTGGGAGTTCAAGGCCACATAGCGGAAGCTCAAGGCCACACAGCGGAACGTCTAACACATCAAGCCCCAAGACGAGGGATCAGAGAGGAGGTTCTGGGGGAAGGAAGGGGGACAATTTGGGGACAGCTCAAAATCTAACCACAGCGCCAAAAATCTCACGAATAAGTCCTGACCAAAGACCTGGGCACTTCAATCCTGCACTGTATTCGGATCAGAATGGAAGTGTCCATCGGAATGTGGTATCCAGAATGAGTTTGAAGGATCTCGTCCAGATTCCAAGCAACGATGCAAGGTTATCTCACTCCCAGCGGACATACGACTCGACTAAGTACCAGATAGATGACATGACCGAGTCGATGGAGGCGAGGATGTTCCTCAGCATGAGGAGACAGCAGGAGGAGGAGGAGCCACCAGACTCGCCACGTCGAGACCTCAACACACTCAACAAAAGTCCTCGGCGCTCCCACCACCTGGACCACGTGGGACAGCAGATGTACTCGGAGTCTCCGACGACTACCAGTGATGATGACACCAGTTTCAGTACCTGGAAGGCTCCAGTGAGTCATATTGTGATGTGTAACTTGGTTTTATTGTGTGTAACAGCTCTCGTCAGAGACCTTCTCAGGAAGCCAAAGTGTAAATGATGATATAACTGGTGTCAGTATCTGAAATATATCATTGAAGTTTACAATACTTCTGGCCAAATCTTGCTGTTAAGTACGGTTGAAGATGTCATGAGCATGAATGTCATGTATTTTTTTATTACCAGAAGTCTTTGAAACATTTTAACTTTTGTCTGAAATTTCTTATATTCAATTACATAATATTCATTTGTTCAGAACAAGCATGTCAGTTTAATGCCAATTTTATTGGTAATGTCAATGATTATAAAACACTGCCCTATCTGGGATCTGCAGGCCCCGAACCAGATGCTGCACAACTACCAGGACGAAATGAAGTCCCGACTCAGCAGCGACACCCTCACCTCCTCCAACCCCAGGTCAGTCAGCCCGCTTTACCACAATGCATAGCCACAAGATTGTTGAAAGCGTTGTCCCGAAATCCCGTTGATCCTCACTCTAATGTTGATGATGAAGTGTTCTTTTCAAATTATTTTGAGTGCTATTAAAACTGTGTGTTTCTCCCATGTGACAGAGACTGGAGTGGAGTGTACAGCCCCCCTATAGTGCTGCCCGGGGACCTCAACAACACTGGACACATGGTGGAGGAGATACCCGAGTCCGTCGCCGTCACTGGTAGGTAGTCTTGATAGATTGTAGCACTATTGTTTGTAGAATAGTCCCTTTAACAACACAAAATACCTCACTTGCAGTACAGGAAGACACCATGCATGAGTTCAGGAACCTAAATCAAGAATAAGCTTTGCTTTTGCACAAAAACATGTTGTGCATTCAATGGAAATAAAGAAGCTCTTACAGGACGGTTACAGGTCTGACATTCTCAAAATGTTTGTTACTCTAAAATGTTGATGTTTGATGTAAGGAGTATCTCTTTAATCCTTTACATACTGCTAGAGCATATAAACGTAAATAAAACGTTCCCTATAACACTCAGTGGCGCATTGAGGCGCAACCCATTCACCAGCCCTTGTCACTGGGTAGCGGCTACAAGCACTGTGCAGTGTGAACGGGCCTTACGATGTTGACATGATGTAAATTCCTGATATGCTTCAAGTGTTGCCTACATGACGAGATGACGTGTTTAGAGGGCTCTATGTAAATGTCATTATACTTGTATTTGCAGTTGGTGGTGGTTTGAAGACAAGGGAGGAGGACACTGAGGAAAGCGATGACAAAGTGAACTTGTTGTTTGACCCCAGCTTGAACTGTTACTACGATCCAGTCACTAGAAAGTATTATGAACTGAAGGGAATACCTGGTATTGGATGAACACATCCAACACGTGGACACTGGACTGAAATGTGTGTGTTATATTGATACTGTGCTACACACGTCTATAGACACAGGGGAATATCAAAGCTATTTTTTCCACAAGGAATTCTATGGGTTGACTGAGATTTCTCTTCTGAATATTATTTTCAGATAAATTCTTTTGGTTTCAGGACAGGCCAAACAGAGCTTGAATTACTTGTTAAAGTAAATGAACTTATTGCTACAGAATAACTCTCCATTGACAAACCCTCTTAAAAGCATTGTCAGGCAGTGATTCCCCCCTTCACTGAGAGTTATAGTATAGAAGAGTGAAATATCACAATTACTCATTGACAGCAACATGCTGGAAGAAAAAGTCAAATTGTGATTAAATATTTTTTCATCATAGGCAGTGTTTTGTCTCTACTGGCAATGATGACTTGTGGTTTGGAATGTCAACCTTCTCTGCAGTATATTGGCACTTGGTTTATCAAAATCACATGGGCCAGACAGAGTTGATGGTCACTATTGAAACTGGCCCCATCTGAAAATAACCAGCAATTGGCTGACAGACAGGCAGCTATTGAACACTGAACTAGCTGAACTAAATCATATGAGTGTTTTTTGTCCACAATAAATTTAAAGGAAATATCCCTGCAATAAGAACTTTTCTATTCCTAAAATGGCTTTTCAACACCTATTTGAATTTTGGGAGGCAGCTTTGGCACTCTTGCTTTGGGGAGTTTAAGACAGTTATAATTACAGTATGTAATAGTTACCGACTGAGGTGTTCAAGTTAGATGAACCCTCATGCACGTGAATCATTAACGATGAGGCCGTTAGGCTGAGGTGTTCATGTTTTACGTGAGCAAGGGTTCATCTAACTTGAACCTGAGGTCGAGGTCGATAACTATTTTACAGACTGGCTCAACACTACATCAAACCACATACAGAATGAAATCACTTCCAGTGTAAATTTAAGGATTCATATGTTAATTGGGTTAAAATATCAAGTGTAAGCATTCTGTAAGATCTACTAAGAACGTTTAGTGGAACAATCTTTGTAATGGAGAGAAGAATGTATCTATCGGAGGCCAGTATGTAGAATGTGCACTATATCTGGGACTGCAAGTGAGAAGAACCCCACCCTGTCAACTGTGATATTTACTCATCGTTTATTTAATCAGAGGCATTTTGTGTGGACTTGTTTTGATTGTTAAGAAGCAATATTTTTGTAACTATTGATTATGTAAATTGTACATAATGAGAATAAATATCTTGCCACCATAGCATGTTGATTCTTTATCTTTTGTTTGTATCCGTTTATTTAAGATCAGATGTTTTCTACCATCACTCCGAGTCCCATTTCTGATTGGCTACTAAGAAAGTTTTATTTGGTTATTCAGTCCTCTGTTTATCCTCAAAATGATAGTTGAACATTTAAACGAACAAGGCATGAAATATATATCAATGTTGAACAAGTCTATGTATAAAATGCTGAATCAAATGAACTCTCATTAGATAATTATGTCTAGAGTGAGCTCCCTTTAATGGACTCGTAAATCATTTGTCTTCAGAGGCCTGCTTCAAGTAATGTCATTCGAGATTTCTAAATATGTTGTCACTTTATAAATGTCATAGGGTGGAATTTGGTCACACTCTGGTCAACATGAAGGAATTTAGTGTGAAACACAGTGATGTAGTGGTTAGCATGTCTGCCTCTCACGCCAACAGCCCGGGTTCGAATCCCGGTGGAGACCCCAAACATTTGTGACCTGGGTCTTATACTGTGTTGCGTCCTTGGGCAAGGCACTTTATCCACATTGCACTCAGTTCACCCAGCTGTACAAATGGGTACCTGAACATGGGAATGTATGGACTTATACGGTCCCGCGGAGCGCTTCATAGGCGACACCGAAAGTACGATTCCTTCAGGGTAATATGCATTGTGCATGGATATGTAGGCATTATTATATACTATTATTTAGTTCAATATTCAGAGCATAAACATACTGTTTTAAAATCTGCAGCAAATGATGGAATTATTAGTTCTAAATGATTTATTTAAAACCTCATGCAATGCAGTCGACTTTAAATTGAATGGACCTATGATATGCAGCTGATTTTCAGTATATATTCACAGTATGTTTATCATATTGAAAAAAGAATCATACCAAACAGTTTGGAAAATGAAAATTATTTATTAAGTAAATTAATATTTACATTAAAAATACATGAAAAAAAACAGCGACAATGTGTGAATAAATGAAAGCCATATGCAATAAGATCATATGATATGAAAAGAGAACATTTCATAAACTCATTGAAAACTGCCTTTTAGCTCATGATATTACATTAAATGGTGTCATGGAAAGACAAAACAGTTTTTTTTATAACTGTACTGCTATTTTGGCACATGGAAATACAAACTGAAAGCACTATGCAGGCTAAATGAGCCAAGGTCAAGGTTAAATCCAAGAGAATTTATACAGCCGTGGTACAGTCTTGTTGGTTCTCTCCTGATGTGGTTCTCTCCTGACGTGGTTCTCTCCTGATGTGTCTTTATACAGTATTTACAGTCCTCTAACAACAGGCGGGTCTTGCCAAACTCCAGAGTTGTCTTCAGTGTCTGCCAGTCCATCGGTTTCTGTTGCTTCGGGGTAACTTGCCACTGAGAAATACGTCATACGTGTTAGACAATTTTAAATCAATGATACACATGTAGTCACTGTAAAAGACAAATTTGAAAAGTAACAAAATGTCTTTAAAGTAGTAGAATAACGGTAATATTTAGATTTACTACACAATTCTAAACCATGCCACCCAGAAGAAAGATGAAATAATTTTTCTTGGCTTCACATGAGTCTATCTGCTGTACTGTACGAAGACTCTTATGCACATGCATTACATCAAGAAAAGGTTAATGAGCTTCCAAGTATGTCAAAAAGAAAATGATATAATTTAAGAGCTCTGACCATTTTGAACCTTGTGAAGGATAAATACAAATAGGTGAGCTGTCCACTCGCTCGTTATCAAAGAAGCACATTGAGTTTAAAGTTTTACTTACGAGATGATTTCCACTTGATCTATTGCCCACTGGTCGAAGCCTGTCCCTTCGTGTATTGGCTGCCACCATCTGAACTGGGTTCCTGCCGCCCGGGCACCGTGAGGGACATCGTAGGCCATCCTCCTCGGAGTCATGAAGTCTTCTGGGGCATGTCGAGCTATCAGCTTCCAGTCTGCACCCTGTTGGAACAGTTACAGGAATGGGATGTTTGAAATTACTAATTTGACTTAAGTTTCCCCAAATCATTTTGAATATTAAATGTTTTAAGATCAATAATATAAGATTAAGGTTCACCAAGTATCTGTGCCAAGTTCCTGTAGACAAACACTTCAATAATACCAAAACCATTATTAATATTTCAGTAGTGTGTCGAATAATACACATCATTATTCATTATTTCAAAATATCCGCAACTATTTTTGTCCAGTATATGAAGAATATGAACCTCGATATGAATGCCCTTGAAGGTAGTAATGTGCCATATAAGAGGTGCTATTGAAAGGATTATGAAGTTATTGCTCACTTCATTAGATGCAATACAGAACAAATGAAGCATCACGCCAAATAATAACCAGCGGACTACTGTCTAAAAACCCTCTGCACCTCCCATGATGTTCTAAACATTTCCGCTGGTATGTGTTCAGTATTCCTCAAAGGTCTCATTGAGTTAATACACAAGTATACATTAATTTTCTTTTAGTGGTATGCAATTTAGTGACAGTTACCCTTAGAGGAAGTCAATCTGCAGCAATTTTAAATTAGTGTTATTTGCTCTTGTTTTTGAAGAACCTATCCTGGAGTATTCCTTGTTGTGACTGTAAATTGGCCACTCGTAAAGGTTAAACACTAATAAGAATAGTAGCTAAATAAACAATTTTGTTTTCTAAATTCATAACATTACATAAATCAATGTTCAAGTATTAAAGCTCAGCTGTAGGTTGCTGCAGGTAGGTACATTACATTACATTACATTACCTTGTTGGTGCTGTACTGCAGCAGTACTCCTCTGTAGTCAGATCCCAGCTTCACGTTACAGTTGTCCGTCTGCGCTCGGCAGCCGATTTGCATCACAAATATAATCTTCCTGCAAAAAAAGGGCAGTAAACATAATGGGTGTTTTATCAATTCAATCATTTAAATATGCCTTGCAGATCTCCTCAAATAATGGAAACATTCATGTTTTCATAATCACAATTCAATATTAATTAAAATAAAAAATCTTAGGAAGAAATGAAGATGTGATCCTTTTAAAACCCACATAAACCGCCTGTGGAGTGTTTGACAACAACTTGATATCACATTATGGAGGCAAGGGCTTTCCTTTCTTCAACTCAAAAACACAAATTAAATCTTAAATAATGAAAAGAAAATTTGTCATTTTTTAAAAATAAAAATCCTTTCACTTTTGTGTATATTGTGAGTTCGACAAACGTAAAAGTTTACGAAACTTACTTAGCTGCTGTCATATCCATTTCTGCTGTTACTGCTTGTCGGCTACCACAGTCGTTGAAGTAGAGAGTTTTCCCATGAGCGTACGGCAGGAGCGCGCCGCAACCAAACCCAATTCCTCCACCTGTCACTTGCGCCCAATTGGAGGAGAATATTCCTCCTTCGAACGACTCCAGCATTCTCTTGGGCAGACTCTGTCTCTTCGGCTTGCATGTTGGACCTGGGTTTGTTGAAACGACAAATTAAAAAAGAATCTTTATTACTTGCTCAATGAAAATTAAAATAACTGTGAGCTGCTAAAAGATCTGATATGACAATTGTTAAACTAAATACATCACATTATCAGCATCCTAACCGCGATGCTTTGTGACCTACATGACATCTCACTCACTGTAATAGTGATGTTGTCTGTTTAGCTTGAATTGTATCACTTATCATTTTATATTTCCTAGTATATGCAGTGGGGTAATGGTTAGCGTGCTGGCCTCTCTTGCCAAAGGCCCGTGTTCGAGACACCAAAACTTTGTGAATAGGGTCTCGTAAAAATTATAATAATAATAGTATGCATATTTATGTATTGTACGCCCAATCCATCTCGACAGACATGTTTAAGATGCTAAAGTAGACAATAATACATATGTAAAAATACTTTGATTGTGAAACAAGAATATAATTCTGTGTTGTTTCTCTAGGTAAGGCACTTAATCGACATTGCAATCCACCCAGCTGTTTAAATGGGTACATGCGACAAGCACTTGAACACAGGTCAGTAGTGGCACTCAGAGTACAATTCATTTAGGGTAATAATGTACCGCCAGCGACCAGCGTTGAGTTGTATATTAGGCGTTAAAATGATTATCATCATTGTCGGTCAACTCACCATAGAAGCCATCATCACAGACACACACCCCTCCCGTACAGTCTCCCCGGCCACGACACATGCCTGGACACTTCTCTCCCACGAAGATATCATCCAGCGCCCAGCCCGTTGAGATATGCTCGGGGCTTGACTGGATCCAGCGGAACCGGGTTGAGCTGGGCACAAAATTATATCATAAAGACAGAGAGGGAGGAAAGGCTGAAAACACATAACTTTAAATATAGAGTTAACCATTCTTGACTTAATTAGCCTTTATCTGATGATGCTATCTGTATAGATGTGGAAAAGTTGTGTCCAGAAAATTCTGAACATCTCATAGAGCCTCTTCTATATGCCATTTCAAGATCATTCTGAATGACTTGCTTACAGAAAGTATTGGAGAAGAAGTCATATATGGAATCCAACAATTGAATTACATATACCAGGTGAGATGGGAGAACTTAAATCTAGTAAAAGAATGACAGAAGCAACTTAATGTTTCTTCATAGCATATTGAAGATACAACTCTCAAGAAGTAAGAGATCTTTCATATAAGTTTGGTCGCCGCTAATGGCTGCAATACTGCCGGAGCGGCGTTAAGCAATAATTCACTCACTCACTCATATAAGTTTGGAGTGAAATATAAGCGTGTTCGAGTGTCAAGGAAGGTTTTCAATGTTATACAGAGCAGAGTCGTGATGCATTCATATGATTATGATGAGTGAGATAAACATTTTCCTTATGACTGTTGGTAACTAGCATAGCTGAGTAAATCACAGGCCGATCCAGAAATGTTCAAAGAGGGGTTCACATATTGAAAAGAAAAGGTTCACCTCTGGGTCCCTCGAATTAACACGCAAAAGTTTTCAAAAGTAGGGGTTCGAACCTCCTGAACCGACCTCTGAATCCGCCTCTGTCTAAGACAATGTTGGACTCACCCCGAGTACACCCTGTCCGGCAGGTCGATGGTGACGCGGGTCCATGCTGGGAAGTCGTCAAGGGAATAAATGCTGGCCTGATGGTGGAGCTGGGGGCGACACTCCATGTTGCTGCTGTCTGGGAGACACAGAGGCTGCACAAGCTGCCAGCGTCCCGACCGTGGGTTCTTGTTGTACTCCAGATTGATCGGGGCATGCGGTACACACACGTTGTAGTGCTGGTTGCATCCAACCACAATCTGTAATGATACAAACATGCTGACTTACAGATAGACTTGTTTATGTAGTCCTAACATATTCAGCAGGTTCTTGTTCTCAAGAAGGATCAGGATGTGAGGTTCACAAATCTGGCCACAACTATGCTGAATTTTATATGTATTATATAATACAATCAATCTTTATTCATACTGAAAAGGCCACAGGCCTATAGTACACAACTTAACTATAGTTTTTACATAAATGTAAACATAAATACATATTACAGAGATAATACATGATTTCTATACAGCATTGCATGATGGATGAACATGGCAAGATTTTGTAACAATGTTTGATTTTTACTGCTCATAAGAGTTGAAAATTTTATGACACATGGATGGGAATAATAGTATCTTTTGATATATTTACATCGTAGTGAAAGATAACATGGACAGATAAATAGAAAATGATATTCGTCTTCAATTTGATTTAAATCACAAAGTTTACATATTCTATTTTCTTTATTAATATTTTTATATCGACCGCTCTCAATCAATAGATCATGTGATGAGCATCGGAACCGTGCTAATGATCGCTTAAATTTCTTTATGTTTACAAATGATAGGTAATCCTCACTAAATAAATCACATTTGAACTTGGAATAATAAAAACATTTACTTGACGATGAAATTTTTTCACACCATGTTTGCAGGTATATATCTTTTAGTCTTGTTGTTATTGACTGAATAAAATCTGCGTGTGACTCACCAAACTGAGCATTCCAAACGTTTCCAAAGCCAATAGAAAATAAAAAATGTTTGACGTTAGAAACCCAATTTCTTTGTCCATTTTTCTCGTACAATAACATCATATTATAACACATTTTGGGCATTCTATCACGGGGCATATTTAACAATTTTAACCAGTACTTAATTACTTTAATACTTGTAAACAGGTGCATCGGATATCTTCCACATTCACCATATACCATAACATTTGTTGTATTCACTTTGACACCAAGATATTTCTTACATGCATATAAATGTATTCTTTCTAACTGATGAAAATCTGTTAATCCCCATATTTCTGCCCCATAGGTTAAAATTGGGTTTATTTTGGCGTCAAATATCTTAAAATAAGTCGTATAATTGATATCTCCTAGTTGGCTAACTGTTTTAAGGATGCCGAATAGCGCCTTTTGTGCCTGAAGCGATGCATATTTGACGTGTTTAGTCCATGACAGTCCATTTGTAAAATACAAGCCCAAATATTTGTAAGAACTAACGCAATCCAGATTTATACCCTTGAATGACCATTTTTCTGATTTAGATAGTTTGCCGCCATTTTTAAAGACTACTATTTTTGTTTTTTCTCTATTGACTGTTAATTTCCATATATCGCAGTATTTTTCAAGTTCATTTAATTGGTTTTGGAGGCCAATAATAGTGCTCGAAAACAGGACAACGTCATCTGCGAATAAAAGAAGGAAAATTTGGACTAATTCAGGATGGAGTTGGATACCGCTTGAACAGTTCGTTTCAATTTGGGTGGCAAGTTCATTGATGAAGAATGAAAACAAGAACGGACTTAAAATACACCCTTGTCTTACACCAAGTTGTAAATCGAAATGTTCCGAGAATTCGTAATTATTTTTAACGCATGCTTTCACGTTTTCATACATATTAGATAAAAGTTTACTCATTTTGGTACTAAGACCATGATAATGGAAGACAGACCAAAGTTTGTTTCGTTGTACAGAGTCGAAGGCTTTCGCAAAATCTACAAATACGGCATAAAACTTTCCTCCTTTTGAATTCAAATATCGTTGGACTAAACTTTGTAAAATAAACATGTTGTCAACAGTGGTATAACCATGTCTAAAACCCGCTTGTGATTCACCTATTTTATTCATTGTATCTCCCCATGTTACAAGTCTCTTATTAATAATATACGTGAAAATTTTGCTAAAATTACTAAGCAATGTTATTCCTCTAAAATTGTTAGGATCATTGATATCACCCTGCTTATGAATTGGAACAATGATACCAACCGTCCATGAATGAGGAAAAGTGCCATTTTCTAGTATAACGTTGAAAATAAGTTCTAGGTATGGTGCGATAAGATCTGCTGAATTTTTAAAGAATTCTGATATCATTCCATCAATCCCAGGCGATTTATTTGATTTAAGATTTCTTATACTTTCTAATATCTCTTCCCTTGTGATTGGGGAATCTAGTATTGTTTCCGTAAGTTCGGAATTATGGCGGTTAAGATTAGCCTGTTCCGAATTATCGTGGTAATTGATATGATCATTGCTTTGATCTATATCGGCACCACTAAAGAGTTGTTTAAAATGTAAAAACCAATTATTTATCTCAATTTTGTTTTGCCTTATATGAGTGTTATTCAAACGCTTAAGCTCTGACCAAAACTCTTTCGAATTTTTTATGCTATTTTCTATACAATATTGTATTGATGTAGACCGTTTTGAAACAAATGTGGCTTATAACGACAACTAATTCTCTTTTCACCAAGACTGAGGGTTCTTGTTTTACTTACAGATAGTAAAACTTCTTAACTACCAGCTAAGCTAGCACTATATGATAATCCACGTGTAGAGTGTCTTTCCAGGATGAATACACAATTCTACCTTGAACTGCAGCATGTATCCAGGCTGTACTATGAGCTGGTTGGTTGTGAACATGCGGACACCGAGTCCCTCCTTCCAGGACATAACTGCATCATGCTTGGAGCACACTTCTGTCTCGACCTCACCGTGGGGGCTGAACTCATACGCTGACGTGTCGTCTTGCTGAAGTTAGGAAGTTCAATCATATTGGTTCCACTTATACAATTACTATACCAATATTAATGAGGGGTAAATGGCGTGAAGACAAAATTAGTTTAGATTTTCTGCTTCTCAAACAATGACAAAAACAGTCAGACTTGGGTCGATATAATAATGGAAAACATCTACAGATTAATTTGAAAGCAAGGAAAACTGTATCCTAGAAGCAATTTACAAAAGAATGCTTATATTTCTACTGTATGACTAACCATCACTCATATTTTCTAAAACTTAAATACATTTGTTCCATATTTCTTTAAATAAAGAAACAAATTATCAAAAAAGATGAATTTAGGTCTAAACTGATTCACTGATAGAAGCAATCCCAGGAGAGCAGACCTGCATGGAGTTGTTGAAGTCCTGTACAAAGTTGCTGGGGTTGATCTCTGTTCCTCCAATCAGCACGTTGTCCAGCGCCCACAGTGGCAGTTCCGTGCTGGGGTCAGAGGGCAAAGGTTGCCACCAGCGGAACCTTGTACTCTCTGACCTGGCTTCCTGCGGCAAGGGGAGGTAATCCTGTCTTGGCGTAAGATACGTGGCGTAGTCCAACGTATGAAGAATATTCCAGGTGATGCCTGAAGAATTGTTTTTATGTATATTAGTTTAAAACAAATTGTAAAATCAAGTTATTCCTTAATTTACATCAGATGTTTAGTTTTGTTTTTTGTGAGCTAGATTTGGGGCTAGATTTTTTATACCGGTAGTCATAAGCCGGTGTTAATGTATGGTATCTATAACAATCCTAGCACTAATCTTGGCTGCTTTTGCTGTGAATAATTTCAAATTGCATGCATTTTACTTAGTGGATCAAGACTCAGCACCTCAGAGCTTTGTGCAACCAAACCCAGCTGTTGTGTTTGGAAGCTGTACATCTGGACCAACTCCTAAAGCCATCTTAGCCTTACAGGATTATTAGCGCTGTTACAAAAGGCCTTGAATCAGCCACTGAGGCCCATCCGCCATCCCAGAATCTTTTTTCTTTTGGTCCGGGCAGGTAATTTTTTTAGGTTTTTCTTTAATTTTGCAATTTACATTGACATTGGGCTTGGGCTACTTTCAAGCTTATTTCATACACTGCAATAAGACACATGCAGCCATCGTTCCTCCTCACCTCCGTCCACAGAGTACTGCAGGATGACACTCTGGTCCCGGGAGCTGGGCAGGTAGCAGCCCGGGCGGATACTCTGTCCTCCGATCATTGCCGTGTACTGGAGGAACCTGGGAGATGGAGAGATGGAGAGTAGGAGAGGATATACATTGGTCCGGAATCTCTAGCAAATGTCATCAAAAAACATAATAGAAAGAGTTTAAAATATCCTGAAGTTATTTTTCATCAATGAATAAAGGGTTTAAAATATCCAGAAGTAATCCATCAATGAATGCTTTATTTTCATACCAATGTGAACATTCCAGGTGTTCAGATCAGTGGTCAGATGCCACGCGTCAGTCTCCATCTTGACAACTTTTGCAAGTTAACATTTGGCAAACTGCATCTGAACATCGTAGTGCTGCTATGCTAGCTCAGAAAAGTTGGAAAGATGCAGCAAAGCTTAAATTAGCCATCGATGTGCAGTCTTCACCTGAACTTCATATTGTGTGTTGCTATGCCAGAGATGGATATTGATGTGAGTTATAGGGAAGTTAACATCAAAGCTGATAGTCACTATTGTCAGAACAAAGTTTATGATCAAGACAAAACTTACTTGGCATTTCTGGTGTCGAGGTCAGTGGTGATAGCCTGCCTGAGTCCGGGGCCATTGAACACAAGAGAGGTGCCCTGAACCAGTGTAGCGCATCCATCAGTTATATCTCCAGACTGTACGAGCGTCCACTTGGTGTGATTAACTCCAGGCTTGTCGAACGTGTCCTTCAGCTGGGTCTGTGTAGATGTACAGTGAGTTACAAACATTTGCTATGATTCATTAGTCTTGCATATTGATGCAATTAAAAATAAAGGGTGCCCACAGTCCACAGTGATAACAATGAGTCATCATCACCTTAGCCTAAGGTGGTTTTGTGCAAATGGAGTAACTGGGTCTGTGGACACACCATTCCCTGTCAACTTTACTTCGCTCACTAGGGTGAAGGCCAACCAAAGCATTCAGATCAGTGGCTGATTCAGAGGGGGGATACAGGTGGTTTGAGCCCAACCCCCTTTTGAACATTTTTGCATGTTAATTTGATGGACCCCAAGGATGAACCCCCATCCTCTTTATGTGAACCCTTTGAAAATTCCCAAAGGAAGGATGAGTGAATGAGGAATACTGTACTGTACAGAGATAAATGTATTTATTTATTGTACATGGATCATCTTACTGGTCTCGGTGTCTTTACGCTGTGACAGTCGTCCCCAGAGTAGCCCTCGTCACAGATGCATTGTGGGTAGTCACAACGTCCATGCCCACTACAGTAGTTGGGGCAGGCAGGACCCACGTAGATATCTTTGATGCCCCAGGGAGTTGGGGCAGGGGACCCATCGTGATCCTGAACCCACCGGAATCTGGTACCACTGGGAGAACGGAAATAATGGTGCATTCATGTCAACATGAGAATCACATTGGTTTGCTAATTGCTACAGTGGACAACATTAGTTTACTAATAATGCATCTCCAGGGTGTCCCATATTACCTTCAATTTGATATGAAATGTAATAAATCAATCACAAATAATAACAGTCAACTAATTATTATGATAATAGAATAACATTTTCATTATCATCAATATCATTATGGAAAAAATAGAGCCATGGGCTCTGTAGCTCATAGGATTTCATTGATTTATTATGTAAGGTTGAATATCTAAGTTATCTCAAGTAATATAATATTAACAAGCAAAAAATAGGTTTTTAAAGAGCCATCACGGATGTTAATGTTTCAAATTTTTGGAAAATATACTTATAACGTCATTCGCCAGAGAAATATTTTATCTACAACATGGCATATGTTAAATAATTTTCATATCACGACAATGTATTGCAATTTGGTTTCAAAGAGAAGTATCACTTCGACTAGCGCGCGCTACGGGTATCTGACGTATATAAACAGAGTCCCCTTTTTTGCGTAATACGTACTACACAAACAGCAAGCGCTTCCGAAGCGCGAACGCTCGTCTCTAGCGCAAGTCGCCATAACAACCCATGTGCTGCACGTGCTGCACGTGTCTCTCTTGCAAAGTACCCTTGTCACACATTACTGAATGTGACGTATGTTTCTAAATGTCCCGAGAATATACAATTTATTTCCTGTTAAATGTTTTTTTATTGAGATAAGACCAGCAATTATGACAAATTTTTACTCTCATTAATTATAAAATTCAAGAAAAATACCTAGTTGGGTAAAACAATTATTCCAATTATATATTTTGATTTCTTTCATTGCTCATATTCTGTGTTATTCTTTCGTGTCTTTGTTTACTGTGTGTGAGCTAGACCATAATGCTTTGCGCTTGAAAATAATAGACCGGATCTATATTTAGACTGGAAAACACCTTTACTAATTAATGCAATTTCTCGGCTTATTTTAAGTTTATTTTAAGAAAAATTAAGTGTATTTGTTTCACGGAGATAGATTTTTGGAAAAAATTTGATATTTTCATCAACATCCGTGATGGCTCTTTAAATAATGACCTCAGTGATCCACATTTGGAGTAACAGGGTCACCAATCCTACAATTAAGAATCACCTTTGACCAAAGAGTCTCTACACAACATTTCACCTTTCTAGAGCTTTACATACCGGTACTTGAGATAAAGATGAAAATAGGCTTTTGGGTCGTGACCCGTGACCTAGATTGGGGTCACAGGGCCACAAAATCTACAATTTTGAATCCTCATTGGCCAAGGAGTCTGCACACAACTTTTCAGCTCTCTACACCTTTTGGAACTGGAGAAGAAGATGAATATAGGTTTTTAAGGATGTGACCCTTGTGACCCAATTTGGGGTCTTTGGGTCACGAAATCTACAATTCAGAATCCCCATTGGCCAAGGAGTCTGCATACAACTTTTCAGCTCTCTACACCTTTTGGAACTGGAGAAGAAGATGAATATAGGATTTTAAGGATGTGACCCCTGTGACCCCATCTGGGGTCATGGGGTCACAAAATCTACAATTTAGAAGCCCCATTGGCCAAGGAGTTTGCACATAAAATTTCAGTTCTGTGGAGTCATTGGTTCTGGAGAAGAAGGCGAAAAAGCGAAAAGTTTACTGACGGACGGATGGACGGATGGACGGACGCCGGACACCATGCCATGCCGTAAGGCCTGATGAGCTAAAAATGTCATGAAAAACCATCTCTTACTTAGACACAGGCATGCCAGTAATCGGGATGACGACTCTCTGCCAGGTGGTGGTTGGGTTCCCGTGGTATAGCGTCGGCATCTGCGGACCTCTCCGACACTCGGGGTCACTCGGGATACACTGAGTTACGAGATAGTTCCAGGTGATCCCGTGGTCTGTAGAGTACTGGAGAGTGACAGGAGGAACTGTGGAGTTACTGAGGACACCACACCCAACACTGATGTAGAACTGCAGCATCCCTCCTTCTTCCAGCTTCACCTCACGGCTCGTCAGAGTCGAAGATTCACCGTCTTTAGTTCTTCCGACTGCCACATCATTGTCCCCACAGAACTCTTCAACCTTCAGGTTGTCAGCTGTGGGGAAGAAGACCGGGTCTGCAATGGCGGTGTTGTTGATATGAAGGATGGTGGGGTTGTCATGTTCCCCGTTGATGCGCACACTGTCGATGAGCCAGTCCCCCAACATATGTCCACCATGTTCTGGTTGCCACCACCGCACACGCACGCCGACCTTCTTGGAGCCAGGAGGCAGGCGGATGTTGATGAAACTGAAATAGTATGGGAGTGTTATGGAATTTTTGGGCATAACATTTCAATAAGTCACTGTGTGAGGTGTATCTCCAGAGACAGTTCAACACTTTGCTTGACAGTCAGGAAGCTGATATTGTTAGCAAATAATAAATAGCAATTGCTTTGCTTGGACCTGATTCACTGAACACTGTCATAGAATTTCTGCATAAACTTAATTTCGTGACGTCACATCATATTTAGCCATGCCCCAAAGATGGTTCATGGCCAGTTGCGTTGTAGATTTTCATTGGCTGATGAACGAGTTGTAGGTAGAGGCAATAATCCAATGATGTTTTGATTGACATCTAGTGTCTTTCATGCTGTTGAGCTTTGAATACTGTCCAGCACTAGAGAGCCTTTAAGTTTACAACGACTGAAACCTCAGCAGGGAAGCTCAACTATCTAAGACTACATAAAATTTGCAACAAAACTTGCGTAAAATTGGTCCTAAAGAAAGTAAGGGTGAATAAGATTAGAAATCAATAAATGAAATGAAGTTTGCACCTACCTAGGTTGTCTGTACAGGTTGTAGTAGAGCTCTGTGATGGGTACCCAGGTCATCCCTCCGTCGGCGGAGTAGTCCACCAACACACTCTCGTCTCGCTTCACCGGCACCGAGTTGCACCCAAACAGGAAGTAGAACTGGATGAACATTGCGTCCGTCAGGTCCAGGTCCTCTGTGATGAGCACTCGGTTACAGCTCTGAAACCAACGGAGGTGAGGTGAGTTGGGGTTTAACGCCACCCTCAAGAGTATTCCACTTATATCGCGGGTGCTAGTAATATGGCAGGGAGAAAGTCCGCAATGTCATGTGGCTATGCATTGCGGTGAAACCTGCGACCATCGGCTGGAACTAGCAAACCATGGGTGGTACTGCACTGAAATTCAGTGTTGCATTGCACCCAAACCTGTCTGTGTGTAGAACAGTTCTCTTCTGCAGACAAAGTTGCCGTGCCCCTGGCAGGATTCGAACCCAGGACCTCTTGACCCGAAGCCAAATGCGCTAACCACTGCGCTATCCCGCCCCCGAAACCAACGGAAGTATCCAGTGATGCACCAAGAAATATTTAAGGTCATGGTGCTTATACCAGAAGATTTGCCCAATTATTAAACAATTGGACTTGAATTTACTTGTTTTGTTGTTTGTATAAAGTTTCAATTAAATTGATGTTGGGTTGTTGAAGTTATTCTAAAATGTAGGATATCTTATGGTCCTGCTGAGTCTTTTGGTGCAATGGACTCAACCCGAAAAATTTCAAGAATTTGTTCTATTGCAGATAATGTAATCACACACACAACAATGTTACAATTGTTGACATTCTTAATGGAATGGATTTCTAATTTTTCAGAGTTATCATTAATCCATTTAAACATAAGAGTTAGAGTAAAAGTATTTTTTCATTGAGTTAAATCACATGTTACTTTACACAATGAAATAACCCTTACAATGATATGATGTCATCATTAGAATCATATAACAATTAATTCTGACCTCACCTAACTTCTAAAAAACAGAAAAATACCAGGAATGAATCCATACCCCAGTAAAGTGTAGGGCCTTCCCATTGGCCAGTGTTTTACAGGGACGAACCACCTCTCCACCAATCAGCTTGCTCCAGGTGTCAGTGTGAGCTCCATCTGAGAAATCATCCACTAGTGTGTGAGGAAGAGGATGTTCCGGTGTCCGACAGTCGTCATCAGTCCATCCGTCATCGCAGCTGGGTGTGTACAGGACATTTATTGATATATAGAAACATTTAGGTTATGATAAAACTCAATATTAATAGAGGAAAACCCTATAAGTTAATAGATTTTAGATACAAATTTCGAAAATAATTTCAGGTAGGCTTCTTGACTTATAACGAGGGCTATAAATTAACACTAGTCCTTCTGCGAGGCTAGTAAAAATTACCTTGAGCTACCAAAATTTAGATTTATCAATAAGAAATCAACTTTACGTGCTGGTTTACCTTTAGTTGGGCAAATCATAATAAGAACAACTAGCCCTGCAGACTACCATATTTTCATATTTTACCGACTGTATAGGTCTGTACTTCCTGTATTCAAGTACCATTTAAACAGTTCCTACTCACATACACGCTCCGTCGTGGCACCGCCCGTGTCCGCTGCACAGGGTTGCACACTCCGCCCCGATGTACAGGTGAGCTAGTGCCCAGGTCTGTTCAGGTGTGAAACCTGGAGGCTGCTGCCAGCGCAAACGTGTAAACTTGGATCTGAAAACAGCGAAAAAAGTCCTTGCAACAAGAACTACAGATTATAGGTGATTATGAGAATGTATTTACATCAGTGTTTTTGGCGGCTAGTAACAATTCCAACTCATCACAAATACCAAGCCATGTAAGAGATGTTATTCTGAATCGATGCTGCTACTTGACGAAATATTATTGAGTAACATAACCCTTATGCATTGTTTCTCCAATAGACTTATTGAAACAATATTTCGTAGAGTTGGTTGGTTGTTGGTGAGTATGCATCATTCAGAATACGCCTCTTATAGAACAGATCAAATGTATTCCACTTCTAAATGCCCTTCAGACTACAGACTCCAGCATACAGGTCAAAGCTGTACTTGTCTACATACCTGGTATAGTACGGGAGAGGGATGGTGACCCTGTTCCACCCAGCGTACAGGTCGGAGCTGTACTTGTCTACATACCTGGTATAGTACGGGAGAGGGATGGTGACCCTGTTCCACCCAGCGTACAGGTCAAAGCTGTACTTGTCTACATACCTGGTATAGTACGGGAGAGGGATGGTGACCCTGTTCCACCCAGCTTACAGGTCGGAGATGTACCTGTCTACATACCTGGTATAGTACGGGAGAGGGATGGTGACCCTGTTCCACCCAGCGTACAGGTCGGAGCTGTACCGGTCTACATACCTGGTATAGTACGGGAGAGGGATGGTGACCCTGTTCCATCCAGCGTACAGGTCGGAGATGTACCTGTCTACATACCTGATATAGTACGGGAGAGGGATGGTGACCCTGTTCCACCCAGCGTACAGGTCGGAGATGTACCTGTCTACATACCTGGTATAGTACGGGAGAGGGATGGTGACCCTGTTCCACCCAGCGTACAGGTCGGAGATGTACCTGTCTACATACCTGGTATAGTACGGGAGAGGGATGGTGACCCTGTTCCACCCAGCGTACAGGTCGGAGATGTACCTGTCTACATACCTGGTATAGTACGGGAGAGGGATGGTGACCCTGTTCCACCCAGCGTACAGGTCGGAGATGTACCTGTCTACATACCTGTTATAGTACGGGAGAGGGATGGTGACCCTGTTCCACCCAGCGTACAGGTCGGAGATGTACCTGTCTACATACCTGATATAGTACGGGAGAGGGATGGTCACCCTGTTCCACCCAGCGTACAGGTCGGAGATGTACCTGTCTACATACCTGGTATAGTACGGGAGAGGGATGGTGACCCTGTTCCACCCAGCGTACAGGTCAGAGCTGTACATGTCTACATACCTGGTATAGTACGGGAGAGGGATGGTGACCCTGTTCCACCCAGCGTACAGGTCGGAGCTGTACCTGTCTACATACCTGGTATAGTACGGGAGAGGGATGGTGACCCTGTTCCACCCAGCGTACAGGTCGGAGATGTACCTGTCTACATACCTGATATAGTACGGGAGAGGGATGGTCACCCTGTTCCACCCAGCGTACAGGTCAGAGATGTACTTGTCTACATACCTGGTATAGTACGGGAGAGGGATGGTGACCCTGTTCCACCAGGCGTACATGTTGGAGCTGTACTTGTCTACATACCTGATATAGTACGGGAGAGGGATGGTGACCCTGTTCCACCCAGCGTACAGGTCGGAGATGTACCTGTCTACATACCTGGTATAGTACGGGAGAGGGATGGTGACCCTGTTCCACCCAGCGTACAGGTCGGAGCTGTACTTGTCTACATACCTGGTATAGTACAGGAGAGGGATGGTGACCCTGTTCCACCCAGCGTACAGGTCAGAGCTGTACTTGTCTACATACCTGGTATAGTACGGGAGAGGGATGGTGACCCTGTTCCACCCAGCGTACAGGTCGGAGCTGTACTTGTCTACATACCTGATATAGTACAGGAGAGGGATGGTGACCCTGTTCCACCCAGCGTACAGGTCGGAGCTGTACTTGTCTACATACCTGGTATAGTACAGGAGAGGGATGGTGACCCTGTTCCACCCAGCGTACAGGTCGGAGCTGTACTTGTCTACATACCTGATATAGTACAGGAGAGGGATGGTGACCCTGTTCCACCCAGCGTACAGGTCAGAGCTGTACTTGTCTACATACCTGGTATAGTACGGGAGAGGGATGGTGACCCTGTTCCACCCAGCGTACAGGTCGGAGCTGTACCTGTCTACATACCTGGTATAGTACGGGAGAGAGATGGTGACCCTGTTCCACTAAGCGTACAGGTCGGAGCTGTACCTGTCTACACACCTGGTATAGTACGGGAGAGAGATGGTGACCCTGTTCCACCCAGCGTACAGGTCGGAGATGTACCTGTCTATATACCTGGTATAGTACGGGAGAGGGATGGTGACCCTGTTCCACTAAGCGTACAGGTCGGAGCTGTACTTGTCTATATACCTGGTATAGTACGGGAGAGGGATGGTGACCCTGTTCCATCCAGCGTACAGGTCCGAGCTGTACTGGGAGCTGGAAAAGTAAGAGTTGCAGTCCACGTTGGACGGGAGACAGGCTCGCTGAAGGAGACTCCACGTCTTGCCCATGTCCAGGGAGAACTCCAGGTTGATGTCTACCAAGAACCAAAGATGATTTTCTCAAACTTTATAGCCACTTAAATCTTTATGAAAGGGGGATGAGAAAATAACAGGGCCAACCTATTAGAGGCAGTTGGCAGTGCTTGACCGGGGGCACTATTCTGAACAGGCAATTTTAACAAAATTATAATCATCAAAAAAGATAATAATCATGAATTAGCCACTTTCTAAAGATAAACTATCGTGGAACATTCCTGGAGCCGCAGACAAATGGTTAAACCACTTGCATAATGTGGGCTAAATCAGGTTCTAAAAACATGCATAGTGAGGGGATCCCAGCATCTCTTGAGGGTTATGAAGCAATGAAGAGCTCTATGGTGGTTTGCATTTTGCATATAAAGTATCATATCAAAACATCACTACTTACGGTAACAGTGTTCTTCAGTGGGTTCACAGCCTACGGAGATATCAAACTGCACAAAGCTTCCTTCTCGGACATCAACATCAGCAGACATAGCATAGCGCATCTTCTCAGGGCCTAAAACAGAAGGTATTCCTGTAATGCAAAAACAATTTCTTCATACCTAAACCACAGAAATAAACTCAGCGAGTACATGTATCTAGGAAACTATTACCACCATTCATATGTAGAGGCTTTGATTGATTCGATCCGAACACACACTGACTGATTAAAATACTGTCTGACTTCTTTAAGAGGTATTTAAGAGTTGGTGATATGAAGAATTAACAAATATATGGATTTACAACTTCTTTATTGCAAAGATATGCGATGTTTCGGTGCATATACTAACACTGTAATCAAGCAAACTTTTGCTTGATAAGGGTGGTAGTATATGCACCGAAACATCGCATATCTTTGCAATAAAGAAGTTGTAAATCCATATATTTGTTAATTCTTCTAAATACTGACTACTGACTAAAAAGGAACTATATGAACTCAAGAACTAAACACTTTATCACCAATGAAATGCCTCTGTGAGTAAGTTTAAACTGTACCCATAATCCTCACTCTTAATGTATTGTACTCGTTCACAATGTGTCGAAGTCCTAAATGTCCCCAGGACAGGAGTCAGTAACATTCTAACAGATCATAGCCCATCTTCTTCACCCTCTGTGCAAGGAAAACAAAAACTGTATGACTGACCAGCAAAGTGTAGTGCCTCGACCAAGGTTCCGCACACCTTCTCGACATCGCCGCCAGGGAACATGAGCCAGGAAGAGTCTCGTGGAGACCCTGGCTCGTCTTGTAGTACCTGTTCACCGTAGATATCACCACCGATGTAGATCTGACGGGAAGAAAGATAGCATGTGTTAATAATGACTCATCTGTGACAATGTGGTTCAATGTTGGTCAATGAGAATCAATATTGGTCAATCTGGTTCAATGTGGTACAGTGCTGATCAATGTGGGTCTGTGTGGATCAATGTGGTACTGAGATTATCAATGTGTGTGTGTGGTTCAATGGGGTCGATGATCATCAATGTGTGTGTGTGTGTGGTACAGTGTTGTTCAATGTGTGTGTGTGTGGATCAATTTGGTACAGTGTTGATCAATGTGTGTGTGTGTGGTTCAATTTGGTACAGTGTTGATCAATGTAGGTGTGTGGTTCAATGTCGTACAGTATTGATAAATGTGTGTGTGTGTGTGTGGTTAATAAAGTGGTACAGTGTTGATGAATGTGGATATGTGTGGTTCAATGTGATACAGTGTTGATGAATGTGGATATGTGTGGTTCAATGTGATACATTGTTGATCAAAGTGAGTGTGTGTGGTTCAATGTGGTACATTGTTGATCAATGTTGGTGTGTGTGGTTCAATGTGGAACTGTGTTGATCATTGTGGTACACTGGTGATCAAAGTGGATATGTGCGGTTCAATGTGGTACAGTGTTGATCAATGTGGGTCTGTGTGGTTCAATGTGGAACAGTGTTGATATATGTGTATGTGTAGTTCAATGTGGATGTGTGGTTCAATAAGATGGTTCAATGGGAACCAACGTGTTCAATGTGGATCAGTGAGAGTCAATGTGCTAATGTACTTATCAAATACTAACTCAATGTGGGTTAAGGTAGGGAAATGTTTGTTATTGAGGATCCATGTTAGTCAGTGTAGATCAATATGGCAGATTGATTTTGTAATAAATGATTTAATCCGAACCCCTACCTGATCCACTGCCCAATCCTCTGAGTATGTTCCATCTGCAGAAGGCTGCCACCACCGCAGCTGTGTAGTGTTTGAGCGGGCTCCGTGAGGGAGATGTAGAGCGATGTATTTGGGCTTGTTGCTGCCGGTGCCAAAGTTGAACTGCTCGATGGTGTGCCAGTGGATGCCTCTGTTGGAGGAGTACTGGAGGAAGACGGGCGGGGAGGGCATCACTTCGTGGTAGCAGCCCAGCTTGATGTAGAACTGAACTGTGCTGGGGATAGAGGCACATCTCTCATTGGCAAAGGAGATTAACCAGCTATTTATCAACATTCTTTCATAATTTTTATGCAATATCCAGACTTCATTATTCATGATTCTTACATGTATCAGCTATTTCTTCCTCTTATAAAAATCATTTCATGCATTTTATTTTATATATTTTTATGCAATATCAAGATTAAATTAGCCATGATTCTTACGTGGATAATGGATGACATGATATGGAAGACCTTCCTACTGACTACCCAACATGCCCTTCACAGTGCATCTACCTTTGAGCGGTATTCATTTAAGCTTCTACCCGGTAGTTTGTTTACCAATCCAATTCTTCATGAAATAAATATGTTAAAACCATAATATGTAGTCTAATTTATTACGATTCAAAAGATGCTGATGATACCTGACTCTGGACAGGTCGAGCTCGTTAGTGACAAGCACCCTCTCCCCGGTGTACCCGTAGTGCAGACTGGGCTCTGTGAAGAGACTCCCACACTGACTGGACGGCACCCCGCCGCTCCACATCATCCACCGCTCCTTGTTTAACTGCTGGCCTGGTGTCAATACATCTTAGTAATCATCAATTTACTAAAAAGATGTTTTAGATATTAATTTTATAAATAAAATATAAATCCCTGTTACAAGAAGAGACTCCTACCTCAATAATCAGCATTAATTCATTACCAAAGACCTATCAGTGAAACTTGGACGGCTTAATCAGGAAACATTTCTTAAAGAGCACCCCCTGTGGGTATTTATCAGATATGTGCCCACAGTGCCATCAGACAGGTCATCCTGGTTTGCTCTAGGACACCAATAAGGAAACCAAGATACAAGTGATCATGATGTTTGAGCACATAGAAAACACAAATGATCTGAGACCTATCCATCATTCTTTACTCTAAGGACAAACAAAATGTTATTATTACAATTTCAATAAGTGTGCTTACCTCCAATAACTGACGGAGTGTCACCTCTCCTTGGCAGAGAGGAGATCACGTTGGGCAGATCAAAGTTCTCCTTGAGGTACGATGGGTGAGGAGTGTCCGAGACACAGGTCTCCCCGGAATATCCTTCATCACACATACACGCCATCCCGCTCACACAGATCCCGTGTCCGTTACAGTGCTCCATACACGACATCCCCACGTACACGTTGTCTATAGCCCACTCCGGAGCATAGTCGTGCTCGGGGACTGATCCCTGGTACCAGCGGAACCTCAGTGAGCTGCAACAGATC
Organism: Gibbula magus; assembly: GCA_936450465.1. NCBI lineage: Eukaryota > Metazoa > Mollusca > Gastropoda > Trochida > Trochidae > Gibbula > Gibbula magus. The sequence goes on along the minus strand of OW388296.1, from coordinate 72,774,270 downwards.
GATACCACGCTCACTTCCATACATAACAGATCCTGAAGAAAACTTTGTAACTTACAACTTAAGTATATTGAGAAACCGGGATAATACAAGGTAATTTCTGTTCAACAGTTGTGACAGTCCCTTTAATCTGTCCTGAGTTCTTTTTAATACTTCAGATGTAACCTTTTAGATGGAACTCTTCAGATGCAATTCTTCATATATCTTAAATGCAACACTTCAGATGCACATTTTAAATGCATCTCTTCAGAAGCAAAACTTCACAGCACTTGAGATGCAACACTTGAGATGCAACACTTCAGATGCAACATTTCAAATGCATCACTTCAAAAGCAAAACTTAACAGCACTTCAGATATAGCACTTGAGGTGCAACACTTGAGATGCAACATTTTAAATGCAACATTTTAAACGCAATACTTGAGATGCTCACCCACACACATGCAGATTGTCGAGCGGGACGACCACCCTCCTCCAGTTGGGCGAGGTCCCCCCGTAGTAGATAGTAGCAGGTAAAGTACTGTCAAAGCACAACACGCTGGACACATCCGCACAGTTGGGTACCAGGTCCGACCAGGATTTGCCGTGGTTGAGAGAGTACTGTAGTACTACTGGGTACTTGTCTGTGGCTTCAGAACCACAGCCCACGTTGATCTGTGGGATAAAGTTGAAACAAGTAGATGTAACATTTTCTATATAACTCTGATGACTTCACCAAGTGCCATGTTGTATTGTATATTGGAATGTTGCTCAGAACAGCTGAATTTCTGCAACAATAGTGAAGGTTAAGGATCAACATATAACATCTTAGGGTCACTTTTAAAAGTTTTCTCTAACGAAATAGATTAAGGTAAGTTTTTCCTCTGCTCACATCAAACTGGAGAGCAGACATGGGGCCAATATCCAAATCCCGTGTAACGGCAGACAACTCTCCACCTGACGATCTGCGGAATACGAGTGACGAGTCTCCTGCTTCTAAAGTGTCCTTTCTGGGAGAGAAAAGTGGTTATTATTCTCATAAGTTTCTTTGATTGTTATAGGTTCAAACTTGTTTGAACGGACATTTATAAGTACAGTGTACTTAAAGTTACCAGAAAATATTTTCTTTTGCTCTAGCAATAGTGATACCAAAATTGATCCTTCTTTGTTAGAACAACGGTTAAGTTGCAAAAAAACATCATCGACGAGATATAATCTCCTTAGTGCTTTGTGAAAGGAGGACCCACATCTGAGTACATGTTGTGACAGGCCAGCAAATATGACAAAATATAATGCAAAGTATAACACGGAATGGCTGATGTTCCCAGAGTCCTACCCCTTGTTAAACTGACAGTACTCCCCCACTTTGCCACTGTTGACAAACATCCATACACTGGAGTCAGTGTCACCGCTGTCAAAGTCGTCGTACATGGAGCTGGGGTTCATCGGCATTGTCCCGATAAACAGGTTGTCCACCGACCATGTGGCCTGCATTTCACCTGCAGATCAATGAAATATCATGGAATTTTAACAAAGACCAAAGTGGGCACAGCTCACATATGCGACTGCAAGTTTGTCAGTGAAATGAAATAAAGGATTTTCTTTCTTTATCAAAGAATATTTCACGAAATAATGGATTAAGTCAAATAATTTAGATTTTTAATCTATTTCGTTGTCAGTTTGGATCATTGACATAAATTCACACTATCACATATAATGTTTTAAAGCAAGTATGACTGCCTCTGAAGTCATGGTTAAGAAATATAGATATATATTGGACATGAGCAAATCAAATTACCTCCACTTTGAGGTTGCCAAAATCTGAATCTTGTAGCATTCATTTTTGCGTCCATTGCTAAAGGAACTGTGAAATGCCTGCAGGAAGTAAAAGGAAATTCCACATATTATCAATAAACCATTTGTTATCCAAATATATCTCTCCATTCTAAAACATCAAAACATTTACAGAACTAACTGCTACTACTGGTATTGGTTTATTGTAACAATACATCTTTTTAACTTCTTCAAGGTGATGCATTCATGAAAAAGGTTGCTGTTGCAATAAAAGAAACACACACAAGATACATTTCATAACTGAAGAATCCATTAGAAACAATACAGACTATACCGACTCACCTCACGCCCGTATCATTGCGAAAGTGCAACTCCTTCAATAGTTTCCATGTGATGCCTCCGTTGGTAGAGTACTGCATCAACACGCTTTGTGTCCTCGGCCAATCAAATGTCTTCCCTTCACACCCGTAGCGGAAGTAGAACTCGGCCGTACTCAGCATGGATGAGTCAATGTCACGTGTCACAGCCATCCTCAACTGGTCCTGAAGAAATAAAACATTGTTATATTCTTATATCTGCTATGGTGTAATTTTTTAGGGAGGATTCCCCTGCAGGATTCTCTAAAGCTATATTTACATTTCATTCGATGCAAAATCGGTCAATTGGTTAATGTCACTCAGTTACAATTTTTAGATAACAGAACATTGTTCTCTACCTTATGGAAAGTTAGAGAATTTCCGCTAACAACATTTCCGCAGATATCAGAGACGTCACCCCCATACACTTCCTTCCACTTTGATTGGTCGACTTTGTCCGTGTTGAAGTCATCATGGAGCATCATGGGTAGTGGCTTGGCGGGCACACAGAAGAGTCCGGTGAAACCTTCGTCACACCTGGTGTCAGATGAGTTAAATGATAGATCATTGAGCAAGTGTAACCAAAATACAGATGACATGAAGACTGGTATTGATGCAATAGGTTTTGGTTAGAATTGTCATAATTCTATATAAAATCAGTGTTTGACCAAATGTATTTAACCAATAACATTTGGAAGTTTACGGTAGTTGAGCAGTAGAATATCATATTGAGTTGCATTCAAGAAGATGGAATGATGAAACGTTGCCTATGCAGAAGTTGTATTCCATAAATATTGTCTTCATTCTTCAGTAGAAAATTGTTAAACACACAAAAACAAAGGTAATAACTTTAAATTATGTAGAAGTCATATACATTCAATGCTTGATACACTGTTATTATGAGACATTAAGAATTCATAAAAATAATAATCTTTTACAGTACAAAGCCTTACACACAAGTGCCCTTATCACAGTATCCATGCCCTGAACAGAGCCAGGGGCACCCGTTACCCAGGTACACATTGTCTAGTGCCCACACCGTGCCGCGGGGGTTGGACGTGTGCTGCAGCCATCGGAACCGGGTAGCAGGAGAACTGCAACAGAACAAAACAACAGTTACACATAAACCTAAGCTGGAGGAACAAAAGAACTGTGCTTTATTTCAAATTACAAAACCAACATGAGACAGTTTTATGTCTTTTTCATTTTCGTAACAACAAATACTAGGTGAGGTGAGGTGGGGTTTAATGCCACTTTCAAGAGTATTTCACTTATATCACGGCTGCTAGTATAATGGCACGGAGAAGACCGTAACACCATGTGGCTATGCATTGCAGTGAAACCTGCGAGCATCGGCTGGAACTAGCGAACCATGGGTGCATTTCCAAGAATATTCTGTACATGAAAGACTGGAACTCACACAGATCCGGGAGGGAGGTAGACGGTCACTCTCGTCCAGTTCATGTGTTGGTCCGAGGCATACTGACTACTCAAGTGGTAGCCACTGCACTCAAAGTTTGGAGGTCTGCACTCAGACACGACCGGGTGCCAGGTTTTACCCATGTTGACTGAGTACTCTAGCATTACACTGTAGAGAGTCCCATAGAGGGAGCCACAACCCATCGCAATGTCAAACTGAAGGAATGTGGACGGAGTGACGTCGTGGTCCCAGGTCTCTGCAAATCTCAGTCCTGGCATGGAAGAAACCATAGGAGAGGACATAGTATCTGATTAACGTACATGGTTCTGATATATTTAACGGTTGTTTAAATGTCCCTAATGATTTGGTATGTAAAGATTACAAATGTCTAATATCAAAAGTAGAAATGTATTTAACAAATATTTTTAATTCAGCAAATAGATACATTTTTTAATAGGCCTACCTATGTTTACTGATACTTAAATTTGAAATGTGACGAATGTCAAAGTTTGACAAGTCTGCATTAGAAGGTTATTGGTGAAGATATAGAACTTGCCCATAAAAAAAAACGGCATTTTCGGCACATCACACTTATTTCTGACATAATTTGACATACATTTCAATTGATATTGGTAAATGTTATAACTGGCATGTTGACAGGAGTAGTTTATGTCTAACTGATGAAGCTTAGTGTATTAGTGCACTGGGCAACTTGTGTTTGAAATGCTGGTTTTAGGTCTGACTGCAGGACCTATAGACGACCTACCACTGTTGGTGCTGAACTCAAGAGCGTTCCCCTGGGAGTTACAGGCTAGTCGAGGTACAGCACTGTCAGCGATGAACCAGTTGTGTGGGTCCGGCATCATGGAGCTGAAGTCGTCCTGGAAACCGTTTGTGCTGGTGTCGTTCACACCAATGAGAACACTGTCCAGAGCCCACTCTGCTCTTGGCACTCCTATTGCATGAAGTTTTTTTATCGTGACCAAATTGAGAGCTTTTCCACAAAAACTAAACTTTCACAGCATAATTTGTTTTGCAAAGACACAGCAGTACAGGTTTTCTACTGGCAGTGATAACAAATTGATGCCATGTCCTACTTGAAAGAGGGTCACATCCCATGGTTTTAAATATCAGTAAGTGTCAGTAAAAATGTCATTAGAATTTTCCAGATGTTTCTAAAAACAAGAATACAAATGGGGTAACTTCAGTTTACTTTTTTCTGTTTAAAAACAAGTTCACAATCATGCTAACATGTCACAATAAACATCAACCAAGTCAGTACACACCCCCTAATCCCAATGGCTGCCACCACCTGAAGATCGTGTGGTTGGACTTGGCATGGGGCGGGAGCTCCACCACTACCACCTGGGTCGTTGTGTTGTACAGCAGCGGTTCGATCACCTTCAGGATGTTCCACGTGATCCCGTTGTCCGTGGAGTAGTCTACCACTATTCCCTCGTTTCGGTTCTGAGGCTGACGACACCCGAACCTGTTGTCCCTGCTGCCGATCTTCAAGACAAACTGCAGCATCCTGGGAGGTACATGATATACATAACTCATGGACACTGCATCAAACAACCAATCATACGTAATCCCTAACTCACAATACCTGGGTGAACTAAGAATATTTGTAAAATTGTCTGTTGATTTGAGAAAGTCATTGGGGTCTAAAAGTTTGAAAATGGTTGAAAACAAGAAACTAAAATTTGCATATCACTAATCATGTGCTTATTTATTAAGTGATGTTTGTTGTTTATTTCAAGCAACTGGTTGTTTACAATGCAGCAATGCTGTTACATCTTTGATTGAATTCCATTACATCACACAATGGAGGGTTTAGAGAGCCTTACACCTTGACTCTATTTTTGAAAAGCATCTGTCTTCACATTAGTTGTAGCATTGTCTTTAAAAAGTATAAACAAGCAGCACACTGTGCCAGGAAATACACTACAAAGACTAAACGGTATCTAAAGAAACTCTAGAAATACATTTCTGACACTCAGTGGTTACTGCCTAGATTATGTGACATGTTCAGAGACCGAACAACTTTCTACCTATTTTACACATTCATAATGTGAGAAATTACTAAATCTGAACAAAGGGACAAATCTGTTAGCCCTGCAGTCAGCACACCTGAGATGAGTTGTATCAAGCGGATCTGTGATGGCCTCCCTCGTTCCCTCGTCACTGAAGTAGAGCGAGTTACCGTACTCCACCACACCACATCCTCGACCCAGGTATCCTCCCAGAATACTCTGCCAGTACGCAGTCGGCTGGTTCCTGTTGTCGAACCTGTCCAACATCCCACTAGGACTCGGGGCGTCGGACTGGCAGGCTGACCCTACATAGAATGCAAAATTTAGAATGGGAATGAACAGAAATGAATATATGAAGGTACTTTAATGATGATCACTTTGAGACATAGCATTAAAAGTAACATTGTTAATTTCAATCTATGAAAGAGTTTTCTTTTAAAAGTATAGTTTGAAAATCACACCGCTTATAGTACACATGTTAGGAATAGCACTAACAAAACCCTAATGTGAAGTTCAAAAACATTTTAAAAGAATTAGTTTCAAATTTAGTTTCATAAATGGGAAAAAAGATATTTTCCATTGCAACAAACATTAAAGAAAGCATACCGTAAGTGTATCCCTAACATCCCTAATTGTGAATGTGTTCTGCGTAATGGCAAGCTGACAAAGACGTCCCACAGCCAACACTATCTATATAAAGAAATCTGTACAAGAAGCACTGTCTCCTAACACGTTACACTGACCCGAGGCCTCGTCGAAGCAGTCACACACAGTGTGGTCACACAGACCATTGCGAAGGCAGTGTTTGGGACAGGGTGGGCCGATATAGATGTCGTCCAGAGCGAAACTGTGCGCCATACCTCCTGGCTGGTACCAGCGGAATATCACCGGGCTGGAATGATGAATGTCTTGTGATTACATTCAAATATTGCTGATTATACTTGTTTATTCAAGGAATCTTAACTAAATAGTTCATACAAAAGGGAAGCTATAGCTAATGCCCATCACCCTTCAAAGTAACATTGATTAAAAGATTCCACTCTGTTGGGTGACTGTAGATGCAGCCTTGAATGTGAGCTAGTGAATGACTATTATCATTTATTACTCAACCGTGGTGAGATCACTCATTAGATAACAATGAGTTGGTTACACACATGTGTGATACCACCGCGTGCTGCTGTAACGTCACAATCGGCGCGTGACGTCATAGTCGTTTTTGGTTGACGTCACAATGACTGCAACAGCGGGTGACCTATTTGCAAGGAAGCATCACTAAAAACGATTTTATTGCAATTCAGCTCTATTTACATCATTGAGTAATAAATAAAATACTAAACTCGGTCCCGTTTGATAACATGTTTATGAAACTCGTGAATGGCATCGGTATTTAACTCTCTTTCGCTCGTTAAAATACCAAACCATCCACTCGTTGCATAAACATGTTATCAAACGGGACCGAGTTTAGTATCTTATATATATTCAATGTATTGCAATGTTCTTGTTGCTGCTCATCATTCGTTACAAGTAGACTGTGATGATGTATCTGTACTCACTGCATAGCAATCTTCTTGGTGACGGGTATAACTTGCAGGCTCCACTCCCCGTGGGTACCGGTGTAGTAAATACTTCCCTCAACGTGACGGCCGTCGCAGTCCTGCTCCTGGTAACATGGTTCCACCACCAGATGCCAGCTCCGCCCACCGTCATGGCTGAACTGCAGGTACACTGGGTGGTCCCACCGGAATATCTTACCACACCCTACGTTGATCTGAAGGAAAACAATTTGTGGCATCACTGCATTAAGTAAATGTGAGAAGTACATAAACAGATCAAGGAAGTTTCAAAGGCAAGATTCGCCACTGAAGTAGCCAACCGGAAAGTGTAACTCATTTTTATTTAACAGAAACCTAAAAATGTTAGATCAGTCACCAGGTTAAGGGCTGTTTGAGTGGGCTTATTGTTTACGCTGTTGTCACAATTTCACAAACTCGGAATAAACACAATAAAATACTGCTTCTGATTTGAGCCTTTACTTTTCCAGTATCTATGACAATTCTTAGACACAAATATAAATGAACCAGGCGTAACAAATACAACTGTACAAAAACAACAAACAGAGGCGTAAAAGGGGACTCAAAATTAATTCACACAATCCGGAGTAAGACGATACCTATCCACAAGCAATTCACAGATAATATAATTTGGTAGTATCAGTTAAATCTTTCAAAGATGTTCCTGAAAGTCATACCTACCCTGAACTGAATGACATCCTCAGGCTCCAAAACCAGATCCTTGGTGATGGCCATCTTGTCATTCGGCTGGTTGCCGAGGACGAGGCCGGGGTTGGTTTGCTGACAGTATTTGCCGACCACTCCCTCGGTCACTGTCAGCCAGTTCCCGGAGTCCAAGGGGTCCGGGTGTTCCTGGGAGTAGAGCAAGTATAAGATTTGATTATCTGTATGCCTGTCCAAGTTAATCAAGAGAATGATGCTTCAGACCAAATATTTTGTTCCCGGAGTCCAAATATTTTGTTACCCTGTTGTGGTAACAGAAGGGGACAATGATATTAACTACTATATGACACTGACTTTCAGATAATGTGATACGACTAAAAAGTTAGTTATTATTGTCAATATCAACACATCTGAATGTGATGGAAAACAAATGTAACACAAGGCTAATTTAGGATCAACAGTAAGACATCTTAGTTTTTGAACGCATTCTGGAAAATAAATAAAAATCCTTTTAGACGTAAGTTCTGCTCAAACTCACCTGGAAGTTGTCCTGTATGAACCTCCTCTCCTCGTACCTCCCGATGGAGATCTCGTCTACGGCCCACTGATCCTCCCCTTCCCCCGAGTGGGACGGTTGCCACCACCGGAACCTTGTGCTCGGGTTGCGGGCATCGGGCGGCAAGTCCATGTGAACAAACCTGTGGACAGAAGATTTGGTCTAGATCAAGTTTGGGTTATGGTATCTGTAAGAGGATAACTGTGGGATTTGGGGAACCCAGAATCATCTTGAGATCTTCTAGAGATGTTATTCTTGTAGAAGATGTAGGCTGGAGGGTATTTTCCATTCACTCATGATGAACCTAAACACTATCAAAAGATTATAAGAAGTGATCATTATTGATCTACAAGTCACTAGTAGACCAGCACCAAGGGCTGATTTGTAGAATTAAACATTCTGGACTCCTTTCACAAAGCAACCTTAACTAAGGTTAACCTTAACTCCCATTCTTTAAAATTGCAGTAAGGTTACCTAAGTACTGACTTACGATCACCTTAGTGCTGTTTTATAGGGGCCCTGATTCTTCCACACACACTCAGTATTTTCTATGAAGCAGGTTCTACTGACCTGGACTCCCTGAACTCTGTGTGCAGGAGCTCCTCCAGTAGAGTCCAGGTGATGCCTCCGTCCACAGAGAACTGGAGGAGCACAGACTCTGACCGCTCGTCTGCCCCGTTACAGTCCCGGTCCTCCCCACCCAGACGAACATAGAATTGAAGGAAGTCATCATGCGTGGTGTCAAGGTCCTTTGTCTGCAGCTCACGCACCCCATCCTGGTGGTAGGCAAAATATTAACATATGAGAGAAAGAAAACTGGACCAGTTCCTTTATCTACAGCTCTTCACGGAGTGGATAGGGCTGCGAAACAAGATATAGTCGATTTTTTATATTTATACATTTTTTGGTTCATTTTTTTATACTGGAAGCATATGATACTGCAAATTTGACTTCATATCAGTTGAAATCATATTTCTTAGGGGTTGAGATTTAGAGGACTGATTGGCGAGTATCAAGACAGGCATTCTTTCATCTCAGCCTAACATACACCTCACTACAGCCCACTGTAACTTGTATAACCTAGTACATGACTGCTACATTCTGGTTGTTTCAAGGCTAGTTGATAGTTGAGTCCTGATAAATGATCCAACAAATTTGAAAGAGTATGATACTAAAGGTGAGGTGAGATGAGTTGGGGTTTAAAGCCACTTTCAAGAGTATTTCACTTATATCACGGCTGCTAGTATTATGGCAGGGAGAAAGCCCTGCATTGCAGTGAAACCTGCGAGCATAGGCTGGAACTAGCGAACCATGGGTGGTACGCTTAAATTCAGTGTAGCATTGCACCCAAACCTCACTGCATGTAGAACAGTTCTCTACAGCAGACAAAATTGCAATGCCCCTGGCAGGATTCGAACCCCAGACCTCCTGATCCGAAGCCGAACGTGCTAACCACTGCACTATCCCGCCCCTATGATACTAAATATTTTGTAGGTATGACTCCTGCTACGGAGCCATGTTTAACTTCTCATAGCTTATGTAGAAAAGTGTGAGGCAGGGAGACACAACCTATCATCTATTTTCTATTTTAATTTCACCTTTGAGAAGTAGATGGATTCCCCAGACAGGATGGGTCCGCATCCTTCATTGAGTCTGACAACTTCACCGCCGGTTATCCGGTGGAAGTCCGTCTCTGGCTCGTATCTCATCCCAAAATCTGCATGCATCTCTGTGTCCATGCTCGTCTCTGGTTTACAACTCTCTCCTGTAAATCCTGGGTCACACCTGCATCCCAACATTGAGACACTTCACAGAGAAATTTCATTGAGACATTTCATTGAAACATTTCATGGACAGATTTCATTTAAACATTTCATTGAGACATTTCAATGAGACATTTCATGGAGACATTTCATGGGAGACATTTCATGAGGACATTTCATGGAGACCTTTCATGCAAAACTTTCACAGAGACATATCCTTTTATCACTCAAAACTGTTTTCTTACATTCTATTTATAAACCTTCAATCAATTGACATCCAAGTATTTATTTGGTGCTAATATATTGTGTAATATTGGAAGTAGATAACCTTTTAGCAGACCAACTTCTGTTGAATGTGGCAATAACCATTAAACTACATTTAAGCAAATTATAGCTTTATTTTCTCAATTAATCGACGCAAAACCATGCCTGACTGCTCGATTTACAGGAATCACAGTAAAATTGGACTGGACACCAGCTAAGCTAACCCAGCATATATCAATAAGTTCTAAACCATGTGGCCAACTGTAAGAAATAAGAACTGATAATAAAGGTTTCATCAAGTGTAAGGAAAGGCAAAGCAAGATTCTTTATGTGTAAGTAAAATAACAATCAATAGATAGTGTTACAAGTACCACTGAATTTACGTCAGCCATTAAGTTAACTCAACTTCATTAAACTGAATGAACTCACTTGCAAACTCCCTCGTTACACTTGCCGTGTCCATGACACATGAAGGGACACTGCTGCCCGATGTAGATACGCTTGATCGCCCACGAGTCTGTCGGGTTCCACTCGGGTTGGCGCCATTGGAACTTGGTCCCTGGAGACCTGGTGGATAATTCTTTGAAAATAACAATGGCTTAAGTCTTATAATTCTATCACCCTCCTCTCAAAAGGTCATTATCCACTAATACAATACTATACCTGTTGGTCAACTCTTTAAAAATAACAATGGTGTCAGTCTATATATTTTTCTACTCCTCCTCTCCCAAGGTCCTTATTCACTCACAGAGAATTAAAAATGGTGGACAATTTTTTGGTAATAAACTTATTCACTTCAACTATTTCACTAACCTCCACACACAGGGAATTAAATCTTGTATTTTAACTTTCATTTGTAGTCATTATCAAAGTCAATCCAGGGTGCCGTTCCTATAAACCCTTACACTTAATGGTAGGATTACAATCAAGTGTAACCAATGTTAAAATAATGAGCCACAATTGAATGTACCTCTATGATAATTGTGTGGAACAGAACCCAGATCTCACCTTATATTCTTAGGTAGCCATTCACAGCCGCCATAGTCCAACTTTCCTCATTACTGCATTGCACTTTCATGTACTCAATCTTCAATATCACAATATTCAATATATTCAACCATAAAGATCTCACCATGTATCCTGAGGAAGGAGCACTGTGGTTCTGGTCCACTCTGGGAACTGCGACACATCGTACACCGTGCCGGCATGGTACTTGTCACACAACATGGGCGGCAGGCACGGATCATGAACCAGATTCCAGCTGCTGCCGTGGTCCGTGGAGTACTCAAGGTAGAGCCTGTTGTCCACATCCTTGCTGTAGGCGGTGTGACACCCCATCACGAGGTCGAACTGAACCATGTACGAGGGACCGATCTGCATCGCCTCTGTCATCAGGTAGCGTTCCTGTCCATTACGGTCCTTCCCCGCAAACCTGACAACAAAGTGGCCTTTGAATAGAATCTGAGGAGGATAATGCAATATGGTATCTGTAAATGTATGGGGCAAAGATTCAAGATTTGGCAAATTATTTGTGCAAACATATATGAGAAACAAGATAAGACTCCAGTGGGTTTGGGTTCTAAAGTAACTGAGGGAACAGATAAAATATGCGAGATTTCTTTAATCAAATCATCACCAGTGCACCATTATAATCATTTTATTTCAGAGAGTGGTACAGATAATAAAGATGTGGTCTGGTCTTTTGAATCCAAATAAAAATGTTATGTAACAACTGAATAGCAAAACATACAACTGCCTCTGACAGTCATTTCTTTGATTCTTTCTTTGCTGAAATATACCATGTGAATACTGCAAATATGTTTTTTTTATAAATATGTGATATATATTTATTAAAAGGCAAAACAAACAAACTAATTCACTGACAACTCACGTGATACTTTTCGGAGCTCCACAGTATGTGTCGGTCAGTTTACCGAGGTTGACCGTCAAGTCATCGTTCATCTCCTTCATGTCTGCGACCTCGATACTGAGAGTGTTGGTCAACTCCTTGGTAAGGCTGACCTCGTCGATGGCCCAGACGTCTTGACCCGCCCCCGAGTGGTGCGGCTGTCTCCAGCGGAACTGACAGGCAGGACCCTGAGCCTCGTCCGGGAGATAGACGGCGTCGCCGCTGTCAGGTGTACAAGTGAGAGACACGTGAAAACTTAGACATACCGTAGATGAAATTTCCATAAAGGTAAGAAATGTCAAACATTTGAGACACAATCCAAGTGTAAATTTATAGAAATAGATGAAATTTCCATAAATGCAAGAAATGTCAAAACTTTGATCGATCCTACTGTCTTCAGCTTAAAAAATCATTTCTTGTTATCATAAATGAGCAGGTCTCTAGTGATATTTGTTTATTGAGGACCTTCTGTAAATAATATGCAATGAATCACTGCAAGCCCTTAGTTTCCCTGTTTTTAGGTTCAACATCTGTAGTGTTTCTGTAAACTGAACACATTCTCTTTTAATGAAAAAGAATTAACATATATATATATATATATATGAATATATAGATATACCCGTACAGTAGAACACGGACATAACTAACTCCAAGGGACCAAATAATTCAGGTCGCTATATCCGCTGTTTGCTATACATGTTTGGCATATCAAAAAAGGACCTTTGACGGAACTTATAAATTTGTTCGCTATATCTGTGTTCTACTGTATATTCGAAATATTGGATTCAGCTGAAGTTACGAATATAAAAATAGGGAAATATGTAAATATAGGTAATAGTTTACATATATATACATTTAAGTTAATTAATAAAGTCGCAAGCAGCTACTGACCGAGGAGTCTGGTAGTGCTGGGTGGAGAGTTCTCGTAGGAAGTGCCAGCTGATGCCTCCGTCACACGAGTACTCGAGATACACCGCCTCGGACACATCATCAGGAGGCGGACAGTCAGACGTAGTGGACAGACTCCCCACTCTCACTGAGTACTGTAGATACCTGGTCAAACGGGGAATAGACGTATAGTCAAATTGTAATGGTTTGAAATTTGAGTGAAATGCTAAACAGGTATAGAGTATTTAAAGACAGTAATACTCTCGTCATTTCAATAGTGATAATTGGTGTATATTTCGCTTTGCTATCCCCTCAGAACAAGTCAAATAGTAGAGGCATTACACATTTGAAAATTTTACCTTAATTTGAGAATTGTGTAGAATAATAAACATGACTGCATTCTTAGAAGAAAATGAACTCACTGTGCATCAGTTGTGTTGAGATCAGTTGTGACAAACTCCCTCGGTCCGTCTCCATTGAACACAAGAGATTTCCCACTGGATATAACTCCACAGTCAAACGTGATCTCGGCCCCCTCGATGTTGAACAGTAGGGATGATGTCACCACAATGGAGTCCTCAAAGCTCTCTCGGAATGAACTGGGACTTGGCATGGCATTGTGATCACATGTTGGCCCAGTGTAGCCAAAATCACAACTGAAATATGATGAAATTTGACATTCTAGAGGGTTGGGACATTTAAATAATTTACTAAATATTTTTTACAATTATCATGTTCATTTTATGATGAAATTGCAGTAAGTACAGAAGATATGATTAGTGTAATATGATGAACCATAAATGATAAAATAAAGCAAAATAGTTTCAAATTGAATCAGCTCACCTGCAATTGCCTGCCTGACAGTTTCCATGGTTACTACAACCAGAAGGACAGCTTCCAATGAAAACTGAAATGTAGAAAGTAGAATTATTCTTCATACAGTGAACCTAATTGTGCCACACACATCAATTACTTTCATTGTAAGAATAAATGCTTACGCTGTTACGCTATTACGCTGACAAAATACCACACACATCAATGCCTAATCAACAAGAATGACACTTCATTAACTATTTCAAGCTTATTTCATGGATTGGTTGGAGCCCTATAATACCGGTACTTCAATTGGTGTACTTGACACTAAAATTGGTTACTTCCAAACAGTTACTTCAAAGCAATATAGTCATTCCTTATGCTGTTACGATGACAAAAGTGCAGGACACTTTAAGAGAGACAATACCAATCACATCAATGTATAACCAACAGAAATTACATTTCATCAGTTATCCATCAAGCTTATTTCATGGATTGGTTTAAGTCCTATCAATCAGCCCCACTCACTGTTGTCCACAGCCCAGTTGGAAGTGTCTGCATCGTCTGTCAGGAACCAGCGGAACCTGGTGTAGGGCATCAGCGCGTGGTACGGGATCGGGTACGTCAGTCGGGTCCAGCTGGGTGGGGAAACGGAATGGGATATTTGTATTTGGATTGTAAAACTTAAAATCAATAACTAAGATACATACAATAATTGCTTGAATTCAAAGAGATATACCATTACCTTTTCTGGCTTCGAATAGGACAGACCTTATTGTACCCAGTGAATGCTCAGTGAATGCTCAAAGTGTTCCTGGCATTATGACGCTGATTGAACCCAATCTGCCAATCACAACATCTCAGTTACCTCCCACACAACCTAATCCAAGTTTCCAATTGTACTGCTGGGTCAACAGACACTCACTTGCCTGAGTTTACACAGTTCCATTAAACCATGTCTCAGTCTGGGACAACAAATTCACCAATTCTGTGATAAACCACGCCCAATGTTGCTGAACTTCACTGATATAGCAGTCATCTGTGATACGTACAGAACAAGATGTCATCACTTTTAGGCAACATTGGATCCAGAAGAGTTATTGTTTAACACCACTTTAGCAGTATCACAGCCATCCAGAAGACGTTATAAATAACAAACATAATTTCCAGATTAAACAGAATAAATTCCTAACTTAAATTCACTCCAATTCTGAGGCTACCTACCCACTGAGGTCGTGTGTACGTAGAGAGGTGGTGAGAGGCTGATACTTCCCTGGACAGTCGGCCGACAGACACGGGGCGTGGACGAGCTCCCAGCTCTCTCCGTGGTCCGTGCTATACTCCACCTGCACTCTGAAACAGGGATCAAGGAATTACAGTTTCAGTTGTAAACAAATAAATACCTCCTGCTGTGTAGAAAATCTGAATTTGATTTACCATAGCATGAGGATTTAATTTAGATATTATCATGCACCACTTTCAGTTACCAAACCCAGGAGTTGACCAATCCTATTTTTCACCCCCCAAGGAAGGATTAAGTCATTTCCAAACCTATGTCTTTTTACCACAAGGATGTACTTATGTTTTGGCCTGAGATTTAATTAATGCTATATAAATATTGTAAAAGCTTTCATTGTCTACAATTTCCTAAGGAATGAATCATAGAATGACGTTCAATGATGTCTTAATGAGATTGTACACATCTTTTTTCAATGTAGCAAAACAACTATGTGTCTTATCCTTCGACAAGAACTGACAAATTTGAAATATCTTAAAGCACTTAAAGCACATACAAATAGCAACATTAAAAAAACTTGCACAACTCATCTATACTCACGTATTGGGAAGCTGATCAGCCCCACAGCCCAGATTGGCACTGAACTGGAGGATGTGGTCGGGCTGGGAGGGAGAGTAGGGAAGCACGGACACCGCGTCCAGCACCCAGATGTCTCGGTACGGCCCTGTGTTGAACTTCTGTATCCAGCAGATGCGACCCTCCGACACCTGGGACACGGAGGTGAGGGACAGCGACACCAGCTCCACGTGCTGCGGAGGAGATGATTAACAATGTATTATGCATGTGGGGAGGGAGATGGGAGATGACTAACAGTGTATTATGCATGTTGGGTATGTGCTAGCAGTCACAGTGCACCATTATTTGAATGCATTCATCACAAGGTTGACAAATCTTTTCTCACTAAGAATAATCACTCCTATCAATTTCTTTGAAAAACAGTTAGACACGATTTGGTTACAGTTGAAAATTGTCCTGAAAGCGAGTCGTGGCGGAATGGTTTATCATCAATTGCATAGAAATGCAAAGAGCAGATTTAAAATACTATTGTGTGGATGGCAGAGTTTCCAGATATACAGGCTCTGGGTAACCAAGGTCTGACTATACAAAGTTAAAGATGATTATGGTGGCTCATGGCTGTGTATGTGTATCATATCTGTTGGCGGTACATACCCTGTGGTCCTCGGGCCGGAGTTTGTCTATGAAAAAGGTGTCGGCCGACCTGTCCTCCACATACACCTGGACACTGCTTGCAGGGTCGTTAGACGAGTGACACCCGCCCACACCTGGGGAGACAAAGTAATCATGTCGAAGTATTGTACACTCTTTTCCAACATCAATCCAACATAATGTTTTTGTTCATCTGATTTGTTATGGGATGAACATAGTAAAGTGTTATCCAGAAATCTCATCTTTCTAATTGCGTTATCAGTACTGGTAGATTTTTGGGGCCACACCACTCTCCGACTCTATAGACTTTGATGGCCTAGATGTATGAAATATAACTCAGTCTCAAGGATTGGTATATAATCAGGAGAGATTAGATTTAAAATGTTTACAGATGCTATAGGAATTATTGGCCTGTGCATCCTGTGATCCCCAAGTTGTTGGATGAGAGATTAAAAATATGAATCTACTCAGACACTACAGGAATTATTGGCCTAATAAGCTAAAATATAATCACCCACCATATCAATAAGAAAGAGATAAACACATGGAGTTGGACACTGAATATTCACTTACCAATGCCAAACTTGAACCTGACGTTGCCGGCTGTAGACAGGTCTATGAAGTCAGTGCAGACTTGTCTCTTGCCGGAGTTTGTAAACACAAGTGCGTTGAGTTCGTCCACAACTCCACACAGGGTGTTGGTGGCGCCACCTAGCACTTGCCAGCTGAGGAGAGACCATGGACGTGTATATGTGAATATTATTTTATAGTTTCAGAAAAGTTCTTCAACTCATTCAGTAACTAGCTAGCAGGGATGCAGAAATCGGTCTATTTGCCGGACATGTCCGATTGTAAATCCAGTTTGACCGAATGGAAAATTGACCTATCGGACATCAGTTGACCGATTGCAGAAAATAAAAGGAAAACTAACCTTACAAGCATATTAAATAAAGGCAAACGGCCCTGCTTGTGTCGGTCATAATTGTTTATGAAATTGAAATATGTTGATCCAGTCAAGAAGTCACATTTATTCTTCACAGCACGAGGCACGACGTCAATCGTCATTATCTTCAGTAAATTATAATTGTCGGCAGAAAAAACACTTACCGTTTGATATTTAATTGAAATTTAGTGACTGAAAGATATGACCCATTTCACAACATTATTTACGAAAAAGATTTCATTAAAATCGCATTGTAAACAAATTTTGTCAAAGATAAACATTGCATGAACGTGTGGCTTCACCGTACCGGTGATTCATGAATTTGTTACAGATTAAGATTTTGCTACTTTGAATCTCGATAAATTTAATAATATCTCGTTCATAAAACATAGGTAACATATTGTAACAACATATGACAGATCAATATCGATGTATGGTAAAGCTATTATACAAATTCAAAATAAATAAACCTATCAAAAGCGAATAATTAGCAATATTATTTCACGAGACGTTATGTAGTCAAACACCGTTTGTATGACGCTACGAACATGCGATCGCATTTACATGATGACACACGTTATAAAGAGGTACGCTAATTTAAAAATTCCAATTTCTCTTGCGTTTACATTAGTTCTTTTTAATCTATAATTATTCATTTACAATTGCGAAATATGGCTCCAAATAAAATATAAAAGTAATCTTTAATATTCTTATTAGAATAAGTTCAAATTCGTAACTACATCTTGAATAGGAAATAGTCGTATGGAAAACAGTTGGACCACGTGCTCTGCCGAGTTGTGAGTTTACGTAAATTATATCGCTATTGAAAACGAGTTCCTTTGAATTTCAAATGATTATTTAGAAGGTATATATCATTTGGTCCATGATTTGAACTTTTGATGAACTATGTGCAACTAAATTATTAGAATTTTCTCGTCCATCTTGACGCAAATTCGCTTGTAAACTCGCTTGTGTAAACTCGCTCAAACTAGCACTGTCGGTAAATCGTAGTTGGTAAACATTGATTTTAAATTATGAACCATTTTATGCATGTTAATGATAAATTAATAGTTATCGTTAATTGCTTTCGTGTTATGTTTAATAGTATGCAATGAATGAAGAACCAACAAATAGAAATACTTTCTGATACTTTATTCATAAACAATTTTTTACTTCCGGGTTCGTCTTTTTGGGTCAAAGATGAAATGTCCGACTGGCAAAAATTTGAATCTGCATCCCTGCTAGCTAGATCCTTGATGTGAAGACTGCTCCTAGAAAACTATTCCTAGAAAACTGTTCCTGGTAGACTATTCCTGGAACTATTGATGGAAAACTATTACTGTAGACTGTTGATGAAAACTATTGATGGAAACTATTGACGGAAAACTATTCCTGATAGACTATTCCTGGAAACTATTGAAGGAAACTATTGATAGAAAATTATTCCTGATAGACTATTCCTGGAAACTATTGAAGGAAACTATTGATAGAAAATTATTCCTGGTAGACTATTCCTGGAAACTATTGAAGGAAACTATTGATGGAAAACTATTACTGTAGACTATTGATGAAAACTATTGATGGAAACTATTGACGGAAAACTATTACTGTAGACTATTGATGAAAACTATTGACGGAAAACTATTACTGTAGACTATTGATGAAAACTATTGACAGAAAATTTTTAGTGTAGACTATTGATGGAAGACTATTCCTAAAGTGCCATCTGACAGAACCTGGATATATATGAAACATTTGAACAGGTAAAGAAATGAAACAAAGATTGTGCCCTTACCTAGGTTTGATTCCAGATTCAAACTGTTCAAACAACAAACTGTCGTCTGCCGCATCAGAGAGAAGGTCAAGGTCACGGGTGACCAGGAAGTTGTGAGTCTGGTTGGGTTCCATGAAGGTCATCACATTACTGTCAGACTGGCAAGATTGCTGATAACAGAATTTCAAATATTCAAATAGTTGCCAACTACTGAGTAATGTCACTTTCAAATCATAAGATAAAACAACAACTAGTTCACTAGTTTTTTCCTCATTGACTCCAATGTTAAATGGCCAACATTGTTCAGCCTGTCAAACTCAAACAATAATTTTTTGGCACATTACACTACTACTAACAGCTTGACAATCATATTCCTGACTAAAAGATAACTGAAATACTACACCTTCACCATGTTTTAAACGAGCTACAACCGAATGAAATAATACCTCATGAAATTCACACATAGAAAATATTGCTATCTTGGACCCAGAAGTCACCGAACAGCCTCTCTTAAATTTATCACTCCACCTTTTGCATTCTGCGTAGGGATACATGAGTTTTACAGACTGACTGCCAAGTATATGGGCTAAATTAAACAGAAAGACTTACCACTTTTAAGTTTGGGGTAAAACACTATCTGACCTCCACTTCCCCACTGAAGTGGGAACTCTTTGGCCCCCGTCTATAACCTTAAAACTGTATAATGATGCCTAAAGGCGCGATTCAAGGCTAACACAACTTACCCTGATGTTACCTCCAGGGAAGAAGAGCCAATTGCTGGGGTCGACAGGATCAAACTGTTCTTGTATCTGGGCGGGTGGGTGAGCCACGTTCACCACCAGCACGTTATCCACGGCCCAGCAGCTCTTGTGTTTCCTCTCTGTCAGCGCTCGCACCTCTCGACGATGCCGCACATGTCCGTCCACAGATCGGTTTATTCTGAAGAAGGATTTCACCTTGGTATGGGGGCTGTCTCTCCGTAATGGGTTAAACTTTGTGGACGGATGATCTCGTCTGTATGGATTAAACTTTGTACTGGGTCGATCTCGAACTTTGGTGCCAGGCCTGTCACTCCTGTAGGGGTTAATCTTGGTACCTGGTCGGTCCCCGCTGTAAGGGTTTAGCTTACCAACAGGCACGTATGCAGACAGATCTTCAGAATCTCTTGGTGGTCTTCTGCGTAGTGTTCTTCTTGTTGTTGTTGTTGCTGTTGAAGTAGTGGTAGTAGTTGCTGTAGTTGTGGAAGCTGTTGTGGATGCTGTAGAAGTTGTGGATGCTGTAGAAGCAGTTGTTGATAAAGTAGTAGTTGATGGAGTTGTAGTAGATGCTGTTGTGGTTTGTGTAGATGTTGAGGGAGAAGTAGAGGATGGTATTGTTGTTGTTACTGTTGTTGTTAAAGCTTCAGTTGGTTCTGTGTGGGTTATTCCTTCGTGAGCAGTTGTATGTACTATCATGGTTGATCCTGCTGGACTGTTGGATGAAACTGTGGATCCAGGACTTGATGCTTCTGTTGCTGTCAAAGTTGTGCCCTGCACTGTTGAAGTTTGAGATCTCGTGGAAGGAGGGTACACCTCGGTATGTTTCTGAGTAGAAGGAGGAGGAGGTGGAGGAGGAGGAGTTTCATGACGATTCCGATCCTCCGGGGGCTGATCAAGGTGAGCCTCTGTACGTCCAGGAGTCTCCGTGGACCTTGTTGCTGGAGGCGGGTTCAGGGAGTGTGCTTCTACATCTGGCCAGGGAGTCTGAATCCATCTTATACAGATCCCCTCACCTCTTGCAGCTTTGGGCAGAGTCAACAGGTGGATCTCTGCTTCACTGCTGGTTGGAGGTCTGGGGAACAAAGGAAGATGTTCATTCTTCTACTTTCTATATCAATGAATTTTGAAGCAACAGCTTCAGTCTTTCACCAAATGTGTGACTATGCATGCTCGGACTCGTATTGGCCCAGTTGGTCTAAAATTGGCCGTGTGTTTCCTGTATTGGTCAAGTTTTTCCTGTATTTGCCCAGTTATGGTTAAGGCAGTAGGCCTAGGGACTTACATGCCATATGATTGATAGTTAAAGGCACTATAGCACGCCAATTGTTTTAAAATATGCACGGATAATGCACATCTCTAGATATTACAAACAACCTACTCTCGGGTAATGTATTATATAAGTTATCTGCAAAATATGTACATATTCAGGTTTTAAAGTTAACTTTAAAAGACTGGAAGTAATTAATGCAATGTTCCATTAAATACGCATGAACTACAATATCACCAATATTAACAAAATTTACACAACCCAAAGACCAAAAACGGCAGTCACTATCGTTAATGTAACAACAATGCTTACACTGCGTATTACAAAACGGTGAAGTTACAGATACTTCTTAATGAAGACTATCCAATCTTTGTTGTCAGTTAAGAGACTAACAATGATTAAATGTTTTTCCAGCATTGTTACAATGAACTACTTGCTGAAAGTTTATGCACTGCTAGAATGTACAAAACTAAATCTATGCTGCTTATTTACAAAAGCTGACCAATGGTTGCCAATTGACAACTTGCAAAATGCTGACACATTGCTTGATAAATGCTGGTCCAAATTCTGGCCAAAGTCAACTCAATGGTTGCCAAATTCTAGCTCAATACTGGTACACACAACGTTGAGACAATGATTGTCAAATGCTGGCAAATGGTAGACAGGTAAACGAGAACCAAAAAAAACTCCATCTATCTCCCATCAGTTTGAACAGGAGCTGAACTGGAGGCAAGTCAACCATCAGAATTGAGTATCCAGCGCTATCAGGGTAGAATAATGGCTCAAATGCAGGCCAAGGACAGACACAATGCTAACAACATGGTAACCAGGTGAGCACTGAGCAAGAAGCCTACCTGATCCTCTCTATCTCCACCCAGTTGGTGCAGGCGTCCGTCCCGTACATCACCCGGATATCTCGGTCCTCGCTGTCCTCCCGCCCACAGCTCCCGGCAGCTGAAGGAACGTATTTATAAGATACTTAAAATAGGATTACATCAAACAAAACAAAACTATACCTCTAACATATTACATTTAAACATTAAACATTACAGTGCTGCTCTTCACAAAGCACTAACATGACCATACGTGTAATGTTAACGAATGAAAGATTAAGGCGCTGTACTACACTTTTCTTACCGAAATAAAGTGCTATCACGTAAATATGGCCATTGGAAAAAACTAAAATTTCTAAATAACTCAGTGTATAGTTTTGAATATGCCACAATGATGGAATGGTCAACCATCTTGCTGTCTGATCTCTCAAAATCGCACGAGATCACAAATCATCTTCTCACACTGAAGTATTCTACAAATTTGTCACTTCCAATAGGGATAACTGTTTTCTATGGATAATGAAACATTAGAAAAAATAATATGCTAAAAGCGTGCACAATGTCAACTTTAGTAAAAGATTACTTTGTGAATGGAAGCCATGGTATTACATCTTGCATTAGATACATACACTAACAATAGCTATATCAGAAAGGTTGTGGTATAAGTCCAACAGAATATGAAGTAAAAGTTGATTCTTGAATAGGCTCTGGTGGAATATTTGTTAGATTGTATTATTGAATATATACTTATACAGTACTTACAGAGAGCAAACTGGACCACTTTGGCAGATGTTGTGTTCAGCGGAACTGTTGTCTGGAAAATGTAAAAAAATTTAAATGGTCTAGATGAATCCAAGGGAAGTTACCAAACGTACTGTGATGCTACTGCTTACATTGATGAATTTCACTTGAATGTTATCTCTGTTCCACATTGATCTAAAACAAAGAAAGGTTTAACAACGCACCATTTCTCTAACGCCCTCCTTGTTGCAGAAGACGGCCGACTTGTCGAACATGATGGTCCCACAGCTGTCCCCCACACTTCCCCCCTCTGTGTTCTGCCTGCAGGACAGACATTAGTACATGAGCAACTATGTCATACCACTTTTTAAGAAATGAGAGTAAATTTGTACAAATTATCAAAATGTTCAACAAATTTGCCAAAAGTTTAAGAGATAAGCGGTAACTTCCATATTTGAAAATCAAATACAGTGGATGTAACTCTGTTGGTAGATGGTCCACTCATCAACGCTAAAGTCGGGGTTCGATTCCCTGCCGCAACATACTAAAAGACATTAAAAGATGGGAGTTATTGCTTCCTTGCTTGGTGCTCAACATTATAAGGATAGAACAACGCTTGAACTAGCACGGCACTGTGGCTGCCGGGTGGCATTTGTTGTAATGAAGCCAATAAAAGTGTTATTTTTATCATTAACACAAAGCCATGAGCACAAAGAGAGGATACACACCAGAGGTCGGATCTGAAGTCTGGTTGAGAGTCAAAGTCGTCTCTGAAGATGACGGCGTCCGTGTGAATCTCGGCTAACTCAGGTCTCAGAGGCGAGGTGGTAGCAGCTGAAACAACAGGAACACATCACTTGATCAACTTGTTTGTAAATTATTATTAGATCTTCAAGACAGGATTTTGAGATTGTTCGAGGGGTATAGTCTTTGGAGAATTTTTTATCGCAAACCACTGAAGATACCAGCACCTTTATTAGTTTATTTTGAAGGAGAAACGTCATTTATTAAGGAAAAAAAAATTCAAGAACATATTTGTCATAGTGTATGTGTGACAAGTCATAGAAGATTGTCATTTTTCGAAAATCGCCATTTTCAGCAAAGTTGAAAGGGTCGTTACTGCTTAACTTCTTAGGCTATTGAAATTTTACTCAAACCTGCGTATGCACAATTTCAAGACCAACAACTTTTCTGTTGTCAACTTTCATCAAAAAGTTGACAGTTAAGCCTCAAACATCGCGAACGTTGTCTAGGGGTCTGAAATTGAGCATTTTTTAGTATTTTCCTGAATATTCAGAAGAACATAACGCATTACATATGTATGCAAGCCAAATGATGGTTACATCTACTTAAGAGGAACTTACAGCACAACATTTTCTATGTTACACTTTAGTATGAAAATATTAACCATTTTGTCTTAATCATGAGAAAGATCATGTAGGGGTCCATTAATAAGCGATTGTTCCATTTTGAGAGGGTGATTGTCTTTGGAGAATATTTTTTAAATACCTATTGAAGATAGAGACATGTTTAATAGCTCATTTTAAAGCAGAGAAACTGGTGAATAACCGAGAGTCCAACATGGAGTTCAAGGTCAAGCAGAAGTCTTGAAGACCTAAGTATTTCCTTGGCAATCCTAGTTTATAATTTATAATTTTTTATCAATTAATGTATATGTTTTCTATCAACTGATATGTGCTCATAACAATCTGATACAAAGTGAAAGCTATGAAGTCAGGGTTCATACACTTGAAAACAACACAAATTCCATGACCTTTCCATTGTTTTTCAAGGATGATTCCAGAGTTTCATGTTTCAATGGCTTTGCCACGCCTTCTTATATGTATGCTCATTTTCCACAGCTTTTGAAGACCTGGAAACTTAATTTTTATTTTCCATGACTTTTCAAAATTTCTATGACCCTTATTAACCCTTTGAAGATGTAGTACAAAGAAACGTTTTCAATTGGAAATCTGAACAGAAATTCCAAGATTTTATCAACATATCACAAATTCATTGCAATACAGAAGTTAGCCAAAGGAATTTTATGTCCTACATCTGCACAACTTCCAAAATGCCTCTCAAATAATAGGCAGATGAGCTTGACCATACATCAATAGCTATACGTCCTTGTCACGCTATTGGCTATAGTAACTTTATTGTAAAGCGATGTTACCTCCCTCCTCACACATCTGGAACACTGTCGTGTCCTTGAACAGCAGCTGGCGACCCAGGGTGGCCGTGGCCCTGCACAACAATACTTTAATTAAAGTGAAACGCATTTATGTAAAGAATGACAGACTATTATCTCTATGTTCATCATTTATATCGGAATCATATGAGCATAAAATCGAGACAATATACTTGTGCAATTAATAATTACCACAACCTTTATAACCCGTAGTGAGTATAGCTGCAAATTTAGCCCGGGTAGCGCACTGAAGCATGACTGTGTGATTGGCCACCTGTTCACATGTTGCGCGGTCAGGAACATTGAATCCCAACATCATTACAATATCACCATTGGCAGTGCTGTGCTGTGCATTTACTGGCAGCAACATAGACAATGGTTGAACTTGCTTTTAGCCAAATAATTTTTGTAGATTGTAAAACTATATTAAAACAATAAGCATTTAAGTCAATGTCTTTAAATATTATCATGCAAGTCTAAACTATATATGAATATTTCAGTATTTTCTTGCATGATGATGGATTTGGATTGAATTTAAACACTTGATTCTGTAACTGTTCGTAACCTGAATACAGCTATATACAAATAACAAATAAAACATGCATACATGTGACTTGCTCTTAATAACGCTGTACAATGGAGAACAAACGTGTCTCGTTACTGTATTATCCTAATGGTATGCCAAGGTAAATTTTCTAACACATCTTACATTGCTAATGAAGCGGGGAAACAAAGGAAAGGTTCACAGAAGTTCTCATCTGTTTTGTTTGTTGACAATGTGCATTAGGCTATATGGACAGAGATAATTTCAATGATGGGTATGGTAGAAGGTGACATAAACAACATAATAAGCACCTTAATCGAGGGGGGGGGGAGGGGGGAGGGGGGAGGGGGGAGGGGGGAGGGGGGGAAGAACACCAACTATATTCAGAAATTTACATAGTATTTTCTTTACCGGTATAAGGCATTTTACATTGATTTTTCCACTATGATTTCAGACTTCAGATTCAGATTTCAGACATTGGCTGGAGGTAATATCAAACTCCTGGCACAGCATCGTTAGTGTCTACAAGTTCACGACCTTTACCGAGCAGTACCATTCTCTCCCCACAACATTACTCAAGACATCTAACCCTCTGTAACCTAGCTCTGGTACAGGTGGAACATTTCTTTTTACTGCAAATAGAGAATCCTGATTGGCTTTAATCAAAGTGGGTTTACAATCTGTGAAATTGTTTCGAACTGAACATTCAATCTGTTCCCCTCATCACAGAGAAGACTGGAGTTCCTTCACTCGTGTGATGCACACATACTTCTTACATGACTGAAGTCAGTTGGAGATATAAAACACTTTTTTTATTGGATAAAAATAAGGACGATAACTGTGTTTTCACTGCTAGTGGATCTTGCTAGAAGTGAGAAAATGGCCTACTTGTAACAGAAGTTACATGGGAAGAAATTAAGTAACCTCTGTGGGTATTAACTTGGACAAAATGATTTCAAATTTGAATGAATGATCATGTATGCACCAATCAGACGTCAATGATGCATTCTGGGAGAAGGAAGTTCTTGTAGTCCATAATATTTTAAACTTCACTTCACCTAACTTGATACATGATTCAACCTTGAAAAGAAAGTCTGGAGTTGGCTTTAACTGTAATTCCCATTTCTCTTAGGTAAGGTTGCAATACTTAATGACATGAAATTTGTTATGAATAAATTGTGTTAGGTATCAGAGAATGGAAAACGTTCACCATTGTTGTGCTTGCAATACTGAAAGTCAGTACCCTTCAAATATTCAATGTTCTTCCTGTGACTAACGGTCTAGAACTGTCCTGATGCTGGACATAACATATCCTTGGAGGAATGTCTCTCTTTGTTACCCACAAGCAATATGGTTGCCTGTGATTGTTTCTTCTGTGTTTAAATTGTCAAAGGCACATGCTCCTACATTTCCAGGGCACTGCTAAGGTTAAGCTTAGCAAAGGTGAAGTGCTTTGTAAAGAAGCTCGAGGATATAAACATATAAGCAACAATTATGTCCAACAATAACTCCTGGATACGTACAGGAAGGAGACACAACCGGTGTCGGCAGGTGGCGCCATCCACATGAAGGTGAGCTCATGTACAGGCTGCATACTGATGTGTGAGTGGACGATGGAGCACATCAAACTCTGCCCCATTGGCTGGCTGCCGAAGAAGCTCCGCCCCATCAGTTTGCTCTCCGCCTGACTTGTAAGTGTGTACAGACCCGTCAACAGGAAGCCATCAAAGTTCATACTTGATGAAACCGTCACTTAGGAAAAATTACAAAATAAATATTTGTGAATTTTTAAGGATATTTTATAAAGGCTGAGCAGAATAAGATGTGTTTGTTTAACAATTATGCCCCGGGAGAAAACCATTGTTTTGATCTCATCTGAAAGATCTCATCAGACTAGATGTACATGTCCGGTACGAAGGGCCTATCACTGACCAATCAAAAGTTAAGACAAAAATTGTTTTACTCAAGTTTAAAGATATTTCTCTCTCATATAACACATTAACCTTAATCAAAATATTGTCATCCTTTTTTTTTTACACTTCCTGTGTCTCTTATTTCATATAAATTATGAGTCTAGATATCGCAATATCCTTATGTGTATTATTTCATTAGGGTTTCAGTAAGTCCAATTAGAAGAACATGTGCCAAATGAATTCACATTTGATTAAACATCTCAATGTGCCTATCGAAATATATATACAATAGATATGTCATAGCAGTACTGAAGTACATTGCATGTTCCAGTGCAGGACACTATTTACATTGTTTGTACAATTGTTATTCACGTAACAACTATAAAAGTTGAAGTTCATCCGTAAGTATCTATCCATCATCGCACTTCACAAAGTGGTTTTAAATGGGTCAAATGATTATAAGGTAAAACCAGACATCTATATATATACATATTATTAACCTTTTTGTGTAATTCTGTGATTTGTGAATTGTCATATTTAGTACATATAGTTAGCAACTTTCTAAACATCGATTGTTAAATGAGATTCTTAGTTTTCGGTAATTTTCTGTTTTTTTTCAAAATAAGCCAAATCACAACAAGATCAACAAGTGATTATACGTTGTATGATTAAAAAAATTATAGATATAAAATGCATTTCACATAACTGAAACAAAATTTAAAATTTTGTAAAAAACATAGATTATTAATGTCCTTAAAATACATTAATAGAGCACAGCCACCATCATCAGGTAGTGAATAAACTTTGTTCAAATTCAGACTTCCTCAGAAAAACTGTTGGAGATGTGCAATTTAAACCAAAAATAAATAAAATATGCAAATTAACTCATAGATAATAAATTTCTTCAAAAGGCACAAAAACATTATCTAATGGTTACATTATAAGCATACATACGGTAGTCTGATAAAAATTGTTGGATAATTGATATCATAACACAAAACTTTAATTTATTTTATGTTTATAAAGTCAATGACAATATATTCCTAACAGACAATTCAGTTAATGTTAATTTAGAATATCAAGAGTTCATGACAAAAAGTGCTAGAAATACTCAATTTTTCAATTTTTGACAAAAAGTCAATGCTCAGATGAACGGACCTTGTATGTAAGGGTATAAAGAGATTCACACTTGAAGTTCAAACTTGATAAACATGTCATGATTAAAAAAAAAAATTTTACTTTTTTATTTTAGTGAAAAAATACAGTTGATAAATAGATGGTCATTGCACATACCGTATATTAATTTTCTCAAATACATGCAAAAAAACAACTAAATTATACGAACGACTGACTAACGAGCTCACCTTGATAGAAAGAGCCAGGTACGTAGTAGTGAGGGTTCCCTTCCACCTGTACACTGATAGCAACCTCCCCTTGCTCCACACCAAACTCTTGCACGTTTCCATGGTAATTACACAAAAAGAAAAATGGTGACACAGTCAAAAATCCGCTAGAAGGCTGTCTATATATCACAGAAAGTATCACAAGGAGGTGTCTCCAATCCATCGTAGACCTAAAAGACAAACAAATTCACTTTTTAAAACCACATGATCAGAACTTCCATTGTGTTGTGGTTTGATATCAGGTTTAAATATTCTCCGCTGATGACGTAATTCTCATAATCACGAGAGCAAGTGAATTTGGAATTTCCTGTTCCCTTTAAGCATCACTTGACATCACTTACGTTAATAATCTTATCGTATTTCTACACATCATTTGTGACTGGAGACGACATCATTATTTTGATAGCTGATCCGTGTTGCCACTTTGGATCAAAAGAATGTGTTCACAGTCCTTTAACATTTTATTTAAAATGTATGTTAATGAATGTCAACCAATATGTGTTAAAGATATTTTTTAATTGTCACAGTGTGATTGTGAAATTTGATATCTTCTTTGTATACTTATATACATATATATATACATGCATTGCACGGGAGCTTGATTGAAACACATAACTTGAATTTATGAGTTTAAATAAAAAGTTTAGATGAATAGAAATTTTGTTCAATATCTACTTCACTATACTGACTTCTACTTAAATTGACAAGAGAAATAGGTCAGATGGGTGCTATGGCTAAAATGTATAATTTGTTTAAAGCAGGTAGAAATCCTGGAATACCAGTGTGAAAATGCATTGCAGTAAAACCTGAGAGCATTGGTTGAAACCCAACTGTTAACGATGTGTGTGTGGATAATAGTGAACTATAACGCAGCAATGCAACAAACTACAGAGAAATTCTATATAGCAAAGAAAAATGCTGAATTCATCGGTAACAGAATCTGAACTCAAGCTGATCCCTGATCTAAATCGCAATCAGCTACTGAGTTATTCAGGTTCTTCCAATTAAAACATGATTCTACATTTTGTCATAAAACCCACATTTTATAACTGGAGTTTTGAATTTCTTTTGTGTTACAATAATGCTGACATTGAAGTTTGGCAGTTATTCAGTTTTGGAGGTTCAAGATGAAATTGCATCCTACAAATCCATCTTAAAAATATATATATAAACTTATATGTACTTACAGTACAGTGTATGAAATAAGCTTGGAAACTAACAAGCACAAAAATAATTTTGTCCATTCAAACAGCAAAATTCAAGAAAACTTTAGCAACCTAGAAATTAAATAACCAGGCTACTGGCCGTCTGGCCTTACGTCATATACCGACATACGCTTATAATTTACTCACTATTAAAACTTAATATGATACTTTAACAATTGCAACTTACATCACTAAATCTAATCACTCAGGCATGAAAAGCATAGTCTCTAAAGCCATCAGAACAGATCTTACCCTTCAAAGTCTTCACAGCTTGTATTCTTTAAATCAGAGCTTTCTCCTCCAACTCAAAAGAAAAGAACAACGATTGTCACTCTAGTTCCTTACTGAAATGTATACACCTCTTTCTTCCATATTCTATAACAGAATTCTTAAAACACAAATTATTTCACTTTTTAAACACCTATTACAACACAAAATGCCAATGTCTCCAAATCAAATCCAAATCTCAAGAATCACAATAGATGCATCCTGCAGTTATGTAAAACCCTTCTTCACATGTTGCCTGGTAGTTATATATAAAGCCTGTACTACAGCTACTTGACTCTATCTGCATCACGAGAACACATCATACCCTCTTCAACAACTTCCCAAATAGGATTCTCAGATTAAATGCCTCCAAGATAAAAGTGTAAACTTATCTGGCATACACTTCTCCCAGTGAGAGAGGTCCAAGCATATCACAGAAGGTCTTCCAACCAGAGATAAGCTCACATTCTCAGCTTTTTTCTCCAAACAATCTTTAAACTCTCGACTATTTTGGCTATCTATCTCCATTTCTAAATTAAATTATGTAAGTGTAAACTTATAATTGGGATATAAATTTTAAAATTTGATTTATACTATTATATTAAATCAAACCACACACTATTATAATGTAAATTAATTCATTAAAAGAAGGATAATTTTGTAACTTTTAAGCATTTTAATTTTATAACTTTCAAACACATTAGAACACATGACACTGTTCAGAGTAATGATGTAATGAAACTTTAAATCTTGCACACATTCCGTTAAAAGTTGTCTCATATTAATATCCTGATTCATGAAATAATAAAACAATATTGTTATCGTCTATTTTAATTACAAGTCTTGCAGGCCAACATAATTGACAACACCATGACATAATTTTAAAAAATCACAAACAGTTAAAATAGATATGACATCAAAGAACTAATATTAACCAATGGATATGATGGCTTCTCACAAACTTTATGGTTTCTCAGACGCAGTTGCCTACGTCACGCCTCTCAGCGCTGGATGCATCACATCAGCCTGTACCAAGCTACAAGTATCAAACTGGGCAATTAGGAGCTCCCCTCTTTATGTAGGAAATGAATGCTTACACTGGGTATAAACAGTTGAGATATCACACACATGGTTCCCTGATATCTGTCAGGGGCTGATTCGTATCTCACCCGAGGTGAAAAATATGTATAAAAATGTCATAAATTAACATTCCTTATCTAGCAGTTATCTAGAGCTAGCCAATCAGAGATAAGATGATATTCCCCTGGAAATGGGTCTTATGAAAGTGATTTTACCACTTGATACTCTGTGAAGTTGAAACTATTTTAGCAATTCCAAAATGTTTTAAAAATATCTTAAACTATTAATTCAAATGTCCTATTAACTTTTCTGAGAAAACTTCCATCATAAAGAATACATGAGAAAGATATAATAATGTTTATTACCCATATGGTTGGAAATAACCGACTTAATATTATTGATATGAGCACATGTGCACATATCAAGTTTGCCTAGCAACCATTGTTTCACCGCGACTTCCCGTCTGTGATGTCATAAAACGATTGTTCGTGATGTCACTGTAGCTTGCCGTCGCAAGAGAAGTGGGTCGTTTCCTGGCTAATTTTACGCGATTCAATTGGAATGAAATTGGTAATAAAGAAATTATTACACTCAGAAGTGTGTCATATGGCTTTTAGGAAACTCGTGCAAATTTATGTATAACCCTCGCTCTCGCTCGGGCAATACAAAAATCCATACTCGTTTTGTAAAAGTCATTTGACACACTTCCTCGGGTAATAATCGCTATATACGGCCAACATAAGTCCAGTTGCTAACCTATAGAAGATGTCTCAAAATACGTAACCAAAAATCATGTTCAGGTTAAACAGTATTTGACATTTTCATTGTAAAAGTCATTTGACACACTTCCTCGGGTAATAATCGCTATATACGGCCAACATAAGTCCAGTTGCTAACCTATAGAAGATGTCTCAAAATACGTAACCAAAAATCATGTTCAGGTTAAACAGTATTTGACATTTTCATCTTACATTTAGTAAATTCTTATTTTGTGCTTTGAAATAATTACACAACAAGTTGTAGGAGATATACATATTAATACGGTATTATTATATTGGCAAACATTGGGGGCTGGCTCGTTAGGTATAGTGAGAGATGGAAGAAGCGATAGTAGTAATACATTACATATAATAATTTCACTTGCATAATGTGCATCATACTTGGTCCCTTAGGGCTGAAAGGTGCTGTAGCAGGTTATGCTTACTGAAATAAAGTTTCCCATCGAGCAGACATTGTCATGTGTTCACGTTAAAATGGCCGCTCGAAGGTAGTTCATTTGAGTAGCAGTGATCTGTCTGGTGTAGCGATACCTAAACACCCAAAGTAGAACTTTAAATATGGTACAATGATGAAATGGTCAACCATCTTGGTTTAATGCTGCTTTCAAGAGTATTTCACTGATATGACGATTGCTAGTATTATTACAGGGAGAAATCCCGTAATGCCATGGTGTATTGCAGTGAAACCTGTGAGCATTGGCTGGAACTAGCGAGCCATGGGTGGTACTGCAGTGAAATTCAGTGTATCATTGCACCCAAACCTTACTGCATGTAGAACAGTTCTCTACAGCAGACAAGTTGCCGAGCCCCTGGCGGGGTATCAAATACATGTTTTTATTACAAAATGTTTAAACAATCTATATATAATGAAAATATTTATTCTTGTTAAATGTTCAGAAATATAGAATCTCCCTTACAAAATTTCGGTGCTCATGTCATGATTTGCAGATAGAAACAGAAAGATATACTGGAATTTGCAATTTGAATTTAATTGAAGATGAATATAATTGCCTTTGTGTATGTCAAGCTTATCACACTTTAAGAAATAAGTATATCAAGAAATATTACTTTACACATCACACTATGATCACTGTATTCATAAATTTGTATCATTGTTATCCTGTTCTAGTAAAACATAT
Organism: Gibbula magus; assembly: GCA_936450465.1. NCBI lineage: Eukaryota > Metazoa > Mollusca > Gastropoda > Trochida > Trochidae > Gibbula > Gibbula magus. Next base: position 72,740,961 of record OW388296.1, on the reverse strand, counting down.
TTAGGTGAGGTGAGGTGAGGTGGGGTTTAACGCTGCTTTCAAGAGTATTTCACTTATATCGCGGCTGCTAGTATTATGGCAGGGAGAAAGCCCGCAACGCCATGTGGCTATGCATTGCGGTGAAACCTGCGAGCAGCGGCTGGAACTAGCGAACCATGGGTGGTACTGCGCTGACATTCAGTGTAGCATTGCACCCAAACCTTACTGCGTGTAGAACAGTTCTCTACTGCAGACAAAGTTGCCGTGCCCCTGGCGGGATTCGAACCCCGGACCTCTTGATCCGAAGCCGAACGCGCTAACCACTGCGCTATCCCGCCCCCAAAACATATTTAGAAAATCTGTCAATGTATTTATATCATGCCTTTATACATAGAAAAAATGTACTCTCAACTGCCTAAAATATTGTTTGTATATACATGTATGTACAATAGGCCTGTGGCCTTTTATATATGTGCAAATAAAGATTGAATTGATTCAAACCCTGGACCTCTTGATCAGAAGCCGAACACGCTAACCACTGTGCTATCATGCCCTGTAATGATAGTTGAAATGATGGATGTGTGCAGGTCTGCACTGTATTACAGAGAATATGGTTATACACAGCCCCATGTGTTCCTTGTTAACTTCAATCTTGGTTTCTTAATGTCTTGATGTTTTCTTTTAAAAAATATAATATATACTTCCTAATTTTAAATATAAATTAATTTATCCTTATTTATCTCACAATTCACTATAGTGCTCATTTACATTTTCGTACATATCGTCATCATCTTCACTTTACCATATTGTCATCATCTTCACTTTATATTGTCATCCTTCACTTTACCATATTGTCATCCTCTTCACTTAATATTGTCATCCTTCACTTTACCATATTGCATCCTCTTCACTTTACCATGTTGTCATCATCCTTACTTTACCATATTGTCATCCTCTTCACTTAATATTGTCGTCCTTCACTTTACCATATTGTCATCCTCTTCACTTTACCATATTGTCATCATCCTTACTTAACCATATGGTGATCTTCACTTTACCATATTGTCATCATCTTCACTTTACCATATTGTCATCCTCTTCATTTGACAATATTGTCTACTTCTTCACTTGACAATATTGTCATCATCTTCACATTACCATGTCATGATATTCACTTTATATTGTCATCCTCTTCACTTTACCATATTGTCATCATCTTTACTTTGTCATATTGTCATCATCCTTACTTAACCATATGGTGATCTTCACTTTACCATATTGTCATCATCTTCACTTTACCATATTGTCATCCTCTTCATTTGACAATATTGTCTACTTCTTCACTTGACAATATTGTCATCATCTTCACATTACCATGTCATGATATTCACTTTATATTGTCATCCTCTTCACTTTACCATATTGTCATCATCTTTACTTTGTCATATTGTCATCCCCTAAACTTTAGCATATTGTCATCATCTTCACTCTACAATATTGTAATCTTTATTTTACCATATTGCATCCTCTTCACTTCACCATATTGTCATCATCTTCACTTCACCATATTGTCATCATCTTCACTTCACCATATTGCATCCTCTTCACATTACCATATTGTCATCATCTTCACTTTATATTGTCATCCTTCACTTTACCATATTGTCGTCAACTTCACTTTACTATATTCTCATCATCTTCACTTTACTATATTGTCATCCTCTTCACTTTACTGTATCGTCATCATATTCACTTTACTATATTGTCATCATCTTCACTTTATATTACCATCTTCACTTTACCATATTGTCTTTATCTTCACTTTACCATATCATCCTCTTCACTTTACCATATTGTCATCCGCTTCACTTTACCATATTGTCGTCACTTTATCATATTGAAATCCTCTTCACTTTACCATATTGTCGTCACTTTACCATATTGTCATCATCTTCACTTTACGATATCATTATCTTCACTTTACCATATCATCATCATGACTTACCCATAGTCATCATCTTCACTTTACCATGTCATGATATTCACTTTATATTGTCATCCTCTTCACTTTACCACATTGTCATCATCTTTACTTAGTTATATTGTCATCCCCTAAACTTTAGCATATTGTCATCATCTTTACTCTACAATATTATAATCTTCATTTTCTATATTGTCATCATCTTCACTTTACCATATTGTCATCATCTTCACTCTACAATATTATAATCTTCATTTTACCTATTGTCATCATCTTCACTTTATATTGTCATCCTTCACATTACCATATTGTCATCATCTTCACTCTACAATATTATAATCTTCATTTTACCTATTGTCATCATCTTCACTTTATATTGTCGTCCTTCACTTTACAATATTGTGGTCATGTTCACTTTACCATATTTTCATCATCGTCACTTACATTTTATCATATTGCCATCACCTTCACTTTACCAAATTGTTATCTAAATCTTCACTAAAACATATTTCCAAATCTTCATTTTATCATATCATCATTATCTCCAATGAACCATATTTTCATAATTTTCATATTATTTAATTGTCATAATCTTCACATTATCATGTTCCGTTCGACACATTGTCACTATCTTTACTTTATCATACTTTCACTTTTATTTTATCATATTCACTTTATCTTACGGTAATCATTTCACTTTAAAATCCTAACATCCAACATCATCTTCACTTTAAAATATTGTCATAATCTTAGTCATAGTCTTATAATCAATACCTTACATGTAGTACATTGTTATCATATTGTTCATTATTTTAGTATGTTGACATTTTGCATATTTCAGCACATGGTCACCTTTTATTTCCCTGTATCGCTACAATCTGACACACCTCAGCATTCTGTCATAGTATTTTTATCATTTTTTTTTCATAATCCAAGTTCACTTCGTAACTTAAGCTCACTCTTTTCTGGATTTTATTTATACTGATTTAGATAACTATATCAGCATTTTTTTTAATTTTGTTAAGTTTCATGTTATGCTTGTGATATATTTTCCAATATCTTTTTCAAAATTTTATATTCAAAAGTGAAAAAAGACACAGAGCCAACATGTTTCATTGGTATCATCAAGGAGTATATCTTTTTTTCACTGCAACATGGAATATAATGCTGGCTAAATTCCACTTTTCTAAAAGTAATCTCCACTGAGTATGTTAATGCACATTTTCATTTCCTCAAACACCATTAAAAAGAACACGGATCCAGAAATTGTAGAAAACTTTATTTACACAATGTACAGAAAGTCATGCATAGTAGCGAAGCACCCATATAATCCTTCGACATATTGCAACAACCATAGGGCTTCATATAATTGTTTTGACTCGGTGGTATCTTCTTACTCAAAATGAAATTAGAGGTGTGAAAGATCAAATAAATTAAAAGCAAAAATTGATAACTTCTGGAAACATTGCTAATTATTACAGTAAATGTATTTAGCATAACACTGGCTGGAACAGTGAGGATGGCATTGCAATAAATTACAATGCAGCATTGAACTCAAACCTGCATGTAGAACTGGGTCCTGCTCCACAAAGCCTTATTAAAGGTGACCTGCGTCACTAAGGTTAGTATCAAAGATAGCATAAGTAAATTTCAAAAGACGATACTAAGATTAACCTTGGATGTTTTGTTCAACAATACAGATATCTCCACAGCAGTATTCAATCACTTTGCTGCGTAAACATAAAGCTCTCTGTTCAGTTGTAATGGCCAAACATGCCACTGAGTTTCTCCCCTTTCATGATGTTTCTGTATGGCCAATCACAACATCATCTTGTAGTACATTACTTGGAGGACTCATCAGCTGACCCTGAGATCTCCTACTAACCAATAGTACAGGTCTGTGTTCATATATGAGTACATATTGCCCATCCATGGTACAATGCGAATATATATTTTGATTCATAATGAGAAGTGAGTCTTTTTTTACATTTCAGGTTGATCATTTCTCATTCCAATTGAATCAATTCACATTTTATTTGAATCATTTCACATTGTATTTGAATCATTTCACATTGTATTTGAATCACTTCACATTGTATTTGAATCATTTCACATTGTATTTGAATCAATTCACATTCCAGGTCAATAATTTCACATTTCAATTGAATCATTTCACATTGCAATTGAATAATTTCACATTTCAATTGAATCATTTCACATTTCAATTGAATAATTTCACATTTCAATTGAATCATTTCACATTTCAATTGAATAATTTCACATACTGAATGAATCACTTCACATTTCATTTGAATCATTTCAAACTTCATTTTGATGTTACATTCTCAATTCAAGCTCAACCTCTTACAAACATGGGAGAAAATCATCTGTATTTCCCTCTGACAAGTGTGTTGTTTATCCATGTTCAGTTCATCCAGAATCAGTTGAAGTCGTACAGGTATCTCATGATCTCAAAATTCACCGTCCTGAAAATAGAAGAAAAAAAAGATAATTTTATAAGTGATACTAAGTAACATAATAAGTAATGATGACATACTAAACATAACAAAATATTGACAACTTTCTATTCAGAAAAAGACATCAGATTTCAGTTAAGATGAATGAGTGAGTTATTGTTTAACTTTGCTTTGGCTGTATCTCAGCCTGTTGTATTTTGGTTTTATTTCATCTCTCTGCTCCATGGACTGTTGTGAAACATTTTATGGTGGCACGCTTGACTTGATTATAAGTCAACGAGATAGTTTCATTATTTTTCTTTAAAAAAGTAGTTCAAATTGTTTAGTTTTTTCACAATTATTAGAAATGTGAAGGTAAACACAGTTCATGAATTTAAAAAAGAAAACAGAAAATCCTGGATATTTGTTTCTGCTCCCCACATTTTGTACACTGCATCAGATAGGATGGTATTCTTTTCAAACCATCCACATTCAACACATACCTAGAGACGGATTTGATGAAGTCCAGGGACACGTGACACTTGTATCTGGGCATGTCGATGTGGTCCTCCCCGGCTGCGTGGCCAAGAAGGTGAAGGCTGACAAGGGAGGTAATCTGGAAAACAAAATGGCCAATTTTAAATTTCAAAACTTGTAAAAGTTAGCTTGTATGATTATTTTCAGCTCCATTCATTATTTTTACTTTTGGAATGCTTGAGTGACTCTTCACCACAATAAACATGTACCTTCATTTGAATGAGTTTACAAGTTCATTGCAGGAACAACAAGGGAGATAACCCAGACAGTCATATTCAACTGAAACACCCTCCTTTTAGCTATTTCAGGCCACTGGTGTGGGTTCAAGCTACAGATATAAGATTTTTTGTTTATGATCAGAGTGCCAATGAATAAATATATTCTTATTCATAATTTAAAAATGTACATATATAGGGAACGATTATGGTCGTGTATATAATTGATTAAACCCAAACTATGTTCAGCAGCAGCACGGACCTGAGAGTAGATGTTAGCTGCAGATTAACTCTCAAGTTCCTTGTAGCGAAATTGAGGTAAACAAGGGAGACAACCAAGTCTTAATCAACTTAAACAGGGTTCTTCGAAGCCACTGGTGTGGATTAAATATGTATTTTAAGATACATTAACACAAATGTGCAGCATCAAATGCACAGACCTGGGAGTAGATGTTAGCTGTTGGTGCTACTTTCCCCTCCACTATAGAGTAGAATAATGCCAGCAGTCGGTCCAGTGGGAACGCTTTGGGGCCCAGCAGGTGGTTGCTGGCCTGGAAATAAAACAGACTTTTTAAAAACGAAAGTTCTATGAAAGCAATACATTAAATATAAATGACTTTTTTAAAAAGAGTTATATAAAAGTAATACATTAAGCAGAGATTTTTTTAGTTTGACAATTATTACGAGTCAGCAGGAAAATTAATAACAATAATGACTTACCCTTTCATGTTTCTTAGCTTTGCCTTTCTGAGGTTTTATTCTTGATTTGGCTGTATGCTGAAAAGATACATTATACAGAATTTTTTATCTGATTTATTTAGATCAAATCACTCAGTGCACATGGCTAATATTGATCATAAGTTCCCCAGACAATTCAATACACATGGAGATGCAATCACCAGGAATCTGAATACTACTTGAAATTTTAACTAGCCACATGCCCAAATATACAACAATTCGACTTTTATGGAAATAAGCTATTTACTTAAACACCTTGTACAATATATAACTGACTGCTTGCTTCAAGCAAACTTAATACTTCTGGCTAATGAAGAATATTATTTAAAAATTACAATGCACAAGTAAGAGGTCATCTAGTGTATGAAATAAGGCCAATCTTTTTGGTTCAGATTGGTTTCTTTTTAAAGTTTTGGTGTAATTTTGCCATTCATATTGACAAATTAACACATTTGGGAGGAAACTATTCAAGATTATTTCATACACTGTTAAAGAGCCTGGATGGTTCATTGCTAAACTCTATTATGTAAATAGTCTCATAAATTATAATAATGAGAGATCAAGCAAGCACCTTGACGAAGAACCTCCGATCCGACTTGACAGGGTTGTACGAGGCAACGTAGGCAGCAATTAGCAGATACTTGGAGTAGAATGGCAACTCCACGTGGGCTCTTGATGTCGGGACTGAAATATGTGGACATTTGTTATCATGTGCCATTTATCATGATTTATAAAACCATCTTTTTCAGTTAAATGAATGATTGGGACTAAAGTGTTGCTCAAAATGAGATCAGGATGTCAGGAATGAAATAATGTCAAAATGTTACACATTAGTCAAAAAAGTTTCCAGAAAAATGTAATCATCACTAGAGAACATATTTTAGAAGAGCGAGAATTTTTTTAGACTGTGGTTTAAAATGCGCTCAGGAGTAAAATTACGTCAAATGTTACATATTAGTCAAAAAGGGTTTTTAAAAAAACAGAGTTGAGAGAACTATGGCCTAGAACTGCAGAGGGACCCGGGACCTACTTGGTGTAGCGGAGGCAGCGTCCTGCTCCAACTGTAACCTCTCCCACTGGGAACTGAGGGAGGAGAGAAACACTCTTAACATTTAAACTCATTAATACCTCGTTAGGTAGAATAGTAGAAATGGTCTTTACTCTCTGTATGATTCTAGTTTAATAAGCAGACAGACTGAATATCTATAAGTTTGGCACTCAAAGTTAATTATAAAACAATTATCCATCATTTTTAAGCTTTTGTTGGGTGTTTTGTTTTGTAATGTCTGATTTTTCAGACAGTTAGTTGTTAGAAACACTTACTCCATTAATCTATTAACTTTTCTATAAATGAAGTGTACCTTGATATTTCTCGGAGGTAGATTGTCTGTAATGCCTTCTTGAGGTGAGGTTCAATGTTTTTCCACAGTTTGCGAAAGTCGTTGACGGTAGCCTCACCGTTCTCTATGGGTTCAGTGTACTTCTTGAAGTTCAACGATGCCTATGAATAAAGTAAAAGGTAACATAAATATCAAATGTTTCTGGGCCTCCTTTCACAAAGCAATCTTCACTAAGGTTAACCTTCACTCCCATTCTTTAACATTGCACTAAGGCTACCTTAGTGCTTTGTGAAAGGAGACCCTGATGCTTTGTCGAATAACAATCAAACTTAAAGTAAAAGTAGTCAATCATCAAAATAGTATAAAAGTGGAGACAATAATGTCAGCAGTGTATCTGTAATGAGATGGACAGACAAACTGTCATGTAACAATCAAACAAGGGAGTTCTATGATTGGCTGGACCTACAGAATAACATTCACAATTTGTAAGTAATAAAAGACAGTTTTGACCGACCAGATGCCGAAGCTCCTTGAGGTCCCGACACACAAGATGGAAGATGGACATGATCAGGTTAAGATAGTTCCCGTACAACTCGGCCGGGTACTCAGGAGGACAGTCCAGGTTCATTATCTGCAGCAACTCATCTGAAGCACACATAAAATATACTTAATTCAAAATGATTTTTATGTCATTAAGTAAAAAATATTTTAATATTCCATATTCTGAATACATTTACATAATTGGCACATGAATTTACTATTATATATCAATGTCGACGAAACTGTGAAAAGAAATCCCTTTACAGCTTTATGGATTATTCTATTATAATCTAAAGAAAGACATGTTTGAAACAATATTTTAATAATTTAGTAGAAATGTAAATCTATTTTCAGTTTTCTTACTTTTTCCGTAGTCAGGGAAGTGAACGATGTAAGGCTCTGAGAATCCAGTCCCGAACCGGTACTTCTCCCAGACTATCTCACTCATCAGCAGTACACAGATGTTCAAACCAGTCTGGAATTAAATTAATAAGTCTTGGAAGATTACTTTTAAATTTTCTTGTATCAGTATGAGTAAAATGTTATGGAAATACTAGAAACTACACCTAAAACAGCAGAAATTACTACATTGAATGATAATGCTATTCTCTTTTTAACTGACAATTTTCAAATAAAGGGAGCATACTCTGTATGATTATCTCCCTTTGATCAGGTAAATAGAGTAGCCTCGGATATTTCTAACTTATCACTTGCAATAATATATTTCATATTAGAAGGCACTATTTAGTGCATGTACTCACCAGTTCTTGTAATCTGAGAAATGCTGGCAGGATGTTGGTGTCCATGTCTCGCAGTCTCTCTGCTTTGTCCAGGACCTTCAACAAAACAAGGTTTATTTTCATTTCAACTTTTTTCTAAAGTGAAGAAACAAAATCAAAATAGTGAGGCATGACAAGAAATTGATCATCCATAAAAAATATTTCGATATGTTTTCAGCTTTTGAAATAAGAATGGGGAAAAGATTCAACATCTATTTGACATTACCCAACTGATGACATAGGCGGCACAGTACAATTTCTTCAGGGTAATAATTGTGTAGCGCCTTGAGCATGCATCGTGCATGGATATGTGCGCATTATAAATATACTATTAGTATTATTATTTCAATGCTCAATTATGAGGTTTGAACTTATGGAGAATGTGGAAGGTCGTCAGCCTTTGTCGACACTAACAATAAATAGGAATACAATAACTTTATGAATATTTTGTCTTCTCCCTGTGATTTTTAATATTCAATTAACAAAATACAATATAACATATATATCAAGAATATACTTACAACATAGAAAGTCTGGTCATCAAGCTTAGAGTCTAGAATGCCGTGTCGTAGAAGGCGCACAAAGTCGTTCATGTTGTCGCAGCGAACCAGATGGACGTCGCCCTTGGAGGAGCAGCCCGGCAGGTTGTTGAGGATGTGTTCGTACAGGAACTTGGCATTGTAGCACTCAACACAGTTCACCAGGATATGGGGCAGCTGCAATAGGTGATCAGGAACTGAGTTGTAAAATATTCTTAATTTATTCTTTGTATTTATTTGTAACTAAAGACATTATGTCGGGGAGGAGTTGTGTATGAAGACTGATAGAAGTCCATAAGTGAAGACTACAGAACCAGTGTCTGAAATAGCTCCCTGTCCGTCAGCCAATTCCTGGATAAATCGGACAAGGCTAGGAGCAAGCATGGCTAGCCTTCCTGATGGATTTAAAGTGTTTGCACATTGCTGATCAAATCACATGCAGTTGTCTTTACGTACCTTGAGTGTTCTAAGAATGCCGTTGACAAGATAAGACTTCCCGGTGGCTGTATGACCGTAGACAAACACAGCAGGTGGGGTCGGATGAGATGCCTGCGGACAAAATTATCATCATTATTAGTTTCTCTTTTCTATCTAACAATAGTCAATCTGAAAATTCTTACATTGATCGAAGAGAACATACTTCAAAAAGACGCCTTTATTTATTATAATATATAATTATTATCTTTTTTTTTCTTTCTAAATACCCCGGGTCAGTCAGTCAATATTCTTACATCAATCAAACAGAAAAAGAAAATATTTTCCTGAATTAAAAAATCTACATTACCAAATCTACTGATAAACTAAAAAAGATTACATAAGATCGAAGGTAACAAATTTCAAAGCCCTGGCTTGCGAAAATTCCATTAATTTTTGTTAAAGAAACAGATAATCAGAACTTCTGATTCATAAATCTTAATGAAACTAAAATTATTTTGCTTGTACCATTTGTAAAATATAAACTCACAAAGAATTAAGATATCTTTCAATTACTAATTCTATTATCCTGAATAAAATGCTTGGTTTTCAACGAATTTCTTTGACCACTTACCTCACCAAAGAGTTGTAGGAGACTATCTATTTTGGACTGTCTGCAGGGAGTTGTCTCCCTTAGAAGGCTGAGGTCATCGGGGTCGTGACCCCAGGTATAGTTCTCAGTCTCTACAGCCATGTTTGTGTGAGGATCTCTGAAATTACAGAAGTATAAACTTTCACATCTTACATATAAAAGTTCTTTCACTTTAACTTTAATGACTATTGTGTCATGCTGTTTGGTGTGTAGGGGCGGATCCAGAAACTTTGAAAGGGAGGGTTCACTCATTGAAAGGGAGGGTTCACTCATTGAAAGGGAGGGTTCACTCATTGAAAGGGAGGGTTCACTCATTGAAAAGGGGATTGGGGTTCACTCTTGGGGTCCCAAATTTAAAAAGGGGGGAGACAACTTGATCAATTTCCCATATGTGTACCAAAACTCTATACAATTATATAAACCGATAGTCTAGGCCCTTTAATCAAATGGTAAACCTTGGAACAAATCTGACATTAGTCCCTTGATGAATGTGAACCCTCTGAGGTTCTAATATTGTTTGCTAAACAAATCTGTTATATTTAAAATAACATAATGACAATGACTATGAAGACATGCACATGGACATGAACTTTATAAGGAAGGTTGAATTGTATGACATTGGAACACCATGTGAGAAAATTCATTGGGAGCAACACCAAATTCTAAAATCAGAAGTTTACAAGGGAGGATCTCCCAGACTAAGGATTAGTTTCCTATTTAAAAGCTGACAGGACATTGAAACCATTCTCTATCAAGATTACCCAGCATGCAGTGTGGAGATGCTTGACAGATTACATGTCAACAACATGTCTCAGACTGGTTTAGGATTGCTTCATGATAAGCTCAGAACAGCTTAACTTTCAAGGTGAGGTGAGGTGGCTTGGGCTTTAATGCCACTTTCAAGAATATTTCACTTATATCATGGCTCCTAGTATTATTGCAGGGGGAAAGCCTGCAACACTATTGTAGTTAAGCCTCTAGGTGAAACCTGCGATCATGGGCTGGAACTAGTGAACCATGGGTGGTACTGCACTGAAATTTAGTACAGCATTGCAACCAAACCTTATTTCGTATAGAACAGTTCTCTATAGCAGACAAAGTTGCCGAGTCCCCGGCAAAACAGACTGAATTATCATCACCTTAAAGAAAGGGCTGTTTTGGAATATCTGGCCTTTTTATTTATTTTTTTTGGGGCAATAATTAAGTTTAATGGGAAAAAATGGTTTATTTCCCCAGATACCATGGTAGAACCTTTTAACCAAGTTACTATTATGGCAAGATCGACACAATAGTATTTTTCACTGTAGGTCTCTAGTTGATTGGTTGTTTTAAAAAAAAGGTTTCATTGGTTAAAAATGTAAAAGAAAGCTTGCATGCTTACAATATATATCACAATGTTGACAAACCCAGAGATCAGTGGAGGGTGACATCGTTATTAATCAGACCCATGTTAGTGTTTATCCAACTCGCCTATGGCTTGTTTGATAAACACTAACACGAGTCTCATAAATTACATTGTCACCCGAACAAACTAAATGTTATAACGTATTTATCTTACCGCATGTCTCAAAATATCAAGATATCAATAACAAAGAAAAATTTTGACAGAAAACTACTGATCGATCGACAAACTATGACCTTTACCTTGTGTCACGTGACATGGAATGATTCACGTCGATGCATGCTTTATTCATGTTGCCGGATATAAAACATTTATCACCCTCGGGAGGATGACAGTGTTTATTGATATTTGTTAATGGTCACGTGGACCAATTAGGGATCAACATTCTTACATGAGGTAGGATAATGTATCTTGTATACGTGTATGTATATCAACTCTGTATCTCAGACACCTGAATAAAATAATTTTCTTTTCCTTCTTGTTAAAACCAGACAGAATGTCAAGGCGAGGGAGCAAGATGAAAGAACGCTGTTTGTTACAGAATCAACAATCAATTATAATACGATGAATGTCGCAACGCACCTGTGAATACCGGGAACACAAGACAATGCTGATTATATATATCAAGTCTATTGTAGTGAGGGTAACACCAGTCTGCCCGGTAGGGCTGACGATGATTGCTCACCTGTGGGAGGTAGACAGGTAAATCAAGTGTCAAACACCTTCCACAAATATCTTACACTAAGATGTACAGTTAATCTATCTGTCTAGTAGGCATGACAGTTATAAAGCCTTTGTTTGCACTTTTTAGGGGGGTTGAAATATTTTATGGTCTACCTTTTTTAACCCTCTGCTAATCTATTTATAAAACCTTTTAAAAAATATTTGTTTATCTTTTCAATGAATGAAACATTTTCCTCTTTTAGATACATTTACAAGTTGGTAAGATGGAGAAATACAAGTTTATGGATTTACAACTTCTTTATTGGAATTATTCAATGCCACGTTTCGGTGCATATACTAACACTGTTATCAAGCAAAAGTATTGCTTGATAATGGTGTTAGAATCTTAAGCAAAACATCTTATCTCACAGCAATGAAGGAGTTGTAAATCCATAAGAATGAAATATTATTTATCATCATCCCCAGCCTTCCCCTGCTTGAATGTTTGACAAACTCACTTAGTTGCAGTATCAAGAGTCGAGACGTTTGTCTTGTAGACATTATAATCATTAAAATATCATTCAGTTTTCAAGCCACATGGTGAGGTGAGGTGAGGTGAATATGAGGTCATCCTGGTGGGGTTCAAACCTGGACCTCTTCGACTGAAACTAGTTCCCCGACAACTGCACTACCTCGCCCCCGGTGATGAATATACTGTGTGAAATTGCACTTTAGGATTCCATCTTATACACACACCATACACAAAGTTTTGGGGGGGGGGGGGGGGTCAAACCCCTGAGCCCACCTCTGCATCCGCTACTGTATTTGTTACTATGGATGTTCTATCAATATATAATGTACATAACCAAAATGGTAGATTCTCCGATAGAACCCAGGTATCTTTAAGGCATACATATGAACCTTCAGCTCCATTAAGTTTTATCTGTCTCTCCCAATTACATTTGTTGTGATATGAGGTGATGCCATGTTGGGTTTAACTCTGTTGTCAAAGTATTTCACTCACATCAGCATGATCACAGCGACTGGAATAATTGCAGAACAGCCTGCATCTCCATTGTCAATATGCACTGCAGTGAAACCTGCAAGCATGGACTGGAACTAGTAACCACGAGTTGTATTACAGTGAAATTTAGTGGAGCATTGAAACCTAACTGCATGTAAAACAGTTCTCTACAGTGAACAAAGTTGCAGTGCCCCCGTAGGAATTTGATCCGTGGACCTATTGATCTGAAGCAGACTTGCTAACCACTGCACTATCACGCCCCCTCTTTTCATATTAAAAAAACAAACATGTCAAACAACTGCCACAAACTGTCTTCAATAAAAACAATGTAAATATGCTTTTGAAAGTAGGTTTGAAAAGATATCTGAAGCAAATTAAATCAATCTGAAAGTTGGCTTCTTAACAAAAACAATTAAAAGTTTTATATAGTTAAACCAATCTTGAATAAGCCGTCCAACTTAAAAAAAATTATCTTATAAAATAGGAAAATGTATTCTTTCATTATATCATCAATGTTAACACTTTGATTGATATATTTATTTTAGTTGTTAACCATAGTTTTAGTAAATGTTATTTTATTTCTTAAACACTTCATGTTAAACAATATTTTAATACCTTAACATCCTCATGTTACTATGTAACTATTATATATATATATTTATGATCATGTTTCATGTATTATCTTATACTATCCATTTTTAGCCAACGTTGAATGTTCATTGTGATTTGTGAACGCATGTTGAATGGTGTGAGTGATGTGTTTGTATATGTACACCTTGTATTTATAACCTTCATTTATCTTTGCAATCTGTAACGCAAAACAAATTCCCTCCTTGGGCAATAAAGTATTATTATATTATTATTATTATTATTTAACACAATATCATTTGAAAGATGAATTATTTTTACAGAATTTATTTATAAATACTTTAAAAAGTTTAAGAAGTTACATTTTTTTTTTAATACTGAAGTTTTATAATCTAAAGTTTTGTTAGATGCTGTATTTACCAACGTAAATATATCAACAAATTCATAAATAAATTATCAAAATAAAAATTTAATAGTTATTTCAATTATAAAGCTTAATAAAATGTTGGTGCTAATTTTTCTGAGGTATTTTAGAGATTATTTACACACAAGCTACCTGCGAATAATTGTCTTTGATTTTGTAAGTACTTTGTATGTACAATAGCCTAATGTATCCATGTATAACACCTGCACTAATATCCTAAACAAACACATTCACCTGTCACCAAACTACCAATTACAATAACCCAGCTAATTAGCAAACCTACTTTCAGTAATATACCTGTCAGAGCATTAATTGTTAACATTAATTAAGCTAATTAACACAGCTACCTGTCACCTATTAAACTCCATTGTCCTGCTAACTAACATCACAAGCAAAACTCCATACACCAGTCAAATGACCAACTACCTGTAACTAAAATCACCTATAAGAGGAGTATGACAGTGACCATGTGTCTGTGTTTCCCGCCAGTTTGCATCCAACACTGAGATCTACACATTATTGGCCAGCACACCTGAGCTACCTGAATCTACCTGGCTCGTTAGTCGTCCAGGTCTATTTATAGCAGGACCTGTTTTCATTGAGTGCCAGGCCTCTCAGTCGTCAGGTGGAGCGAGGCAGGAACCTGCTCAACGGGTTTTCTACCCATGCATAAGCCAGCATTGTTGTGCTATATTTGAGACCGGTCCAGTGGATAGAAAGCTTTACTACAGGGGAATAGAGAAACAACCTCACTGCCTCACCCTTGGCTTTCCTCTTAAATTCACTCTTTCACTCGGACCTTCATCAAGTGACCGACTGGACCAGAGGTGCTAGTCCACTATGGACCCCAAGTTCAACCCGGAGACGGCCAAGTTTTATTATTTTCGGTATATGAAGGAGTACCGAGCAATCTGTGTGTTATGGGGTCTTCTGTCGATCATTTGGTGTATCCTCAATCTGGTTGCCTTCATCCAGCCCCAGTGGATCGGCGATACCATCGACAGCGTCGGATACGGCCATCTCGGAGTGTACTCCTACTGCTACCCCGATAACGCTAGAGCCATCTATGTGTGTACAGGTACCTTCGTCGACTTCCAGACCATCCTGAATGATCCATTCCGTGCGACAACGTTCTTCGTCGGAGTATCAGCCCTTCTCATGCTTATAACAGTTGCAGCTCTCCTGCTCTTCTTCTGCTTCAAGAAAACTGCAGTCTTCATTTTCTGTGGAATTCTTCAACTTATTTCAGGTGAGCTGTGTTTTATTTTATTTCGTTACATTCCTGCTGGTTAATATTCTAGGTGTGTCATGTTCATACGACGGGATCACTCCCACATGCTTTCTGGCTGTCAACACAGCTCCTCACATAAAACACTTCAAACCAGAGTTCATCAACATCTTCATAAAACGTCCCCCACTTGACAACCTAGATCAATTAAACGATGATAAATATTTATGCGAATGTAGATGAGCACTGGGGAGCTGGCTCCATGTTTGAATATCTTGTACATGATCTCTTCAGGCTTATAACCAGTTTGACTCACATATTCTACCAGAGGCCAACATAAAATATATACACAAATATTTTGAGAGCCCTTTATAAAGGAATTACAAATGTGACAGCAAATAAAATCAACTTTCAAAATTATTGACCTAGATTCATTTAGGATAAATTTCAAATATTTCCTGATCTGAAAGTGATTAATGCCAATTTTGTTTAGTAATAATACATTTTAAAACTAATGTCACCCAAACGTATCATCTCAGAAACAAAATACATAAAGTAGAATAAAATATAACTAATAAACGGTCTCCAAACCCAAATTAGTAAGTTAACAATAACTTCGTTTGAAATAATTGATAATAATATTCAATTACCTACATAAAACTGTTTTGACATATAAATAAAAGTTATTTATGGAGATGAAGGACTACAAATGCTGTGAGTCCTGAAAACAACTAACATGATTAAAACACGAAAACTAACTTCATAAAATTCATAACGTAAAAAATACCAAGTAAAGAAATTTAACTTCATATATGCTACATACCGGTATTCTCATTATTCTGTACACATTTAAACACACATAAACAATATATTTGTATTCAAGGCCCATATCTTTTAATAATGTCATAAAAAATTGTAGTATAAACAAATCAAATAAGGAAAACAGCTTAGAGAAGTTATTGACATAAAACCTGGTACTGATTAGAGAGAGGGATATACCGATTATCATTCAGTCCAATCAGTCATCAGAACAACATAGGTATGCAATAACGTTTTACTCTGTAGACTGGGAGATAACACCAATAGCTCTATAACGTATCTTCCACCTACGCAAATTCCAACATATTTCCAACATATATATATATATGTATATATATGTTTATGTTTTGGGAGAGGTGTTCATATAAACCACAGGTTTATGATTCAGTTCATTTGTATTAAACATGTAAAAAAATATATATGTTTTTGTTCAGTTTCAAAAGTCCTTGTGCTGAAAGTGTATCATAAATTCTTCATGTCAAAACCAATCTATGAATAAATATCCTAAGATTTAAACCAAGGAATTAAACAAATTTCTCATTTTCAAATTAGTAAAGTATTCAATCTGAAACCTCATAAATAAAATAAACATTCAAATTCTGTATTCAAATGATACAAAAAATAAAGCTTCGATGAAATAGACTTAATTTAATCTCTTCAGCTCTTCAAAAATGTGAAAAGAGACAATCAAAATGTTCAAGAATAAAACACATTCAAACCACAGTTTGGGTTTAGAAATCATTGAATTTAGAATGTCACAACATACTACATGACTTCCTCGACATAACAACGTGTGCATGACTGAAACATGAAGCTGAAAGCACTATTTATACGTTATTACGTTTCACGTACGATCCGCTACCCTTGCTGCAATAAGCACAAAGAAATTCCTTTATATATTTAAATATCTACCTATGGGAAATGTATAGCCGCAGGAGAGAGCTGGAACACTTCCCAGGATATTTGCATAAATTTGCATAAATCTACATACATTTACATAGATATATTAAATTAAGATTTGTAAATATGTGAACTGGTGTAGGAAAATTAACTTAGGATGTTGAATATACCATTTAGATAACAGGAGGTAAAATAAATTAACCTTGAGAGCCAAGAGCAACTTTGTAAAGTTGTGTTCTTTAATTTTCAAAATTGAAGTTTTTAATAAAATACCAATAAAAATAGAACCATAAGGGAATCTATAATAACATAATATGTACACTTATTTAACAGGTCGATGTGGTGAATACCAATTATAACATACTGAACCAAATTGTGGTACATATATAACATGGGTAACATGTTACATTGTTACATTTGGGATCACAATATATAACAGTGTTCCATTTGATCAATGTTCAATAGCATATATCCTTATTGATAACATATGTTAATTATTGTGATGAAACAATGTTACCTTTGCTATTCATTAATGAATTTTATCTTCCCAATTCAATTAGATAATAATAATAATAATAGTGCATATTTATAAAGCGCACATATCCACGCTCGATATTTTTGTCTAACATTGGTTCCTTCCTTATTTTCTTAGACATCTTTTATGGTTCTACAAATACAGTACAATATATGCACCTATATACAGTGATATCTCCATCTTCATAGTCAGCTGTGTCGCTACTTTGTCTCTTGACGTCCACCCACTGTCACTGGCAAAATAACAACTTACATCTCGTCAAACACTTGTTCATCTTGTCTCTACTATGTCCATCATTAGGGTGTTCTAGACATCCTTCACAGTTGTTGAATAGCTTTATATTTGATAGCATCTGTTCAGTGTAGGTCATAAGGACCACCTGAAAGCCACTGGTCACTTTGGCTCTACACTAACAAAATTGTGAGATTTTTGTTTATTTTGTGAAAAAAAATTGGACTGATTACTTTTCACGTTTGTTTCCCTTTATACTTTGATCAATAGCATAAATGCCACCAAGTTGCCAAATACAGTAGTCCATTAAATACTCATTTTTGTATTCCATCATTTAAAGACAAGGGTGAAAAATCATTTCATGCTCCACTTCTAAGGTTGATGACCATGTACTTTAAAGAAGAAAAATGACATCATAAACCTGTCAGGAGCTACATTAAACATTGCCTTAAACATGACCTTATATCCGACTATTGTCAGAGACTTCCAACATAAGAATTTAAAATGAAAAATAAACCATCTCACACTCAGGCCACAAGCCCAATACATATGCACTGTAAAAAGCAATAAATAAAATAGAGAGATATTAAACGTCTTCCTACATGAAGCCCGACATCAGTATGCATGTTACCAATTTGGCAAATGACATTCTCTCTGGCATGTCACATCCTCTGGGCGCTGAATACTTTATACCTACTGTATACCTACATCAAACAGGATGTATCTTATTATCTATGTTTTATTGTTAGGCCCGCATTCTGTAGAGGTGTGTGAATCGTGAGTGGATGTTTGGATATCCACGCTCACCTCGTCTCAAGGGTTCATCATTTATTCTTTTGAACAAACATTCACCTCAAGGTGCATTTCGTGTTTAATAGAAACCAGAAGTTCAGTTTCTGAAAAATAATATTTCTGCCAATACTCATCCCAACTGGATGATTCATAGGCTACTCATTCTCAGTGATTCATTGATTACATTTTTTAAAGAAGTTTGATCTGTTATCAGTTAAAAAGTTTCAGTTTTAAATTAAATAATTATACAAATACTCATTCCAAATGTTTACCCTGTTGAATTACTATTTTCAACTTTAAACTAGAAGTGTAACGATACAGAGTTATAAATGTGATAAATAACAGTGATAACTCAGAAAGATTTCGTAAGATTATTGCACAACATCCTATTTTGAAAAAATATTTCACTTTAATTGATTTTTAGTGACATGAACAGTTTTAATGTGATGATAAATATATGGAAATTAATGTCAATGATCTATATAAAGATATAGAGGGCTTCTATATATTGTAACTTTACATTAATAGATCATGTATCTATACACTTCATTACACAACATAAAGATTTTTTTGCATCTTCAATAAGTGTGAAAACATTGGATGTTTAATAAATTAGAAATCTAGAATATTTCTCTCAAATTAACTTTGTGAGGGATAAGAATTAATTTCATATTTTACGAATTTCAAATTTCCATATGTTTCATAATAAGCAATGGCAACAGGGTAATTATTTCTCAGCTTTACAGCAATCAAGTAAGAATTCAACACACATTATACTTAAACCCTCAAATCCATAGCTTTGTAACCTCTCAGAAGATTAGACTATAATATGTGGTGTGTCCTGAGAATTAATTTCATATTTTACGAATTTCAAATTTCCATATGTTTCATAATAAGCAATGGCAACAGGGTAATTATTTCTCAGCTTTACAGCAATCAAGTAAGAATTCAATACACATTATACTTAAACCCTCAAATCCATAGATTTGTAACCTCTCAGAAGATTAGACTATAATATGTGGTGTGTCACCACTTTAATCCCAAGGTATCCATGCTACAACTGAGAGAATTTGCAGATTACAGTAATCCTTCCTGTATGAAAGAAGCATTAAGACAGTTTACACTTTCACACTGCATAGGCCTATGGTTTGAGCAATAATACAGATTAGGATCATGCATTGTGTCATAAGAAACATTCGAAAGAATAAATACTTGTTAAAAAAAACATCTCTTGAGATAAACATTGTTACTTTGAAATAATTTGGACATTAAAGCACATTTGTATTTAATTTCATTATATCTTCAGACAATCAACATGTGCAAAGTGCTTGAAATATAGAATTAATAGGAAATATGTCTGAAAATAAATGCTATTTGAAAGCCCAACGAGAAGACATTCAAATATTCCCCCAATATTTCAACCATATTAACCTAATCAATAATTAATTTCTACAGAATCGGATTGGATAAATGTCACTTAATCTCTCTCCTTATATTTCAGCGGTGTTCATGTTCTTGGCGTGTGTCATCTACCCAAGTGGCTGGGCTAACGACGAGGTGAGGAAGATCTGTGGAGCATCGGCTGACGAGTACAGACTCGGGGAGTGCGGCATCCGGTGGGCGTACATCCTCGCCATCCTCGGTATATTCGACGCAGCAGTTCTAGCCGTCCTCGCGTTCTTCTTAGCGTCCAAGCGAGCAAAGATCGAAATTTACTCACCGACAGGGACCGTTACAAAATGTATGTACCTCGTGTTATGATTATGATAGTGTTATGCATTTTCTTGTTCTTGATTCTTTGCTTTAAACGTTAAATGATCTTCTAAGATATGTTCCAACAAGTGTGACACACTTTGCTTATGACAAAAGAGTTAAACATTTTAGCTCAAATTCACCCCCTAAATAAGAATCAGTAGAGATGACAAAACGATATATTTAGTCATTTCAAATTATCAATCAGCAATATGTGAACCAGCAATGTATTTAGATCAATATAGCAATTTATTTTTAAAGAATTTTTTTCTTGTCTGTCAAGGTCATTAACATTTCCATGAAGTAATTGAAATCATGACAGACCTCAGCTTAATGTTGGCAGAAAATGGACGATTCCAGGCATCGTATTGTCCATAATCACACATTATTCTCTATTTTAACAATTTTAGAATCTCTGAATGAGCCAATCAGGAATTGGAGGATGGTGAACCTTAATCACAAATCATGATATTTTTATTTCCAGCTGAGCTCAACGGCTATTCGACGGAGACACTTTCTAAACGGTCGCAACCGATCCAGCCAGTTTTGACAGTCCCTCCGGTTCTAGATCCCGAAAATGACAGATACTCCGAATTCTCGCACAGATCCGTCAATCCCCGAGCCCCGAGCAACTTCCAGCTATAGAATAAGTTGTCCAGAAAACAGCTTTGGACATCATTCAAAACCAAATCCTTTCACAACATTGACAACAACGGTGGACTTTGCCTTCGACATCAATATTATGATATTCATAGCGGCAGGAAATAGGACGGTGACATAAACTAGTTATTGTTTAAATGTTAACTTCAAACTTTCTCTGTCAAGATTATTGTGACATTACCTGATAACAAGTTCCGTCTTCTTATTTAATAACAAATGCAGAAGTGTTACTTGTTGATGAGAGGTTAAAGTTTACGGAAGACATAATATTTACCACACAACAAGACCATGACAAATGTGGGTTTTGAAAGGAAAAAGCGAAAAATAAATAATATATATTTTTGTACTGTTTTACTTGTGGGTTTAACATGACAATGTGAATTCTTGTGTAATAAGAGACAAATCAAAAGGAATGTAAAATCTTCAAATCTTCATCTTGTTGATTTGCTAACAATGAAACTTACGTTGTTTCTCTTTCCAAAAGATTCAGAAACTGCACTTTCAGAAACAGCCGTGTCAGGACAACTATCTGTAAATAAACGAATATCACAGGACACTTGTCTATAGATACATTCATCAAAGATTATAGAACTTACTATATGAAGCCAGTACATTTTAGGCAATTTATATATCATGTGATACTTTCACTTTCGCTTTGTGTTATGTATGCATTTATATATTATACTATCATAATATACAGTTGTAATTTGAAGATGAACAAAAATGTTTTAACCATTTTTTAATATGAAATGATTTATAAATATGAACAAAATATACATCTATTTTTTCCCGTGTTATTTTTCATCTTGAAAGAATTAAATTTTAAATATTTCAGAAAGCATTAAAAGTTTTGTATAAAGAACCTGGTTAAATATCTTTTCAAAACAACCTCTTGAAATTGTTTGTTTCCAAAACACATGTGTAATATTAAGTTTCATCCTTGACATAACATATTGTACATATAAATTTATATATGATGTATATACTTTTCTAGAATAAACAAAATGTTTCAAAACATCTTGTGAATGAGAACACACTATATCTGTATCTGTGATCTTTAAACATGTCAATAAACATCAATTTATAACTACTAAAATAAAGTAAAACTTTGCCATGTTCTTCAATGAAAATCAGTCCGCTTTCAGATTATCTTTCTACTTTGTACAATATCAATTCATGACAATGAAAAGTATAAATCTGTGACTAAAGAAATAAATCCTATGAAAGGGAGATAACTCATGTCTCATTCATTGTGATAAAACCTCTATTTGCCAAACTTTCATCAACTGAAAACAGTGCTGCAAACTTATAGCTAAGACAAATTTTCAAGATACAACTTGTAGTAGCAACTAATTGTGTTCAACTCAGTTGTCATCAACTTGTAGTTGCATGTAGGTTGAATTCATTCTCACAAGCTTTGTGGCTACAACTTATTCAACTAATTGCATCTAAAGAGTTAATCCAACAAGTTTACATTACAAGTACGAGGCATGAAAATGTAGTGTTTGTTTTGTGAAAGTGGCCATTCAAAATTCCATCTTGATAATTTTTCTATAACTCATCACTGATCTTGGCTATTTTTCAAAAGTTGTACAGTAATGATGTGATTACAAAGTTGATATGATCTGGTTAATCGCTTAATGTTTATCTTATACACCTAATATTTAGTTTTGTAACTACAGTTTATTTTTATGCTTTTGGTCAAAAAGGTAAAACAATTTTAAAAAGAAGCATATCATGATGTTATTGTGAAACTATTATAAGAACTTTATGTATATTTCCAAATTGTTATCAGCAGCAATAAATATTTTGAAACTCTACCATTGGTTATTGAGTGTTTCTTACATCACTTACATAAAACAAGTCTTAAAAAGATTGCAAATTATTGATAGATCTTGGAGATAATTATTTTGACACTGTACCATTGGCTATCAGTGACGGATCCAGGAATTTTGAAAATATTTCCCCCATACCCGGAATGGATTTGTTTATTATCTAAATGGCATGTATTTCTAACATAAAACAGATTTTCAAAACAATAATTTGCTTGGGGTGAAACGATACACATTAGCTTCTGAACCGAACCGAAAGCAAAATACAGTGGTCCAACTACTGCAGTAATGAACTGTTTCACCCCTATTTTCTGCCAAAATACAAATTATCGAGATATACATACTAGAAAGAACACTCAATGTAGGATATTTCCACAACACCACAAGCCTAATACGCAAATGAGAGATTCCCTGGAGAGTTCCGTCGATGAGAGATCATTCTCTCCACAACAAACACATCTCCAAATCCTTACAAATTGTTAAGCGATCACCAGAAATAGTTCTCCCACATGGACATCCTGATTCCTGATAAACCATCATCATCAGAGACAATCTCTAAATTTGGAGGTACACAGAAGAAGTGGGACTATGTCCTTCATTGAAGAGTATACATATACATGGTTCTGGGTGTCATCAGTGTACATGGTTATCTTTCCTTAATATAAAGTACAGCCGGTGCAGATATAGAGATTATAACGTGAAGAAGTGTGTCACATGATTATCTTTGTAAAGTTTGTATCATCTGAGGAGGTCTATTCAGTTTCAAATGCAAAAACAGACAAAAAACAGCCCACTTCTACTGTGAAAGAAAGCTACAATAATGTCATTAACCATATTTCAAAACAACGAAATATGGTAATCGTGCTCAAACAATGGCAAACATGTGCACATGTGCTCGTATCGAAAATATTTCTTAGTTATTTCAATCATATGGGTATTGACGGGTATTATAAAGGTCTCAACAAATGAAGAAGATGTCTTGGATAACAATTTCTTTAATGTGAAATATGCATACTCATTCCTCGGGTTATCCAGAAAATCTTCCTGTTCTTATGTATGCCACTTCTAAATGCCTTCATTATCTGGGCTGGCAGATCCTAACGTGACTTTAGCCTCCCTGAATATGGTATCAAGTTATTGACTTACATTTGGTCATACAGTACAAACACCTCGCCTTCAGGACGTATGATACGTCCTGAAGGACTATGTCCTCGATACTTGATGGTTATCATATCATGCAGTAACCAACTACTTTGCTTGTCCTCTTAAAAAAATCTGCTCGTTTGAAACACTTATTCAGAGGAAACACATTCTAACTTTTCTTGGTTTATTGGGAAACTGTTGCAGATTTTATGTCACTTCGCTAACTTCTGACTTTAATCTGAAAATTACTCAAATGTAATCCTAAATAATTTGAAACATTTCCTACTTTGGGCTCTAAGTTTCAAAGTTTTTAAGTGGTAGATAGTTGTGAGTTAACAATGATACTGTTGTAAGACCTCTAAAGATCTCGTGTCCGATCTTCAATAGGCTCAACCACTCATCACTTATAAGTAAATGAGATTATGCAAAAGTTTCAGCTTCAAAGAACTCTCATAAGGTGTTAGGTAAAAAGTGAATTGTCACTGCAAATACATCAGATCATTGGGTACTTGAAATTGACTAAATCACATTTTTATACAATAATCATGCAATTGTCATTTGCAAAATTACCAAGTTAGATATCTAAAGATTCGATATATCAAAGATGTAAGTTATTTTGATGAATATTAGCATGTTAAATGGACAGTTAAAAAGGTGCTAAAACACGTTGAAGTATCAAACAGTACGTCAGGGTCTTCCAGATCACTAACGAAAGAGCGACTGCATGCGCATGATGTGAAACAAATATCTCCTCTAAAACATTGTCACAGCTTTTAAAAAAAGACATTGAGTGAACAAATCCATCAAGGTTTGCACTCCCTACTTTTGACTAGACATAGAAGTTATCCGGAATACCCTAATGCACTGTACCGTATTTCCTCTAATAGAACCCGAGCCTCCAACATAACCCTGGGGATAAGAGGTGCCGAGGTAAATATATACCGGGTTTTACGTAACAACTGAATACTCTGTGTTGCAATATAATAGTTATACACTCGTTTTGTGGGGAAATATTGGCGTGACCGTGTGAGATTCAGCATAACAGGTCTATGATAATAAATATCCGCCATGTTCTGTTAATTTTCCTTTTACAATGCAAACTGAAAGAAAACATTTCACACCACCTGTATAATGCTGGGATTAATGAGAGCGTGGGGTATATCCCCGTCAATCTATAAAAATAAAAAAATTTCAAATGAATTTCAGCAGAAATGCCACGAGATATGTAGTACTAGATCATTAATTTTACCTTTCCAATAAGTCACCCCAAGAAGATTATAAACGTCAATTCATGTCTGAAAAAATATAACCCGGATTCCAATATAACCTGGGTCTCTAATTGAACCCGGGGGGTAAGGGGGTGCTGAGTGAAATAGAACCCTGGGGTTGTATAACCGGTAGAGAGGTTGCGGAAACCCACTAAACGGGATATTATATCTTGATCGGCCTACAATATCCCGTCTGGGATATCTCATTATACCCCGATCGGGATATAATAATATATTTCCTGATTTTAAATGAACATGGTTCATTTCCACATAAGGACACTAATTTGAATGAAGTTGTGATATTCTAAAGTTTTATTTTTCCCTCCCTGTTACTAAAAATCTATGACATTGTCATCAGATTCCAATGATCTATAGTAAATTGTAATAGTCTGATGTTAATAAAAGTTTCTATTCCTGGACATGATATAATTTTCAATTACCTCTAAAAAGTTATTTTTATCAAGCCGAAGAGGACCACTAACTGATCCTCATTATGTTTAAATAAAACACTTTTTTTCGGAAATGTATCGTTTTTGAAATATTGAGAAAAATGTACAAATATATCCAGATTGGGATATAATGAAATATCCCGAACAGGATATAATAAGCCAATTAGGATATAATATCCCGTTCAGTGGGGTTTCCCCAACCTGTTAGAGGAAATAAGGTGTCCATATATGCGGATATCCACTTGGCATCAGTGACGTCAAACCAGTTGGAACTTGCGCCGAGACGATAGCCTTCATCAGGCAAACATGGCGTCAAACAAATAATCAACATTCGATAATAAATGAGACCTACCACCACGTTTAACATTGTTGAACTAAATCAATAACCTGAAAATGACACTAAAAAGATACATTCATACACAGGGGCTTGTATTGCTGAAAACAAACAGTTCCTAGGTTCAATACTACGATGCGATATACCTATACTTATAAATAAAGAAAGGGATGCAATGCCAATTTTACCCCCTGTCCAATCAAGTCCACATTTCAAAATGTTAACACACTTTGTACACCTAAAACACATTGTAGAATTAAAGCACAGTGATTACTCGTTCGATTAAAACAAACATCAACACAATCGGTCCATTATTTCTAAAGTTATGACACTTCAAACACGATATTTTGCTCGTCAAACTCGAGTGGGCCAAAATGGTGTCTCAGCAATACAATTACTATAAAGTTGCAATAAAGTTGTTATGGTAAGATATCCTAACTATTCAAGTACGACAAATGTATCAGGGATGTAAAGTGATAGTAGAAAACTCGGCGTAACAGCATTATCACAGTCTAAGTAAACCTAGCCTCACTATTATCCGTTACACTCCTATACTGAGTATACTCAGTATAGGAGTGTAACGGATAATAGTGAGGCTAGGTTTACTTAGACTGCGACCTACTAGTACCGACAGGAAGAGGGCCCACATTTGCCGATTTGATTGTTGAATAGTGATTTCGAATATTGAGGCGGCTAAAGTTACAGTAAATAGCCTTTTTTGTCAAACAGTATCCATAGGATTGAATCAAAGTGTTCTCCTTCGAAATAAACAATGAAATGAATTTGTTGTTATTATTCCCATCAGAAGCGAAGCAGAAATTCCAAGCGAAAAGTAGGACAACGCTTATGCATAACAACGAATGCTGTCTTCTCATTGGTCACTACATATGCCAAGGCCTAGGTCATGGTTGTAAGAGTTCATCAGGCCATTCTGATTGGTCGATATTATTACTGTTTCTAGGTCAAGTCAAAGGTCGGTAAAACTGGTATACTAAATCAGTCGACAACAGGTTTACTGCCTGTAAACAATCGGACATATTTGATGGAAATAATTATAGAATGTCCCTTTTCTTACTTCAGTAATTAAAATTTATTTTTATTAGTTGATGGGAATAATTGTAGATTACCGTAGTCTCTCAGGTATAAGACCAGGGGGGGACCAGGCAAACAAACATCTTGAAAATATGGGGGTGGGCTTTTAGACAGGAGAGACCCAAACTCAGATGAAAATTCATATGGAGAGAGTCAGACAGTCAGAGTATGTTTTTTTTAGGTTTTTGACACTTAACTTGAAATCATATTATAGATTTATGAAATGTATGACCATGGAATATCTGGCAAAGTTGGGGTTGGGCTATAACCTGAGAATAACCCCAACCAGTACAAGCCCTGAAAAGTGGGGATGGTCTAAGGCTCGAGAATACGGGTAATCCTTTTCCATCTTCATAGATTGAATTTGCATTTATAAATACTTGATGGAAATAGTAAAATAGATTTACCTTTTCATCTTCATAAATTGAACTTTCATTTGAATATTTGATCTGAATATTTATAGAATACTCCTTTTCCATCTTCATGAATTGAGAAATTTGTGTTGAAATATTTGAATAATGACCCTTTTCCATTATCATCACATTGAAATTTACTTTTCATATTGATGGAAATAATTATAGAAAGATCTTTTTCCGTCCTCGTAAATTTGTATTTTATTTCATTTTTGCTGGGAATAATAATATAATGACCCTTTTCCATCTTCTTGAATTTAATTTGCATTAGAATATTTGATGGGAATAATTATGGAATCATCCTTTTCCATCTCAATAAATGGAATATATATTTTAATATTTAATGGAAATAATTTTAGAATTATCCTTTCCATCCTCATAAATGAAATGAAATAAAATGTAATGTTGAAACACATGCTTTGCAAATGTGGGCCCACTTAGAAATGCCTCCTATAGGGAACTAAGACCAGTGGGCCCTCATTTGAAATTATCCTTACATTTGAAAGCAACATATACGATTTGGCAAATGAGGGCCCACTTAGAACTGTCCTATATAGGAACGAAAACCAGTGGGCCCACATTTAAGTTTATCTTATATTTCTTTACAAAATCTGAATTGGCAAATGAGGGCCCACTTTGAACTGTCCTATATAGGAACGAAAACCAATGGGCCCACATTTAAGTTTATCCTTATATTTCAATACAAAATCTGAATTGGCAAATGAGGACCCACTTAGGAACGACCCATATAGGAATGAAGACAAGTCGGCCCACATTTAAAATGAACCTACCATTTCAACAAAACTTCATGTGGCAAAAAATGTTTGGCCCACTTGGAACTGTCCCATATAGGAACAAAGGCCAGTGGGCCAACATTTGATATAGTGGGCTTACATACTAACATTTTGTTAATTCAAAGCGGAATATGCACTAAACACGTCGCATATATCCATGTGCGCTAAATACGTGAATAAATACCATAGCTCCGTATAGGGGAAACTCCTTGAGAGTTACTTCCCTTGCATATCAGCAAACCACTGATAATACTGTTTCGCCGAAAACTCTTTTCGAGATTGATAGCTAGGAATAAAAAAATATCAACTTTTTCCTTGATTTTTGTCGATGTATTGCTGAGACACCATTTTGGCCCACTCGAGTTTGACGAGCAAAAAATCGTGTTTGAAGTGTCAAAACTTTAGAAATAATGGACCGATTGTGTTGATGTTTGTTTTAATCGAACAAGTAATCACTGTGCTTTAATTCTACAATGAATAGCACCCAGTCCGGCCGCTGGCCAGTTCGGCCGCTGCATATCTTGCCAATTTCGGCCGCCGCTACATCCGAAATGTAATTAGCTAGCCTAGTTGATATTTAACCTGTTTCGTCCGCCACTATGTCCGCTAACTATTTGTCAATTCGCCTCGTAAGTATTTTTACCATTATGCAAATGATCTACAACGAATATAAACTAGCAGGTTGTAAATATTGGTTTTACATGGGTGTCACATGACCTTTATACAAAGATCCAGTTATTCGGACCAAACCAAAACCAGTACAGACGATCGCAATATGTGTACTGTATGCGTTATGTGCAAAAAGTATTCGGACGGTGACATACTATTTCCATTGACTTACAGTATGCTAATTTCGTATAGAATAAATATTGTTTGTAGATCCTTTTCTCATTTATAAAGTATGTTAAATCATTATAACATAACATAACATAACATGGCGGTCTATGGGAAACGTTTTTACTTAATGTACACGTGAAGATAAATTGGATGACATTAGTAAAATTGTCGTAAGAAAAATTCATGAAAATTATGTACTTCAAGCTGAAATTATTTCAAATCAAGCTGAAAAAAAATACATTGAATCTATTCTGTAGGACTCTTCACATCTATATCATATTTGAGAGCTCAATCATAAAATTCAACTGGTATCAATGTTGACTTGTAAAGCTAAACTCATTCCAATAAATGATTTACAGATCCAAATGTAAGCAGTGATTTCATTTCTCAATAAAACTCACAACATATCAATTGTTGTTTTTATTTGATTGGATTAAATTATCTACCACTGAACTGTTCTTCCTGGTGTTTTCATAATTACTTATGATAAGATGACACCAATTAATTAAGTGTTAATCCTTTTGTAGTGAGATAATCCGTTAGTGTGTATTCAAGGACATGATTGGTGATAATTAGTGATGATAACAGTTCACTCACTGTTTAATGATATAAAAAGATGAGAAACATTGTGCAATTCATCACCATGGAACCAGTTAGATATCCTTGTGTCTACTGCTCTAGAGAGTGTACTTCCAGACAACAATGTCTTCAATGCGACTCGTGTGACAAATGCATACTGAATAAAATATGATGAGACATGTGTTTGTGACGTCATTCAGTAATGACGCGTCAACAAATTTAAATCAAAGAAGGTTATTTATGTTGAGGATATCTTTATCTATATTTTTCGGATATATATATATATCCGGTTTTGAAATACATGTATGTACCCATTCCCGAAACACTTATCGGCGGCCGAAAAGAGTCAAATATCCTCTTATTCATCGGACATAGCGACGGACGAAATGGGTAGGATATCAGCTGTAGTGTCGTAGTATTCATGTATAAGGTCAAAGGTTAAGGTCAGACACTGATAGTCATGACATCATATACACGAAGAGTAATGACGTAGTATGCAGAAAGCTAGCAGACGACATCGGGGACCGCAACTACCATATTTACAAGTCCAATGTATTTGATTCTCTAACGAAGAATTAAAGAGTGTTCAAGTTTACAACGCTTGTTATTGAATCTGTTGCAATACCGGGACTTCATACACTATATCAGCGAGACTGATTAACTTTCGGGTGAACTGGCGACCGAACTGGGTTACCTCCAGCGGCCGAACTGGCCTAGCGGCCGGACCAGGTGTATTCCTCTACAATGTGTTTTAGGTGTACAAAGTGTGTTAACATTTTGAAATTTGGACTTGATTGGACAGGGGGTAAAATTGGCGTTGCATCCCTTTCTTTATTTATAAGGGGTTGTAGTCAAAAGGGCCGAATGTCAAAAGGGCCGAGAACTGCATAGTCAAAAGGGCCGAAGGAAAAAGTCAAAAGGGCCGAGGTGAAAGTCAAAAGGGGCGAGCCATTTAGTCAAATGGGCCGTGTTCCAAGTCATAAGGGCCGTGTTCCAAGTCATAAGGGCCGAACCATAAAAATACCAACATATTACATAGCAAAAATTTAGGTTTCATGTCTATTCATGTGCCAAAACCTGCTTTAGTATCTTAACGAAAAGAAATGACTTCTTATATTCTTAATTCCTGTTTACACTTTTTGGGTTATATTTTAGTATGGGTTTATTTTAGTATTTTAAGTCTCTCATAGAATATTAGAGTGAGTGAGTGAGTTATTGTTTAACGCCGCTTCGGCAGTATTGCAGCCATTAGCGGCGATAGAATATTAGAATGGATATATATATTTTATAGTTATGTATGAATCCATTTAATAATAATATAATTTAATAAAATATCTGTCTGTAATAAAGATATACAGCTGCTGAACAAAAGTTTGTTACATTCACAACACTTGTAACATTTGTTTCATTATTTTCCAAATACACTTATAAACTTGGTCTTTTCTTCTCATAATTAGGTAGTCAAATCATTTTAAATACAAATGAAGTTAGGAAATTGTTGATACTATGCAGATATTAAGTTAGATTCACTCGGCCCTTATGACTATTTACTTCGGCCCTTCTGACTTTTTCACTCGGCCCTTCTGACTTTTTTTATCGACCTTTTCATCCTTCGGCCCATTCGACCAGTTCCCTTTATAAGTATAGGTATTTCGCATCGTAGTATTGAACCTAGGAACTGTTTGTTTTTCAGCAATACAAGCCCCTTTGCATTCATACAAGGCAGAAACGAAATTAAAATGTCCTTTTGCAAAGACAATCAACCAGGGACTCTGCAGAGTGTTCTTATGAAAAACATACCTGTTTCGTCTTTTAAGTCATAAGGATCGATAGATCACCAAATCCCCAAAGACACAACAGGAGGGCTGAGAAAAGGTTCAAAAAGTCTCTTGTAAAATCGAGTTTAGCGCCATATTGAGTTGCAGCGCCCTCTATATGTAAACAACGCAATCTGGTTTATAGATAGCTCGATGTGATTGGACAGAAAGAAATGACTACTACTCGTTGCATGTAACTGAAAACGGTTGCAAGAACCGGTCACAAACAAGGGCAGATAACTCTCATTTACCGGCGTGGTTTAGGGAAGTGTGAAGTTGTATTTACTTACATTAAACTAGACATCAAAATGCAGAAAGTTAAGGGAATAACTAGACTCTGGACTGAAAAGACGTGTCTAGGAAGTATTCGTTTTCGAAAAGTATCCACCCAAACAAGCAGATTAGAAAATGTTGTCAACGCATGGATGAAATCCTATGAAGATTTTGTAGGATTGACACTTGTGAAAGAAGCACAGAATAATGTTCTAGCGGTAAGGGGCTTTTCACCCATTCTTTAAATATTTCCAAAATTTTAAAAATATTTCCCCCCAAAGTGTTTCAATAGGTTAGTTCAATTGATATAGTCTATCAAGTCGAAGAACTATTCTTAAAAGGAGGTTTCGAGTGATTGGTTTTCGGACGCTTAAGACACAAATCAATGTTGACAAAAAAATGTTTGAAAATAATAAAACGTATCATCTATTTTCCCCATATGAGCTTTATCTAAAATAAATTGAAGACAATTCGTCGGGGAAAATGTTTTGATGACTATCTTGTCTCATTTAGTGAGTACATCCGGAATTTTGACATTTTATGTAACTTCCGTTGACCCACAATATTACACAAACGCAAGGACAACGTAGAAATTTTGTTGGTAGCCGGTATGACTTGTTCAAATTATCAAATTGTCGACTTTTTCATAACATGCAAAAAGTAGTTCAGGATAGAGATAGATGTTAAGCTTAAGAGTGAATTTTGTATGATATAACAAATCTTAGGAAGTTTCACACGAAACATGTTATTCTGACTGCCAGCGGAGACCTTTCCTTTGTATTGATGATGTCACATGTCTACAAATATCATGAAAAACTACCCGAATGTGAGCCGTCCGAAAACCAAGTACTGGACGATAATATAAACTCGTATATACGGTCAAGGCTATATATATAGCACTTGTGTGAAATTATAGTCTAGTTATATGCTGAACTAGGTATTTTTGTGGAAACTAAATTGGAGAGGATATTCCTGTTTACACATATATATGTTATAATACATGATTAAAACACAGTGACATTGAACGATACCAATGAAGGTAGCATTTTGATGACTTAACATTTCACAACTTTCTAAACACAAGCGTACATTTGTTGAAAAATAAAACAATGAGAACTGAAGCCATTCGGCTGCGAGTGAGGAAAACTTTTCTACAGCATAACAGCAAATTGTTTATTAGTTTTATGACGTGTTATGTGTTACTGTATGAATACTCTATCAGTGCATGTCTTTAGTGATTAAAAAGTTGTAAAATTAGGTACAAATTCCAATATGGTGACACAACCATCCCTTTCAGATGATTACATAAAACTTTTCTGCATTGTTGAAGTTCAGTAACCTTTTCTTTATTTAGTCCCATCGAAGAGATTTAAGAAATATAATAATCAAAGGATGACTACATAATTGAGTGTTCATTTATTGAAGTTTGCAATACAATATACATGATTTGTACACGATAATTGTTAAAACCTCTCTCTTGAACTTGAAATTGTACTAAAAGTGAGATGTAACTTTACAGAGAGAAAACCAGTTTCTGCTGTGCCAGGAGGAGAGGAGGCAGAAGCAAGTGACGCTGACGTCGATCCAGGCTAAACTGAAAGCAGTCAGTGCGGAACTGGACAAGACGAATAAATCAGACGATCGTTACCTGGACATAGTGAAGCTGGAACATTCCATTATAAGGGAGGAACATCAAATGTCAGAAGAAATCGCAAACCTCGAGAAAACAGAACGGGAACAATTTTCATTCCTCAGTACCGCTGTTCGAGAAAGTCATGAAAAAGAACGTGCCCAAGCTGAAAAAACTAAATATTGGTCAATAATAGGATCTATTGTTGGCGCTGTCATTGGCATAACTGGATCAACGGTCAACAACTATCTGCGTATGAGAGAAATGCGAGGGATTGTCGAGACGTCGGTGTCAAGTAACGAAGAACTCAAGGACCTGTCGCTACAGTTGTGTAGTGCAGTGAGAACACAGTTTGATACTTTTGATGACTTTCTGGGTGATCTCAAAAGTGCTGTCGACAAAAAGACGGGACCCAATGTACGAGCCGCCCTCCCGCCCCCTGTATCCAGTAAACAAGACTTGCACTCACAAACAGATAAAATACTGGAAACATTATCTAAACAGGAATCCTTTCTTAATGCTGAAATCAAAGATATCAAGAAAATTCTAGGACTTGAAAGGCAACAGGAGAACGATGCAAACGTTGTCTATGTCGGCCCAGAAGTTGAATCTCTCCTGCAGAAAACAGAAGATAATCTGGAATGGAAAATGAAGATGAACTCCTTGGCAACTGCCACATTTGTGTACGGAGCTTTAGCATTGACAATCCCAATTATCATCTCATTCTTTAGAGGAAGTTAAAAATCAAAATTTTATTTCCAGAAGATATATCTGCTGTTGAAGTTGAAACCTGTGCCATATATTGACTGTATTCCAGAACTCAAGATCTGGATCTGTAGTTCCTTGTTTTGAGTGGTAGATATATATACAGTTGTAGATATATATATATACATCTTGTTGGATTATCTGTGATCAGATTTGTCTTTTCAATGGAAATAAGAACATTTCCACTTCAGTTTTGGCTTTGTTTATTCTGACCTATGAACTCTACATAATAAGGAT
Source organism: Gibbula magus (assembly GCA_936450465.1). Classification (NCBI taxonomy): domain Eukaryota; kingdom Metazoa; phylum Mollusca; class Gastropoda; order Trochida; family Trochidae; genus Gibbula; species Gibbula magus. Next base: position 72,706,310 of record OW388296.1, on the reverse strand, counting down.
TGGCTGGAATAGATTGGATTAACTGAAACTTTGTTTAGAGCACATGTTATAAAATAAATTATTTTACGTATTTAAATGTTGTTTTTTCTCCAAAACGAAGAGCACTTGTAGCTCATGAAGGTTAAAAAAATTGATTTAAAAAAAAAAATTCCCGACTCTGAACACCCAGATAAGTAAATATTGCATGTCAGGAAATTAAACTGCCCTTGTGAAATGAACAATAGGCAGCGAAGCAGTAACTGTTAAACTTTGTAATAGCCATTGCTCTCATAGATACAGCACTTCCATTGCTCTCATAGATACAGCACTTTCATTCTATGCTGATGTGGCAAAAGATTAATGATGATTATGAAATATATTTCCTACTCTCTTAAATCTATTTGAATTATTTAACATTTTAGTACTCAAGTAATTAACCTCACTGTGTTCAGTCATTATATCCGCAAGTCTTCTCTAAGTCTTCTGATTGTCTCTGAGCATTTGCCTCGTAACACTACCAGCTGGTTACTGATCATCCCTATTTATAGCATGTATATCATCAACCATTGAAATGTGGTAATTTGAAAGTTGATGATTGCTCCGGCTTCCCACCAGGGGCTCAGCAACATAGTCAGCTGTGAAGAACTGTTCTACACGCGGTAAGGTTTGGGTGCAATGCTACACCGAATTCACCCATTGTTCGCTCGTTCCAGTAAATGCTCTTAGATTTCACAACATTGCATAGCTACATGGTGTTACAGGCTTTCTTTCTGCAATAATACTAGCAGCTGTTATATAAGTGAAAAACTCTTGAAAGCTGCAATAATTGATTAAACCCCAACTCACTTCATCTGTATTGTATGTTTCATACCCTCATTTGCATAATTTATGCAAATTTTCTCCGTTTTAGACTTAACCATTCACACTTTTTGCTCCACTCATAACTCAAATACTAATTGTTCAAATGTCTTGTAACTTGATACATATAATCATCACGATGTGTTCATCTGCCTTTTGTATGTTTCATACCCTCATTTGCATAATTTATGCAAATTTTCTCCGTTTTCGCCTTAACCATTCACACTTTTTGTTCCACTCATAACTCTAAAACCAGTTGTTCAAATGTTACGAAACTTGATATGTACAAAATCACCATGATGTGTACATCTGCCTTTTGTAAGTTTCATACCCTCATTTGCATAATTTATGCAAATTTTCTCTGTTTTTCGACTTTGCCATTCACAGTTTTTTGTTCCACTCATAACTCAGACACTGATTGTTCAAATGTTACGAAACCACTGATGTGTACATCTGTCATTTTTATATTTCATACCCTCATTTGCATATTTGTATGTTTCATACCCTCATTTGCATATTTAATGCCATTTTTCAAATTTTCGACTTTTACTTCTAAAACATGCTTACAAGTGTAATACTTACTCTGCTTTAATAATACTTATACATAATGCTCTGTTAATACAAAAGTTTAAACATTGATGCCCTTTTGCTATTTTCAAACATTTCTCTTTGACCAATGTTAAAAGCGGGGGTATCATGAGTGAGCTGTGCTCACTAATTCTCTTGTTTACCATGTTGTGAAACATCCATATATGGACATAAAGGCTAAATATTCTTGCTTATTACTGATAAATAACAAAATTAGAACCCCTGAACCACACATGGTGTCAAAACAAAATGAACGAGTTACTAACCGGGGTGTTCAACGAATTACAACCACTTGGTGTTTTCTTTAGGAACGTGTTCACCACGATTTTATACCAGCAGTCATTGATTGTAAATATCTGATCAGTTACTATTCGTTGGATTTTGACTAAATTTTCTAGTTTTGATAAATGTGTATCAGCCTTTTTGGACATATACTTGAACAAAATCGTATGTTTGTTTTAAAACAATATATCAACCGCGTTTGTGTGCAAATATATTTTTTCGGCATGCAGCCTCACATAAAACTGTCTCTTTTAAGTTCTGCTCAGCTTCTCATTTCTAAAACCAACTTTGTATTTACTAATGTCTACTATTTTACAGCCTGAAATATTTTTTGTCATAAGTACCTGAAAACTGATTTATCAAACAAATTCCTACACCAAATGCACAAAAACAAAAAACAAACTCGACTCTCGCAGGGAAATTCGTTCACTTCCGTTGAGTAACAATTTCCAGGCTTACACGTTCCTACAGTGTGGACTGTAAATAACCACAGACGAGTCGTCTGTGACCTGCCAGACAGCTGGTGTCCTTGGTTAATTAATAATGATTATCACTACCGCTAGATGAATTTATGAGGTGTGTGTAATAACCAAAAACACATGTTTATGCAGTAATTGTGTAATTATCATCTGCGGAATTGCCTAGATGGATATCTAAACATTAGATATATGGAACATTTAAGTTGTTCTATTGAAGATTTGTTTGTGAAATTAACAATTACAATGTTGCAAAATTATGTTGAATTATTACTATTGCCGATAATGAGATTACTCCAGTGACGTCACAGGAGTCATCCTTCAGGGACCACACCCCGGCAGATTTTCATTCTGGTCCCCGGTGCTAAATTTGGCTCTTTTTTAAAAAAAACCCAACGTATATAAGTCATTTATTGACTGATTTCCGAAATTTACAATCGAGCAATTGACAAATTGACATCCCATTTTAATGAATCGTTGACTGAAAACTATGACATGTATGGAAAATCCTGTCAGAAAGAAAGATGTAAAAAGTTTGTGAACCTGTGTGATTTTCAAAGTCAAACTATAGAATTCCCAAACAATTTAAAATATATGCAACTAAATTAATGACAATATTATAATAAAATTTAAACAACAAAAGACTAAGTATCTAAAATGATTACCTGTAAATGATCTAACAATAAGAGTTATCCAAACCAAATAAGGACCACCTTTCAAATATTTATACACAATCCTTTAAACCTTTAAACACTGTATGAGAGAGAGTGAATAGAGAGTGTATAGTATTGAATCACGGTGTGGTATTAGCAGGTGTCCTAATTTATTTTTTATCTCAGCAGGCATATAAGGCCAGATGAGCTTATGGCATGGGCCATAGTCTGTTGTACTTAAAAGTTTCACATGTTCGACTTCTCCACAGAAACTGCTGTACCCCCAAAGCTGAAATGTCGTGGTGACTTACCCCAACCCTTTCCCCCTCCCAACCTTCCCCCCCCCCCCCCCCCCCCCCAACAAATATGGGCATGGCAGGCATTTTCCCGAAAACCTTAAAATAACTTCTTCTCTGAAAACAGTTGGCATAGTAAGCTAAAAGTCTAAAACATCTTAGTTTAATGTACACTAAAGTTTGTTCCTTTTGTCTTGATCCTCCTTCAAATGCTGGTGTGGCAGGGTGTGCACACTCTAACCTTCCTTCAATATCTCTTCGGGCAGTTGGTATGCTGGGAAGCTCTATTTTGAAAATATCGTCTTTGGTTGATTGAGACTAAGGTTTGTAAATTACAGTAGCCTAGTGCCAAGGTCAAGGTTGTGGCAGGGGGATGATCCTTCATCCTCTTCAGGAATTTGACCCCTGCTTTAAGCGGCGTGATTATTTCTTATAGTTCATCACATTGGAATACTAGTGGAAAACAAGCCCAATTTCATGCCTGTAGCCATAAAGGTTTCCTGATATTTTCAGATCATTACCCTCTCCCCTCACCCTTCTGCAATGACTAAGCTGAGGACTGCTTCACTTCACTACTTGCTGGTCTGGTACTACAGTGCAGGTGGTCTGGTAGTTGGCCACAGGTGGGCACAGGAGACAAATCCCTCTTGTTTTTATGTTATTTCAGACAGTTTATTTGTGTTGATTTTAAAAGCAAAGATTGACAAGTGTGTGACTTTGAGTTAGTCCTCCTTAGGAAGCTTATTTAACTGCTTTACTTAGAATGATCGTAACAGCTGTACATGATTTCCCAATAAGCATTTGTAGTAGTAAGTTTTTGCATGGGCGAGTATGGGGACCAAAAGACCTAGATCCGGCGCCGGATTTGGTTAGAATCTGGCCTCATGGGCCGATTGGAATATTTGGAGACTATGTGGCCTATTTAGCTATATAGAACATGGCTGTTTTTCATATTTTCAGAAGGAGACATGAGCACACCCGATATTAGTTGTATACATGGTGTGGCAAAATGCAAATGCACAACTTATCATTATATTTTATACCTTTCACTTCCGTATCGAAATACAGAAACAACACTGTAAGCATCACGGAAATACATTATACATGTTCTGCATAGTCAATATGATGGAACGCATGCAATATCGATCATGCATTTCGCCAACAAACATGATATAGAACAGTCGATCTTAATTTATTTAGATTGCCATATCATGCAACTTCAAATAGAAACGTTACATAAGGACACATGCTTCCTATTAAATTATACTGAGATCTAAATACGCATATGTGCATAGTTTTAGACAAAGCTCCTGATGCAGCAACTTTCCTAAAGATTTTCATTTAGGATTCATGGCAGGATGGTAATTTTATTTTCTACTTCAGGAGACCAATGTTCAAAATGATTTGATCTGTTTTCAATATGCCAAGTATAAATTTAATATGCCATTTTAATATTTAGTTTACACTGATCAAGAACATAGCAGAGACAATGACGGCGTGGATACGTACTGACAGAGAGCGATTAAGAATACCACTCGCACAGTAAAACTTTAATTAATTTAATTATAATGCAAATGTAACAGTAAGTACACATTCCATGCTGTGGTTAAACTATTTTGCAGATCCAGTTATAAATAGCAACGTTTCAGTTCAAGTAGAACTTGTATTAATCGGATCACTTCTGTTGAACAACAACATGCATAGGAATACATATGCACATATACACATATGCACAGTATACACTAAGCGGCAAAAGAAAGTATATATAGGTACAACAACGCAAACTAAGAGTGATGAACACGACTGAAACATTTTGACATCGTGTCACTAAAAGCCAACTAAACCTAATTTGCAATTTTTGAAACATTATCTGTTCATATTTCTGAAAAAACACGTCTTTTAAAACATCGTCGTTTTCTGAATCTCCTTAACAATGCGAGATATGCGAGTGGAATATTGGTTTCTGGCTTGTTCCTTGACATCCAACAGCAACGTAGGACGCTTCATCGATTACATGTCCAATGAAGAAGATACATTATGCCGACAACATCTTGTACTGTGCTTGTTGATGACTGTGCTTTTTGTGGAATAATCTTTCCTCAACAATATAAGATTTCTAATTCTTTATATATCATTTAAAGCAAGATTATCTGAAAAACTGTGTAAAATCCAAAAATAGTTTCTGTTCGGTGATAGGAAGATGAATATTATACACAGTTAGTTACGAAATTATTACAGTTCCCTAAATGCTGATCTCTTACATCTCAAAGTAAATCTTGCATTTGTAGTGCTTTGTCTATCATTTAATCTTTAGATGTCCAATACATGATTATTTCAGTTTAGAATTAAAGCAATGATTTCAAAATTTAAAAGCAGAATTAGATCTGAACACAATCCTGTATGGCAATCCAAATCTCTACCACAATCAATCAATGAATACCGTTTTCATCATGTTGATACATTATGTTCAATCAATACATAACCATGTATTAATTCATATTCATAATGTTTTTGTCATGAAAAAATAATATTTCTAATGCGTTTAGGATTTATATTACACGTTTACCTACTGAAATAAAGTATTTATTTCACATGTACATTTTAAACTCTCTTCTGCATGCGTTATGTATTTTAGACCTGTCAAATGATGAGTTGTTTATATGGAGAGGGCTTCTATGAATTGTGAATCGTTTTCGTAAATGAATAAAATATATTTCAATCTATATATCATAATATTTTGACGTTACCTAACATAATGTCCAAAAACCCCGTTTGAATGAGCAAATTCAGCACACAATCTGTTTGATGTGAAACAGATGTGAAATATCAAGTGTCATACTCTCATGAAGGAATTTTTTTTATTACTCAACCGTGGTGAGATCACTCATTAGATAACAATGAGTTGGTTACACACATGTGTGATACCACCGCGTGCTGCCGTAACGTCATAATCGGCGCGTGACGTCATAGTCGTTTTTTGTTGACGTCACAATGTTGACTGAAATGACTGGAATAGCAGGTGGCCTATTTGCAAGTGAGAGTCACTAACAACGATTTTCTTGCAATTCAGCGCTATTTACATTATTGAGTAATAAATAAAATACTAAACACGGTCCCGTTTGATAACATGTTTATGAAACTCGTGAATGGCATCGGTATTTAACTCGCTTTCGCTCGTTAAAATACCAAACCATCCACTCGTTTCATAAACATGTTATCAAACGCGACATCGTTTAGTATTCTATATTTATATCTCCTTACGAAATTTATCCTCATCGTAGATATTCAAAATCAACTGTATTCGGCAATATTTTGTGTTCGACTCTAAAATAAGGTACAGTTTCCTTTGCCACTGATTGCACATGCAATTGGTACGAGCATGACAATACAACACAACACTTTCAAACGTACAAACATATATGTGCCGATTTACGTTCAAATTATCTCACTCGACTTTCGTAATCATACCTTATGCCAAATATATGAAATAACTTTGTCCAATGAAAATCGAACATCGGAAGCGGAAGTTAGAATTATAATAGTTACATGTATATCTAATTTCCGATAAAATGAAGTCTAAGTGTTGCCACTATACTAAACTTATTAGCATTAAAATAGTAAATTTTAGCGACAGTCAGTACTTCTCAATAAAATAACCTCATTTATTGAAATGATGCGACGTCAACACACAAGACCTTTATACTGTATGTCACTTTAACCAGTTGTGAAATGTTCTCTCCATATGAATTTCATCGAGCGTATGATGGAATTGACAGCTGGATGTGTGTTTGTGTACGGCGTCCGTCACATAAGCATGGCATACACAACACATGTATGGATCTGCTTCGGTGCTTCCCTTCATAGTTTAGTCAAGGTTTAGCCGAATGTGCATAATTCAGACACAAACTAGCATAGCGGGGCAACTTCACAATGCAAGGCATAACTCTTGCCAGTCACCATTATCGGCTGAATTAGGCCTTGCAGTACTTCCTTAAAGGTGCATCCATTGTGTTTCATAATATGTTATTTGACTTTAATACGTTCCAACTCACCACATGTGCGGTCTACAATACAAATAAATTCACTCAGCTTGCATATTTATGCCCACTCGCCAAATGTATCATAATTACTTGTTTCCAATTAAAATTGAGTAACATAATTATGCATGTGCAGAAACCGAAAGTGCACGTCCTATTTACATGCACAGTAGTTATATGACCTATTAAACATTATCAACTAAAATTTGTCTTTTTTTCTGTTATAAATAAGATTCCAAAATTACGTTTCACACATTGACGCGCGCCACACGCTGTGCACTGTCCGGTTTTCGATCAGAAATCACTACTTATACCTTCATATCGTCAATATACTTAGTCGATTATCATCAAAATGGTAGTTTTCGGTAACAATCGGTTCTTCTCGATAAAGTAACACTATATATAACGTTTGCAGTATGTGCATGACCCCCAACAACACAATGGATGTACCTTTAAGAAATCTGTTTTAGAAATCCAGGCCCGCTATGCATTTCTAGTGCAGCGATTCACTATTTGACACAGCAAAGCGAGGGAAATTACGCAAGTGTTAAATCAGCCAGTAATGCAGACTGGCAAATTTATGCCTTGCGTTTGGAAGTTGATAGCGGGAAGTAGAGAGACTCTCGTCACAGAGTTCAGAGTTCCACGTGCTGCAAGGACATTTCGATTCTGAGTTCAGGTATGCATGTATTTCTACCATTTAGTCTGAAAATAACCTACAGTTAACCAACTTGTCAATATATCCCGGCTTGCTAAGTCATGTGTATACGTTTTGAAATGTTTGACATCGAGCATGATAACTTCATTCATGAGATGAATTAAACAGGTCTGTCCTATAAACATTCACATTCGGGGTTTCGCCAACAAGGGCCGAGTAACCCCGGGCAGAGGAAGTGGTTTTAAGAGTTTATGAAGACTGAATAAGCGAAAAACGTCTGTATTTGAAGGGACCTGTAGTAAAAAATACATTCACTCAGTGAAACTAGTCTGTACTACAATGGACACTTGGTTTAGAAGCTTGTGAACATTGAATAAGCGAACAGCTTTATTCCAATGAAGGCCCGATGGTTGTGGATAGTGTCAGTGAGTCCGTAAGTTGACTTAAGAAATTTCAGTAGGTGAAATTCTTCCTTTTTTGTGATTGAATGAGAAAGTGAAAATATTATATACTGCAATGAATCTGTGGATTAAGTTCTACATTCAGTGAGTGATAATAAAGAGATAAATGTTTAGTGGATTGCCAAGTCCTCCCAAGGAATGGCCATATATGAGACGTTTAATATGGTAATGTTCTGTACTGCAATGAATCTTTGGTAAGTGTAAATATTATTTCTTGCAATGGACCTTGGTTTAAGAGTATTGAGTAAATGAACATATTCTTGTAATGAACAATATAATGTTTTAGTGCTCACACGATTCACATATTGTCAAGAGTTACTAAGTTACAATTCATAAAGAGTTACATTTACGTGGATTTTCAAGTCCATCCAATGATTTTGCACGTATTAGTATAAGACGTGTCGAACTGATGACCAGGGGAACAGGTGCGATATACTCACCTTTATAAATCAATGGATCGGGTATATACGGACAAAAAATACCGTATATATCAAGAGAAATCTTGAATGAATGCAGGGTTTGGTGGAGACGATGTACCATTAATTTTCACAAGTTCTAAACTCCCATGAAATAACTAGTCACCTGGTGATAAGTGTGTATTGACTTGACATTGAAGCTGTTTTGATTCTTCGTGATTATCAGAAAGGCTACACACCATCTTAGTGTGCCCCACGTACCGGCAGCACTGACTACCGACAAGGTAAATAGTTACATGTTAGATATGTAGGATAAGTGCTTTGTATAAATAGTGAGGGCGAGGATTTTCTAGTACGATTAATCTAAAATGTTTTTCATTTCAATCAAAATTTTCCTTACCTTGAGAAAGATTCCGGCATGATTTGTATTGAATTCACGTAAGTTTTATGAGACATACCAATTAAATTCAATCCCGTGCGTACATTGAATATTTAATTACTATTACATGTACATAACCTGACTCTAATGTGACCTTGTTTCACTGTTTGTAGTCTCTCCTAAAACATTATTTATATTCAAATCTCATCTCTTCCGGGTATCTATGCTCCAATCTAAACGTCTGTACGTATGACACACTGAGGATTCGAGCGCCGAGCTAAATATACAAGGTGAGATCGATTAATTTTGCAATTTTAAATAAAATACCAAGTTGAACAATATTTCATCTAATTGTATGCTTGATATAAATCTCCAGTCAGCTCAGGTAATCCGTTCGTTTTCAAGCTGTTTCATACCCACAGAGCCTTGCATTGACAAACAATATGTTCTTGGAGTCAGACGTTATCCGTTTTAATACCAATCGGTCCAACTCAGAGCGATGCCAGTCGCAAATTATCGGTTCAAAATGAAATAAAAACAAAGGACGGGTCATGGTTTGTGATGTATAGAAACAACATTTTTGAACAGTAACATGATATGATCAAGTATGCTTTCCTAAAAATGTTAAGGTTAAATGTTTGGTTGTTAAGAGTCCAAAAGATATGAAAAACTCACTGTGAACTTGATATAACAATGTTGTAAAAAATGCATGGTTAAACGTAATTTTGGAAAGTTATCTACAGCAGACGAAAGACAGATTTAGGTTGGTAGTGTAGAATATGTCATCACACCAGCGACCATGCAAAGGTACGTGTAAGTCCCGCATGTGTGTTTAAACACCCGAAACGATTGTAGTCAAGGCATTAGAAGGCGCAGTAAGACAAAAAATCAGCCTTCCGAACGCTGACTAACTCGTCACACATGGTACCCAGGTGACGCAGGCCATCTCAATGAAAACAAATAAAATCATATTTTGGCATTAGATGATTAATATGTAGGTACAGTGTGATGAACACGATAAGCATATGTGGTTTATTAAAACAAATAAACTTTTATGAAAAATATTCTGCTTTACTTTACACGAGGAAATCTTATTTAATCGGACATGCTTCTAAAGTTTCCATGTAGACTATTGCTTATATAGACTATTGCTTATCACACTTGTAATACATTTCGTCCATGTAATGTCATTAATGCCATATGCAATGTTCCAGTGTTGAAAGATAAGGGAGCAAGATAACATGAGATGACTTATCAAATAGAAGTACAAGTATTTCGCATTTGGGTAACCGTTTCAGCACAGGTATGGCGGAGGTAGATAGCGAGCACTGCACGGAGGAGGAGCGACACTGTGCGGAGGAGGAGCGACACAGTGCGGAGGAGCTCCTACAGTTATACACGAAGAATATCGACAGTAGCGAGCAGCTGGTTGAACGATACAACGAGACCAGTAAACAGTATGATAAGGTAATGGGTTCACAAAGCATTAAAGGGGCAGTAGCACGTTTTTTTGTGTGCCAATTTTAATTGTTTTTTAAAGATTTCTCATTTATAATGATAATTTATCGGACCTTGTGTTAATTAATCCCCTTCTCTCCTGTGAGAGAACTGACTGTATGAAATCGGTTGTATTGGGAGATAGCCGATTTCTCCAGCGCACCGCTATACTTCAGTGTCTGCAAATCGTAGGCAATCTCGGAAATTATATAATCAGAATATAAGCGTTTTTATTTCTCTGAATATCCTGATAAGCTAAATAGCTAACGACTATTAACTGACAATAATAGAACGACTCCAGGGACGACCCATGTCTTTACTGGAGGACGGTCGGTATGATATGACTGTATATACACTGTACAACTCCATATCTTATTGTATATCCTTCTGTACTCACACGTGTTCTACATTAGGTTTGATTTAACCGATGTCATTGTTTCCAATTTCATCATTTTCACCACGACTAACCAACCACTATTGTAGAGTCTCCACATACTGCACTACGAAGCGCCCGCCAAGGTGGCCGAAGTGCTGTGCAAACTGTTTCCTAGCAACCGGGAAAATATAAAGATCCTTGACGTAGCAGCGGGTACCGGCTTGTGTTCCGAGGAGGTCAGTTCTTTTTGATTACGTATTTCTATTGTTATGATAATGTATTTTTCCATATATAACATTTAATAGCTAAGTTTTATTATTTGTTGGTCATAAAAGTTTAGTTGTAAGGTGCTAAACATTTTCAGTTCAAATATGATTGGTTCTTTTCCCTTCTCATCACTTCCGGAAGTCTATGGAACTTTAAAGAAGTTTAAAGCATTTCTAGAACTTGTTGGAAATGTGATGTAAACATCTGTGCAGATATGCAGAAGTCTAGAGAAGCTTCTCGTGAATTCTAGAATAGTAATGACTATTTAAAGCCTACTTGAGGGAAGGACTGACATTGCCTTCCTTTCTACACTTGGATTATACCATTAAGGACTCACTTCGATTCATTGCCTCTCCACGATCATTCTGCACAAGACTTCCGTGCTCGGTGGTGACTTTTGATTGACATTGACAAATCTGTTATTATATTTGTGACCCTATCATTACCATATTCTATTTCTATTTTATTTTATGTAAACATCTGAATTGTTAACCTGATTAATTGTTTGATTATTACAATTTTAATAATAATTTGACTGGTTTGAGTTTTCGTTTGCTGGTTTCCCCTGGGGACTTCATTGGTAATTTCACTAATTGTAACACTATATCTTTAGTCAGTGGGCCGAGTACAGAAAATGTGTCAAAATGCTTCAGAAATAGAAAATTTCACGCTTGACTAATTTCCCATAGACTCCCACGATAACTCTCGCCGACAATTGTGGGATCTTTGTGGTGTCATATTTCAGGGGGAAAAACACAATAAAACCCATTTTTATTGCTGTTTTTTCAATAAAACACTTTAAAATTGAAATGCTGCTCAAATGAAGTGTAACTGTGTTATTTCATTACCGAGAAAAACATTTTTGACATCTAAATAGCTTCAAATCCTTTATTGTCAATTCATTTGGTTTCAGTAAACTCTCAAAACGGTACCTATCTTTGAAGTCACCGTGTACATTTATGAACCAAGATTTTTAGTAGAACATTTTTGTTTTAGGATCAGGGTATAATGGAGAGCATTTTAGTCTAAAGTTCTTTTATTCACCGACAAGTTGCAGCGAACCTGCATATATATATGGGTGTCCCACAGGTTTCGGCCCACTGACTAAGTGACAAGAAAGTTAATAAGTATTCACTTGTGTGAATAAAAACTGAGACATGTCGAATGAAGGACGCGCAGAGGTAAACCAATAATTAATTCCTTATTACGGAACGTTAGAAAGTAGTCAGGAACGTGAAGCAGTAAAATAACTGTTAATGAATCACGAAGCGTTAGGTTAAGGAGAAAACATGACTCCGAGGTCTTCTGCTCTGAGAAGAACCTGAAGGGAGGGATAAAGCCCCGAGGGCGTTAGCCCGAGGGGCTATCCCGACCTTGAGGTTATTCTCAGAGCAGAAGACCGAGGAGGAGTGTTTTCTCCAGCTTATAAACCGTCAACTATCAAAATTTACGAGTTATAGTTTCGGACGCTCAAAGGGCCTAATTCCTCCGCTTAGACCATTTTAAAAGCAGAAGACGAAGGAGGAATGTTTTCTTCCTATTTATAAACGTCAAATGTAAAAATTTACATTTTATAATTTTTGATTCCCAAATCGTGTTTTTATAAAGGGTATGTCGCCCTCGGTTGCGTTATATCGAGGCAAAGAAGGTATGACTATAAATCGAGTAATTCAACTCCACTCATCATCTCGATCTGCATAGCCGAGCGGTCTAAGGCGCCAGTTTAGAGAGCGAAGGGTGCCAGGTTCGAAACCAGCTATATCAACTTGGAAATTTTTAACTTTGTATAATTTTCGATAATAATTGCTGCTTGTTGGCTATTGCGTTGCAGGTCTGAAAAATTATTCTAAGTGCATTTCCAGGTCTTACTTTCAAAAAAACCTCAGGTTCAGGTCTTACTTTCAAAAGTAAAACCTCATACCGGGTTATTCTCGGAAGTAAGACCTCATTAGAGGTTATTCCAAGAAAAGAAGATACCTACAAAACAACAGACAGAATCCGACCTAGGTTTATAATGACACCAAGTGTCGGTAATGATGATCAATACGCCCTGTCGTCCCGGTAGCAGGCCTGGCCATGTATAAGTGCCGGTATTTCTGTAATATTAGTTATTATAGGCAGGTCGGAATGAGTCTGAATGAACATTCCGTAATATAAAGGTTAATGTCCGAGTAACTCTCCATTCCTTACAAATATTGGAGCCGAGGCTCATTAGTTTTAAGGAATTGAGGGTAACGAAGTCATTTACCAACTTAAATTACACTATAATTATTGCTATATTATCAAAGTTGCTTTACAAAGTTAAAGAAATTAAATTTCTGCTTAAAATATGATGAAAAGTAATGGAGTGAAAGAATAGAATAGTGAATAGAATGACGTCACAAGTGTAGGCTAATTAATGGATATAACTGGATATTCGGGATACATTCCTACTGTTCTCTGAGTTCATTTCCGCTGTTGCCATGCCTGAAAGTTCCAGTGCAGTGTATCTGCGTTATAAGTGTTCAAACATGTAAATACCCCTGCGGAATTCTATCCACGAAGCATGAGATGCCAATTGCAACATGTGAACATGTTATGAATTTTAACTGCCAGACTGTTTTTAAGAAGAATGTTTTATTGTCTAAACTGTGTTAACGTTCGCGTGGTTAAATATGATATTAACATTCGAGTAAAACGCTAAATAATGGACAGTTGGGTTCCTTGGTTTACTGGAGACGCTTGAGATGCTAAACGTACCATCAAATATAGCTCCGATTCGTTGAAATCATGTATATACTTGAACGTGAATGCGGACCATAGCATTATTTTCTATTACATATGTATCTCATGAGGCACGCAGGTGAAGTTTAGCGCAAATATGTTGCGCAACAGAGATGAACGACCAGTTTTCCCTATGCGCGAACACAGTAATAATAATAGTGCATATTTATAAGGTGAGCGCACATATCCACGCTCGGAAGCATGCAAAGGTTGGCAACGTCTTTCTCTCGACTCAAATCGAAATAATTTTCAACTGTCAAAATTCAATGTCCCAAAAATTCAAACTCGACACCCATTTGTGCTCTCTTAATCCTAACCCCATATGTTACATTTAATAATAATAATAATAGTGCATATTTATAAAGCGCACATATCCACGCTCGAAAGCATGCTCAAAGCGCTAAACATATAATGCTAATAAATAATGATAATAGTGATGCACATTTGAATGTGCTCACTTCACACAAACAGCAATAACAAATCAATGTGTACAATTGTTGCAATTGTGAAAGTCCTTATGAACCATAAAACTGAACAAAAAGATAGGCTTTTAGACTTGATATGAATGATTCAAATGTTGGACATAGTTTCAGATTTTTGGGAAGAGAGTTCCACATGCAAAATGCTCAAAACATCTCTGACCAAAGCACTTGAGGTTACACTTCGGCACTGTCAATAGATTCTGATGTTGTGATCTAAGCTCCCGTGTTGGGACATAGGCTGATATCAACTCTGATATGTAGGCAGGCGATTGATCATGCAGAGATTTATGCATTAGACATAAAATTTTGAGTTGAATCCTTGCTTTTATTGGAAGCCAGTGAAGATGTTTAAGGACAGGAGTAATGTGCGATCCTTTAGATGTTAGAGTCACGATTCGCGCTGCTGACATCTAAAGATGTCGTTCTCACGTTAAACATATACCATTAATTATTTTAAGCGCCAAGAGAGGCTTCTGAAATCGTTCTTCGGCTCCATTCTCATCTCTTTTGCGCAACATATTTGCGCTAAACTTCACCTTCGCATGAGGCAACTACATCAACATTCAACAATTCTACCATAACTTTGCGAAATAGTCGTTTCTGATTGGCTACTGTGAAAAATCAGAGACGGTATTACTATGTTATACGATGCTCTGTTTACTTTGTCTTTTGCGCAAGAATACGCTTGTTGCCATGCAACAATAGCGAATGCATTAATTCTCCGAATACTTGCATGCTCAAATATTTTTTTAATGAGCTTTGCTGTGTACAAAATGACATAGCCTAAATAAATCCAATTTTGATAATCAATCTGAAACCGACCAAAAAGAGACCCGAAACGGTAAAAGTTGACAATGCAGTTCGAAATATGTCGGCGTTGCAGAAACATTCCTGAATAAACTCAATATGGATGACAAAACGGGTTAAAACCGGTCAGTATATCACCCGGAACCTGTCGGAATGTAGAATACCTAAAACTTTATTTACAAAATTGATGCAGTACTACCTATGTCAATTTTGAAAATACTGCATAATTTTCGAACGCTGATTATAGCTGTAAATTATCCATTTATAGCTATAATAATTCCGTTATATGCCGCTGAATTTCAAACACAATATGTTTATCTCCTAAATAATCCTACAATTAATTTATGCATTGATCCAGACTGGGTCCAGAGCATTAAATACAGCTTCATTTGTAACATCTGTCATTTAATTATACAATTTTTAGCTGTTTTACAATAT
The DNA here is from genome assembly GCA_936450465.1 of Gibbula magus. NCBI lineage: Eukaryota > Metazoa > Mollusca > Gastropoda > Trochida > Trochidae > Gibbula > Gibbula magus. The sequence goes on along the minus strand of OW388296.1, from coordinate 72,690,597 downwards.
GGTTCAATTTCAACTTATTATCCAGCATGAACTTTAGTACATCTATACATTTTCTCCTAGTCGAGCGTTATGACAAGCAACAGTTTTCTATATATATGGTTAATCATTTGATAGTTATCTGTGACAGTACCCTTTGAGAAATTTCATAGAAACTAGTCAGCGGTTCAAATAATAAATGAATATGTAATTATGCATATACATGAAGTATTTGACATAACAATAATAATTCAAGTGCATTAAAGAATTTATTTTACATATTTAAAGGGAGAGTTCTGTCGCCATCTTTGATATTTCTGCATTACGTGAAATGAAAACACGCTATATTATACCTAATTTTGCAACTTTTTAATAACTAAAGACACACGTTGATAGAGTATTCACATAGTAACACATAGCATGTCATAAAACTAATAAACACTTTGCTGTTATGCTGTAGCATAGTTTTTCCCACTCGCAACGCCGATGAATGGCTTCATTTCTCATTGTTTTTATTTTTCAACAAATTACGCTTGTGTTTATCAAGTTGTGAAATATAAAGTCATCAAACTATTACCTTCATTAGTATCTTTCAATTTAACTCTTCTTCAATCATGTATTAATAACATAAATGTGTTAACAGGAATATCCTCTAGAATTTCGTTTCCACAAAAAATACCCCGATAAAACCCTCCTTTTAACCATTGAAACAATATATGTCCTTCACATGTACATTTTAAAATTTTCTTCAGTCTTGTCAAATGATTTGTTTATTATGTACAAATGGCTTCTATAAGTTGTATCACTAAGCCTTGTGCCCAATCCGTTTCATGTTTTCAATCAATCAATATCGAACAAGAAGTTCAAGTTCTACCTGTTCATCCTCCTTATTCACAATTCTTTCTTACAACACGTGAAGAAAGTGGTTGAAAATATATTAGGTTATTTCACTTAATTGCTACTATAACCTTTCTATATCATTTACACATACTTAAGCGTCCAGCGCCTTAGTTAAAGGAATCGAAAGGTACGAGTGTTATACGGTCGACCTGAGTGTAGGTTCTTGAAGCTGGAAACTTTAGGAAACCCGGAAGTAACATTGCATAAGATTTTCAAATCTCGCCTTCCGTACGGACGTTTAAATTTACACTAGATTAAAGGTTCTCTCGTTTTCATAGAATTCCATTCTCCTCAGATACATTAAAACTTATATATAATGACTTCTTTTACGGATACTTCAATAGAAATTTTAACAATTTAAAAAAAACAGTAGGCCTACTAATCCTTCTATTAAAACTTTTGTTAAAATCACCTATCCTATCCTAATTTTAGGAACATTCTCCTTTGCACTTTGCAAGTTGGCCAAGGTAACATAGCGGTGTTCCATTGTCCGTACATGTATGACAGTGGAAACACTAGGAAGATCGTATAGGCCTATACCGCCACGTTCACTTAGCTAGAGTGAAATATTTAGGGTTTGGATTGGTAATTAATGTTGTGTGGCTTAGTGCTAACTAAATACTGTCTGCTTTCAGTGCAACAAGCACGGGTTCCAACTGTTCGACGCCGTTGATGCCTCAACAGGCATGCTGGAGGAAGCTAGAAAGAAGGGTCTATACCAGAAGTTGTACACAGCCAAACTTGGCACTGATGTCTTGGATATACAGGATGGTAAATTGAAAGTTCAGAAATATAATAAGGCTGTACTGATGTTGTGTTGAACCAATGTGAAGATGTACATGCACAAGAACTCGATATCGTAAATGAAACTACACCCTATATATAATTAGAGTATTATTCGTATATAGGGTGCATATTTGTGTATCTACGTTTTACCTACATTAAATTACGGTATTGAGTTCATGTGCATGCCATGAGAGAGAGAGAGAGAGAGAGTTTTATTCAGGATTGGAGGCCACCAGAGTACAAATACAAAAATAGTGTACATTTAAACATTTTTTTAAATACATGAGCAGTTTGGTGTGCGGGCTTAATTTCATACATACAAATGTCTTTTCAAATAGATAGCTACACCTTTCAGTATGTTTACATTTGTACTTGACAAAAGTTCCAGAAACTTTTGCTGTGTTGGAAAATTACAAAATCGATTTGGTATGAGTTTTGTTCTACTTTCACTAAAGAAAGGACAAACAAGAACGAAATGAAATTCATCTTCAATATTTCTCAAGTTACAACGGTCACATAATAATTCAGAATAAGTAGTGTATTTGTTTAAACGCATTTTCTGAATTCAGTACCACGTACTGAGGCCAAAAGATGGATTTTTGCCTTGAAGTTCTTTACGGCGTCACTATTATGTAGTTTTACATACCAAGCAATGATAAAGATTGTAGTACCTGTATATGTACCTGGATATGTACCTGTATATGTACCTATATATGTACCTGGATATGTACCTGTATATGTACCTGTTTTTGTTTGCATAATGATGATAGCATTTTAAAATATATGATATAAAATCTTACCCACAGCTGTTTTCAAGTTGACATCAGCGTTTAAAAACATGCATAATTATGAATGTGCTTTGATTCTTTATCTAAACTCACGGGCAAAAGAAAGTATAGGTACAACAACGCAATATATTTTAATCAACGAGTGATGAACAAGATTGAAACATAGTTACACCTTGTATCTACAAGCAAACTAACTTTGTCTGTAAATGTTGAGACATTATCTGTTCATAATTCTGAAAAACACGGCTTTTTAAAAATCGTCGTTATAGAATATCCTTAACCAGGCGTGCTTGAACAGATATAAAATATTAAGTATTATACTCTCATGAATGAAATTGTGTATATCTCTTAACGATATATATCCTCATCACAAACATTCAAAACCGAGTTTATCCGGGAGAAATATTTTGTGTTTGACTCTGTTAAAAAGAAGATATACTTTCTTTTGCCCGTGAGTTTACACGACAATTCTTTGAATTACGGAAATGTCATGCCAACCCACAGGTACATTCGACTTATTAAACATATATGATAACAAACTATACGTTGTTACAAATATCGTAAATGACGATGCCCTTAAATGTTCCATGAATTAAAAAGATTACAAATTCCCACCTAGACTGTTACGACGCGATCACGATGTGCGGTTTACCAGCGTACATTCAGAAGAGTTTACCGAGGGCAGGTGTGGAGGAAATGATTCGTCTGGTGAAAACAGGTGAGAAAGTATATTTGATTGAAAACATATTTTATTCATTTAAGAAATGGATTGGGCACAAGTTGTGAAACTTATAGAAGCCCTCTCCAGGTAATCAACAATTATTTTACAAGGCTAGAATACATAACAAGAAAGTAAGAAATCTACAAGTGACGAAGTGGGTAAAGTATATATTGGATACAAGGTGCACGATTCCATACTCATAGCAAAACCACCGGGAACCATTGTTTTGATGTATCACAACCATCAATGATGTCGAAAGTTGTCATAATGACCGAAGCGGGCGTAATATCCTCCACAATCCGTTCGCATGAGGAAATAATGTGGATTGCTATATAATTTTCAACAAACTGTGAAGATTGAAGAAAGGGTGCATTTACCTGTTTCCCCTACTGATTAAATAACTTCATCCCGCTTACAAGCTATACCTGACTATAACTCCACCCAACTTGATATATTAGTTACCCTCAAAGGCAGTCTGATGAAATTGACCTTGTTCCGAGGAATAAAATTTGCAAAATAATGCATCTACCGGCGCCGGGATACAAACATGTTCTGTAGATTCATCTCCACAGTCTGACAATACCCGTATAGACCCGTGTTCCTTACCAATTTATCGCAGCCAAAGCCCAGTCAAATAGTTGACCAATCAAGCTTTTGTTGGACGTCTCGTGATTGGATAACTGAATTGCGTCAGAACATGGGAGTCATTTGGCTGTTATCAGACGGTTTTGCGAGGAAGCCTCTGAACGATATGAGTTCGTATCCCGGTAGATGCACTATTTTGCAATTTTTATTCCTCGGAAAACCGTCGATTTTTATCAGACAGCCCTCAAAGGCATACCTATAGCTGGGCCTCCAAGGCCCACTGGCGTGTTTTAAAGCATATACAGCTTTAATGGTAGAGCAGAACATTATATGGTGTATCCCTCTAAGATGTTATAACCTTCAATTCTCCAATATTATGTTTTATATTTCCCCAATTGTAAATGTAGTTAAAATAGTATAGGGTGTAGGTCTGTTTTGCCTTAGGCTTTACTTACGATGTCTGGTTCTTGTGTTCAAACCTCCTCCTATCAGCCTAATTTACACCTAAACACCCGTGTTCTGTAACTTTACGTCTTTACCCCCTTTATCTATATAACCCCCAGAAACTATTGGTGTAATCCCCTTACACTACAGGTGGTTACGTCATCACGGCGAGTAACAGCTCCGTGTACGAGGACGACAGCGAGTACTGCACCAACACGCGGCAGCTGGAGACGGAGGGACGGTGGCATCGAGTACAACAACAGAAAGTACACTACCTGAAGGGTTATGATTGTATTGTAGCTGTGCATCGAATTCTTTGATTAAACGAACTTTTTTTTGTCGAGGTCACGATGGTCGAATGGTTGGTGTCTGACTCTGAGGGAGTGGATTCCAATCCCGCAAGGTGTAAGATTTTGAATTTTTGCAGATAGCGTGATCCGAAAAAAAAAACTATGTTACATTTTGTTCACTATCCAAATACATTTCTAAGGCATTTAGCTTTGAAAGATGTACCATGCACTTAAGAATTTTTATTTGATGGGTATTGGATATACTACCAGTTGTTAGACCTCATTTTTGTCATACGCATGTGAGCTAATTTACTCGGCAAACAAAAGGTAGAAAACGTTTAAACATTTTAAATGATATTTAATCCATTTCTCTCTGTACCTTTAGGCCTATACCAGTCTCATATGTTCTCGATTTACTGACTACTTTGTCACTCTATTTCCCTTGATTATATTTATGTAGCAGGTGTTTTGTGTTAAATATTCTCTCGTGCAATATTCTCCTTGACCTAGTTTTTTACTGTCTTTAGGAGTTTATTAATAGTAATTGTCCATAATAATTGCCAATTTGTATAGCGCTATTTCCATGCATAGGCATGCTCAAAGCGCACAATTACTACATTGAAGGAACAGTAGTTTTGTTGCCGCTGCTAAACGCTCCGCGCGATACTTCCCGTGACCGGGTACCCATTTATACGGCTGGGTGGACTGAGTGCATTGTGGTTGAAGTGCCCTGCCCAGGGACACAGCACGTGTGATTTTCCTTTATCACCCACGTGTTCCATGGGGATACCGTGTTACATCAAGAGAGAATCTTCTAGTAGATTTTGAGAGTAGAAATGACACAATGCCCTGCATTCTCAACGACAGGACATAATCATAATAAATCACGATCTTATCACGTCAAACTCCTGATGACATGACAATGGCGTATCATCGTGAATATGATGACATCATAATGCTATGACATCATCGCATTACAATTATAATGTTGGTGCAGTGTTCACAGATGTGCATTTTCTTGGAAACGTAAGGAAAAACATATTCTATATGACAAATAGAATCTTACCCTGGGGTCTTCCTTTATCAAATATATCAACACTTTTTGATACAAGTAAAATATATTTGTAACTTTTATTAACCCGTGTTGATATAGTTCATAACAGAAGACCTTTGAGCAAAACTGTATATCTCTCCTGTATCATTCTTGTTACGTGATTAACCGGGAAACTTCTGTATATGTGATAGTTCTTTCCAAATATTTTATTAACCTTCCTTGGTGTTCCCTTTAAAAAAAATAATCAATATTTGTCTTGAAAAATAAATAACATTTATGACGGGTTATGTGCACAATATTTTTTCGTATTTTCCCCACATTTCCACGCTTCCCGCTCAAACATAGAAATATTTTTCTCATGGATGTGCATGTTTGTCTGTTTTTTAAATTGTGCAATGGAAATGGGAAGGTTCTCAAGCTTCTGTAGGTGTTTGTGTATCATAAACACTATGTAACACGCACATTGTACTTTCCTCTTAAGTCCTATATCGGGGTCCAAACTAAATTCGTTACTCACAAGAAATGAATACGCAAAAAAAGGCAAAATCTCCATTATAAGATGAAAATGTCCAGAACATCACCAAACTGTAATCTGTGAATTTAGAAGCATTTAACAGTTAACGTGTTGAGACAAAACAGCTATATTACATGGTGGAACCCAATGTCTTTATAAACGTGAATCAACATAAGGAAGAAGGTCGGATGTTTTAGTGACATTCTTTCTCACTGAGGATAAATTGGGTTTGATCACGTTTAAATTCTCGATAATGATTTTTTGTATTTGTTACCATGGTTACAGAGACAAACATCAAAGCCATGTACAAGTAAAAACAGAAATGGCATATAAATATTAGAACAGAGACAAGGCCGTTATTAGTTGCTGAACATTGAACATGAGTGAATTCCATTTTTTATTTATTTGTTATGGGTTGAATAAAGAAGTTGAACTGATCTGTTGCTTACTGAAATGAAGTGATCTCACAAAAAAGGCAAATAAGTGCAACCAATGACTAAATAAGTCTCCTGAATCATTAAGAAGAGTTCTAAAACGAATGTACATGATTCGGTTAATTCATGCGAGTTCATTTCCCATCGAGTGGCCATTTAAATGTGTTCATATTAAAATTGCCGATCGAAGGTATTTCAAGTGATCTGACAGTGTGGCGATACCGAAACACTCAAAGTAGAGTTTTATATATGGTACAATGGATGCATTTTGCTGTCTGAAATCCCATTATCTCTAAATCGCATATCGACCTCTCACACTGACGAGTTCTACAATATCAATACCGATAACCGATGTTCTGCAGTATGTAATCATTGAAGGACAACATGAATTGAACTGGTAAAATAACACAGCCGACAGAAGACGGGGAAAGATTTGCAGACATTGCCAATATAATGTAGTTTTGCTGCTCTAGATCGTTGCAGGAAGCAAACCATAACCTCCAAGATAATGATAACCCTTATGACGATATGAAACGAGCTTCCCTTTACATATAATGAATCAACACAAACACACCACCTCAGATGGCGGCTGTCCAACAGGGGCTTGTATTGTCGAAATACTAGCGACTTTTTCTCATACGTACGAGGGACTGTATGGTCGACTTCATATGCTTTCTCTATTCGCTAGTTTTTCGACAATACAAGCCCCTGCGCGCTGTCCCACGTGTGAAGTCCATGCGCATTCTTCCAGATCAAGAGCGGAGACTAATCAAAAACATCTCTGCAGAACTAGGAAGTTTAATCCAAGCAGTAAAGCCCAATATTGTAACAGCTAGAGTTAATACCGGTGTAATGTACGCTGAGTACACCAGATCTGATTGGAGAGTACACACATTGCCGTTTGTCCAGCTTCGCTCGTTGACTTAGACAAATTGCATCGATCACTTGGCGGGAAAGTGTCATGTGTGAACGGGTACGGCCAAACTCGGGGTTCCGCTCATCTACACAAATTGACAAGTGCAATCATGGTCGAGACCAGGAAGAGCCAATTGTTGCTATGTTAAAGGTGCATCCATTGTGTTTCATAAAATTTGATTTGGCTTTAATACGTTCGAACACACCATATGTGCTGTTTACAATACAAACAAATTCACTAATACCCTGTTCGCATGCACTAAATTTACTCCTATGAGCAAATTTGCTCATAAGTAAATATACTCATGTGAGTAAAAGCAAATTTGCTAAGCGTTCGCATGACATTAACAACAGGGGGAGTATTTCATTATGTTATATTGAGATGACGTCTCCTTAGTCATTAGTTATGGTCTCAAGATGGACAGACTACTACCTTATCGCAGGAAGGTAAGACGATATTTACGATACAGCCTTTGTATTGGATTAACCGTAGGGTTAACACATACCAAGAATGTTTGAGTAACATCATTATGCATGTGCAGAAACCGAAAGTGCATGTCCTATTTACACGCACAGTAGTTATATGACCTATTAAACATTATCAACCCAATTTTTCTATTTCATCTGGTTTAAATAAGATTCCGAAATTACGTTTGACTCATTGGCGCGCGCCACACGCGGTGCATTGTCCGGTTTTCGATCAGAAATCGACACTTTTACCTTCATATCGTCAATATACTAAGTCGAGTATCATCAAAATGGTAGTTTTCGGTAACAGTTGGTACTTCTCGATAAAGTTACACCATTTATAACGTTTGGCATATTTGACCCCCAACAACACAATGGATGTACCTTTAACAATCATTCACAAATCAGTCTTGCTTATGTGACAGATTGCACTTAAGGACATTGAACTACTATGTTATCGAAAACATATCCAATATTAATAATTATGAATTTTACTTGTTTAATGTAAACTCGGTACAATTTTGATAGACAATGAGAATTTAAGAATAAAGATTGTTCTTATTCTTTAACATTGTTAAACGTGTTCATGTGGCTCCATCAAAATAGGTGGATTTCTTGTTCGTTGTACACTTATAAATAAATTGCAATATTCATTACAGAACACTGTTGTCTCTTAATGTTACTTTATTCAAAGAATTACATGAAAACAAAATGAAAAAATTAACTTGGAGAAAACAACTCACTACTTTAATAACAAATACTCACGTCAGTATATTTGCTAAGCGTTCGCATGACCAATTTACTCCTGTCAGCAAAGTTGCTCATGAGTAAATATACTTTTGCATGACCTCTCGACTAGGTGCAAATTTGCTCCTGGAGTAATTTTACTTAGGTGAGTAATTGCGTTCGCATGCACTAAATACTCACGTGAGTATATTTACTTACATGAGTAAATTTACTCACATGAGTAAATCGGTGCATGCGAACAGGGTATAAGCTTGCATATTCATCCTCAATCGCCAAATATATCATAATTACTAGTTTCCAATTAAAACCGAGTAACATCATTATGCATGTGCAGAAAACGAAAGTGCATGTCCTATTTACACACACAGTAGTTATATGACCTATTAAACATTATCAACCCAAATGTTTTATTTTATCTGGTTTAAATAAGATTCCAAAATTACGTTTGACTCATTGGCGCGCGCCACACGCGGTGCATTGTCCGGTTTTCGATCATAAATCGACACTTTTACCTTCATATATACTCAATATACTAAGTCGAGTATCATCAAAATGGTAGATTTCGGTAACAGTTGGTACTTCTCGATAAAGTAAGACCATTTATAACGTTTGGCATATTTGACCCCCAACAACACAATGGATGTACCTTTAACAGTAATACAGTGATAGGGTCGGTTGTGGGGTCTTGATATGCATTATCACGAGGATAAAGCCAATGAGATGATATACGTCTTTAATGAAACAAATACGTATTATAGATCGTGTTAGTATATTTCAGATGAATGAGTTCTGCCACTGATTTGACAGAATAAGTTTTCAAAAACCTGCTATCTTCTCATATACTATATAGTGATTCATTCACGTTTCTTCAAATGCTATTTTACTCCATTAACATTAAAAAACAAGATTTCTGGTTAGCAGTTTCTTGATTGTAAACTTCCGTCATCGGAGTAGTTCTACTCCTTTATCATTGATAGGAGTCAGTATTACACCGAAGCGTCGTCTGTGTTTACAATGAAGAAGTTGTAATCCAGAAAACTGTATGTATTGAACAGCCGGCGGTTCAACAAAATGAAGCGCTTCGTAGCGCTCATTGATCGCTCAATGTAGCGCTCAATGAGCGCTTCTTCTCTCTTGAACGACACAGTGCAAATTCCTCGAGGCTTGCTCGCCTTGCTACCTAGCGCTACGTTGAGCAATCACGTTCAAGAGAGGTTTAAAACTAAAAGTAATCGCTAATTGAGCGATTAATTTGAAACCTATCTTGAACACGGCCCTGCTATGTGCCTTTCTGAGAATTGGCATTTATAACCAGTTTATGTTCTTTATTAATCTATAATCAAATAGATGACATGTTCTTAAGCGAAAACAATGATGATTGTAAATATGTATTTGGTACATGTTCCATTCTAAAGAAATTGAGAGTTTTTCTGAACAAGAAATATGTAGAATACGTGTAGTTTTTTTCCTTTTAAACACAATTCAATATGTCTGAATGGCATTCTCGAAGTTATGGTACAGACAATATGACAAGGCTTTATGAATGGTATACTTCTCTCTCTCAATAGATTCAGATCCACATTCTTGACGACGGTACAATTATATTTACCGAAATGTAATATTCAATCAATCTTTATTTCATAACAACCACTCACCGTGGTACATGAAAATTACATTATACATCTAAGATATACCATTTTGGCTGTGCTTTACATACGTAATAATACATATGATTAACTCTTGAAAATAGTACATATAAATGAAATGAAATGAATGAATATTAAAGACGGTGATAATAAATCGTTAACACAATGACCAATGCTGTATGGCTGATCATTGGTGAGAACTGTATATCGCATTACTAGAACGAATAGTGTTGTCTGCATAATAAATCCTTTTTGACTTTTACCCTCGTCAACAGGAAACTGACCAGACCATCTACTAAGCTTTTAAGACATGGGAAACCAATTTATCTTGTGCCACCTGCTAAATTGGGTGCGTTGATTCGCCACTAGAAAATACAACATATGTTTTGGCGAAGAAAACTCTAAATCGCTAATTAAGAAGGGATAACTGCTCTTGTGTCTTTCATAACGTCATCTTCACCACATGTATCAAACTAAAGCACTTTTACCAGCTTCCTGCGATGTAACCCATGACTTAGAAGTGATGTAACCAAACACTTTGAAACAAGAAAAAAATTCCGACTTTATTTTCGTTGCTTAAACTACCTTAAGGTGTGCCTCGCTGCTAAAGGTTTGTATTTGAGTTTGTCGGAACGTGAGGTGTGTTACCTATAGGCCCAGACTAAGCGTGACAGCAACCTAGGTACACATGCTGCAAATATCACAGGTAGATGTCAACTTCATACTACTCGTCGCACGACTAGTTCGTAGTGGGAACAGTCCTCAGGCGGTTCTTGGTTTATGGTATTTAAAATTTGGTGGATTTGTGCTTTAGTTTATGTGATTTGTAACTTTGCAAGGCTTATTTTTTATGGCAATGTTTGGTTCGAATTGGATGGACTTGTGCTTGATTTAGCGTTTAAATTTCACTTAAGGTAATTAATATCATTTTGTATACACCATGAAATAACTGTTTACTTCAGAATATTACTCAAAATTGCAAATTACGTTGTAACATTTACATTTTACAATGAAGTTCATTATTGAATAGTAATATAATGAACTTCATTGTAAAATGTAAATGTTACAAAATGAGGAATGCTATATTTTCATTACTTTCAAATATCAAATTTAACCACGTTTTAGGTTCGAAGATTTAGTTTCAACATAAAATATTTAGTTCGATTAAAACATTTTTTCCCAATACAATGATCATGTTATGAATATTCGTAGCGTAAAAAATAATATCTTATAGACATATTTAGAGTGATTTGTTGGCTAAAACCCAAAGATGAAATTATAAATAGATAACGAAACAATAGAATGTCATATTCTGTTATGGCACATAAGCTAGGTAGTATGTGATATATGATCAGGTTGTTCAAGCAATATCAAATTACGGCGATGATCATATCTAAATAAACAAAAAGTAATTTGAAACCTGTAACTGATATACATTCTCAAGCATTAGACATCAACGAACTCTACTCAACGTCTCATCGCCGGTGTTACAGCACAGGACAGTGGAATGAGGATGTTTTAAATCAATTTCCTTGTTTTACTGGATTCTACACCTTTGCGACGAACTGATTGCCCCGTCTATCTAAACTATGTAGTGAATTAATCGCAAATAATCCCATTGATCAGTCAACAGCCGTATCCAGTGCGAGCCCTCTCAGGTCGGGCAAAGTCAACACAGTGATCGTCTGTCGTGGGGAAGTAGTATTTTACCTGCCTGTTGTCTGCTAGGCGAGCAAACCCGTCAGACCGGTCCGACTTGGGGGCTAATAATATTACACTGGCGTTCGATAGATAGGTGGGCAAAATATTACTTTTAAGTGTGGAAAGCGGGTGAACCTCACCCTGATTATAATTCTTTGGAATATTGGACCGGACCGGATTGTTTGGAGTGTTCAAAGTTTGACTCTCTATCAAGAGACAGTTCTTAAAGAGGTGTCGTGATGGATCGTGAAGTTGAGTATTCCACGGAGGTAACCAAAATATACCACACGAACTATGTCCGTAACTCCCGGGCAGTGGCGGTGTTATGGGCTATATTCACCATCTGTTTTGCCATATTGAACATCGTCTCATTCATCCAGCCCCAGTGGATAGGAGATACCGGAGAGAGTGACCGGGCAGGATTCTTCGGGCTGTACCAGGCTTGCGAGGAGGACACGCTGGGGAACGACTTCCAATGTACGGGGGACTTTATTCAGTTCGACACCATTCTGAACGGTTCCTTCAGAGCCGCGGCCTTCTTTGTAGGTGCCTCGGCCCTCCTGTTCCTGATCTGCTGTCTATGTCTCATCCTGTTCCTGTTCCTCAACACCGCCACCGTTCTCAGAATCTGCGGCTGGCTGCAGGTCATCAGCGGTAAGTTCAAAGGTGTTACCTGTCGGCGGCTCCTTTTATGTTTACCTGTACCGCCATTTCGGATGTACAGCTTTGCATCTATTGAATAATTAATTCAATCTAACGTATGTCACGTTATCCGCGAATTAAGGGTGTTCTGTTGGTAAACTCCTTAGAAGGAAAGCAGTAGAGGTGTTGTTGATGGAGGAATGTCCACACTGTACTTTAAATTAAAGTTGAATACCTTTATTGTTTTCTCTTTTGAAACTGTTTTCACCATAACATTATATCACAAATTAATGAACAGTAATGTGGAATGTAGTTTCTGTGATATATGCATATGTATGTATTCATTAGGATTATGATTTAAAGACTAAACTTATCTCATGTTGTATGATACTGATAACAGCAGGATATGTTAAACAGTAATTGTTTATATGTTAACTCTACTGTAGTATATATCAAAGAAATACTGTTTGCAATTCAACTCTTTGAAGGCATTTGAAGTGGAAAATATAAGAAAATGTTAATTGTGTTTGTTCACAATAACAAAGTTGTTATAGATGTTAATAAGATTAGTTCTGTCAAATTTATTTATTCATTCAAACTGAAAATAATAGTTACAATCAAAGTTGTCCCTAAATAAGGTAGGCAATGTTGTGAGATATTGCCTCAATACTATAATTTAGTATCTGTAATAATAAAAATGAAAACAAAAATAAATAAAAAACTAAATGTTGGAAAGAAAAGAAGGATATGTATTATCAAATCAAATAAACACATTTGAGTTCCTATTGATAGCTTAGCTTTTATTAATTCATTTCATTGGTTTGTAACATAATACAAACTATTTCATAGGGATGAATATATTTCCAAATCAATTCAAGGGTTAGATTATGTGATTCCATCAGTCTGATTAAAATCGACGGTTTTCCGTGGAATTAAAAATGCAAAATAGTGCATCTACCGGGATACGAACTCGTTCGTGGGTTTCCACGCCAAACCGTCTGAAAGCACCCCGTACACTAGCGTGTTCGGGCGCAATTCAGCTAGCCAATCAAAAGATGCCCAACAAATGCTTTCGGTGCGAGAAACTAGGGGCAGATAACTCCAAACAGCTATCCTTTTATCTGTTCCGAATGCTTTCAAAACCGCAACCGTTTAAATACTATGATGTGATTGGTCAGCTATTTGACTGGGTTTTGGCTGCGCTAAACTGGTTCTGAACACACGCCTATACGGGGTGTTTTCAGACCTTGTGGCGAGGAATCTACAGAACCTGTTCGTATCCCGGCAGATGCAAAATTTAGCAAATTTTATTCCTCGGAACAAGGTCGATTTTAATCAGACTGGTGATTCCATTTGGTTCAGTCCATTTATAATTTCCCTGAACCTCTTTGATCCACCACTGTTAGTTCTAATAAATGTGTGATAATGGTGTAAATAATAATTTCCTTTAAAGGCGCTGTAGCACGTTTTTTCGCTCAAATAAGTTGATGAAATGTATTTGAAAAATAATTTCACCAATAGTAAAACATCCTTTTCTCCTCGGAAAATAAAGTTTAAAACGAGTGTACATGTTTTGGTTAAGCCATGGGAATCGTTTTTGTAATACAAAATAATAAATTGTGTTCACAATAAAATGGCCGCCATGCAATTTGTGCTTTAAACGCAACATAGTTTTTACCACTACAGATAATTGGTTTGTGTAATAAGATGTTTTACCCTCTAAAGTTAATTTAAATGACATAAACTATCATTATAAATGGGAAATTTGAAAAAATAAATTTTGCAAAAAACGTGCTACAGCGCCTTTAAAACATTGTAAGTGTCAAAACCAAAAGCCAAATTATTAGCAACCAAAACAATTACTATCCATCAACTTGGTTTTCCTTTTATTTCTCAAGAACATAATATTTGTCACCTGGATTTGAGTACAAGAATCAATTTGTCAAAACAATAGCAATATGGAGGAAAGTGGGTCTGTAGCTGTTGTGTCCTTGACGAAGTGTCTGTGTCCATGTTGATCTCCACGAGAGTGATCCAGGTCGTTATCCAGAGGATTACTCCTGATTCCAGAACAAAGTTCAAGTCTGGCTTTAAAAACCAGAATCAACACGCAGTCCTGTGGAGCTTCACAGTTCCCTCTGTTTGCCTGTCCATTTCTTGGAACAGTTTCTGAAAGTGACATAAATAATCCACAATTTTGATGATAATCATTGAAATTGAAGAACGTCACTTATCTGTGTGACTGTCATGTCTATCTGATTGAATATAAAATGCAAAGTGGACCAAATAAGTCGGGGATATTTGAATTTTTATAATTTGACATCTATCAGTGTGCCAATGAATAAATAGATCATTAATCATGATATGATAAATTACGTATAACCCTAACTATTATTGTCCAGTACATAGATTTTCAGTTACAGCATTAATCTTACTACACCCGCATTGAAAGTTATTACTAGTTAATCAGTAACTGCTCTCATTCAAAGGTCAATTGTTCTCATTTCAATCAGTATTACATTGTTACCTCATGGAGACTGATAAGATATATCAAATTTACAAAATCATCAAATTTATTAAAGATATTGACTATATCAAAATAAATCTTAAAGTCCAAAAAGAACTGGATGTGGCCAATTCCAGGTGTATTATAGGTACAAATGTTCTAAGAAAAACTTCAACCATTGTATATTAGCAGGTTATTCTTCAAATCAAAAGGGATAGGTGTACAGAAACCTTCTTATATACATCATCAATTGTCCATAGTAATTAATACAAAGTATATTTTTTACTTTGTGTGACTGTCTTACATGTCTTTTTATTTTTGGACCTTATACTTTCATATAACACATTTGCACAAAAGTCAAATGCTTCATTTTGAAATTAAGAAAACAAAGTGTCTCTTTCCTTTACCGGTAATAGAGTATATGCCTTCAGTGACAAGGTTTGTTTATTTTGGCCTCTTTTTGAAAGAACAAACACCTTCAAGATGAGAAAGAAATCAAGATTTGTCTCCAAATAAACAGGATTATTGACTCTTTGGCTCACCCATCCACACACCATGTGAACCAAACACCCTCGACATCACCATTGATTGAGCTGGTTCCTTATGAGAATATTATATTTTCAGAAATCTTTTGAAGTGTGTCCTTGTTGTATCCTCAAAGCAAAACATCTTTAGAATGAAAAATCACCTCAAACAAATAACTGTTCGAAATATCCCACTTAAAACTTTACTTCACATCTTCATTTGGAAACTTGTCAAGGAGTAAAGTGAGAGAAAGACAGGATTAAGAATTGAAGGTGTATACATTCCTTTGTGTTGAGTCTGTGTGTTCTTATTCACCTGTGTATATGTCCATGAAACCTGCAACATATTACGACAGGTTTTAAAATGTGAACAATAAATTAAATGAAAAAGGTTAAGTAATGAATTGGACTGACTTTGACAATTCAATTTGAGCATAAAGAAAACATTTTATCTCAAGACATTGAAAGCTCTTACTGCAAATTTCATAGATTTTCTAATTTTTGACATTCCATATTTTAAATTTTTTGAACATTCAAACATTTAATGATTATTCATCAATATATTATACTGAAAGCATACCTATGTTGTGCTTTAAAGGAGCGTAATAATAAAATGATTTGAACAATTTGAATTTTGGCCCTCATGTCTTATGTTTTCTGTATGACTTAAAAAACAACTTCATGTGTTGTAAGTTTTGACATTCTTAGACTAAGACACACTTTGAAATGCATTTTTCCTCGCTCCAAGAACCATTATGAAAACTTCATTTACTATGTCATCTGTTAAAAGATGAAGACAGCCATACGTTCATATCTTCAATGCTGCCTTATTTGTGCACTTCATGACCTGAAACCCTTCATTATGCTGTAATATCGACACTGATTTCGAAATATTTTAACACCTATGTTGAGCTGTTGCTAAGAAAAGTTGCCTTATATGTTTTAAGGGTTGACACTGTAGACTTTTAAATGTTTAGGATGGTCATCTACCAGGCTCAAATGTCAAGGGTCGTGTCCTTTTACACAACATTCTCTGGGTAATTAGGTCAAGAGGATGAACATGTACGTTAACTAATAGTTAGGCAGGTAGAGTACATGTACTTGTTTTTACAAGAATTTCAAATAGAAGTTGAGTTGAGATGATATTTTGGTTTACTATTTTTCACGAATATATTGCTTTTATCAATATACTTTATTATATTATGAATGAGAACATTTTAAAAGAATGAACATGCATTAACACATTATTGCTTTGTGTTGTTTAAGTTGTTAGAGTTATGGTTAGAGATGATGAGATGTTACTGATTATCAACTATTTTTGATACAGAATAGAGACAATGGTAGAGATGCTGATACTGTTTTCAAGCACACACATTATGATTATATTCAGCATATCAAAGAAGAATCAAAGATATTATGTATTTCTTAAATGACAAAAAAACAAGGAATAGTTAGGCGTGTACAATGATAAATTATATCTCTATATAGGAGTTGATCTCTGGTTGAGTGTTAAAATAAACTTATTGGTCATTGTATATATCTTTTGTTATGATGGTAATATTCAACATCTCTTCAGATCTGTAACTGAAGTCATCTTTTGATATCAAATATTTCAATATAAGGTGATTAAAATAACAATCATTAGATTTTGCTGACATCATGAGTGATATCTTCAAATCTATGGATTCATTACCACTGTAGTGCCATCAACGTTCAGTGCTTTAGCAATGTCAACCTTGTAATAATTTATGTCAACCATCAGAATGTCAACCCATGAAACAGTGATACAGCTTAGGTGAGATCAAACAATCTTGCAATCATTGAGTCATTCCAATTTTGTATTTGCAATACCATTATAAAATAATCACTGCAATTTCAGTTTCTAATTTCTATCATATATTTTGATTCCAGCTATTTTTCTCATCCTCGGCTGTGTGATTTACCCCAACGGTTTCGACGCCCGCCAAGTGAAGGATATCTGCGGTAACGAGGGGAGTTATGATATCGGAACATGTGGCATGAGATGGGCGTACATCCTCACCATTGTGCTGGTGTTCGACGCTGTCATACTGGCCACGTTAGCCTTCGTCCTCGCTGCCAAGCAGGCCAAACTTCTACCAGAGGTCTATGGGAAGAAGGAGAAATGTATGTATTCTTTGACATAAGAAAACCATATGTTCTTATGCTTGTAGAGTATAATATTGGAATATGAGTTTACCACTGTACTATGTACTTATATAGAGAATTGATTAAAGGTCAACCTGTATTTTATTATTGGCTTATGTCCACAATTGCCTTGAAAGTTCTCTGAAGCGACCTTTTCTCAATAAAAATGTTTATCAAACATTGAATTTTATATAAAAATAATATTTATTCACATCTTTTCATTTGTTAACTGTCGACTGTTTAATTCGCAATAAGTTTATTTTTAGTTTAATTTATCGCAAACTTTCCATTGATTAAAGCAATTTATTGCAAACTTTCCATTGATTAAAGCAATTTATTGCAAAATTTTCATTTATTAAAGCAATTTATCGCAAACTTTTCATTTATTAAAGCAATTTATTGCAAACTTTCCATTGATTAAAGCAATTTATCGCAATTTATTTCAAACTGTTCATTCTCATTTGGGTAATAAAAAAGGTCACACAAGTTTCGCAAACATCATATGACACATGCTTGGATACTAATCAGTATGAATAAAGGCTTCCTCTTTAAAACAGAAATTGTTAAGTCAATTTGAAACTTTTGTTTTTTGTAATCTTATTAACCTATTAGTTATTTCATAGGATAATTGTATTTAATTTTTAAAAGACAAATATTTCTAGACCGTTGCATATCATTATTTTGCTTATTGTCTTTCAGCCGGAAAATAAGTTATTACGTAGGTATACAAAATCGTTGTGTGTATTCACAAATTTTCAAGTGTTCTCCTTTTTTTAACCCTTCCTAACAACCCTTCAACTTTCCTTGTATATTTCATGTTTTAACAGTTGTGTTTTATTTTGTTTTTATTTGGAACTAGTTTAACCTTTTCATCTCTCATGCTTTTAAAATATTGGTTTTGTCAACATAACTACCAACTTCCCAATGCAAGGCATAACTCTTGCCTGTCTCCATTACTGGCTGATTTAGGCCTTGCAGTATTTCCTTAAGAAATCTGTGCTTAGAAATCAAGGCCCACTATGCATTTCTGGTGCAGCGATTCACTATCTAGGCACAGCATAGCGAGGGAAATACCGCAAGGCTTAAATCAACCAGTAATGCAGATTGGCAAGAGTTATGCCTTTCGTTTGGCAGTTGCATAACTACAGTCTACCATCTCATTTCTGTTTAACATTCACATCAAATCATAACTGTAGTACATTAACACATCTCAAAGATAATACATTTAACATTGCGTCAAAACTATTATATCATAAAGAAAACAGAGTTTTTTTTTTATGAGAACTGTTTAGTATATGAATTATCATAGTGTACCTGAATTTAGTTAGAATTAGTAACAGTTCAATTATGGTATTAAAGTAGTTCGTATTGCAAGATATTTCACCTGTTTTTTCTTCCAAATGACAACGATATCATCAAATTAAGCAACAGAAGGTTTTGTTTTAGTTTCACAGCAATAGCAATTCTTTGACCTGGATTTTCTCATCAATGCCTATCATTGTTGTGATGCTCATTTAGTTCTTTCCTTTCCTCTTATTTATGTTTCAGTAATCTAGCACCTTCCAACATTTTGCTGTTGTGAGGATGTAGCTAATAGATATACGGTAGTAATAGTTTGATGAAAATAGCTAGGTTGAGAAAGTAATCTTTAGGACTTTTTAGCTCATCAGGCCTGAAAGGCCCGATGGGCTTATGGCATGGCATGGCGTCCGGCGTCCGTCCGTCCATCCGTCCGTCCGTCCATCCGTCCGTAAACTTTGCACATTTTCGACTTCTTCTCCAGAACCAATGACTCCACAGAGCTAAAATTTTATGTGAAGACTCCTTGGCCAATGGGGATTCTAAATTGTAGATTTCGTGACCCCGTGACCCCAAATGGGGTCACAGGGGTCACGTCCTTAAAAACCTATTTTCATCTTCTTCTCCAGTTCCAAAAGGTCAAGAGAGCTGAAATGTTGTGTACAGACTCCTTGGCCAATGGGGATTCTAAATTGTAGATTTCGTGACCCCATGACCCCAAATGGGGTCACCGGGGTCACATCCTTAAAAACCTATTTTCATCTTCTTCTCCAGTTCCAAAAGGTCAAGAGAGCTGAAAAGTTGTGTACAGACTCCTTGGCCAATGGGGATTCTAAATTGTAGATTTCGTGACCCCATGACCCCAAATGGGGTCACAGGGGTCACATCCTTAAAAACCTATTTTCATCTTCTTCTGCAGTTCCAAAAGGTCTAGAGAGCTGAAAAGTTGTGTACAGACTCCTTGGCCAATGGGGATTCTAAATTGTAGATTTCGTGACCCCATGACCCCAAATGGGGTCACAGGGGTCACATCCTTAAAAACCTATTTTCATCTTCTTCTCCAGTTCCAAAAGGTCAAGAGAGCTGAAAAGTTGTGTACAGACTCCTTGGCCAATGGGGATTCTAAATTGAAGATTTCGTGACCCCATGACCCCAAATGGGGTTACCGGGGTCACAGCCTTAAAAACCTATTTACATCTTCTTCTCCAGTTCCAAAAGGTCTAGAGAGCTGAAAAGTTGTGTACATACTCCTTGGCCAATGGGGATACTTAATTGTACATTTTGTGACCCCATGACCCCAAATGGGGTCACAGGGGTCACATCCTTAAAAACCTATTTTCATCTTCTTCTCCGGTTCCAAAAGGTCAATAGAGCTGAAAAGTTGTGTGCAGACTCCTTGGCCAATGGGGATACTAAATTGTAGATTTCGTGACCCCATGACCCCAAATGGGGTCACAGGGGTCACATCCTTAAAAACCTTTTTTCATCTTCTTCTCCAGTTCCAAAAAGTCAAGAGACTTGAAAAGTTGTGTGCAGACTCCTTGGCCAATGGGGATTCTAAAATGTAGATTTCGTGACCCCATGACCCCAAATGGGGTCACAGGGGTCACATCCTTAAAAACCTTTTTTCATCTTCTTCTCCAGTTCCAAAAAGTCAAGAGAGTTGAATAGTTGTGTGCAGACTCCTTGGTCAATGGGGATTCTAAATTGTAGATTTCGTGACCCCATGACCCTAAATGGGGTCACTGGGGTCACATCCTTAAAAACCTATTTTCATCTTCTTCTCCAGTTCCAACAGGTCTAGAGAGCTGAAAACTTGTGTGCAGACTCCTTGGCCAATGGGGATTCTAAATTGTAGATTTTGTGACCCCATGACCCTAAATGGGGTCACTGGGGTCACATCCTTAAAAACCTATTTTCATCTTCTTCTCCAGTTCCCAAAGGTCTAGAGAGCTGAAAAGTTGTGTGCAGACTCCTTGGCCAATGGGGATTCTAAATTGTAGATTTCGTGACCCTGTGACCCCAATCTAGGTCACGGGTCATGACCCAAATATTTTCATCTTTATCTTAAGTACGTAAAGCTGTAGAAAGGTGAAATTGTAATTGTAGGATTGGTGACCCTGTGATTCCAAAGTTGGGTCACAGGAGTCATGGTCTAAAAAACCTATTTTTTTCTTGATAACAATGTATTACTTGATATAACTTAGATAGTCAACCTTAGATAATAATCAATGAAATCTTGATGAGCTACAGAGCCCATGGCTCTATTTTTGCAATAGAAATGGGATGTTATGAAAGAAGAATTAGATTGGGTAAATCAAGCTTTGAATCAGACAATACTGATATTCCCATGACATAAAACTCTAAAAGCATGTTCTTTTAATCTTAATTCTCCCCACTTTTTTTATAAAGTTCTAGATACAAGTTTCATCCATAACATTCTCATTTGTACATTCTATCAATGGTATTTATATATTTTCCCTTTTAAATATACTGGGATGATTTGAATTAAATTAAATGGACAGATATCCAAGCATTCTGTTCAAAGTGATCCTTTGAATCAAAGTACTTATGGTTCATGTCATAATTGGTAGCATTTCAATTCAAAAGGTAGATTTCTGACAAATAGATTTACAGCATTTCAATTCTACATAAATTCTCAATAAATCAGATTCATTTCATTAAACAGTGCTCTTGACAAGTTTTCATAAATACATGTCCAATAATTATGCAATTTAAATGCTTAATTGCCATACCCGGTACATGAGTTGGTAATTCCTCTCGGGTGCTGATTCTTGAACCTTTTACCGTTGTGACCCCCAGTTACAACTCAATTAAAGCTTTAAAAACTACTTATTGGTTCGTTTAACATCAGTTGTTTGCTCCTCTGTTGACCTATATTATAAGTTGCAGATTTTCTGCTACAAATTCATACTTATGTCCTAACCATTGATTCATTAATACATTATTTATAAATATAGATTTGCTTAATGCTTATTTAATGAAACTTTACCAGTGATTCAATAGTTTATTCCTCTTTCTGATTGATATATATCATGTTTAGGTACATCATTTCTCCTTTAGTTTCGCTCAGTCATCACACTGCAAAATCCACATAGAGCTGATAGTTAATAGTTTATCCACGTATGTAAGACATACCGTATGTATTGTTTATGAGGTTAGCGCCTTCTTGATTGCTAGTTAATAGTTTCATGAAGTGTATCACAATTAAAAAGATAATTATAGTTTCATTAGAATAAAAAAATTCATGTATGCATAATTAACATTTATTGATCAGTACTAATCAACATTTTGAACTGTTAATTTTCTGTAATCAATTCATCCATTTTTCCCACTTGATTCCAGCTTGGTATGTTGTACCGAAGCTTCCTTCATGAGTCTAACATCATTGGTTTATTCTGTTTACACATAAACATACTTATCCAGTCATAGATTTTCTATAACTAATTCATTCATCTATCACACCTAAAAACCTAATTACATCATGAGAATCAACAGATTTGTTTATCTATCTAACATTAAGGGCCAGTTTATTCCTCTTATGACAGACGAGAGTACTTATCGGCCGAGTCCTGGTCCCACCGACTAATCTGAACAAGCAGATATGTTGTGAATGTGGAGTAGCAAACTCATTGTGATGTCACTGTACAAATACACCCAGTCTTCTGACTGTGCATAGATCCTCTCTACCATAGCTGTCTTCCTTTTATCAGAAAACAGGTTAAGCTTTTCACTTGCTTCCTCTCTTATTCAAAATTGGTTAATTCAACAGATGAGCTCTTTAAATATAATTATTTGAAAATAATACTTAAAGTTGTCTCTTATTGCATCTTTTAAACAGAAAAAACAACATTTTTATTTTGCTCTTCCTTTATGAAAGAGTTTTAGAGTGTATTTTGTAAAAACAATTGACAACTACACCCTCCCTCCTTATAGTGATCACCTAGATACTAGTGTTATATTAGACAGACAGACAGACAGACATAATTCTTCAACATAAGTTTAGTTGTGACTTTAATAACATAATAAGACAAGGCAAACTGGTGACTTCTATGGTTATAATCACAGGCTTGTTGTGAGGACTGCAGCTCATGGCTTGTTCGCGATGGAGAGTCAGAAGGGTTTACTTCAATACTTCAATATTATCACTTTGAAGGCTCTTTACATAAAAGTGAAGTAATTAATTAATGTATATAACCTTATATATTGCTTGTCAATTCGTCCCTGACAACCAACCCCAAGATCTACCCACCTTCCTTCCAAAACTTCCTGTTCTAATAAAAATATTCCCAATGCCATATTACTCTCCATACCCTGAGTAAAGTTTTTCCATAAAGTTCTTTATTCCATTACCTTTGAAAGTATAACTATTTAGACCTCTATATATACACCAAGATTGAAACATTGTATACTCCATTCCATCACCCAAATTTCTTTCCTTTGATAAAGTTTGTTCATTGATCTTTTGATAGCATTTCTTTTCATCAAAGCATTATGACTTGAGAATGATATGTATGTATGACCTGTACAATATTGTATAAATATTAACTCCTAAATATTAACCGTATCAAGTTCAAATACAAGAGACCAATATTAGGGAAACCATAATTTTTCTGATTTTCTCTGATCCAAACCATCCTACAGTTAAATCATTAAAATTTTATTTTAAAAATACATTTCACAGTTTTGATCTGAACTAATTTTGTCCTGAAATATGCCGAACAACAGACTTTGATTTTAAGATATTATTCATTCACCCTCTCAGGTTTCATAATGCAGAGATAAGAAACAAAGTGTGGATGATTTTGTACTGTTGAGAGTCACAATAAAATGTTAAAATTTTCTCGGTGATTATTACAGTCACATTTACCTGTATAACTATGAATAAAAGCTAGTTGGAACACTGTGGCCAATAAATTACCCCTGGTAAACGAGTACAGAACACTCCCTGACCTGGATAATACAACTGGCCGCCTGTCAGGTGCTCAAGGTTAAAAAATTCATTAAATAATCTTCCAAATATAAATCTTGATTGAATTTGCATATCTTGGAAACATCAATAAATAACTCAGACAAAAACAAACAAAAGACATATAACGAAATGTTCATGTTAGAGAGAAGCCCTACTAGAGGCTATTGAGATCCTCCCTGTTCATTGAGAGTG
Source organism: Gibbula magus (assembly GCA_936450465.1). Lineage (NCBI taxonomy): Eukaryota > Metazoa > Mollusca > Gastropoda > Trochida > Trochidae > Gibbula > Gibbula magus. Next base: position 72,666,306 of record OW388296.1, on the reverse strand, counting down.
AGTCACGTGTTTACACACTGCCTAGTCCTGGAGTATTTTCAGTGAGGAAATCTGTAAATTAAGACTATTTTCTCTCAAAGATCCCTTTGAAAATCACTTGAACTTGAAGCGACTTGGGTGGGGGGGGAGGGAGTTCATACCCTGACCCCCAATTTGTAACATTTTACATGTATAGGTGAGCCCCCCCTTTACAATATGTGAGAACCTTCCCTCTCTATGAAAATTCCTGGATCCCCCAATTAACTTCAATGAATACAATATAGTTGTAAGTCCATTCTATATTGATTGTTCACTACTATGTATCTTAGCACTAAGAAGATCAGGTCCCAGGTCACTAAGAGCAGCCATTAAGCGCGGCAGTAACGTCCGGGAACTCCCTCACTCTCTCGCTGGTTGTTGTTCCCGTGTTTGAGGACGGGTCGTCTCGTTGGTGTGCAAATCCTGCCTCGCGAGAAGCAAACAGTCAAAGGCTACTCAGAATGTAGAGGTGGCGGCCATCTTCACTCAGCCTCTCTTTCATATCGATGTGCGACTAGCTGAAGTTGTAGAAGAATGCTAATTGTTGTTGGTGATTGTATCTAAAAGGGGAGGACGTTACAGAATTATTAAATCTGGAATCAATGAAAGTTATGTCAAATACTGATTTATGCTAGATATGACAAAAAAAGTTTAATGTAATCTTTGTTATCAGTGTGAGGATAACTGAAAAGATGCTAAAATAGGTGCTGAATGTTTTTAAAAATGCAGTATTGTCCAGATATGTCTCATAATTTATTGTTTTCATTCAATAATGAATAAATATTCATCCAAATAAATTTATATTAAATGTTATTGTCATGATCCTACTTACTATCCTATGATTTATATTGTCAAAAAAGAAGCCTGGTCTTGAAAAAGACGCCACGGCAGAAAGAAGTAAAAAAATATAGATGCCAGGGGCGTCAATTGGAGGAAATATGAAACTTATGATTGTAATCAATGATGAATAAGACACATTATTTACCCACAGTTGTCAAATTTTAAAAACTTTTTCAAGATAACCAATGATTTTCAATAATTATTAATGACATTAGCGCTTTTAAGGTGACATATATTCTGTTAAGTTCAATTATGCTCTTTAATTAAAGATTGTTGGTAGCTTAGAACACCAACATCCGTACAAGCAACATCAATAAATATCATTTATCTGGAATATTAACTTTAACTTGTTTTTTACATTCATTTAGTTCAATATCTGTTTCTATTTACAGCTGATCTGAACGGGTTTGCCAGCGACACCATGTCCAAGAGGTCAGGCTACCCGCTGTCTGATGACCGCTACTCGGAGTACTCTCATCGGTCCGAGAAGTCCAAGCGGTCAAACCACTCCAGCCGTGTTGTATAAAGTGTACAGAGAGGATATTGAATATATACACAGTGTACCACGAAACAAACCGATTTAATGGACATCTTTGTCCTCAAACAGTGTGGAAAATAGAAAAAGGAAAATATACCAGAAAAATAAGTTAGGGATTTTTATGATTGATATCTTTTCAGTTTGTCAATGAATAAATAAATCTGTTTTTAAAATGTCCACATTGACATATATCTTTAACTATTTTTGTCCAGTATACTATTAAAATTGATTGAGCATAGGTCATTGTAAAATGTTAATCAAATGTGAACAAATAAGGGGAGGACAGTAACATTGTAAGTCATTGAGCATAGTTCATAATAAAATGTGAATCAAATGTGAATTTCGAGGTAAATGTTTGTAAGAGTACTTGCATATGATAGGAAAATGTACTGTACTGTTGATTAAGCCAAGAGTGAAATAAAACACCCGAAAACACACAAAATGCCAAAAAAACAGGCAAAAATCTATTTTAGAAAATATCTTGTTAGTAAGGAAAAGCACAATATGCTTGTTTAAGTTTGAGGAGAGACCAGAGGAAGAATTACCAGTAAATATAAAATTGCAATGAAAAAGTTTCCATTGAGAAAATGGTGATCTGGTATTTGATTTTACATGTTCCATTGGCAAACATTCCAGTGACAGAGAAAGGAACCTAATCTATGATGAAGCAAGAAATAACCAAACTCTTCCTGAAAAAAAGTTATATTCTTATACCTGAATTTCAGTTTAAAGATCATCAGAGTTGAAAAAAATTACTGTTTACATTTAAGGAGAGAATTATTTCTGAATATACGCATCAAGGAATATTTTGCTGATGGACATGTTTTGCTAGTACCACACACTGTTCAAGACCACATTCTCTTCAACTGAAAGCAAACTAAAGATCATTTCTAGTAGTGAGGGTGAAATGTTGATATTTTATGACACTTCAATATTCTTGAAGTTAGAATGTAACGTTGATACTTCAATCTTCATAGATTGGAATCACTGTATTGAATTTTCCCTTACATTGTTCTTACAGCCCCAGAAAGAGTGCTTGTTTCTGTTTTGAATTTGATTATGCATTTATATTGTTATAATTGTTGATACAACAATAATATGAGACACTTAGTTACTAACAGTTAATCAATACTTGTCAATATTCTGTATTGATGTGATAACGAGAAATTGTCATTGAGTTGTGACACAAAGATGCTATTTTTGCTTAACATTATATAATTTTCGCCAGATGTATTTACAAAGTTTTAATTTTGACAATATATGAACTTATAAAGACAAAATGAAAGCACTATATATCTACAGAGACAGTGTATATGTGTGTAAATCATTTTTTATTTTGTATATATATATATATAACTTATATTCACCCTGTAGATTTACATTGTATATAATCATTATATTCTATAACTGGTTTGTAAGGATAAAAGTTAAATTTTGTAATAAAAAATACAAATTTTAGAAGAATTTGATTAAGTTTTCTATTTTGTTTAAGATTGAATCCTGTTTTTAATATGATACCAGATTTATTAATAAAATGTCTCAAATCATTTTGCATTTTGTTCTGAATTCAACACATTTTGATGAAAGCCGTCAAAGAGAAACAATGTACGAGGGTAGATCAAGTAGAAGTAGAATGACAGTGTAAACAAGATCAAAGTGCAACTTTTTGCATTTTATTTTCAACATAGTCTCCACTGACATCAATACATTTGGACCAGCGGTGTTCCAGCTTCATTATTCCATTCTTGTAGAACTCGGCATCCTGGGTCTCTAGATATCCCTCCACGGCAGCTATCAGGCTGTTGTTATCAGCAAAAACGTGTCCTCGTTAATGGTTTTTCAGTTTTGGAAAGAGGAAAAAGTCTGATGGTGCCAAATCTGGGGAGTAGGGTGGATGGGGAAGAATTTCAAACACACATTCAGTTGCGGCAGTGACGGCGACATGAGCAGTGTGGACGGGAGCATTGTCCTGAATGAGCAGCACTCCTGCTGTGAGCTTCCCACGCCGCTTGGCCTTGATAGCTGCTCATAATTGCCTCAATTCGTTAGCATAATATGCCCCGTTGATAGTTTGACCCTTCTCCAAGTAGTCTATCATGATGACACCCTGGCTATCCCAAAAAAGAGACCATCACCTTTCCAGCTGATGGAACTTGCTTGAATTGTTGGGGGGGGGGGGAGGGGAATTGGCATGCTTCCACTGTTTAGCCTACTTTGGATTTTGGATTCAGGGTCAAAATGATGTACCCACGTGTCATCCTGTGTCACTAACCGTTTCAGGTAATCATCCCTGTTTGCCCTGAATCGATTCAAATGTTTCTTTGAAATGTCCAATCTTTTCTGTTTCTGGTCAGCAGCTAACATTCTAGGGACTCATATTGCAGAGAGCTTTCCCATATGAAGACCATCTGTCAGTATTGTATATACCGACCCATAACATGCCCAGTGTCTCAGCTATGTGTTGAATGGTCACACGTCTGTCTGCAATCACCGTGTCATGAACAGCATCAACTTGAACGTCACTGGTGGAGGTTCTTGGCCGACCAGACCTGTCATCATCTTTAACACTATCCCGGCCACGTTTAAATTCAGCAACCCACTTTGCAACTGTGGAGTATGCAGGGGAGTCATCACCCAATGTATCGACCATGTCTTCATGGATTTCCTGTGCAGACATTCTTTTCCTGAACAGCTACTTGATGACTGCACGTTTTTCAAAATCATCCATTTTCCCAGTTTCTTCACCCCTATATGCACTTGCGGACGTGACATCTTGAAAACTACCCTACGGATTGTTCAAATATTTTGTCAATAGCCAAACAAAGGTTGATGTCCAGGTTTTTAGTTCATTTGAACGTATTGGATTATTACATCATGCTTATTCTACGAACTTTTTTTATTCACCCTCGTAAGATGGAGAGTGCTGGCATTATTGGAAGGGATGTCCACAGAGCATCAGTGGTTGAAGTATCTGAGGAGTTTCATACCCAGGTAATAATGATGTTTGTTTATTACATGCCAGTGGAGGATACCCCAGTGTAATATTTATATGGCATTATTAAAGTGTAATACTGATGCATGTGTTGTAACTTCACAATGTTGCCTCAGGCATAATGGTGACTCCTGCAACTTTGGTTTCATCATACTGTCAAATCTTCCTCTTAAAGGCGCTGTAGCACACCATTCTTGCTGAAATAAAATGATGTCACGATTAATACTCCTCAATCAATAAAAAGGGTTCCAAAACGAATTTACATGGTTCGGTTAAGTCATGAGGGTCCATTTCCCATCGAGTGGCCATTTTAATGTGAACAAAATGGCCACTCGAAGGTATTTCAAGTGATCTGTAGCTATACCTATACACTCAGAGTAGAGTTTTGATTATGGCACAATGATGGAATGGTCAACGATCTTGCTATCTGAACACTCAAATTCGCTCACCGAGGAATTGCACACCAATGTTGCGTTGCACCATTTTCTTCCAACACAGGATAACCGTTTTCTATGGATATGGCTTATTGGGTGTAATGAGATGTTTTACCCTCTTACGTAACAATATATTATATAACCTTTAATAATAAATGGCAAATTTGAGAAAGCATCACTTGCAAAAAAGCGCCTTTAATTAATGTGGGCGATGAATAAAACAAAATATTAAACTTCCCTCTTTGCAATACCATGTTTACTAAATTTGCGAAATTCTAGGTATCAATCTGACTTATGTCGTTGGATTCCTCATCAGTGACTTGTTTTATAGATATAGAAGTACTTAAATGGTGTTTAGAGCACATGTATACATTAATTTTGCTATGGTCACTGGGTTTTACTTTGTATTCCGGCACTGGAAGGATTTTCAAATGTCTATCAAAACCACACCCGAGTGTTTTCTCTGATGTATGTTCCGTCATGGAACACCATTTAAGTACTTCCCACAGAGGTTACTTCCTTCATATTTCCGATTCCCCCGTTTCCACCCATTATACCTAATAAGGCAATATGGCTTACACATTGGTTCAAACGGCTCCATCCATTGCGTTGTTGGGGGTCACATATTGCAAATGTTATAATTGGTGTTACTTTATCGAGAAGTACCGACTGTTGCCGAAAGCTACCATTTTGATGATAGTAAACATAGCATATTGACGATATGAAGGTAAAAGTAGTGATTTCTGATCAAAAACAGGACAATGCACAGCGTGTGGCGCGCGTCAATAAGTCAAACGTAATTTTGGAATCTTATTTTATAACAGACAAAAAAAAAATTTCAGTTGGTAATGTTTAATATTACCCATACGGGTGAGAAGACACAGGTGATTATTTTTGTGATATTTGCACATGTGCTTTCAAGTGATTTTCAACGTTGATTGGTCGGTTACCCGGAGAAAGAATGACTATGACGTCATAAAACAATGGTCTGACGCGACGAATTATCTTATGACTTCACAATGTTACTGTGGCGACGGGTCCTTCACAGTGGCTGCCCAACATGAAAATGTAATAACCAAGCGTAATTTGGTCAATTTAATCGCATAATGGGTAATATATAGAATAACCAATGAGGTACGAGTGATTACGGGAAATATCCACTCGTCTAAATAATGTTCAGAGCCACTCGCTAAAGCTCGTAAAGCATAATTATTATCCCCCGCCTCGCGTTTAGCGCAAAGCGGGTGAGATAGTTTTCGGTTGCGTCCATCCGTACGTACGTCCGTACATCCGTACATCCGTACATCCGTGGAAATGGAATAACTCAAATACTATTCACTGGATTCTTTTCATATTTTGCATATGGGTTCATCATAGGAAGAGTAATGTTCCTACACAGTCCTAATGAGACATTTTACCCTTGTCAGCAGGATATCTCAATAACCATTCGCTGGATTCTCTTCATATTTTACACATAACTTCTCCGAGGAAAGACGATGGGCTGATTAGATTTTGGTGACCTTGACATTATATTCAAGGTCACAGCAGAACTTTGAATTTTTTGACATGTTAATCTACATGTAAAGCTTGTCAGCGGGATATCTCAAGAACCATTCACCGGAATTCCATCATTTCTCACACAAAGCACCTTCTAGGGAAGACGACGTGGTGATTAGATTTTGGTGACCTTGACATTATTTTCAAGGACACAGCAGAACTTTGAATTTTTCGACATGTTAATGTATATGTAAAGGTTGTCAGCATAATATCTCAAGAACCATTCACCGGAAGTTCATCATATCTTACACAAAACAGAAGGACTGTTTTGAAATTTGTGTCCTTGACATTTTTCTCAAGGTCACAGTGGAGATTTGACTTTTTTGACCTGTTTGACAGTCGATTTTGCTGATCTTGACGTATTAATTTGCGGTGGGGGATCATGTTACCTTAGTGAAAACTACTTGTGTTACTCAATTTTAATTGGAAACTAGTAATTATGATATATTTGGCGATTGGTGATGAATATGCAAGCTGAGTGAATTTATTTGTATTGTAGACATCACCTATGGTGAGTTGGAACGTATTAAAGTCAAATAATTTTATGAAACACAATGGATGTACCTGTGGCTTAGAATGAGAAGTAAAGCTATAGTCACTGGGTTTTACTTTGTATACTCTGAGGGAATGAGACACAAGATGGAAGTGGTAATTTCACAACTGACAATTGCATGATTTTGTATTAATATGTGACTTAGTCAATTTCAAATAACCAATGATCTGAGGTACTCATGCTTCAGTGCGCTCGCCGGGCTAAATAGTACTAAGATTACCAAGCGTAAATGTTCTTTTGTGCAATGACCCACTTTTAAAAATCTCCTATTTTAATAGTAACAACATGTAACATTTCAACGGTTTAAGCATTTCGTTAAAAGTAAATGTTCATAGTGTCAATGATTATAAGTCATACAGAATTGAATCTAAATATTGGGAGCCATAGATGACCCCACACTACAAACGAGTCCCCGGTACTAGGCATTTAGGCATTAGATCGAGGGACCACTGTATAAGAATTATGATCTTGCATTACAAAAATATTTCATAAGTAATTCTTATTTCAGGGATTGAAATTACCCACAACAAAGCAATCACCAATCAGACAAATTAATTCATTTTTTAAGCCCAAACATCATAACAGTATATAAGGGTTCATCATATCCAGTCATTGACAAGCTCATTTTTGCTGATCTACACATATTATAGAGCGTGACGTGAAACATTGCTACTGACGTTGGGGGAGGTTGTTACCCATGCAATGTTGATTGATATTATACGTGGCCCTTTTGTTTATGAATAATCATTTCTTGCGTTCAAATGAATCTTATCTTACAGAATACCCCCAACCGGAATGCTAAAGTTCTGTCTTGTTATTTTCAAAACAACTTTAGTTAATTAAAACAGTATAAGATTTGACAAAAAAGGAAGTTCAAAGATAACATTTCTTACAAATGAAATCTTGAATCAAATGACAATCATCTATTGAAAGGCAAAACATCGATTACTTAAACAATTAAGCAAAATATATCGATACACTAAAATGGAGAAAGAAGTTGAGAATAATCTCAATCCAGCAAATTGAGCCTATATGTTTAATAATTTTGGATTCCAAAAAACGAACCATTTGTTAGATGTAATGGAATTGCCGCTCGAAGGTGATATCGGTTTATACTAATTCTAAGTTTTGTCAACAGTTTGATGAATATTTTGGTACAATTTTGATAAAGTTTAATACATAACAGCCCTTCGTGTATAGATTAAGGTGCGAAATTTGAAAACTGATTTATGCTCACCAATATACGAATCTTATACAAATTAAATTATAATTGCTATTGATGATGAATATTTAATTGTATTTATTTCAAACTCAATATATGAAGATGATCTATTCCAACAGTCTAGCTTTTAATTTAATTTTGAATATATTTATAATTTTCATTTTAACCATATGTGTTACAAATGACCCACCTATCTGTTACAATTGCCCCGTGATCCGGGTCAATTGTAACACTAGCAGTGCTTGCATTTAAATAGTCATAACTTTATAACTACTGCTGGTAAAACCCAACGTGAACACGACACTTATATTCCAAGCCAATGCGTCAACTTACCATTTATTACCAGTTTACTTTACGATCTAATCACAAGTAACCAATTATAACCAGTTGAGGCAGGGTTTACACTACGTCCGTTTTTTGGATGCGATGCGTTAAAAATGATCGCATCGGAACGCAACACGTTATTTTCAATGAGTTGTCATACACTACGTCCGTTTTTTTCATGCGTTGCGATGCGAAGAAAATAGCTATTTTATTCGCATCGCATTCACAATCGCATTGGAATTCCCTATATGACGTCATAGTTCCATCATCTGAATGGGTATTTCCCATCACGTGTAAAGCCACGAGGAAAAGCAGTCTTACAAAAAGTATGCCAACAGACATCTGTACATCAAAACATACAGACATACATTCAGACTTGTATACACGGGTACATGTATACATCTGTACCTACATACATACATTTGTACATACCGTACATACCGTACGTACATCAGATTCTATACATAAAACCTGTACATACACCCATTGTACACACACCTACAGTAAGTAAATGCATCTATACATACATACATATACATGTACATACATAACATATGGAACTAAAACAATCGCACTTATGATATTCGCATTAAATCGCATGCAAAACGCGTGTAGTATAAACCCCCAAATCGCATGCGTTAACGCAATGCGATTTATTCGGACGTAGTGTAAACCCCGCCTAAGTAAAAAGTGACCCCGCTCTACCCTACTATTTCTGTCTGGATATTAATTGGGGTTGCTACTACGCGCCTATTGCGTTCCTCTTGCGTTCAAAGGGTTTTTATATGGAAGGGGATCTGTGCCATAAATGAAGACATGTAGACTGGTAACTTGTAAAATGTAACATGTCGTTCTCAACCATGCAAGTCTCGAAAAGACAAGTCCAACCATGCAAACCTAACATTTTAATTGAGTCAATCTGAACTTTCCATTCTCAACTTTACAAAGTTGAAATGTAATTCTAGAAATGTCAAAGTCGAAAAGTAAAACTTGTAATTTTAAAATGTTCAATCTAATTTTTAGCTCATCAGGCCTGAAAGGCCCGATGGGCTTATGGCATGGGATGGCGTCCGTCCATCCGTCCGTCCGTCCGTCTGTAAACTTTTCGCCTTTTCGACTTCTTCTCCAGAACCACTGGGTCTAGGTAGCTGAAATTTTGTATATAGACTCCTTGGGCAATGGGGATTCTAAATTGTAGATTTAGTGATCCAGTGACCCCAAATAAGGGCCTCACAGGCCATAACCTAAAAACCTATTTTCATCTTCTTCTCCAGAACTAAAAGACCTAGAAGGCTGAAATGTTGTGTACAGACTCTTTAGCCAATGGAGATTCTAAATTGTAGATTTGGTGACCCTGTGACCCCAAATAAGGGCCTCACAGGCCATGACCTAAAATTCTATCTCTTCTTCTTCTCCAGAACAAAAAGACCTAGGAGGCTGTCATGTTGTGTAAAGAGTCTTTAGCCAATGGAGAATCTAAATTGTAGATTTGGTGACCCTGTGGCCCCAAATAAGGGCCTCACAGGCCATTACCTAAAATCCTGTTTTCATCTTTTTCTCCGGAACAAAAAGACCTAGAAGGCTGTAATATTGTGTGCAAACTCTTTAGCCAATGGGGATTCTAACTTGTACATTTGGTGATCCTGTGACCCCAAATATGGGCCACAGCCTAAAAAAACCCTTTGAAATTGAATTTTGAACTGATATTTTATGGCACTTCAATCAAATTTTCCCTAATAAACAAAACATAAAAATCTATTTTCATCTTCTTCTCCAGAACAAACTAGAAGGAATATTGCGTTCAGAATGTTTAGATGTTTTGATGAAAAGGCTAAGAACCGATAAAATTGTGCAAATATTATTTAGCCAAGGTGATTCTTAATTGTACTATGTACCATGAGATTCATCACATTGCCTGTTCTCTCTAAGCCGTATACAGTTAGATCAGTGATGCCATTGTTTTGTGCAAGGCAGAGGCTATTACATAATTTGGCTGTAAAAGCACAGCTGGCTTGTAACCAGAGCCAAGGGGTCAGCATATTGCATAATCTCCTGTGTGTTGACCTTGCTGAGTGCTCTCTCTCACTTTCAAGACGAAGATTTGTCAGGGCTAGGGATTATGCATTATATTGAGACAATATGTTTCTGTCTTCATCATCAAACAATATAAACCCTGATGAGCTACAAAGCCCATGGCTCTATTTTTAAATTATCAAATCTAAATAATATACCCATTTTGCAGTGTTACAAGTTACGTTTGACAAATGAAAAATAGAGCCACGGGCTATGTAGCTCATCAGGATTTCATAGATTTATTATCTAAGGTTGAATATCTAAGTTATCTCAAGTAATACATTGTTAACAAGTAAAATAATATGGGTTTTAGATCATGACCCCTGTGACCCACATTTGGAGTCACAGGGTCACCAATCCTACAATTAAGAATCACCTTTGAACAGAAACTCTACACAACATTTCACCTTTCTAGAGCTTTACATATAAACTGGAGAAGATGAAAATAGGTTGTTGGGTCATGACCCGTGACCTAGATTGGGGTCACAGGGTCACAAAATCTACAATTTAGAATCCCCATTGGCCAAGGAGTCTGCACACAACTTTTCAGCTCTCTAGACATTTTGGAACTGGAGAAGAAGTTGAAAATAGGTTTTAAAGGATGTGACCCCTGTGACCCCATTTGGGGTCATGGGGGTCACGAAATCTACAATTTAGAATCCCCATTTGCCAAGGAGTCTGCACACAACTTTTCAGCTCTCTAGACCTTTTGGAACTGGAGAAGAATATAAAAATAGGTTTTAAAACATGTGACCCCTGTGACCCCATGTGGGGTCATGGGATCACGAAATCTACAATTAAGAATCGATTCCCCATTGGCCAAGGAGTCTGCACATACAATTTCAGCTCTGTGGAGTTTTTGGTTCTGGAGAAGAAGTCGAAAAAGTTTACGGACGGATGGACGGACGGACGGACGGATGGACGGACGCCATGCCATGCCATAAGCCCATCGGGCCTTTCAGGCCTGATGAGCTAAAAATGGAAAATAAAGAGTTGTAAAGTCAGCCTTGTAAAACGGAATGTAGCATTTCGAGACTGACACCAAAGGGGCTGGTATTGCTGAAAACAATACCGTACGTCCTAAATAAATAAAACTTCGTCCTGGAAAACACAGTGGGTAGCATACATAATTTTAGCCAAATAAATTCCCTTTCGATTGAATGTAAAATTATCAAAATCGGTTCATATTTGGCCGAGCCATTTTTCCACGAGTACGCCAAAAACTTGCCTCACGAAATCACAGCTTTCGAGCGGAGAAATTAGGAATATTTCAATTGAAAACGTGCTGTCGACGACAAACATAAGCATATCGGAATCGCTAGGCAATACGATTAAATACTTTCATTTTGTATCACTGGTACAACTGTTGATTCATAAATTCATCAAATAGGCCTACTGAGTAGTAACATATGGTTTTATGTGCACAGAATCGTGTGTTCAAATTATTTAAGTATACATGTATTGAAAAGTCAGCCAACTTTATAAACTTGTTTGACTTGTGTTATACATCTCCATATGTGTAAATACATAAAGATCTATTCATTATCATATCCTTTGTTTTCAGTTTATTGAAGAAAGATAGATGTGTTACCTTTAATGATTATTACTTTCAATTCAATAACACTTATATCATAAATTTATATTTCCTATTGAATTTATCATCTCACGCTGTACTTTTATTATGAAATGGATCTGGATCCAAAATGAGTATGAATAGGTCCCCAGGAGCACTGAAAAATAAACGCCGGTGGCATTTATTGGAGGAAATACCACGGTGTACAACCCCCATACAGTGCGAACCGGATATAGTTCGCTGTACGCTCGGTCACTGGTTCATAGCTCTGTCAAGTGTTTGTTGTTCGTTGGATCAAATAAGTAATTTTAAGTCATTATACAGCTTTACAACGTATGCACATAGGCTCCGGTTCATCAATTTGTGACATGCATACAAGTACAGTGAATAAGTTATTGAGAAATAGTTGTATGTTGATGAAAACACATTATTTTCGTTACGAACGCATCGAGCCAAATTTGACAAGCCCGTGCGTTTTCGATTTTATTCACGTATACAATCATGCTGCTCAAAATGTATCTAAATATTGAATTCCTAATAGATTGTACCATGTATATGTAGAATTTCAAGTTTCAAAGTTTCCTAGATATGAAGATATCAAAGATGTTAGCAGCAACAATGCAGCATCACTGTACTGGTTCATAGCCGAAGCGTAGTGAATCTCTGTATGGAATGTAGCCCGTAATTCAATAACGTCATGTAATCTGATTTTGTTTAAAAGGTGTCTTTATTGACATATTAACCAACATTTAACGTGTTAATATGTTGTCCCAGCATTTGTTCAAGATATATCACACATCATGACGAGTTAAATCATTGTTCTGGGCAAAGATATGACGGGAATTAAAGTTGTCATAATGGTCATGGGAATTACAGTTTTTTCTAAATATAACTTCCACTTTCATTGGTTGACGGGAGTATTGCTCTTTAATTATTCTTATATGGAACAGAATTCAAAGAATTTAGAAAGTCTATTTGAGAATCAGTTGGAACGTACATGTACATTCACCTTTGGAAGTTTCCTTCTGACACTGCTGCAGTTATTTTTCGTGCCCAAGATGATTTTAAAAAAACCAAACCAATCAACTCTCCAAAAGGTTTGGTAACATCACTATATGTCATCTGGACGGTGTTGAAATTGTGGAGCGAAAACCAATATACGACTTTGGAAAACAGCATGTAAGCAATAATGTCTAATGGGAGTGCATTGAAAATGACCAGTCTTGAACATTTCAGAAATATATCCTGCCCAACTTGTTTTAAGTTATGTTAAAACATCTGGAAGCATCAATTCTGTCATGGTACCCCAATCTAAGCTCCCACAAAGAGATCATAATTGTCGGGGAAATCTCTGATTCGTCATTCTCTACCAACAGAGGTTACTCCCTTCAGATCCTAACCTCTGCCAATGGCCAATGGTGATTTTGAAATCATTTGTGTGAAAGAGACTTTCTCATTCCCTGTTTGAAAGTCACACTAGCAGCAGTCGGAATTTAATTCAAGGTCACACATACCAAACGTTAATGATGACGTTATTTTATCGATATAATTGTAAAAGTAGTGATTTCTGATCGAAAGATGGACAATGCACCGCGACTGACGCGTATCTAACAGTCAAACAAAATTTTGGAAACTTACTTGCAACAGATAAAAAGAAAATTTGGGTTGCTAATGTTAAATAAGTCATATAACTACCTAGCATGTAAATCGGACGTGTAGTTTCGGTTACTGCACATGTATAATGATTTTTCTCCATTTCAATTGGAAACTCGTAACTAAAAAAAAAATGAAACACAATGGATGCACCTGTAACAAAATAACCCAAAATATTTAAGTAATAGTGTCTATTTATAAAAGAAAAAGCAACCATGCACTTACATACTGGAACTATAAACCATACAGTGATTTCTGTTGGAAGTACTATCAACCAACTGTATTGGCGGCTATCAAACTGTATGGTAATGGCACATAGGTGGGTGACGGTTTGTTCTCGTGTCAAAAAACTAATGCTCTATATTAACTATGATAGTAACTAAGATCATCTGTACGTTTAATGATCATATATTTCATATATAATTAGGTTGTATCCACAAAGAACATACGATGAGAGCATTTTGACATTATATTTGGTGCGCTTAGCGGAGGAGCAAGATCGGCAATGCGTTTTTGATATGAGAAAGATTTCAGAGGGTCATGATTGAATATCGCAGTGAATTCTTGTGTATAAGTATAAGAAGAAGTATTTTGTAAATTTTTTGTACGTGAATTATACTCACACAAATAGAAAACGAGAACAAGCAGCCCGTGTCAACATAGCTATGAACCAATGATCGAGCGTACAGCGAACTATATCCGGTTCGCACTGTATGGGGTTGTACACCGTGAATACGGTAACTATTTCTGCTAAAACTCAAATCGATTAGAGAGGGTCGAAGAAAGCTGTCACATCTTCCATCTCATATTCAGAGGTAAATATAAGGTTTTTATCGTAGTATTTAGTTTCAACATCTGTTCATAACTTTATGGCGTAAACTTCAGATATGAAGAAATGGGGTGTAGACCATAAAAGCGTTAAGTTTAAGCATCCGAAGTTATCAGTCGAAATTGGTCTCATCTGTAACCAATTCGTTTCCCCTTTGTTATATCAATTTACTTTTTAGACTGATTAAATACTCATAACAATTCCTAACAAATATAATAATGTAACTGTTGTATAATGTTACCACAAACACATATGTTTGTCTTTGTATCACATATGTATAATTATAAACCGTTTATAAAGCTAGGAGTATTTTTAGAACTTGCGTTGACTGCTACAAAAGGTGGCGTGACAAGTTTATATGACTATGAATTGTGTTGGCATATGACGTAGTTATCTCCCTTTCATTTATAAATAGATTCAGTTCCCGGAAAAAGGCAGTTCCCGAAAATGACAAATGGCATATAAAGATGTATCTTGGAGATTAGACGTTTGTGAATGAACGATCATATAATTGGTTTATGAAATACCATAAATCCTTTAATAATCGCCTACCTTGAACAATCGCCTGCCTTAAATAATCGCCGGGTCTAAGACCTCTTCGACTTTTTATAATTTTTATGATCACTAAGTCCTCGGTTCCGTACAATATGGTCTCCAGGCCATATAATCTGTGATATGTAAGTACATATTTTGAACATAATTACTAGATTTCTAGTTACTACACGTACAAGATACAATCAATCTGAGACCAGTGTAAGTTATTGTCATGGAATAGATTTTATGTTGATTTTATACTGGACAAAATAAGTAAGGGATAATGGATGGTTTATGATTAATAATTCATTACAATGTCAAGTAATAAATACATCATTATTCATAATTTCAATATTTCAAAATATCCCCAACTTTTTGTGTTAAGTATATTATCAACAACACTATACACCTTCAACTTGTGACATAAAACTCTCAACGGTTCACACATTTACGTTTTTCCTGCAATACATGTTTTGTTTTTGCTCTCTCTCAATTTATTGTTTATTGCTTTCTTATGTGCATTGAAAGTATTAACGGAGATTGTTAATGATGTGTGAAATAAATATGCTCAAATTCTTTCAAAAGTAAATCTCTCCTGTATACAAAATTATGTTTATTGAACGTTTTTGTACCAGGAATATAATTGGATAAAATCTCTTTTTCAGGATTATAAAAAGTTCTTTTTTTAGAGCAAAACACAAAATAAAACATACTATACTCAACATACTTACACACGGTATTTATTCAGTAAAATGTGAGACAATTCAGTTGACAAGGCATTACATTTCTGTACACGATTAAACTAATTATCAGGTTTTATGAATGTACACATCTTGCACATCTTGCACACATTTACAACAATATAGGCCATGTGTACGTTTACTGCAAATACTGTGTATGTTACTTGAAATTTATATTTGAAAATGTGACCGCTTATATATTGAATATATGAGGTATTTCCTTGCTTCTCATACAAAAATAAAATAAAATAAATCAACTTATTTTGCTGGTACTTATGTTTTTGTGTGTATAACTCGAAAGAGCAACACAATCATAAGCTGAGAAATTGAAACCAACTCTATATTTATATATATATATATATATATATATATATATATTTATTTTTTTTAAAAATAAGGAACATTTGATTTACGTAAATGTGATCATAATAACATCTTTAAAAATAATTTATTCTGTAATGTAATGTGTTTTCAACTATTGATCAATTTATCACAGATCGAGTAGCTTTGAGGTAACAAGGAAAGAAACAAGTAAATAATAAAGTCACAATAAACACAAATACTGTCAATATAGAACTTTGAAATGAAAATGAATTCATAATTCATCCAAAAGAGGTGTTCAATTTAGAAATGGCCAATTTTATCGTAGAAACTGAACTGTTTGTTCGATGTGAGTAAGTAGTTTTGCTCGATCGATGGCTTCTTGAAAAGTTCTGTATCATGAGTGAATCAGTCGTAATATTGCTTGAAACCAGTTCTTATGGACTATTTTTAGAACTTGCGTATTGACTGCAACTATATAGGCGGCGTGACAAGTTTATTGACTATGAATTGTATTAGCGTGTGACGTAGTTATCATGACTATGATTTATTGATCATTTTGATAATAAATAGGCTAGTCTCACTTCTCTCCTTTCATACGTGCTTACGCTAGGCCAGTTCGGCCGCTCTAAGTCACCCACATCCTCGGTTACCCATGGTTTTATATATGCTCCGTTACTCTCCACCTGGGTGATATAGTGGAGAGTAACGGAGCATACATAAAACCATGGGTAACCGAGGATGAGTCGCCCAGTTCGGCCGCCAGTTCATTCGAAGGTCCGATGGTTAAATGAGGATATTTGACTCATTTCGATAAGTGTTTTGGGAATACGATTTATTTATTATGCACTGCAATACATATCTTCACAAAACATGTCTCTTAATATTTTATTCATAATGCATATGTAGTTCATGTTATTCACAATACATGTAACATGCATTTTATTTATTGTGCATCTTCCGACGTGAACTCCGAGTTGCTACACTTGAACATACCAAATCCAAATTAGACGAATTTGATCACTCCTTTGACATCGACCGTAAGTTCTTTTGGAAATCAATCAAGAAGTCACAAGGCAATAATAGCATATCATCAGTGAATCCAGTCATATCTGGCGAGAGTGTAGTGAGTGACCCTGAGTCGGTGATGGAAGCATGGGCATCTCACTTCCAAACTGTCTTCCATGACACGCAAAAAGATCACTTTGATGATTCATTCAAATCTGACATTGAGGATAAGGTGAATAGCATTCGTGAACAATGCTCATCTGATATTATCAAAGCCACGCATCTGATCACTGAGTCCACAATAGAAAAGCTGTGTGCAAAACTGAAGAATAACAAGGCTGGGGGAGATGACCGACGGGTTTACGAACATTTGAAATATGGTGGGAAAATGCTTTTCACTCATCTATGCCACCTCTTCAATATTGTCATTGCCACAGGCATTGTGCCATCTGTATGGAAGGATAGCATCATTGTACCAGTATTCAAGGGTGGTAACAAGAACCGTAAAGACCCAAACTCATATAGAGGGATCTCTCTAACGCCTGTAATCGAACGCTTGTTTGCAATGTGTGTACTTCCTCACTTACCAGCACTACAGCAAAGTGGCGTATTCCCTAATAGACAGCAAATGGCATATCAGCCCGGATTGTCCTCCTTGCAAGCATCCTTCAATCTACAGGAAGCCGTCCACTATCACCATGAGCTGCAGTCTGATGTCAATGTTGCCTTCCTGGACTCTTCAAAGGCATTCGACACGGTCTGGCATGATGGTCTCAGGGTTAAACTTTTTGACAATGGTGTTAAAGGTCAGCTATGGTGAGTGTTTTACAAACTATATTCTGGTATAAGGAGCTCCGTGAAAACCGGAAACTACCAATCAAGATGGTTCAGTTTACTACAAGGTGTTCGCCAAGGCGGAATCCTGTCTGCCAGACTTTACCTACTATTCATTGATGAGCTCCTGTCAGAGCTGACTAATGCAAAGAGAGGCTCCTTTATCCTAGATTTGAACACATGCTGTCCAACACAGGCAGATGATATCGCCTTGGCGAGCCCATCATACAGTGGTCTAAAAGCATTACTGCTGATAGCTGAGAACTACAGTAGACGATGGAGGTTTACATTCTCTGCTTCAAAATCACAGATCATGACTTTCCCTTACACCAAACGAAAATGCAGAGATGACCCAGAACTTACACTCTATGACACTATTTTGCCTCGTACTGTCACTATAAAGCACGTGGGAATCACTCTGGATGCAAATATGTTATCTACAGATAGAACCCTGGATGCAAGTACGACGATGAGAGCCAGTGTACACATTCTGATCAGATCTGGGTTTAGTCCTAAGTTTGTTAGTCCTCAAACGTGTCTCGCACTCGTCGAGGCCATCACACTTCCTAAAGCCCTGTATGGTTGTGAGCTATGGACTGCCCTGACAAAAACTGAAATTACAATGCTAGAACGGGCATACAGGTATATAATCAAATGTATTCAAGGACTGCCGAAGCTTACTCGTACTGACGTCTGCTTAGGTCTGCTTGGTGTCATGCCACTTGAGGGTGTGATAGATTCCAAGAAACTACTGTTCTTCGGCAGACAACTGACAATGGACACTACATATCTTCCATACAAGATACTCCTCACTCGACTACTCAGCTACCATTATGTGTGCTCACCAAATCAGCGAGGTCTTGTGCCGGATATCTATAGACTTTGTGAGAAGTATGGCATCATGGATTATATCAGGACTTTCCTCGACTGTAGTAATTTCCCATGCTATACCATATGGAAGAAGAAAGTAAAATATACAGTATTTGACTTCCACTCGAAATCATGGACTGAGCGGATCCATAATGATCCAGAGCTACATGAATTCGGAAAAATTCACCCATCGTTAACTGTGCACCCAGCTTGGATAGCGGTTCAGAAGATCCCGACCCTAAGGCATTCTGTTGGCTACTTCATGAAACTCGTAGCGGTCTACAAACTGGTAAAGTCTGAGGACTATCTTTGTGAACATCGTGGTGAATTCTTTTCAGATCCGCTGTCTCACATTATCACATCATGTGAATATATCTCTGAAGAGAGGGATGATCCGTGGTGTGATCTTGCAAATATTGGACCAATTGACTTCAGTGTGTTTCTTCATAATTTGTCTGCAGGTGAACTGACTTTAAATCTATTATCCTGTCGGCCTAGCTTCTCGTTAAGTGCAAGTGACAAATTGAGTTTCACACTGACTGCTGTACGATACGTGTACAAGATGTGTACTACGTACTATCAAACACAAACTGTCTATCAGTACTGATGGAAGGATGAAATGAAGACTGAAGACCGAGCAGCATTCTATTTCTGATGTAATATCGTGATTTATTTTTTGTTGTACAAGCTCTCCAAACTGGAGGATAAATAAAGTTATATATATATATATATATATATTTATATATGTTTATTACACAAAAAGCGCCATCACTGCCAATCTGATAATTATCTTATGATAAATCCTCCTGGTCAACATATTAAAAATGATCGCACCACAAGCGAACCCTAAATGCTTCAGACTAAACAGCAAAGCAAAGCGTGACTCGTTAGCAGACACGCTAATCAGCTTAGGTTGATAAAAGTGTGATCATCTTTATTGTCGACGCAGTCCAACTCCGAAGTTATCACTCGAAATTGGTCTCAACTGTAACCAATTCGTTTCCCTTTTGTTATATCAATTTACTCTTTAGACTGATAAATATACTTATAATATTACCCAATAAATATAATAATGTAACTGTTGTATAATGTTACCACAGAACTCATATGTTTGTCTTTGTATCACATATGTGTAATTATAAACCGTTTATAAAACTAGGACTATTTTTAGAACTTGCGTATTGACTGCAACTATATAGGCGGCGTGACAAGTTTATTGACTATGAATTGTATTAGCATGTGACGTAGTTATCATGACTATGATTTATTGATCATTTTGATAATAAATAGGCTAGTCTCACTTCTCTCCTTTCATACGTGCTTACGCTAGGCCAGTTCGGCCGCTCTAAGTCACCCACATCCTCGGTTACCCATGGTTTTATATATGCTCCGTTACTCTCCACCTGGGTGATATAGTGGAGAGTAACGGAGCATACATAAAACCATGGGTAACCGAGGATGAGTCGCCCAGTTCGGCCGCCAGTTCATTCGAAGGTCCGATGGTTATATGAGGATATTTGACTCATTTCGATAAGTGTTTTGGGAATACGATTTATTTATTATGCACTGCAATACATATCTTCACAAAACATGTCTCTTAATATTTTATTCATAATGCATATGTAGTTCATGTTATTCACAATACATGTAACATGCATTTTATTTATTGTGCAGTACAATGAACGTCAATACATTTATCATCCAAAACTGGGTTCCACAGGAGATATTGCTTGTATGAGATCAAGCGATATCTCCTAGGAGATATAGTTTTGACAGTAGATTTTGAACAATTCCCTGTTGGCGTCAGGTACATGACATCACAATGGTTTTGCATCATCAAGTAATGACATCACAATGCTATGACGTCATAATCATGATGACGTCACAATGCCATGACATCACGACACTGGAAGCCAAATGGCAATTTTGTGTTCAGATATGTTCATTTTTCATTAAAAACTAATGAAGAATGATTTTGGATGATAAATAGAATCTCACCCTCGTGTCTTCTAATAGCAAATATATCAACACTCGTTGATAAAAGTCAAAATATCCTCGGCAAGCCTCGGATATTTGTAACTTTTATCAACTCGTGTTGATATATTTGATATCAGAAGAAACTTGGGTGAGATTCTCTATATACATTCTTTATTCGTACATACGGAGAAAGACCGATATATTCCAATTTCTTGGTTATGCCATATATACTTCAAATCAAGTTGAAAACAATTGTAGCCCTATGCCTATGTCCATCATATAAAATCATCACCAGAGAAACCTGCACATATTCTCCATATACATGTATCATGACATCTTCCCACGGCAAGGTGAAAAAGTATCGATATAAATTCTACCCGGAGAGAAGATTTGGAAATCTTTTCCTTACGCCCGTGACGTTGTGCAGATAAGACTTTTCTTGCAAGCGAATTTCTATAATGTGGTAAAAATGTAATATTACCCATACGGGTTAGGATACACAGGTGATTATTTTTGTGATATTCGCACATGTGCTCTTTAGTGATTCTCAACGCTGATTGGTCAGTAGCCAGAGAATGACACGACGATCGGTTGACGGTACTACTTTCTTGCTTCATTGAAAAATAGAACTAGAAAATTACTACTTTTAACGTTTTAAAAAATTAACAGATTTTCCCAATTTTCGGTTCAACGCAATGCTGTTCAATCACCCAGACACGTCAGTCATTCATACTGTGGGTACTGCAGTCTGGCTTATTTATTGAAATAATTTCAGGTTGTATCGTACATGTATTTTCAATGTAAATGTGCGTCATATATGACAACTATGTGATGAGTTATACAAACAGACAGTTTCTCGTCGTTTTATTAAAGAACTATTTTATATAGTGTTTGACCACTGGAGATGTTCGGTGCAACACGCGCATGAATACAAATCAGCTGATCAATGTCACTTACTACAGTCGGGAAATATGCTCGCGACTGTGAACATCATTTCGACGAGTGCATATTTCCCGTTATCACTCGTACCTCGTTGGTTATTCTCTAAATATTCCATCATGATATAAACGTATTAACTCCTATATTTCCATCGTTTCATGATTTGGTTTCACGACGTTATCTTTTAAAACCATCTTTAACGTAATGTAAACTTACTGTCCAAGAAAGACACAGCACCGTGTCAGCTATCTGTATATTAATTGATTGTGTGTTAGAACCTAACCCTAACCTGTAGTCTAGACGGGAATGAGAACGGACAATGGACTTTATTATATATAGCTAATACCCCGGCCCTTTACACCAAACCCGTTCTCACAACGTTCTTGATTTTTTATACGGGTTCGAACTGCCCGAGAACGGAATGGTCGTAGTAGCAACTGTTTGCGAACTTTATGAACTGGTTCGGACGTACTGACAACGGAAAGTTGCTCCAGAACGTTGCACATGTCCAACGATCTCCCCGTTCTGAAATTAGACCATCCTCGGCTACCCGGGTAATTTGAGTACAGATTTTTCTGATAAGGTTTCCCATGGGTGATATAGTGGAGAGTAACGGAGCATATATAAAACCCTGGTTAACCGAGGATGAAATTAGACTGGGAACAGACGTACTAAAATCGGGATTGTCGTACTTCGAACGGAGCTGTCGTACTTCGAACGGAATTACCGTACTTCGATCTTACTATAAGGACGAGAGAGGACGTTGTGCAGTCGGAAAATCAATTGTTATACGTTCGTGCACAGTTTCCACCCCGTCCACAGATAGATGTAACTCGACCACAGTACGCCCCTTTCAGTTGCTATCTCATGTAAATGTGTTCCAAATAAAATTAATTGTTCTTAAGAAGTTGTTACTTTGTTCATACATAGGTCTAAAATTTCACAATTGGTCCTCGTTACGATCTATTCGTTCTTAGTACGTTTGAGAGATTCCCACACAGTTTGAATAAATGCGTTTTGATACGTTCATCATTTTTGATACATAGTAAACAAGTAAAACATAAACAACTTGCAGCTGTAAACATGTAGAATGTTTGTTTTATTTACTTTTGGATAGTAGCCGAGCAACAAGAAAAGGTTTCATTCATGATGAAACATTTATGGTAATACGTTATCGACCTTAGAATTTCCTCTCCTAAAGGAAGACGATAACATGAACATGAACAAGAAATGAATTCACTATGGCCAATCTTTTGGTCCACACTAATCCATTGAAGATTTACACTTTTTTTCACATTAGAAACTGAGAACGGGCAAGAACGTGCTGAATATTTACAGAAATGGGACCAGGAGGTGATTGCGGTACCAGAACAACGTACTGAGAACGAAATGAGAACGTAGTGTAAACTAGAAGAACTTTCTGATCGGTAGAAAAACGGGTTAGAACGGTATTGTGCGTATTAAGATCGAGATAGGTCTAGTTGAGAACTGATAAAAACTGACAGATAACAGAACTGAACTGATTGAAAACGTAATAAACGGACAATATTATCCCATCTAAACGTTGTACTGTCAGAGAACTGAGTAAAGACTAGATGGACTTCCTGAGAACTGTCTGTAAACCTACTTGGATCGTAGTATGGAAAGTTATACACAAAAGTTACCCGTTTCTGTCCCGTTCGAGGTCGTTTTACAATAATTTTTGGACGGAGTAGAACGTAGTGAGAACTACCTTGGTGTAAGCAAAACACACGACTGTGCACGTAATATGAACGGGAAGAGAACGTATTGAAAACGGGGAGAACATGTCTTTACCTGTACTAAGGACCATATGGGTCGGTTCATACGGTAGAGGCAAAAACTAACAATTGCTTGCAATGGCAATGTCCCCCGCCTCTAACGTTGAGCCATGTGAGACACATTTTCTAAATGTGGTTCTTCTTATATTGCATTTATGGTAAAACAAATGTCATTATGACATCACATATGAAGACATTGGTGCTAATTAAAGTTTATGACATAGCATTAACAAGAATGTGGTCACAGTGTACTGTTATGCACTAAAAGTTGTCTGGTGTCTGAATAATTCCCAAATGACAGAACTTTGTCACCAAATCTCAAGATAATGGATGCTAAGGGTTCATAACAAAGTCGAAGTGCCGTGGTGACCTTGAAAATAATGGCAAGGTCACCGAATTCGATTGGTGTCTGCATAGTCACCCATTGTAGGCTGGTACACAAATTGAAGACGCTGGGTGCAACGGTTCACGAGACAAGAGTTCGAAAAGTGGTCAAAGTGTCATGGTCACCTTGAAAGTAAGGTGACCATGACACTTTGACCACTTTTCGAACTCTTGAAAGTAAGGTGAAGTTCACCAATATTGACTGGTGTCTGCGTCATTCCCTAATGTAAACTGACATCAAATTTGAAGACTTTGGGTCGATAATATGTCTTATTAACAAGAGTTCGAAAAGTGATAAAAGTGTTGTGGTGACCTTGAGAATAAAGTCAAGGTCACCAAAATCGATTGGTGTCTGCGTCTTCCCCAAATGTAGGCCGACACCAAATTTGAAGACTTTGGATGCAACGCTTCATGAGATATCGCGTTAACAAGAGTTCGAAAACTGGTCAAAATGTCGCGGTGACCTTGTGGTAGGCCCACACCAAATTTGAAGACTTTGAATGCAACGTTTCATGAGATATGAAAACCGGTTTAAGTGTCGTGGTGACCTTGAAAAATAAGGTCAAGGTCATGCTATTCAACTGATGTCAGCATAGTCACCCATTGTAGGCTGGTAAAAAAATTTGAAGACACTGGGTGCAGCGGTTCATGAGATATCGCGTTAACACGAAATGTGACGTACGGACGTAAGGACGAACGGACGCCGATGAATACATAGTCCCCCGTTCCGCGTTGCGGCGGGTCCAAATATCCCCACAAAACTGAAATCGTATGTGATTCTATGTTATTTTATCCTTGGTCAATGTGAACATAAACAATGATTTAAAATTTTTATTTTCAAATTGTCTATGTACTAAATGTGAATATTTCTTTCAGAAAGGCAAATCAGAACATGAGTGATTCGAGCTCCTCAAAGAAGGATAAGTCGAGCGACAACAGCGGCAACAGCGACAACATGACAATAAAAGTAGGTATGAATTAAGGTCAGATGGTTTTGGCATGGGTCGGCCTCCGGCGTCTGTGCGTCGTCCGTAAACCTTGCACCAAGGGGATCAAAGTTTGTACATTTGGCCTTGAACCCCTTTCCCACCATTATGTATCAAATCTTTAAACGACTTCTTAAGATCCTGTGATTTTAGAAAAGAGACGGGTCTCATTGTATGGATTATATGGAGGCCAGAAAACAGTTTGATGTGTATGTATGCCAAAAATGTCATTCAATTCTATCAAATTACAACTTCACAACCATATGTCAGAGAATAGTTGAGAATAAGTGTTTTTATCACATGCTGGTTTGAGTTTGTTGAAGCATGTTAGGAGAAAGGTTATGATTTCACTTCTTGATAGGAAAAGGCTGTTCGACCTCATCATTGATATCATTGTTTCTGAATCAAAATGTTATTCTCATTCAGTATTTTTTTTTACAAAGTGTGTATAGCTCTATGACACCCTATGAAATCCTGTATTTTGCACTTCATAGTCAAATGTGGGCTCATTAAATAAGACTTTTGAGAGAGAAAAATGCACTTACAAATTGTTCTCGCCCAGAGGGGCCAGTATTGTCGAAACAGTGTCAGTCATGTTATAATTCTTGCGTTTTCGGATGCACGAAGTACTGGGCATTGAAACTGGGTCACCTTCAACTTGCAAACGCAAGGCATAACGCTTGCCAGTCTGCATTACTGACTGATATAAGCCTTGCGATATTTCCCTCGCTTTGTTGTTAGACAGTGAATAGCTGCACCAGAAATGCATAGTGGGCCTGGATTTCTAAGCACAGATTTCTTAAGGCAATACTGCAAGGCCTAAATCAGCCAGTAATCGAGAATGGCAAGAGTTATGCCTTGCATTGGGAAGTTAGGTCACCTTTAGCTGAGGGTTTCTGGGTTGGGTGCATTTGTACGTATATCAAACATGTTATTTGTTTGTGTTTTGAAGTGAAAGCTGAACCTCTCTTCTGGCAATTAATAATATCTAAAATACCAATTTGTATCTGTCGATAGATAAGTCTTACTAATAATAGTAAGATTTTTTTACCTTGGGTTTAAGTTATAAATTACATGTTAGATTATGAATCATGCGAACGGCTGATGAGCTACAGAGCAAATGCCTCTTATTTTACATTTATCACTTACTAATTGACCAGATGTAATGGGTTTTCCCTCAAAGGCTCACACAGATGTTTAATATACCTTTAAAAGGAAACCCATAGGTGAATTTCAGAACAGGGAATCCTCCCGGGAATGTTTTTTCATATGATTCTTTTTGACTCATGAGGCCTGAAAGGGCATGTTCTCTATTCGCCTACATCCCGATTCGCATACAGTCTTAAAACAACATGTCATGGTCTGTTGATTACTGATTGCGCAATGATAAACTGGCATCTCCCCTATGATGTCAAAGTGAACTCATCTAGTAGAGAGAAAACAAGAGAGGTTGGTTTTAGTTTTGATGAATTGATGTTTATTCCTGAAATTATCGAATTCCTGAAATTCTTGTAACTGGTTTTACTTCTGAATAAAGATAAGATAATTCTTTAATGTCCATTGAAAATTTCTTGTACACTGTTTTCAGGCAAAACAAAAATACATAAAATTTATATTTCACACACACACACACACACACACACACACACACACACACACACACACACACACACACACACACACACACACACACACACACACACACACACATATATATATATATATATATATATATATATATATTAAATATATATATATATATATATATATATATATATTTAAACCATGTTACATCACTCACAATCAGATGGCTATATCAACTGGCATCAAGTCACAAATTCACCCACCACACCCCACTCCATCCCAGTTTTACACAAGTCTTTTTCTTATTTAATTCTCGTATACCAGATGGAACAAATGAATGACGAGCCCTGTTTTTAATGCTGGCATGCGTAATCTTCGGCCTGAAGGAAGAATAGAATATTAGAATATCAGACACCTAAAATTGTGTTTGTCTTTTTAATAATTTGCTGTTCATAGAAATAGCCAATACGTTCTAAAGGTTATCCGATTATTCTTGAAGAAGTATTTAGAATACTGAAAATTTATTTTTGTTTTGAACTGACAGATACTCATACCAACATAGAAAGTTGAAAGTAAGAACACTTCGGATAAAACTTTTATAAAAGAGCATCATGATGTTTTGGTCTAACTTGAAGTGTTTCAATTTCCATAAGAAATGTAATCGCTGCTTGCATTTTTTGTATATATGATCAGTGTTAGAAATCCATGATAACTTTGAGTCTAAAATAGTGTAACCTTGAATAAGTACACGTTGCATTCTAATTTTCAAATAACTTTCAAACCATTTCAATAACTTCCCATCTATAGTAAATGTTAATTAAAATCATTTACGTGTTAAAGACAAAATGAAACACATTCTCATGTCAAGTTTGAATTGAATCATAAACTCTTCATCGTAAGTTGATATTTTGGATTTAATATTTGACATACACCCTTTGGTAGGGCGGGCTCATTACATGAGTAGGGGTGCATTGTCATAGCTTTGTTTTTGAAGGCGAATTGGGATGTAGGTGTCCGGTGTCCGGTGTCCGTCCATCCGTCCGTAAACTTTTCGCTTTTTCGACTTCTTCTCCAGAACCAGTGACTCTTAAGGCCTCCCCACACCAACACAGCGCGCCAGCAACGCAGCGCGTAGCTCGCGTTTTTTTTTATACCCCAGACTAGCGCAGCGCGTCATTGCGCGTCAATGCAGCGAGTAGGACAAGTGACCAATGAGATCTTTTTTTAAAATTATAACCGTTTCGCGTATGGATGTGACAAAGGCTGAGTGACCAGAGAACGACTGTCACATTAACACTAATAATTTTGTAGTTTGATCAATAAATGTACTTACCACTTGCTTCAAATTTGTTTGCTATTTGTGTCAATGAATTATTCGCCATCTCATCATCTTTGCAGTTGGGTGAATCTATGTCAAATAGCCATGGTTGTTTTTGTACTTCAACGATTAGTAATTCTTCATTGATATGTATTTTGGGCATTGTAGCAAAGAATTTTGTCCAACACGAGTTTCTGATGACGAACGAAATGACGTCAAAAGTAGGGGATTCTCCGAGGCGTAGACGCGCCACGCAGAAAAAAATCACTTTTTGCGATTCAGAAATTTGCTGCTGGCGCGCTGTCGGCGCGCTGCGTTGGTGTGGTAACAATCACAAATCAACATGTGCGATTTTTTTGCTGCTGGCGCGCTGTGTTGGTGTGGGGAGGCCTTTAGAGAACTGAAATTTGATGTGAAGACTCCTTGGCCAATGGGGATTATAAATTGTAGATTCGTTGACCCTGGTCATGACCTAAAAACATATTTTCATCTTCTTTTCCAGTATGAAAATCTCAAGAAAACTGAAATGTTGTGTACAAACTGCTTAGACAATGGAGATTCTTAATTGTAGATTTGGTGACCCTGTGACCCCAAATATAAATCACAGGGGTCATGACCAAAAAAAAATATTTTTTATCTTCTTCTCCAGTACAAAAAGCTCCAGGGGGCTTAACTTTTATGTATAAACTCCTTGGCCAATAGGGATTCTAAATTATTTAAATCCTGATGAGCTTCAGAGCCAGCCCATGGCTCTAGTTTTAAAGGGTAGACGTCGGAGCCAAACAAGGGATAACTTTATTACTGGCTGTTTTAAGCATTGCAGTATTTCCTTAAGGTTTCCCTGCTAGGAAATCAGAACCCACTGTGCATTTCACATGCAGCGATCAACTATCTTATCACAGAATAGGGAGGGAAATACGCCAAGGCTTAAATTAGCCAGTGATTGAGACTGACAAGCGTTGCTTTGAATTGGGAAGTTAGTTCCGAACATACCGTATTTCCTCTAATAAGCGCTCGGGTGGATATTTTTTTCAGCATACCCTTGACCCCCGGGGCTTATTAGTGACCCGGCGCTTATTGAAATGGAGGATATGAGATTCATCTGTTTATAATTAAAACATCTTTTTGATTTGTTTTGTTATAACGTTTTACACATCGAGTTCAGTCGATGATACTATTTATATAAGCAAATATTATCATAGATGTGAAATATGTAACAGGACGTTAGATTTGACCATTAGGTTTTGCTATATTCTACTGCTTTGAAGGTACACAAAAGCAAGCTAATTACTTCAAGGCATAATTAATATTGCCACTTAACGAGCGGGAATTTTACATTAGACATGAAGTTATTAAACTGTGGAGTCATATTAAACTTATACCCCACTTCCGGTCTCGTTGCGATGGTTTCTTTTGTTACAAGTGTAGGTGTATTAGCCGATACACCTATACTTTTTCTGATATACCTACACTTTTTCTATTAAACCTACACTTTTTAACAACTGAGAAATCAATGGAGTCAATTTTCTAAATTTCCAAATCTAAGTGATGATACTTTATAAAATGTTATTTATGAACATATACGACACCTGGGATCGAACCTGTGTCCTGTTGATTTCTGGCCGAACGAACTAACCACTACACCACGAAGCCAGTTGAAACTATGTACATTTGTTCATGACAAAACGAATAAGCTTCCTAAAATGCGTGATATAATATCACAATTTTCTGTATTTCTTTTTATATAACAATGTTATTTAATTTTGGATGCAAAATGTCTTAACATACTGAAGTTAGTTCTGTTTTCACTAAACTTTGGCCATGTTGACATTAGCCATTCAATTTATGGCGTTAGTTGTACATTTCAGCGAGATGCACGTGCGTCTGCGTTGGCAATACCGTCATTGGGCCATATCAATTAGATTTCGAGCCCCAAACATGGGTTACCATACAACGAAGCACGAGCTGAGTGTACCCGGGAGTTGTCACAGATGAGGCCGTATTTGGGTTGTGCGTTTCATACACAAACTTTTTACAGCTGTATTTGTTTTAGAAATATTATGAAATGGTATCCGTTTACACTCGACCGTAAGTGGGGTATAAGACAGATATACCCATACTTTTCCTTGTGTATCGAATGATACCCAACACTTTTCCCGGCGGAGCCTTACTCGGCTACGCCTCGTAAGGGCCCCACCGGGAAAAGTGTAGGGTATCATTCGATGTACTCGGAAAAGTATGGGTATATCTCTCACATTTATTCCAGGCTACTTTTTCTCCACCATCGATTGAGGTCAGTGGTCCAGCACGGGACGTTGTGATGGTAACAGCCATTGGTGCCGGAGCGGCTGTAGCCACTTATGGCATTTATAGCTGCTACAAAGACAAGAAATAACTTTTGTACGAACATCTTCACGGAGGAACATTGTTCGGCTTCCCAAAGCTTGCTTGCTTGTATCTTTATTTCAATGTTAAATCACCTGCTATCTTCAACTACTTATCGGAGAAATTTCTCCAAGCAAACGAAACTATTATGAAACTCTAAAGTTATGAAATACAAAATTATGTTTTTCTATAACCAACAAATATCTGACAGGATCTTGTTGAAACATCATGTTCAAGCAATGCTTCAGGAACATTTTATTAAGGATTCTGCCCTTTGGGGCAGAATCCTTAATAATTATTGTTATTGGCGTGTTGTTTTTTTTTATTTGCACCGATTTTGTGACACCTATTCTGCAGAAACGGCTGCAGATAATTCAACCAAACTTTACAGTCTGACAGCCCTTGGTGCGAACTAATTAAATGTAGTTTTTGGGCCCAATCGTTTCAACATTTAAAGGTCCAGTTCGAATCAAAATTTAGAATTTTAACATGGGAACATTTTTCAAAATGCAGCTAGAGACTTGGAACTTTTTGCAAAAGATGCGCAATAACCATGCGAGCAAAAAAGTAAATCATGGCGAATTCGTAAATCACGTGGTTTTTCCGCCATTATGATTTTAGACACATTTTACAATTTTCCGACCCCATGCACCTTTGGCAATCTTCTCCTCTGAAGATACTAGCATCTAAGAGCTCAAACTTGCATATATGTGTAGCTAAAGGGTTGGTGATTAAACGATACTCCACAGCATTAGCGTACCTCTTATACTTTTTTCACAGTGACCTTTGCAAAGTCCGACAATTTTTGAAAATCGCAAAATTCAAAGGGACATTACTCAAATACCTACCAACCGAATTGAAAGATTTTTTCTGGAGAGTAAGACAGGCCTATGGTCTTTATGAATCAATAATAAAATCGCTCGCGAACAGTCATTTCCGGTCATAATAAAGAAAAACTTTAACATGGGGAAAATCTTCAAAATCCACATAGAGAATCGAAACTTGTTTCAAAAGATGCACAGGAACAATATAAGCAAAAAAGTAAATCATGACCAAATCGTAGGTCACGTGGTTAAGCCGCCATTTTGATTTTCTTAAAATTTGTCTTATTTTGACATGCTAAAAATGGGTCTAAATAATCCTAGTGACGTACTAGAGACTCGCAACTTGTTTCAAAAGATGCGTAATAACTTGACAAGCAAAATATGTTACCATTGCGAAGTCGTAGGTCACGTGGTTTCGACGTAATATTGAATTTTAACCTTTTTTTTATCATGCACTTTTGCGGAAATACCACTTTGAAGATAGTTGCATCTAAGTGCTGAAACTTAGATTTATATGCAGCTGAAGCATTCGGAATAACAAGTTTGTCATATTTTGAGTAAACTCATAATACTTGCTTCACAATCACCTTTCAAAGTATGATAATTTTGAATATTTGACAAGTTTGATTAGAACTGACTTGATGAAGATTTTATTGAAGCGTCACTAGACAATAGACCACTATTAATTTGATTTTCAGTAATTTCTATTGTAGAGGCATTGGACATAGCTACGAACTATTACTTCAACCCGCAAGCAATTCAGAGACAATGCAGTCCATTTCATTTTGATGTGTAAACAGAGGAAATTCCTACTTTCGTTTTGACATACATTGTGTTGCTGGGGAGTCAGTCCTGCTACACATTATATATAGATGGTGTTATTGTATCGAGAATTACTGACTGTTGCCGGAAATTACCAATTTGAAGATACTCGACACAGGATAATGACAATATTATCGAAACAAAACGATGTCTTAAAGATGTATAAAATATTATCAGTAATTATCTGGAATCCTATCAGCGGTTAGTTTGGTCGAACGGCAACGCGTCCGACTTCTATTCAAGCAGGCTTAGTGCAGGAGTTCAAATCCTCAAAAGAAACTTTTTCGACTTAAATATAATTTTAAATATTCAAAACTTATTTTTGTTTGTATGTTAACTTGTTTTGACTTGTTTTAGCGCTTTTGTTTATGCAAAAATTCATATTGGCAACACTGTCCAGATTAGTGTACTGGCTACTTTTTTTTATGTTATTTTGAATATTTCTTCACATGTAACCAATAAGCTGCTGTCATGGAACATTTTGGTACGTTTGCCCATATCCAAATTAATCTATGACCTCGGCCGATTTTGGATTTTCGACTTCTTTAATGAGATTTCGGTCAAATAAGTTAAAATTTCCATCTCAATTTTTGGAAAACTGTATCAGACAGTTTCACAAAACCTTCACCAAACTAAGTACAGCAAGAACAGGTTGACATGGCGACTGTACAGCAGGCTGAAAAAGGATTTTTGACAAAGAGATTTAAAAAGATTTACATAAAGACTTCAAACTTTTTAAAATAGATGTGCAATACCAGGGACCTCTATATAATGTCACTGGCAATACTAATACAAACAAAAAAGCTACAGTCACGTGGTTTAGCCACCATTTTGATTTTCTTTGAAGTTGTTCGATTTTGACGTGTAAAATCTCAAAACTCCTAGAGACATCCTAGAGACTTGAAACTTATTTAAAAATATATCTAATTACATTTGCAAGATGTCCTATTTCATTATCTTTGAATTAAATAAAACATTTAAGCACAGAATCCGCTTGTCGTCGCTTGCGACTATATTTTTTATTCTGTTTTCTTTGCGAATAATCAATATAATCATTCAAACTTAACTTGTTTATATGTATGTTTATACATTGTTCAAATTGACCATCAGATACTTGAAGAAACTTTATAACCGGATACGATACTGATATGATTCGTAGGTGTACTTTTAAACGAAGTTTTATTATGATTATACTGCTCTTAAATCAGTTGATCAAATTTTGGTTTCTTTAGTCCAACATTCATATTCTTCACCACATATAATTCACACGTCAAGGAAATCAAGAAGAATCAGGATGTTTAGGTTTCAATCCTTATACCAAAATCAAGAATTATGACTGAATCTTTCATTCTGAATATGTTAAGTGTGGATTAATTTCTTTATAGGGAGATTGGACTCGTTAACAAAAAATGCTTTCCTTTAACATGTTTGATTTACCTTTGTGTCTATACGACTGTGATTAAAGACCAAACTGATAAAGGTTTGGTAAATCTGGGTTTATAAAATGTCATCTACTCACATATTGTACTTTACATGTGTACACTGTAACAATCAATTACGGTTGAGTTTCTATCGGCGTTTGCGTTTCCATTGTTTCCAGAGCGTAACTCTAAAACTACTTGACCCATCTGCACAAAATGTGAAATTCTTTTGTTTCCATGGCAACAATTTGGACGTTATTTGAGGATAGGGTTACTTTCCGGACCAGATATCTAAAGCTTCTCATCAAATTTGATATTTTTTGGTTGTTTTTCCTGTTCTGATTTAATACAAACACAATCGTCACGGTTTCAATCAGTCCCAAATATAATTATCAAACTATTTACAAGCAAAAGTAAAAACCAAACAAGCATTATTCGATGAAAGACGATGTGGGTTTTTTTCAAATTGTCACATGGGTAAATTCCAAAAAAGGATAAAGAATGCAGACTTCAAATTAATAAACATATCCCAAAATCGACACTTTTTTATTTGTAAATGTTTAAACATTTAGAATCTTCGTAATGTCTCTCTCCTGCTTTGTATCACTGAATAAACAAGTGTGCGTTCCTAGTTTGTTTTCCTGTTGTGATTTATTAGTAACACACTCGCTAAGATTTCAATAAGTCACAACAAGGGTGTATCAAAAGGCTCCAACTATCACCAAGAAGCAAACAAGGTAAAAGTTTGACTGTAACAACAGTGAACTATATCTACTTACTGGACCAAGAACTTTCTTCTACATGGAGAATATTGAGGCGCGCAGTGTGATTGAGCTCTTGCACTTGAAGGGGTCCACTGCACGCACATATATTTCACGATGGGGTGAAATCTGTTTACAGTGATGATAGCCCATACTTTGATATTTTTAATGGATAACACATTTTTAAACCGTTCATATGATAAGAAAAAATGAAGAAAGTCGAGGCTTTGATTCAGGAAGATAGCCGTGTGACCGTGCATACAAATGGTTATGCATTGGACTGATAGTATGACAACTTCCCAATGCAAGGCATAACTCTTGCCAGTCTTCATTACTGGCTGATTTAGTCCTTGCAGTATTTCCTTCAGATATCTGTGCTTGGAAATCCGGGCCAACTATGCATTTCAGGTGCAGTGATTCACTATCTTGGCACAACAAAGCGAGGAAAATACTGGCAAGAATTATGCCTTGCAATAAATGAAAAACTTTCCATTTTGACAACCCAACTGGACGAATTAGCAATTATTGAAGACAAAGAAAAGAAATAACAAGAAGTTAATAAGATTAATATTGAATTGAAGGAAATTGCTGAAATTAAGGCCCAGGGATGTTTTATTAGAGCTAAAGCTAAATTGATAGAACAAGGGGAAAAACCAACAAAATTCTTTTTAAATCTGGAATCGAGAATTATTTTAAACAAACCTATTACTCAACTCGAAACAAATTCTGGAGAAACTATTTAAAAAATTTCAGAAATTTTAAATGAAACAAAATAATTTTATGAAGACCTTTATTCTGACAAATGTGCATCACATGTAAATTTACATGCTTTATTTCCAAACAAGAAAAGCCTTTAAAAAGGCATGGTTGGAAGCATCTTGTTAAGCCTAAAATATATTATAAAAAGGATATGTATGTCATATGTACATATAGCAAAATGAAGCCTGCATTATGGTCATTTTGGGGGATAAAAGCTTTGATTACTAATCACACAATTAGTTATTCAATTTAAAAGTCGCAAATAAAAGAATTTTACCTCGATCATTTAAAATGGGTATATGCTTTTCAATTTACATACATTAAAATTATATATAATCTATCATTTGAAAATGAAAGTGAACATTCAACTTCCCCGATTTATTTTAAAGCGCAACTCCCGGGTGCTTTTGCTCCAATTTTGAAGTAGGCCTATATTATGAATTTGATCAAAACGTTGTTGACAGTTGAATCATTGTTAGATTCCAGCAATAAGAATGTGTAGGCCTATTTTCCCTGAAA
Organism: Gibbula magus; assembly: GCA_936450465.1. Taxonomy (NCBI): domain Eukaryota; kingdom Metazoa; phylum Mollusca; class Gastropoda; order Trochida; family Trochidae; genus Gibbula; species Gibbula magus. The sequence goes on along the minus strand of OW388296.1, from coordinate 72,630,915 downwards.
CACGCAGTCAACCATTTGTTAAACATTTGCAAATTTAAAGTGTACCAATTCGATTGATTATGAAGCATATTCTGTTTATCTGTGGAAGGAAGGCATATGGACCTCTTTTAATACAAGGATAATGACCCGGTATCCTCATGCTTGGTGCTATCAGTTTGGACATAAATATGGTTCTATCCAATATGTGCTTATACATGTACAAGCTTCACTATCATTAATTCAATAACAGTACATTGAGTAGGCCTACCATTATGCAAGTCTGATTGAAATTGATTGGCATTGAAAATATTGATAACTGAGTGGAAGGTTGGTGTGTTGATTGACAACCACTATTATCGTTTAGTATATGCTTGCTACGCGCGTATAACATTAGCTTGTAAAGTTTCTTGGATTTTCCGAAACTGCAGTGCGAAATTATGCACTTGAATTGGTACATGTCTGCTCATGGAGGTGTAGAATGGCTTTGAATTGAAAAATCTTATGTTTACTAACATTCAGACTCAGAATAACACAACGGTCGTTTCTATTTTAGACGTTTAGACAAAATCTCTTTTCGCAGTAAAAGGGGATAATTATTTCGGATAACCCACATGGTCACGTGGTTACAAATTTGTTACAGCCGTGTTCGTTGGTCATATGCTTTTTCCAAAGTATGAAGAGGCCAAGCATGATTGGTCGAAAGTTTATTTTGAATATTCCAACAGTAATATAGCGTGAAATCCAACTGCGTATCAGGTTGGAGGCGGTTTGCGCCTCCAACCAATAACCAAGCCAAAGTAAGTGATGAATAAGCAGCTGTTATGGAAGGTGAACTAACTTATGATGAAGTCCTCAAAGCTTTAAAGGGTATGAAAAAGGAGAGAAGCCAAGGCCAAGATGGTTTCACTGTTGAATTTTTAAAGTTCTTTTGGCGTGATCTAAACAAGTATCTTATAAAAGCATTAAATTATGCTTACAGAAATGAAGCTCTATCTGTTACGCAAGTTCAGGGCATAATAACATGTATTCCAAAAAAAGGTAAACCAAAGAATTTTCTTTAAAAAATGGAGACTTATTTCTTTACTTAACATTTCGTACAAACTTGTTTCTTCGGCTATAGCTCAAAGGATAACGCCCATTTTAGATACTTTTATTAGTGAAGAACAAAATGGATTTATTAAGGGTAGACATATTGGATAGGTTACAAGACAAGTGTATGACGTTATGGTTGATGTTGATACTTATCAAATACCTTGGTTGTTAATGCTGATAAATTTCGAAAAAGCATTTGATTCTCTGGATTGGGGGTTTATACAAAATGCTGTATCATTTTTCAACTTCGGCCCTTCAATCCGTAAATGGATAAAACTACTGTATGGGAATTCAGAATCATGTGTACTTGTCAATGGATTCGCAAGTTCTTTCTTTAAACTAAGTCGGGGCTGTCGCCAGGGGCACCCTATTTCACCATACATGCTTATCATATGCGCCGAAATATTAACCAGACTGATAAAGAGTAATAAACTTATCAAAGGATTAACGATTGGTACTGTACATATAGAACATTTGCTATCTCAATTTGCAGATGACACAATGATGGAACCTTTACAAATTCATATGCAGATAAAATCAAATTAAAACAGCACCCGGCCATAATGCCTATGAGACACTAAACATCAACATATATTCTTTTAAAATTCAAGATAGATAGATAGATTCACAGATAGATACATACATAGATAGATGAATAAATTCATGCATACATACACACATACATACATACATACATACATACATACACACATACATACATACAAATACAAATTTTGAATGTTGTCACAAGTCATTAGTAATATTTTCTCAGCAGAATATAGTTTTACAAAGTCATCTTGTAGAGCGATACTCTGAAACAGGGTATATCTAATGTCATCATATGTAGGACTGTCAATGAGAAAATGTATTTCGTCTTCCAAAGTGTCACAGAAGGGGCATTTACGTTGGTTTAAAGGTGTAACATGCCGTGTATGTCGTCCTGTTTCAATCGATAGGCCCAGGGAACCACATCTGAGCTTAGCTAAATATTTTCTTATATACTTTGGAATGTTCTTTGCATCTGACAGACACACATTTCGAGACGCCTTTAAACAACACCTACGGTTTGGTGCTGATTTACTCCTTGTTACCTACTTATTACAACGGAATAGTCAAATGTAAGGCAAGGTATTTAAACACTATTTTTTTCGCACATTTAAGTTGTTATGGACACATGGAAATTTAATTTTAAGTACTTCTAACCTCGAGGGGGTATGTTTTGCAGAAGTAATTATGGCATTAGTTAAGAAAATAACATTACCACTGCATTTGGTTTAGTAGTTGAAGTTTTGCTTTTAAAATATAGGGGAGGTCGGGCCAGGTTGGGACACAATACATCTGTTGATTTCAAATAAGGAGGAAGAAACAATTGATATCACAGGAAGTACTATCAAACACCATGTGATGTATGATGCTAGTGGCTGAAAATATGATGTGTCTCAAACACTGTTAAGCATTAACGAATTTTCTTTGGTTGGTGTAACATTTTAGCATCTCTGATGTAAAGATGTGTAACCAATCCTGGTTGATACCTATTGTTTTTGAAAGTTCCATCATTACACTCAGTTCTAAACAAGTAACAATTACTTGAAAGGTTATTTCACTTTATCAATATGGAAGCATGTTATCACCTTAGAGGTGATTGGGGCAGGTTGGGGCAGTGGCCGAGTGTGGGGGAGGTTATGACATGGCATGTCGTCCGGCGTCCGTCCGTCCGTCCATCTGTTAACTTTTCGCTTTTTCGACTTCTTCTCCAGACCAATGGGGATTCCAAATTGTAGATTTCATGACCGAGTTACCCCAAATAAGGTCACAGGAGTCACAACCTTAAAAACCTATTTGCATCTTCTTCTCCAGTTACAAAAGGCCTAGAGAGCTGAAAGGTTATGTACAGACTCCTTGACCAATGGGAATTCTAAATTGTAGATTCGGTGACCCTATGACCCCACATGTGGGTCAAAGGGTTCATGACCTAAAAACTATTTTCATCTTCTTCTCCAGTATGAAAAGCTCCAAGAAGCTGGAATATTGCGTACAGACTCCTTGGCCAATGGTTATTCTGAATTGTAGATTTGGTGACCGTGTGACCCCAAATGTGGGCCACAGGGGTCACAATCTAAAAATCTACCTTTTACTTGCCAAGAATGTTGTCCCGATAAGCTACAGAGCCAATGACTCTCCTTCTTGTCTATACACAAAGTTGTTGATATGTTTTGTTGTTTCATATTTTGACAATGAAAGATGCTTTAAATATGCAGTGTTTCATGGTGCTTGTAATCATAGATGTGGGCTTTAGTGTAACTGGTGAACAACTCTCACTGTCAGAAGTACTCGGTATACATGAAGAAATATAAGGAAAAATGTGATGATGCTGAATTTTTACCGAAATAGCTATTGTCCAAGGAAATAAACTACACAAGTTTGGATTTTTCATTTTGGCAGCAACATTTTTTAATACCAAGTTGACATTCATACACAGACTAATATTTTATCGTCCATGATAAATAACTAGCCAGACATTAGACTAATTGAGAAAAAGCCTACACGCATTTCATGAGTTCATTATGTTAACGCTTGTCTCGTTTTATAGATAAGCCAGTACTGTTAATACTGACCTTGTTTGGTTCCTGAGTAATTTAGGTGGGGGTGTCGCCAAAACAAACAAAAATTTCACTACCATTTTACTCCATCAATTAAAAAAAACCAACAAACATATTTCATAATTATAGCTTTATCTCAATATAAGATTTATGAATACTTACATTTTAATTTTACAAAAGAAACTTGATTATTGTTAAACGTTATTATCTATGTCAATTTATCTTAAGTTTTGAAGGAAACAACCACTATTTGATAGAAAAAAATAGTCAAAAACGAAAAATAACCCAACAAAATAATATGTGTCCAGGCTAACTTGGAAAATAATTTGAAAAAAAAACCTTCAGAAATTTTAAATTTTCCAGTAGCAGGGGAGAAAACACTTACACATTTTGCATGACCGTTTCCCATTAAAATTGAATTATTGAGAACATTTACAAAATATATCATTTTATCACTAAACAAATTCCATATTTCACAACTATAATACAATGATTTAATTGTTATATTTCAAAACATCTGTTAAATACCCCAATGTGCATGACTAACACTCTTACTGAAAGGCTATTAGGCTAACAAGAAAATCCTTTAAAAAGGCATGGTTGGAGGCATCTTGTTAAGGCTAAAATATATTATAAAAAGGATATGTATGTCATATGTACATTTAGCAAAATGAAGCCTGCATTATGGTCATTTTGGGGGATAAAAGCTTTGATTACTAATCACACAATTAGTTATTCAATTCAAAAGTCGCAAATAAAAGAATTTTACCTCGATCATTTAAGTTGTGTATATGCTTTTCAATTTACATACATTATTTATTCATAAATAAAATAAAATTATATATAATCTTTCATTTGAAAATGAAAGTGAACATTCAACTTCCCCGATTTATTTTAAAGCGCAACTCCCGGGTGCTTTTGCTCCAATTTTGAAGTAGGCCTATATTATGAATTTGATCAAAACGTTGTTGAGAGTTGTGTCATTGTTAGATTCCAGCAATAAGAATGTGTAGGCCTATTTTCCCTGAAACACGCAGTCAACCATTTGTTAAACATTTGCAAATTTAAAGTGTACCAATTCGATTGATTATGAAGCATATTCTGTTTATCTGTGGAAGGAAGCCATATGGACCTTTTTTAATTCAAGGATAATGACCCGGTATCCTCATGCTTGGTGCTATCAGTTTGGACATACATATGGTTCTATCCAATATGTGCTTATACATGTACAAGCTTCACTATCATTAATTCAATAACAGTACATTGAGTAGGCCTACCATTATGCAAGTCTGATTGGCATTGAAAATATTGATAACTGAGTGGAAGGTTGGTGTGTTGATTGACAACCACTATTATCGTTAAGTATATGCTTGCTCCGCGCGTATAACATTAGCTTGTAAAGTTTCTTGGATTTTCCGAAACTGCAGTGCGAAATTATGCACTTGAATTGGTACATGTCTGCTCATGGAGGTGTAAAATGGCTTTGAATTGAAAAAAATCTTATGTTTACTAACATTCAGACTCAGAATAACACAACGGTCGTTTCTATTTTAGATGTTTCGACAAAATCTCTTTTCGCAGTAAAAGGGGATAATTATTTCGGATAACCCACATGGTCACGTGGTTACAAATTTGTTACAGCCGTGTTCGTTGGTCATATGCTTTTTCCAAATTATGAAGAGGCCAAGCATGATTGGTCGAAAGTTTATTTTGAATATTCCAACAGTAATATAGCGTGAAATCCAACTGCGTATCAGGTTGGAGGCGGTTTGCGCCTCCAACCAATAATGCTAAGAGGCAAATTTGCGCTGCTGAATCTGACAGCTGACGATGCGCAGAAACAATTGTTAGGAACTTCCTAAAAGGATGGTTCTGTCGCCATATTTGACCTTTTTGCATTGCGTGAAATGAAAACACGCTGTATTGTACCTAATTTTACAACTTTTTAATCACTAAAGACATACACTGATATAGTATTCATACAGTAACACATGTCATGTCATAAAACTAATAAACAATTTACTGTTATGCTGTAGCGAAGTTTTCCCCACTCGCAGCGCCGATTAATGGCTTCAGTTCTCATTGGTTTATTTTTCAACAAATGTGCGCTTGTGTTTATCAAGTTGTGAAATATAAAGTCATCAAAATATTACCTTCATTACTAAACTGACGAGCAAAAGAAAGTATAACACTCACTTGTTTTCGAGTAATTCAATATTTAAAGAAATGAGATGCATTTGATTATGGCACGACACAATAACACCTTTCGGCAGTAGTTTGAATGACTTAATTGGTTTTATTTTTTAACTAAAACATAATTATTTAAAGTATACAGGGGTAAGAAATTTACACCAACATGACCACTATACCATGTTTAAATGTTGTAAATGTGTGCAGGACGAAGCACAATTGTTGATTTTCACACAGAGTATGTGTTATACGTCGATGAACAGTTGTGTTTTATACAAATTAATTTGGGGAAATTTCAAATTTTAATTTTGAATTTTAAGTTTTAAAAATTAAACCCGCGTAGAGGTATTCTTTGACTTATTTAATGTTGTGGACTTATTTCACAAACTAGTCCGTTTGAATACGACGTCGAAAACTCGAGATATTTGACTTTGAAAATTATACATATGATCAATATAACTGAGCAACATACTTTCTTTTGCCCGTGCAGTGTATATTTCAATTTGACTGTTTTAACCATGCATTAATAACATATATGTGTAAACAGGAATATCCTCTTGAATTTCGTTTCCACAAAAAATACCCCGATAGAACCTTGATGTAACAATTTCGTGATTTTGTGAGTTTGAAGGGTCATACTGCATATAAACACTTTCTACCTTCACTGACAAACTGTTCCTATGATCTGATAGTAATTGATTACAAAACCTTCGCCAAACTAAGTACAGTAAGAACAGTCTGCCATGGCGACTGTACAGCAGGCTGAAATAAATATGTTTGACAAAGGAAACATTTTTCAAAATTAGCATAAAGACTTCAAACTTTTTTTTTAAAAAGTAGTGCAATACTAATACAAATAAAAAAGTAAACGGTCATGTGGTTTAGCTACCATTTTGATTTTCTTTGAATTTGTTCGATTTTGACATGTAAAGAGACATGCTAGGGACTTGAAAACCTTTTTTAAAATATATGCAATTACATTTGGAAGATCTCCTAATTCGTTATCTGTGAATTAAATAAAACATTTAAGCGCTGAATCCGCTTGTCGTCGCTTGCGACTATATTTCAGTTTGACTTTGTTTTAACCATGCATTAATAACATATACTTATGTGTAAACAGGAATATCCTCTTGAATTTCGTTTCCACAAAAAATACCCGTATAGAACCTTGATTTGACAATTTCGTGATTTTTTAGTTTGAAGGGTCATACTGCATATAAACACGTTCTACCTTCACTGACAAACTGTTCCTATGATCTGATAGTAATTGATTATAAAAGCAATGCAGCTATGCTAAGAAAAGGAGGCAGACAATAATTAAACAACAATATAATGTATAAACACGAGCTAACTTAGCTTTTAAAACAATTTTGAGAGTAGAAAACAGGTAAGCTTTTTAAATGTTTCATTCATTTTGTATGTACTGTTCTTAATGAACCTGTTTCATGCAACTCTACACTGCTCTAATTACAAGACTTGTGAACTGTTCCATTATGTTTGTAGGTGCTGTCCTAATTAACCGTACCGTAAGTGTCTGCAGGTTGACTTGTCTGTCAGCTACATGTCTGTCAGGTGGGAGATAACCCCGCATTGTTACTTACTCTGTGGAAAGATTGCATGACACAATATATTCTTTCACTTTCATAGTTTTAAGTGTGAAATTATAATAATTAAATGTCAGTTTGTGTGTTTGCGCTTGAAAATGAGGTAAAAGCGATATTCAAACTCTGATGTGAATTTGCATGCAATCACGCTCCGTTTACCAGAGTTTAAGGTCGTTTAGTTTCCAGTGCTATTTCATTTTTTCAGCTTTCTTGTAGAATAGCCGTTTGCAATCGGTCGGACATAATAAGATGATTAAGTACAGCACACAGACATTCATATATACATTCGGGTATACCACTCTCCTGGTAATGATGAATTATGTATGCACAACTTTAAAATAATGATATCAATAGTTCTTCTGCAATAGGTTGGTTAAACTTAGATCTTAGCAAAGTACAACAAACACTGTTCACAAAAATCGGAAATGCACCTCTCCTTGTAGTAGTTTTGTGAAAAAATTGAAAAGGGTCGGATGAATATTTTTTCTTCAATCAGGCGTTTGTTCAAGGTTCACCTGAACGAGGGTACATATAGTATAAACATCTACGTGAGGCGGTATTACACACTTGATTTTATGTTATGTTTGTCATTGCTTAGTGAGTACAGGAGGACTCAACGTACAATAATGATATATACCGTTAACCTCCTTATATTAACCTGAGTTTTCGCGAACGTCATGATCTTATCGCGGTACAGTGACTTGCATTTGACGTTGAACTAAACCCAACCCAAAACTAAACCAAAGACAGAAACGAGGGGGTGAAGAAATAAGCTGTCATATGTTCATCTGACATAATCTGAGGTAAATTATACGTTTTATTGTTTATTGTTATTACTGTTTCATCAGCTGAATATTTCAGTTTAAGCATGCTATGGCTTCGATTTCAGTGATACTGTTATAGTACAACTGTATATTCTCAACTAAGTAAGACAAGTTTTTAAAAGACTGTACATGAAAACTGGATGTTGCATCTCCACAACAACCAATTTTCTCACTGTACAGTTTTCAAGAGACAATATTTGCTTGACGTTCAACGTATGTTTACACTATTTCTCACCTTCAACGATTGAAACATTGGATTTACTTTATTTCTCAGGCTAAATGCACGTTGTATATTTCTGATATTGACTTACTTTCGAATGCTACCATTGTGCCTTTGTTTCGGACTTTGAGAACTTATTCGACACTCTTTAGATATCGATGTTACCTCGGAGATTTGTAAATGTAAATGAAAATCTGTTTATTTTAAGATTTGAATATAAATTATCGGGCAAAAGAAAGTTATCACTACACTGTTAAGACTCTAGTGAAACAACAAAACCCGGTAGAAGTTTAAATAAAGTGCATCATATACTTCCTTCATTTTTTAAAACACTGGAACCCTAATATTTTACGTTGAAATAATCAGTTTTGCACTAGAGGCATTCAAAGTCAGTGGGGGTAAAAACAATTTCAGACGTTAATTTCTCCTTTTCGATGTAAGTTTTAATTTTTCTATTTGCAACATTTGTTACTTTAGTACACATCGTGTGTGCCAACAAATTTTATACATTTTTTTAGTGAAAATAGCAATGTTATATGACTTCGTCTCACAGTTGTTTCAGTGTTGGTGCAAATACCTGCACTTACACTTGTTTATTTACGAGAGGATGTGGTTAATAGATTCCCATTGAACAGTCCTATCCTATCATATCTTTATTTAGTACTGAAAAGGCCACAGACCTGTAGTACATTTACAATTCATATGAGTAGTAAGTCATAACAAGTTATCTATTATTTTCTTGAAACCATTGCGAAATATATGTACATTGCAAGATTCTGTAGAGATAATGTGTTAGTATCTGTAAACAGTGATATCAATTTTCTTTCGCTTTGGTATTTATAAAAGTAATGTTTTAGATACTTAGTTTGTAAAGTGTTATACACAGGGCAGATGAGAAGGAAATGTACTTCATTTTCTATAGCATTATGGTCACATAATTTACATATTCTCTGCTCTCTTGGTATACTGTGAGGTTGATGTTAATAGATGCCCATTGAACAGTCGAAAAGTTATAATTCAACCTTTACAAGGTTGCCTAGTGCATGGCTTCAGACCGACATGCAGACCTGGGGTATTTGCCGTCCAATACGTAACTTAAAGACAGTGGGGTGTAATAATAGATCGAACTATCGATTGATCGCAACAGTTACTGTGTCAATAGTACTTTATCGATAGTTACTTTAAATCACGGAAAGTGAAAAATAACAACAGGAAAATGTAAGAATAATCACTACTGTTGCTTTTGCACTGAATTCTGTCACTTTGGAAGAAGAAAGTACAAAGTAGAGACAATAAAACACTGTTTGTTCTAGAATGTGTTCTTTCGCAATAGTTAGTTGCAATAGTGTGTGTGGGTCAATAGTCACCCCTAAAAGACAGCGTTGAAATATAAAACATCGCCTATTTTCTATTCAATGGGCAAATCACCCATAACATAAGTTAGGACCCAGTGAAATGCCTCAGCGTATGAAACTACTCCTCGCCTGACACAGGATTATTTTGTTGGGGGCTAGCAAACTATTAATCTTGCTAGCCTGTAGATCAGACCTGAACAATAATAAATAATATGAAAAATAAATGAATTATAAGTGGAAAAAATGCGTAAAAGAGTCATTGACCATGTTGATAAACACATAGAAAATTGCCAAAATCTATCTCATTGATAAATTTTAGCATTTAATTTCTGCAGATTTGTTTGATTCAAAATAAGCAATCAAACTTTTATTTTCAAACGTAAATCATTGTGGTCACCTTGCAATTGGGAAAAAACGAAAGAGAAACAAAGTTGCATGGGTACTTAAGAATATGGAAATATTATAGTTTTTTTGTGTTTATTTATTTATTTATCATTTCATTCAGTTATGTAGCTCTCACAGGTGCAAGACCCTAAATATATGTAAGTAAAACTACCTTACTTTATGCAATTAAAATAAGGTATGACACAGAGGATCCTGTCATAGGACCGGAAATGGTTAGACTGGTTTTCTGGCTCAAATACACTTTGAAGACTTATATAAGTTGTGTTACGTATATACTTACATAAACTCCATGGTAAGATGTAAGCTCTCAAACCATAATTTCAGCCTGATTGAGCCTTCTAACATGGTATACTTATTAGCTACGGCCTTGCGCTAGCCTACTGTGGGAAAAACGGTTTGAGCACTTTATGCAAATGAGTGGGATTGTGTTAAACTGCTCTGTTTCGTTGATAATGTTGCATAGCTGAAAGCCCATTCATTTTAAAGGTAAAATGCCCATGATTTGCATAACAACAAAATATATGAAAACATATTAATGCAAATATCGTCCAAATAAGCAATGAGTGACAAGAATAACCTGCAGTGGTGAGAAAGTCGAGAAGATTGAGCACGCGCTATACGTGCGTTGCTATGGCGACTGTGAAATGGTCAAACTCACAGTATCTAATACCCTTGTCATTGTGGTCCGCATAATAAATATCAGGAATGAAAATTCTTCTAAAAGCATCACATTGAATGGCGCGAGCTGACCGAGAGTATAGATGTCTTTGAAACAACATTAACACGGATTGTTGTGATAAGAACATTATTTCTAAAATGCCATGGTGTAGATGACACCTTTCTCTAGCGAATGATGTACTTTATATGTCTTGAAACAAATAATTTTGTATTAGAAACACAACATACTCAGTGACTCTTTAATATTCCCAAAACAGTTAAGGTTAGTCAACATAGAAATTAAAGAAAATATAATCTTATTCATGTCATAAAGGATATCTAAGTGATCATGAAAGCAAATACTTGGACGCATCCATGCTGCTAGTTTGAAGGAATATACAATTCTGAATTTAATTGACTGATTTTATTGTTGAGTAAATCAGTTTCTATGACAGAGTTCTCGACTGTTACTGTGTTTACTTCTACATTAAAACTTTACATCCAAGAGGAATGTGTAATTACTGACCATGACCAGCGGAGTTTTGTATTATGCTACGTTCATTAAACACATGAGTACACTGTTTTCTTGTTTTCTAAAATGTACATTATGATAAGATCATTCAGTTAAAATTCTCCTTTTGGCGAAATAAAGTAGCTTGTTCAGAATGTGTTGACTTAACTTAGGTATTTGGCTACTCCTTGTGAATACCTTTATGAATCGTGTTTGAAAGGCCCAATTGGTCTTGACATTGGAATGGCGTCCGTCCGTTTTTCCGTCACCTTTCACGATTTTTAGAAAACCGACTCATGAGAGCGGGATGTTTGTGTACAAACTTCTTGACCAAGGAGATAACAAATTGTAGAGTTGGTGGCTCTGTTGTCCCAAAGAATTTCTACATGGGCCACGACCTGAAAGCTATGTTCATTTCTTCTCCAATGAGAAACGCCCTACAAAGCTTGAATGTTGTGTAAAAACTCCTTAGTCAATGGGGATTATAAATTGTAGATATGAAAATAACTCCCAGGCGAAAACTGAGCTGAAATATGACACAAAGTAGGATTGTCAAATTTTGAGGAGGGCTTATAAATTTGCAAAGTTATAAAAGCCCTAGAGTCACGTCAAGTTTTCAGATAAGGTGCCTACACTGACAATAAACCACATGTGATATGCCTAGTGCTTGCATATTTATTAAAGACCCTTTACACAAACATAAAGACCATTGTACGTCCACTGTGCGACCAAAATACGTAACAGATCGCCGAATGGGAAGCAGAATGGTTGCTAAGGCCCCATTCCACCGAACCGCGACCCATATGGGAGAGTGCGCGATCGCTGCGATCAAGGTGGTCAATTTTCATTGACACCTTAATTTGAGTTTGTGGTTCAACAAGCCGGTTGAACGATCCCTCTGCGACCAAAAAATGTGACAACATTTGTCTTTTTGTAGCAAGCAAGTTCAGACAGAGTTGAGACTAATGTGATCGGTCGCATCGATCGGAAGTCGGTCTCAACAGGGTCGTACTTTGGTAGGACCGAATTGGCGATTTCACATGCGAGTGGTTAAGACCATGCGGAGACCACCGCAACAGTTTCTGTGATCGACATGCGATCAACATGCGATAGACTTGCTACAGATTTTCAAACTCTGCGACCACAATACGACAGTTGGGAGTCCTGTACAACTTCAATACGACCATGGCGACATTTCGCATGACCGTATTGAGAAATATGCGACCTCATCACAACTTTTTTGCTCCACCGGTCGGTGTAAAGCTATAAAAAAAATCATTCATTTGTTATTACCCGATCGTTTTTATGTTTGATGGCTTATTGGTTGGAGGCGCAAACCGCCTCCAACCTGATACGCAGTTGGATTTCACGCTATATTACTGTTGGAATATTCAAAATAAACTTTCGACCAATCATGCTTGGCCTCTTCATAATTTGGAAAAAGCATATGACCAACGAACACGGCTGTAACAAATTTGTAACCACGTGACCATGTGGGTTATCCGAAATAATTATCCCCTTTTACTGCGAAAAGAGATTTTGTCGAAACATCTAAAATAGAAACGACCGTTGTGTTATTCTGAGTCTGAATGTTAGTAAACATAAGATTTTTCAATTCAAAGCTATTTTACACCTCCATGAGCAGACATGTACCAATTCAAGTGCATAATTTCGCACTGCAGTTTCGGAAAAATCCAAGAAACTTTACACGCTAATGTTATACGCGCGGAGCAAGCATATACTAAACGATAATAGTGGTTGTCAATCAACACACCAACCTTCCACTCAGTTATCAATATTTCCAATGCCAATCAGACTTGCATAATGGTACTCAATGTACTGTTATTGAATTAATGATAGTGAAGCTTGTACATGTATAAGCACATATTTGATAGAACCATATTTATGTCCAAACTGATAGCACCAAGCATGAGGATACCGGGCCATTATCCTTGTATTAAAAAAGGTTCATATGCCTTCCTTCCACAAATAAACAGAATATGCTTCATAATCAATCGAATTGGTACACTTTACATTTGCAAATGTTTAACAAATGGTTGACTGCGTGTTTCAGGGAAAATAGGCCTACATATTCTTATTGCTGGAATCTAACAATGACACAACTCTCAACAACGTTTTGATCAAATTCATAATATAGGCCTACTTCAAAATTGGAGAAAAAGCACCAGGAGTTGCGCTTTAAAATAAATCGGGGAAGTTGAATGTTCACTTTCATTTTCAAATGATAGATTATATATTATTTTATTTTATTTATGAATAAATAATGTATGTAAATTGAAAAGCATAAACACAACTTAAATGAACGAGGTAAAATTCTTTTATTTGCGACTTTTAAATTGAATGACTAATTGTGTGATTAGTAATCAAAACTTTTATCCCCAAAAATGACCATAATGCAGGCTTCATTTTGCTATATGTACATATGACATACATATCCTTTATATAATATATTTTAGCCTTAACAAGATGCCTCCAACCATGCCTTTTTAAAGGCTTTTCTTGTTGTAAAGAAAGATGTATTGACTTTGATGTGGTATATAATATCGAATGGTAATATGATGACAACATTTGATATATCAAACGGACATGTGGTATTGACCTCGTTACATCCCTTTCCTTTTTGGTATATTTTAAGGGCTGGATCGTCGATTTAATATGCTTTCTAATCGCCAGTCTTTCAATAATACCAGCCCCTGTGGAAGAGAATGCCTTCTACGATCGCATGTCGATCTACATTGGTCGTGGAACGGTCATGGTGAGGTCTCGGTGCGATCCTGATCTGTTCACAGAGGCATCGCCATTGAAGACTTATTTGTCTCGAGAATACTCATGATTTGTCGCATTAAACCATTGATGAAAAAATGCAGTCGGTCGCTGTGGGTTAGCACTTAGGTTTTAGAGCACTCGCCACTGATTGAACTATTTGGTCGTCAGTGAAAAAATAGCGCGAACGCACTACGAGACCAAAACGAGCGCATTACGAGCGAATTTGCGAACAAGACATCAGTCGCATCGATTTTTGAAAACAGACAATCGAAATCACAAAACCCTCTGCGACAACATGCGACCCATGGCGAGAAAGGGAGTTACTTTTTGCGAGCATGGGGATCTCCCCAAGATTTCAGTGCGATGTCAGTTGGAGTGAGTGAGAGCGTGCACGACCGGGAGGCCAAAATCGATCGCATTGGGGTCGTATGCTCGGTGGAATGGGGGTATAAGGTCGTGAGGAGGTGACACATGCGATGCTGAGACATCGCGCATGATCGCCAAGGACGCCAACAATGTTGAACATGCTCAAAACTTCTACAGAGGGGACGCCGTCGATTCTGGTCGCTCCACGGTGGGTAATACACATGGAAAGTTTCAGAAAGATGTCACGAATGGTTTTCGAGTTCTGCTCCGGAAACGAACCTGTCTCTGAACAAAGTCCAAATTCAACAAGTTTCTATGGAAACGAAAAAAATGTTTTTTTACAGAAATCTGAAAATATCAAAAGGCACCACTTCAGTTAGTGGGTAATACACATGCAAAGTTTCAGGAAGATATGATCAACGGTTTTGGAGCCATGCTCCGGAAACGAACCTGTCTCTGAACAAAGTCCAAATTCAAAAAATTTCTATGGAAACGAAAAAAATGTTTTTTTACAGAAATCTGAAAATATCAAAAGGCACCTCTTCAGTTGGTGGGTAATACACATGCAAAGTTTCAGAAAGATATCATAAACGGTTTTCGAGTTATGCTCCGGAAACGAAATGATTACGGACGGACGGACAGACGGACGGACAATAAGAGAAATGGAGATGTGCTGTTTCATATGTTTCCGACGGATCCTGCCTAGTTCGCGAAATGGACAAAGTTTGTTACCGAGAAAAGAGCGAAGTGGAGCCCCAAATGACAGGTCTGTCATCTGCTCCGATCATTTTACAGAGGACTGTTATGATCGTTCCCACGATTTCCAGAAGGACTTTGGACTTGCCCCACGGAGGAAAAGACTCGTGAAATATGCAGTGCCAACAGTCCACAAAGAGATGAAGTTGAAAACTGGCCCGCTCCCCGTCTTTCCAGCCAGATGTGACAGCCATCCCTATCGGAAGAGAAAACGGACGGCGTACTTTGAGAAGAGGGAACGATAGTGGGAAAGTTTCGTAATATATTTGACCTTGGAACGAAGTGTTAGTGTCGCACATGCTTGACGAAACAGTCAAATTTCGTCTTAATTGCCTCAAATTTCATGTTATACTTCTTGCATTGAAAGAGCGACATTTGTTCATGTTAACTCCTGCCCACTCGTCCAAAAGACAACATTGAAATGTCATGTTGATTGCTTAGAGAATTAACGAGCCTTTCCAACGGAGCTAATTTCGCACTCGGTTGAAAAGTTAGAAGCATGTACTACGACAAACAATCGCACATTTTTAAATCATTTGCCTGCATTAATTATAAACTCACGGGCAAAAGAAATGCTACCGGGTATTTTAATCTAGATTGAAGAATAAATAAAGAAGTCAAATTAAAAAAACAAAAATATTTATTAAAAAAGAACATGTGCCGATATCATATTCATAAAAAAATGCAACCAATCAGCTTACGGTATCAACATCACAGTCTCCGATATTCGTCCGGGAGTCAAAAAGTCCAAGTTCACGGTTATGACTGATCCAAGGCTCAATGTAACGAAAACATTTCACACTAATGACGTGTGTGGCCTCCCCTTGCCGTGATACACGCAGTGACCCTCGACGTATGGAGAAAATCAAACGCCTGGCGTCATTACATGGAATGCGCTGCCATTCTTCTTGGAGAGCTTGGACACGTTGTAGGCGGTTATGTGGAGGTGGTCGTTGTTGGCGAATACGACGATCAATAGCGTCCTAAAGATGTTCGATCAGTGACATGTCAGGCGAGCATGCTGGCCAGGGCAAAACGTCGATGTTGTTGTTGTCCTGTTGAAAGATCACACCTTGTGCCTGTTGTCGAATAAAGGGACAGACGACGGGACGGAGGATGTCATCGACGTAACGCTGAGACATTAGATTTCCATTCACGATAACCAACGGCGTCTTCTCCTTACCAAGTATGCCTCCCCAAACCATGATACTTCCTCCCTCGTATGGCACCACTTCCTGCACGCAACATGCAGCTGTTCTCTCTCCCCGACGGCGATAAACACGTACTCTTCCATCTGCTTTGAAGAGACAGAACCGACTTTCGTCAGAGAAAGGCACCCTCTGCCACTGACGTCGCTGCCAAAGTAACGCCGTCCTTGCCCATCTTAATCTTCGTTGGCGATGTTTGGCTGTCAACTGCTGTCCCCGGAACCGTCTGTATGCCCTGATGCCATGGGACCTTAGACGTCTCAACACTGTGCGTCTGTTTACCCGGTGGTCCAGGGCATTTGACGCCGATGACGTCACAGTCAAGACGCGGTTCCTGAGGTTAACTTGCGCAGGTATCGGTCCTCCTGGATGGTTGTGACACCTGGTCGGCCTGATCTTGGCTTGACTGAGGTCTGTCTGGAATGACGATAACGCTGCATTAGTCTTGTGACAGTTGTGCGGTGACAGCCAAACGTTCTTGCAACATGGGTGTGTGGCTCCCATTTCAATCATCCCGTAGCTCGCTCAAGTTCTTGTAAAGTTAATCTTGCCATTCTGCAAATGTTTTTTTTACAAAGTGGGTGTCTAACAACTAATTCGCATTGATTTTATACCCGTCGGGCATGGATCTTGGTTGCTTTGCATGAAAAAGGCGAAAACCACAATTTGGGAAAATTTTGGAAAATCATGCGTTTGATACCACAGTTCAATATGAAACAATCATTGTTGTGTTTTGGCGATGTGTTTTCATGTGGTTGGGTTTGAATCTGAGTTTGATTTTTTTCGTAATTTCAAACCTAAAATGGTAGCGTTTTTGTGGCCCGTGAATTTACATCATCAAACATAAAATTAACGTAATAACAACAACGTAATATACCTTGGACAACATAATGTATTGTTATAGATTGCAAACAAATTTATGATACATATATGCAATGAATAATATACACATAAAAGGTGAAATGATGGAATAATGTACTGAAAATGAAGCCTCGGTGTAATAAAGAACGGCAGTCATTGTTGCCCACGTAAAGTCCAAGGTGAGGGGCGTGTATAAAAGGAAAGCGCTGATTGGATATATAGAGAAGCCATAGACTTTTCTTCGATTGGTAGTTATATTTAGCGCGCATCGAGCCTTTTGCCACTTAAGAATCCAGGGGTTAGTTTCAAAGTGAATCGGCGAAACAAAGTACCTCTGGTTTCTAGGATGCTTTAACAGTAACAACTGACACACTGCTGTCGGATAAAGTCGATTTCAAATGTGCTTGATAATTTAAGAAGTGCGCACACTTTCATTAAGGTTTGATACTTTTATCATCGTGTTTGTTCAAACACATACATTTAGATTGAAATCGCATTTTCAATATTTTGGCCAGAATGTTTGGTAATTATGTTTTGAAAAATTACGAAATGCAGAAAATTAATTAATAAAAGATATCTCTCTAACTTTAATTCGTTGACCCATTGCCACTATAGGACAAATTAAAACTAGCCAAAAAGTCCCTTTTTATCTCTCCAAATTAAGAAGACCATTTTTTAGAAGGCATGATTTTCAGAGACATGAACAGACAATGTTTCAAAAACTAAACATTAACCTATTTGACTTCTTGAGAATGATGTAGCCCTTTTTCATGCGTAAATATTAACAGTGGATATGATAATATCATATATGTATTTATACATATTTGGAATTGGACTGAAACAAATGCATACAAAAGCAGCTTATTATAAATCCAGTATCTCCAGGTTGCCGAACACTCTCCAGTGATCACTGAAGCATTGTTCAGGTATCGCAGAGGAGGCAGAAATTGTGCTGCCTGGTCGTACAAAGGACACATAAAGATTGTAGGAGCATTTACACAAAAAATAGAGCCATGGCCTCTGTAGCTCATCGGGAGATAATAAGTGGGGTATGTTATGGAGTGGGCTCCTTTTCAATATTTGATAAAATGGTGATATTCTATGAATAAATTCTTTTTTAGAGTCAGTTTAAGACTAAAGCAGTCTCACACACAGTCTATAACACAGCGCTGCACAGTAGTTTGAAGTACCGTTACCTAAAACCTCTGTGTTACTATCAGTTTTCATCCTTCTGCCAGGGAGTGGTCACCCCCAGGTCAACACAATGCAATTACATAACATGCAGACACTGGACTCACAGCCAGTAAAATTTATATGTTAGATGTTGTTTTTCCTACAATTAATTATTTTTCTGTACAAGAAGATGAAAATAGGTGTGGTGTCACAATCTCATGTAGCTAATTCTTTTATAGTCCTATGCTATCACCAGTCATATTCAGTTCACATATCTCATGTAAAATAACAAATTTGTAATTCCTCTTCAAGCTATTCCTTCAAAGGGTATTCAGTAGTTCTCATTTCAAATAGATTCAAATGAAACATGTCCATCAATGTAGACATTTATCTTATTTCTTGTTCCTATTGAATAAAATTAACTCTAAAGTTAATAGAAAACTAAATCAGTTATAACGTATAAACTATGATATAAATATGGTATACCAAATTGACTCGTACTGGAAATTCTCATTAATTAATTCTCCAATTTAATTACACAATATCATGAGATATTCAAAAACTCCATTATTTACTCTTAAATTTCAAAGAACATTATATTAGATTTAATAAAACATTCTGTATTAAGTCTTTAGAATACTTTTAGACTTGTGTACCTTTATCAGCAATTCACTTGCAAAATACAAATAATTACTCATATGTGAAATGTGAGACAAAGATGAGATATGACTTATAACTTTTGTTAGACCGCCAATTCTAAGTTTTTAATTCTCAACATCTTTTTTTCATCAGACAAATTATATTCTCAAAGCACATGTTAGAACTCTCACATCAGAAAGATGAAATGCCTTTCCCTCATGTTTTTTCTTTGGGATTACCTCCCTTACCTACATACTGGCTGAAGTGCACATAACATCTCAGAAAGATGGTGTAAACTGAAAAAGGCTTTTAGGTTATGATCCCTGTGACCCATATTTGGGGTCACAGGGTCACCAAATTTACAATTTAGTATCCCCTTCAGCCAAGGAGTCTGTACATAAAATTTCAGCTCTCTGGAGTCATTGGTTCTGGAGAAGAAGTCGAAAAAGTGAAAAGTTTACGGACGGACGGACGCCATCCCATGCCATAAGCCCATCGGGCCTTTCAGGCCTGATGAGCTAAAAAGGAATTTCACGAATCCAGCCGACCACTGATTCTCCCACAGAGGTTACGCCTATCAGATTTCCGATCCTAACCTCTGCTCTATAAAGCTTGAATTCGTGTGGGGAAATAGAGTGTCCTGACTGTTTGCAATTGAATCTAGTTGTGCAATCAGCGACGCCGTTGTATAAGTGACATTTGCCAATAACACGTCATAATGATAAAATAAATGTAAGATAAACGTTTTCACGTTTAATGTGTTTTCCTTGAAATATGCCATTTGAAATTTTTAAAACAATTGTTCATAAACATGCTGTTAAATAAAGAAGACCAAATCAGAGACAAATACCAAAACTAGTTCATTAGTATAAGTTTACATCAGCCATATTCGAACGACATATACTAATTCGCAAGACCCTTATGAGTCAAATGCCTCGTCACTCGGTCGACCTGGCCGCTGAAAAATGATTTTCATTGGTTAAGAAGAATGGATACAGTATGAGGTTCCTCTTTCTCCCGCTAGCGAATTCTGTTGGAGTATTCGGATTCACGTCATGTAGCACAGAGGTTAGGATCGGAAATCTGAAGGGAGTAACCTCTCTCGGAGGAGAATATATGCCGACCACTGAGCGTTCTGTTAATTTCTTTGGTCGCTAAAGGAGAAGAAGGTGATAATAGTTTTTTTTAGGTCATGACCCCTGCGACCCATCAAATCTATAATTCAATATCCCCCTTGGCCACAACAACATTTCGGCTTTCTAGAGTTGTTGGTACTGTAGAAAAAAAAGTTTTTTAGTCCTGACCCCCGTGACTCCTATTTGGAGTTAGAATCACATTTGGCAAGAATGTAAGAATAATCCACGAGTTACGAGTAATTACGAATTATCAGCCCCGAGTTAATTATTGTGACAAACTTTGACATAATAATTCACGAGGGACAGATAATTCGTAATTCTGAGCAACCAGCTGGTTATTATTTTTCTTACCCATGTTTATTTTAATGCGTAAATTTCGAAAACAAGACGTGACATCAAAAACACAAATTGTATCTTCAGACGTCATTCATAAACCTTCTCACAACTTCAAGATGGGTATATCTAAATAGTTTGCTACTAATGCGTTTTTTCAGTAACATACTGGTGTAATTAGCAACTCCGACTTAAGCCTCGGTCCCAACCCACCGTGCGTTTTTTTTGTCCGTACGTTTTTTTGGGTAGGGCACGTTTCTGAAAAACGTGGGGAGGAAGTGGGAAACGCAGGGAGGTAGCAAAATCAATGCACGTCGCATGCAAGGTGTAAGTACGTTGCCCGCACGAAATGCCTTGCTTGTGACGTACGATTGCCACATTATCGTACGGGTGCTTACATGTGCTGCACACGCACGTTGTCCTTACTTACACGCACTGTGTAAGGGCGTGCAAGTGCAAAGAACTTAAGTTTTTCAACCCGATTTCAGGCACCCAGGGGGTAGGGGTATGGGGCGACCTTCAGAGGTTCTCTCTCAGTGCTGCTGCCTCAAGATGCCGCCCATTCAACTCAGAGGCTCCCGCTTCTGATGCTGCAAGAGCAGCTTCAAATGGCAGCGCATAATAACTACAGAAATCAGTGCGCACAACGTAGGTTCTCGGCACTGGCAACGTGAGTGTTGGATGCTTATTTGTCAGTTGAACTGGGGAAGTGCCGAATAAGCACGGACGACGCACTGACAACACACTTGCAACATGCGAAGCACGCACGTGCTAAGTGTGTCGTCCATGGAGTATGTGTCCATGTGAAAAACTTAAAATACGCACAGAGTCCGTGCGTTGTGTGCGCACAGTGTCCGTAGAGTGCAAGCACGGAAGTCGTACGTGTGAAAAATACGCAGTCGCACGCAGTTCGCACGTTGCGAAAGTTCTGCATGCACTAAATACGCTACGGCGTGTCTGCGTGCTCCCAAATCCGTACGGTATCGGTACTTACACCGTACGGCTACCACTATTTTACCTACGTTTTTGCACGTAGACAGCACGTACTTGCAAGTACGGCGGATTGTGACCGCCGCTTAAAGCCCCTGTCACAACCTATCGTGCGTGCAATTCGTTCGTACGTTTTTTGGTGAGGCCACGGTCGCTATGTTTTTCTGAAAACGTAGGGTGGATTAAAGCGGCTGTCACAACCCGTCGTACGTGCAGCTGCGTGCTGTCTACCGACAAAAACGTGGGGTAAATTGGGGAACGTGCTTACTCGGTACGTTGTACGTGCTTACTCGGTACGATCGACGTGAGTTTTCTTTAATTATTTGATAATTAAACTTTGGACGTGCCGAGTAATGAACTACGCACGTACAACGCACGTTGTACGCACGTGCAACGTGCGTCGTTCGTAGAGAAAGTGTGAGTGGGTAAGCTTGAAAAAAAAAGCACGATGTCGGTGCGTTGTGCGTGCGGTTGTCGTACAGGGCACGCACGTCGATCGTACGGAGGAAAATTCGCAGCCCGTTCGTAGACTGCACGCAGCGAAAGTTCTGCATGCACTAAAAGTTCTACGACGAGTCTGCGTGCTCCAAATTTGTCCAAAATCGGTACTGCGTCGGTACCGAGGAAGCACGAATTCCCCAATTTACCCAACGTTTTTGTTGGTAGACAGCACGCAGCTGCACGTACGACGGGTTGTGACAGCCGCTTTAGTCGGAGCTGCTATCAGTTTTTGCGCAGTTTCCGTCGCCGCCACCGCGTTTTGTATTCGCTATAACTTTTTTCCCAGAAGGTTTTGAGAACTCATATACATAACTTCTTACTTATGCCCCTGGAGAATTTTGTTGACATGTCCATATTCAAGGTCAAAGGTCAAGGTCACGAGTTCTGAAATCGCTAAAAAAATCTTTGTAAACACGATAACTTGAAAAATATTTGTGCTATCAGGCTCTTTTTTGGTGTATATCAACTATGGAGAACGGCCAAGATTTGAAAAGGTTTTCGCTAACATCCGTCAAAGGTCAAGGTCATAGCGAGGTCACAACTTAAGCATGCTTTTGCGAAAATGTCTTATTTCAACTATTAACACTTTGAATCATTACATGATTGTGATACACAAAGAAAAGTGATCACTGATTGTGTGACCTTGAATTTTAAAGGTCAAGGTCAAGAGATAGGGTCATGGTCACCAGTTCTGAAATCACAAAATAACTTTTTTCCATGAAGGTATCAACACCTCATATATATAGCTTCTTTCTTGTACACCTGGAGAATTATTTTGACATGCTCACTTCAAGGTCAAAGGTCAAGGTCATGAGTTCTGAAATCACTACAAAAATCCAACATTTGAAAAGGTTTTCGCTAAAATCTGTCCAAGGTCAAGGTCACAGCGAGGCCACAACTTAAGCATGCAGTTGCGAACATGCCTTATTTTAACTATTAACACTTTGAATCATTACATGATTGTTATACACAATGAAAAGTGATCATTGACTGTGTGACCTTGAAGATCAAAGGTCAAGGTCAAGAGATATGGTCATGGTGACCAGTTCTGAAAACTCTAAATAACTGTTTTCCAAGAAGGTATTAACACCTCATCTACATAGCTTCTTTCTTATTAATCTGGTGAATGATTTTGACATGTTCACATTCAAGGTCAAAGGTCAAGGTCATACATTCTTAAATCACTACAATAATCCTTGTAAACACGATAACTTCAAACATTTTTGTGCTGTCAGGCTCTTATTTGGTATATATCAACTATGGAGAAAGACCAACATTTGAAAACGTTTTCGCTAAAATCTGTCAAAGGTCAAGGTCACAGCAAGGTCACAACTTAAGCATGCTGTTGTGAATATGCCTTATGTTAACAATGAACACTTTGAGTCATTGCATGATTGTTATACACAGTGAAAAGTAATCATTGATGGTGTGACCTTGAAGGTCAAAGGTCAAGGTCATGAGATATTGGTTAAGGCCATGTTAATCCTTTGATCTAATTTTGAAATCAGAAATAGGTTTTAAGAACAAACTTGTGAAAAGTGACCCCAGTGATGATTCAACTTGTTAGAATAACTTGAATAATGAACAAAGTTTTGTCTAAAAAAAATCCCATTTTATTTATGCTGAGGAGAAGGCGGAACAGGGAAAGGCGAGACCCAAAGTTTCGGAGCTGCTCTGCTTTTGCGGTGTCCCGCAAACGCTCATCTAGTTGTTTAACTTTATACCCAAAAAGAATGTTTGACATAATAAACAACTCGTATAATGGTATTGGGTATATAAAAACGTTCTACCTCACTCGATGAGATAAACATCGGGGGAATAAACAGGTTTTTAAACACCAAACAGAAGGCAGTACATGTCTGAAAAACATACAGTACCTCCTATGGTACCAAATACTCTGATTATACTCTTTTACAAGTCGATTTACAGAGTTTCCAAGCCGCCAGATGACGTTATTGAGGATGTCTCCAACGAGTGTTTAAATAAGTGTTTTTTTGACTTGGCGATAGAGGATTTTCACCCTCATTATTCAATGCAGATGCAAGTGATACATCGGACAATCCTGCAAGATAATGATATAATTCGCGGAAAGGAAGTATCATGTGATCATGGATGTATGTAGGTTACATTTACCTTCTGACGCCTACATGATGTTAGGCCAAAGCTGTCGATGACGCAACAGTGACGAAGTGATTTCGGAAATGTACGTATAGTACGGCGTAAGTTTTCTTTTGCGTTGATGACCCTCGGTTTTCCGTTTCTTGGTCTGACATTGGTCTTTTAATAGTTGAAGCCTAGTTTTGGTGGTTTGGGCGTAGTCGAATATATGCAAGCAACCTGTGCGCGTCGTGCTGCCAACTGCAGGGTACACATTTCCTTCCCTCGCTTTTGTGCGTGCGATCATAGTTTGCAAAAGTTAGGGTCGTTACGACAGTGGTGCTTTACATTATGAAAAAAATTCGTCAAAGTCAATATTTGGGAAGATACATACGGATATTTCGCTGGGTACATTTCAAGTTGTGTACAAGTGATGTTGTAAATGTTTAAAATTGCCAATTGAAACAATAATTTGAAATTATGTTGGTATAGTTTCATTTACCACACTAAATGGTAACTAGGTCTTTACAAATTGCATCAGAGACATACATGTCCCTAATGCCTCAGGTTTATCTGACTTTTCCTGTATCTTAAATAATATTGTTATATTGAAGATATGAATTACAATAAAAAGGATGTACGTTTATATAAGAACGCTCAACTAGTTTACGGTATGCTACTGTAACATATTGAATAGTCGCTTTGAATATTATGGAATTAATCAAAACAAATAATGGTCCTCGATAAAAACTTAAAATCGTAAAAACGTAAAATCTAATAACTTGTTTTTAGATAATGCACTTCATAGTCTGTTCAGGTCACGAGGTGGGTTAGATAGCTCATTCATGGAAATGTCTATTTACACATATTAATTTGTTGGTATAACTGTAAAGGAGACACATATGTCATTTGTAAAGAATATTGCTCACATCATCTATACACAAACATATATAATAAAATGAGAATAAATTAGAAACAATGGTTTATAAAATAATAATTTATAAAAACAATAAAAGTATATACAGTCAGACCTCGTTTAACCGGACTCTGTTTATCCGGAAACCATGCCATCCGCACGTTTGTATCTCATAGCCATGTTCAAGAGAGGTTTCAAAGTAATCGCTCAAGGTTTCAAACCTCTCTTGAACGCGATTGCTCAATGTACCGCAAACTTCGAGGAATTTGCACCGTGTCGTTCAAGAGAGAATGAGAGCTACTTGAGCGCTACTTGAGCGCTACATTGAGCAATCAAAGAGCGTTTATAAGCGCTCGCTGTTATGGAACGGAGCCCAGATCTTCTCTATGTATTCTTTTACGAATGATGACTCGCTTAACCGCACACCTCATTATCCGGACAATTTACAACTGTACAGTAAAATGTGTTGCACTGACCTAGTAACTGACTTTTTTTCAATATTTTAATGAACGTTTCTGGCTTTTAAGTGTCTTTAAAAGAGTATGAAACTTCAAAGCAAGAAACATTCATTAAAATTGTCTATTGTGAAAATTTGATATTCAGTAGACAAAGGATTGATATGACAAAAGTGACCAAACGTGAATATTTCTTTCAGAAACGCAAAGCAGAAAATGAGTGATCCTACCCAAATTGAGCCTCTTCGTAAGCCCGAAAAGAAGGACAAAATGAAAATACAAGTAGGTAGCTATTATAAAATTATCGATTGTCAGTTGTTAAATTTTCTTTTCCAGGGGTACAATATAGGCCCTACACTTAAAGAGCCATTCAGTATGTTGCTTGAGTCACATATATGCTAAAACGTCATAATTTTTTTATCGAGAATTGCTGTTTTTCCGAAAATTAACTCTTTAAATGTACTTCCATTGTGTTGTTGGGGGTCAAATGTTATAAATGGTGTTACTTCATCGAGGAGTACTGACTGTTACCGAAAACCACCATTTTGATGATAGTCTACTTAGTATATGTTTAATAGGTCATATAACTACTATGCAAGATTAGTACGTGGGGCGTGCAGTTTCGGTTTCTGCACATGCATAATGATGTAACTCGATTTTAATTGGAAACTAGTAATTATGATATATTTGGCGATAGGGGATGAATATGCAAGCTGGGTGAATTTATTTGCACTATAAACAGTACCTATGGTGAGTCGGAACGTATTAAAACCTAGTAACATTTTATGAAACACAATGGATGCATCTTTAATGATGGTCGACTCGATGTAGTGACATTATAGAGGTGAAAGTAGTAATAAAACCGGACAATTCATCGCGGCTGGTGCGCTTCAATTCGTTAAACGTAATTTTGAAACGTTATCTACAACAGACAAACTAACAAATTTGAGTTCGCCTTGGTGCCTTGGAAGTCCATCAAATCGACCAGTATTTGTATATATATATATATTGGAAGAGCACCGACTCATATCATACTCAGAGGGCTGGAAAAATTTATAGTCTCCTACCAAAAACCTTAAGCGAAAGGGAATTCCCACATTGGCTTAAATTGCTATATATCCTGAGAAAGGGGCGTAGTATTCGCGAGGTCGCGCAAAGGATTGGGGACGTAAAAAATCAATGCGACCACTGTCGGCATGTAATATTCTGAGGATAACAGATGCTGCTATACGTCGATTTCGTCCCCTAAACACATTTGAATTTCGCCTTTCTCATGCACAAGCAGATTTCCTCCTCTGTTCTTCGAGTCTCACAAACTTGCTCATCCAAGACGATAACTATGGTGGCTGATTTCTGCCATTCGCGTCTTCGCTACATCGTGTTATTAGAACCTAGGGCAAAATAGCGAACTGGCGATGCGAAGTAGCGAGGTGGCGATGCTAAGTAGCGAAGCGGCGATGCGAAGTAGCGAAGATGCGATGCGAAGTAGCGATGCGAACTAGCGAAATAGCGAAGAGTTTTTCTTCGCTACTTCGCATCGCTACTTCACATCGCTACTTCGCAAATTCGCATCGCCACTTCGCTTCTTCGCTACATCGTGTCTTCGCTACTTCGTCGCGAAGTGACAAAGTAGCGAAGACACGAGGTAACGAAATAGCGAATTTGCGAAGAGGCGAAGTAGCGAAGTGACGATGCGAAATAGCGAAGTTGCGATGCGAAGTGGCGAAGTAGTGAAGTAGCGAAGACGCGAAATGGCGAAATGACGAATTGGCGAAATAGCGAATTGGCGAAGTGGCGAAATGACGAACTGACGAAGTGGCATAGTAACGATGCGAAGAAGCGAAGTGGCGATGCGAAGTAGTGAAGTGGCGATGCGAAATAGTGAATTAGCGATGCGAAGTAGTGAAGTAGCGATGCGAAGTAGGGAAGAAAACCCTTCGCGTCTTCGCTATTTCGCATCGCTACTTCGCATTGCATCTTCGTTACTTCGCATCGCCGCTTCGCTACTTCGCTTCACCACCTCGCTACTTCGCATCGCCTTTTCGCTATTTCGCCCTAGCTTAGAATAACAGGAAGTAGCGAAGACGCGAATGGCAGAAATCAGCCACCATAGATAACCGTCATGAGTAATCTGTCGTACATTTTGTTTTGTTTACACATATAATGGTGACGTCACGGATTGTAAGGCTCAACAAAAGGCTGTGGTGGTAAATATGTATAATGTAATAAAATTTTATTGTTGATTTAAATTTTTAGTTTGATTTCATAATATTGTTTAAATGATTTTTCTACTGAATGATATAATTTACATTACAAGAAAACAAGTGTTTGGCAATGTCCCCCGCCGCTAATATTGAGTTAATTGAGTTACACACATCCTTTGGTCAAAGTAGCTTCTTCATATATTGCATTAAAGGTGAAAAGTGTCATGATGATCAGCAAATATGATCCCTGGCCTCCATCTATACATCAAACCTTGGACAGTTACTCCTTCCAAGTCAGATTTGCAGGAATGTTGAGGTTCTCCCGGGAATGACACCATGCAGGAAATTGATGTCACTGTTTTGACGGAGCCGCCGTAGTGCATGCCCTGCAAAAAGGGATTCACTTTTGGTGACTATTGTGATACTCCATCGTGCCTTTGTTGAAGATTTCATATTAAGGACTGCAAACAAAAAAGATAATTTGAAGAAATAATGGGTAACACCTGAATACGAGGGCGTTCTAGCAAAGAGATACCTTTGCTCTAGGGAAGCCTAATTTAGCGTGGGCCTAAATAAGGGAATTTCCGGTACTAGTAAAACTCGCAAGGTGTGTGAATGAAGAGACAACACATGGGTAAGACGATTAGCATTCTTAGAATAGACTTTTCAACAAAAACCTACTTTCACCATCAGAGAAGATAATTTACTAATTCAACCATGTTTATGCTGTTGTTATTATAATAACAAACGTATACGTCATCTATATAATCCATTGTATTGAAGTCACTTTATTGTTTTGGGAAGCAGTAGTAAACCTTTCAAATCTTTTTCGATGGTATATCCGAATACATTATTGCAATATCTGAATTAGGACTTGTTCAATTCCGTAGGGTTTGAACCACTATTCGAACATGCAACCCTCCGTTTGTTAACTCATATTTTTTCATCCATTAGGCTACAACGGTCAATTAAAAACGATTTTATTGGTTTTCAATAAGAACCAAACGGGTGGAGTCTGAATCACACGTACGGTGGCGGACTCGTGGATGGCGGTGTTGGCCAATCGCATTGCTTTTTTGTGGAAGATTTCTACAGCACGTGCTTGAAAAACCCATTTGACAGGGTCGTAGCTTTGAAGCTCTTTTCCGATGCATGAGTACCGACATATGTAAATTAAGGGATTTTGTTCCAAATAATCGAAACAGTGATGAATGTTTCGTAGCGTATTACATGGAAAAGATGGAGAATGAATTCGGGTCTCGTGGATTATTATAAGGAATGTACTCATCATCATGCATTCTCGATTGCGTAATTCAATAGCATAACTATTGCGATAGCTCAAAATGACAAGGCATGTCATCTAGATAAAACGTAAGACACTGTAAGTAGATAGGTATTTCCTGTGATTTTGTATGTGTCCAAAATACTTCTTCAAGGCCTGAATTAATATTGGCACTTTAAAAGCGGTGTTTTTCCTGGACGATAAGTTGTTAAATCAAATGTTTCTATTTATTCCAGGCTTCTATAAATCCACCGAGAATTAAGATTGAGGGCCCACCAAATGATGCATTGAAGACTTTTGGCATGGCTGCCGCAGCGGGTACAGGCTGTTATGCCGCGAAACAGCATTACTCACACAAGAAATAAGTATTTAATCACGACAATGGTGCACCCCTCCCTGTCCAGGAGAGGGTGCACATAAACAGTACACATACGATACTTGTAATAAATTATAGTTAGTGTTGTACTCTTTTTTAATTGATAAAATGGTCTACCGCTCACCGAAGTCAATCGATCTCGTATATACGCCCCTGCAACCAATTATAAAGAGAATATAAACTTTTGTTTTCACTGTAACATCTGCACATGACGGAACATCTTTCGATTTCCCAAACTTTGCTTGCATCTTTATATCAATATTTGTTCATGTGCTAAGTAGCCTACTTTTAGAGAGATTGCAACACAATGATTGAGCAATCGCAAGCAAATACGTATAAATGAAGCTTAAAGATATGAAATACATGTGTTCTTTTATCTGGCTATGATACTCAATAATATCCGATAGGATTGGTTTTATTGAAACACAATGTTCTAGCAATGTTCAGGCAAATTTGATTTGTATTTTGTTTTCGTTAATAACTATATATATATTTACTTTTAAAACTAAACGCTAATACATTAATTAAGCAGCACCTTGTTAAATAAATAAGATGTGGTTTTGTAAAAAAAAGAGGATTGTATTCGTTTTTTTTTAAAAACAAACTTTTCTTTATTATCGTAAATCCTTTAATAATCGCCTGTCTTGAAAAATCGCCTGTCTAGAATAATCGCCCGTCTTGAATAATCACCATGTTAAATTCAGTACATGTAAATAAACTAATGGGCACCTCGTTTTATAAAGTAATTCCGGCATAAGCATATTTACATTAATCAAAAATGATTCGTGAATATAATACCAAACCACATTCATTGTTAAGGCGGTGCTTAATCAATGCAGTGGTGAATATGTTCCTGTCTTAATTTATTATGGAAAACATGCCCATGAATATCCATTTATCCTTACAAATAATTGTCAATTAACATGTCCTCAAATCGATTTTAGAAAGCAAGAAAAGGTATTACACCCTCGAAGATTTTCACCAGTAAAATGTGTCAGATAAGAAAGTCGACAATGTCGAAAGCAACTGTGTGATATGACAGAATCATACTTTACCAGTTTTCTCTGAAGAAATTAGTCTTAAAATATCTTATCTTTATGTCGTTAGAGTTTAATTCAAACCATTTAGGCTAACCATGAACGTTGCCACGGGATGCAAGACGAATTCTACTGTGTATATATACTTGGATCACCCACTAAGTGAAATCTACTATGCTATTGATTTAAAATTGGTCCACTGTCGTAATTTCTCTTCTGCTTTGTATCACTGATTAAACAAGTATGCTTTCTCAATTTGCTTTCCTGTTCTGATTTATAGTAACACACTCACTAAGGTTAATAAGTGACAACAATAATTACGAGGGTGTATCAAAAGATTCCAATTATCACCAAGACGTTACTGAGCAATCAGGATAAATGTTTGACTGTAGCATCAGTGATCTATATCTAGAACCGAGAACTAGAACTGCACTGCATTCAGTGTTTTGCAAGTGGATCCTACAAGTATGGAGAAGGCTGAGGAGCGCAGTGTATTTAAGTCCTTGCTCTGCAGGACACATTCACGATGACACGCACACGCCCCCAAATTATTATGTGTTGATATTCGACGCTTTATTACAGTTGGAGTTTTCTAAACAACTTTCAGCCAATGACATACGTTGTCTTTGTATCTCTACAATTCTAATGACCAATCACAGAGCTGTAGCAAATTATGAAGCACATGACATTGTGGGTAATCCGAAATAATTGCCACAAACAGATGTTGAATTTGATTTTTCTGTATTTGTCATATCAACAGAATTTTTTTCCTTATTTTGCCATTAGAAATTTTAATAAACTTGTTTACTTTATATAAATTTAAAACAATATTACGCAAAATGAGCGCGTTCGTACTTATTCAGTACATGATTCTGCATTCCATAATCGGAAATCACAATCCATTTTGATAATAACTGACCTACTTTCCAAGATGCCCGACTCAAGCAATAACTTAAACACTGAGCGCGCATGTTATGTCCTGTCCGGAATATTACTGTGCGTGTCAAGCTGCGCTTTATAAGGATAGTCTGTTTGTTGTACTTTTGAACAAGTCTTCCGCTCTGATCCTGTCATACCATATTTTCTCACTTCAGCATTTCTTTGTAATCAAAGTTCGAAATACATCAATGAACAGTTCGGTTTAAAACTTTGTCAATGTACTTAACAAGTTAAATTAACCAAATATGAAATCATTCTATTCCTCTCCATCACTTTCAGTCACGTTAGATTCTACATCAAGACGTCTGACTGTAGCCTACATAGACAGCTTTTACAGTTTCCATTCTGCTACGTAAATATATAGAATATGTTTGCCACTCATATTTCTCTTACAATTAAACCACTTGGGGGCCTACCTTCATGGATATTACAGGCAGATGCGAATGCAATTGTAACATGAGGAAATTCAAGTGTAGAACGCAAATTAAAAATAAAGATTCGAGGAGAGCAGAATAGATATCAATAATGACTCTACATGTCTTCAGCCAACTTCAGTGAGAAGAGTTATGGGTTCGATTCCCTCTTCTGTATTCAGTTTTGAAAGTTTTAAACTTTTTTTTCGGATCGAGTCATAGGTAAGGCCTTCTCTATAATCCAGAGTATACGATCCGATAAATCTATAATCGCTAATTTAACGGAGCGTACCGTATTTCCTATAAAAGGGGCCGGGCCTCAAATAGGAGGTAAAGGTACCTTTAAATGAAAACGAGCCGGGCCTCCAATTCTCCGGATGGAGAAAGCTTGCACATTCACGTGCATGAGGTCAGGCGTAGGCTACTCTGTTTGGATTTGATTTCGCATAGGTTAAATATGGAATTAAATAAGGTTAAACAACATGTTTTCATGTTATAAAGTTATCCAATTAATCATTCATGGGTTTAGTGTAATGGTACGCCTAATTATAAAACAGTACTGACATGTTGTCATATCTTAAACTTAAAGGGACACTCGGTCTGTTATTGTAGTAACATAGGTCAAAAGTTACCGGGTGTTCTTTTATCGAGAAGTAATGACTGTTGTCGAAAATTACCCTTTTAGTGCCAATCTGTTCAGTATAGTTACATTATTAAGATATTTAGTCTTGATTATGATCGAAAACAGGACAATGTTCCGCGACTATCGCGCGTCAATTGTTCAAACGTAATTTTGAAAACTTATAGGTAGCAGACAAAGAGACAGATATTTGTTGGTACTGTTCAATGGAACATACAATTGCCAAAATGTAAATGGGGCACATGAATTCGGCTTCTCATCGTAAATTAAGCAGCTGTTAGAGTTTCATTGAAAATAAGTTATTGACAAATATTTTGCGTTAGGGAATACATATGCAAGTCTAGTGAGATGATATGGACGTAAATCAGGACAGTGAGTAAAGCACCACATCACAACAGCGCCTTCCTCATTCCAAAATACAGACAGAAGCTTAAAACAGGGACAAGTATGGTGGCTGATTTCTGCCATTCGCGTCTTCGCTACTTCGTATTATTAGAATCTAGGGCGAAATAGCGAAGTGGCGATGCGAAGTAGCGAAAACGCGATGCAAAGTAACGAAGAGGCGATGCGAAGTAGCGATGCGAAATAGCTAAATAGCGAAGATTTTTGCCATTTCGCTACTTCTCATCGCTACTTCGCTATTTCGCATCGCCACTTCACTTCCTCGATACATCGTGTCTTCGCTACTTCGTCGCGAAGTGACGAAGTAGCGAAGACATGATGTAGCGAACTAGCGAAGTTGCGAATAGGCAAACTAGCGAAGTGGCGATGCGAGGTAGCAAAGTGGCGATGCGAAGTGGCGAAGACGCGAAATGGCGAAATGACAAAATGAAGAATTGGCGAAGTGGCTAAGGAGCGAAGTAGCGAAGTATCGAAGTGGCGAAATGACGAACTAACGAAGTGGCGAAGTAACGATGGGAAGTAGCGAAGTGGCGATGGGAAGTAGCGAAGTGGCGATACGAAGTAGAGAAGTGGCGATGCGAAGTAGTGAAGTGGCGATGCGAAGTAGCGAAGCAAAACCTTCGCTACTTCTCATCGCTACTTCTCATCGCTACTTCGCATTGCGTCTTCGCTACTTCGCATCGCATCTTCGCTACTTCGCATCGCCGCTTCGCTACTTCGCATCGCCACCTCGCTACTTCCCATCGCCACTTCGCTATTTCGCCCTAGCTTAGAATAACACGAAGTAGCGAAGACGCGAATGGCAGATATCAGCCACCATAGCGATCCGAAATAGCTAAATAGCAAAGATTTTTGCTTCGCTACTTCGCATCGCCATTTTGCTACTTCGCATCGCTACTTCGCTATTTCGCATCGCCACTTCGCTAGATCGCCTATTCGCGACTTCGCTAGTTCGCTACATCGTGTCTTCGCGAAGGAAGCGAAGTGGCGATGCGAAATAGCGAAGACACGATGTAGCGAACTAGCGAAGTCGCGAATAGGCGAACTAGTGAAGTTGCGAATAGGCGAACTAGCGAAGTAGCGATGCAAACTAGCGAATAGGGATGCGAGGTAGCGAAGTGGCGATGCGAAGTGGCGAAGAAGCGAAGTCGCAAAATGGCGAAATGACGAATTGCCGAAGGAGCGAAGTAGCGAACTAACGAAGTGGCGAAGAAACGATGCGAAGTAGCGAAGTGGCGATGGGAAGTAGCGAAGTGGCGTTACGAAGTAGAGAAGTGGCGATGCGAAGTAGTGAAGTGGCGATGCGAAGTAGCGAATCAAAACCTTCGCGTCTTCGCTTCTTTGCATCGCTACTTCGCATCGCGTCTTCGCTACTTCGCACCGCCACCTCGCTACTTCGCATCGCCACTTCGCTATTTCACCCTAGCTTAGAATAACACGAAGTAGCGAAGACACGAATGGCAGATATCAGCCACCATACTACTTCACATCGCCTCTTCGTTACTTCGCATCGTGTTTTCGCTACTTCGCATCTAATAATACGAAGTAGCGAAGACCCGAATGGCAGAAATCAGCCACCATATTTTTCCGACGAGGACAACTGTCGTTGTTACCCCCATATATTTAACATTACATCCCTAGAATTTACAGCATAAGTGTTTTCATTCTGTATTTGGTTTGATATAGTGTTGAGCCAGTGTGTAAATGTGGAAAATTGACTCAATTGAATGTTTGAAAGGGTATTTTGATTGTACCGATTGTACTTTTCGGTGTATCCGATGACCCCAGTGAACTCAATGCTATAATCACTTCTTACATAACCTTCTGTGTAGACTGTGTCATTCCCACTCATGTGATTAAGATCTCTCCGAACATCAAACCGTGGGTGAGAAGGGAACTAAAATCACTCCTCAACGAGAAATAAAACGTGCTTTCTGTGATAGACAGCGTTTGAATGTCATCCAGAAGTCAATCAACGACAAGGTTAAACAGTGCAAACAAGAGTTCAAGGCTAAGGTAGAAGAGCAATTCAGACGAAACAACTCACGCCAGGCCTGGAAGGTACTATAAAGATCATTATTGGAACTGACGATCGAATATCTACTCTCTCTCTGCAGGGTTATAGCCCATTACCCCTACAGCCCATATCCCCTACACTCCATTTCCCCTACAATTAGTTAAAACAACACAAGCAGTTACCCGTCTGGCAAAATGAACTCGCCCTAACGAGTGATTAAGTATGGAGTAGAAATGAAAGTGATTAAGCTTGAGGGGATTACGGGGATAAATGTTTAGGATTGTTTTTGAAATAAATGAGTAGGAAGTACATTTTTGTAAGTGTGGTGAGAAGGAAACGTTTTTTAAGCGCAAAAATAAGCGCAATAATAACAGTTTCGCTTATGTCGGAATTTATAATAAAAAGAAAAGAGAATGAGAAAATAAGATTTACAATTGAGCTGGCTTAGTTTGGTATATAGGTACTTGAACCAAACTAACATGACATCAACATGGCCGGCCTTCGCAATGTTGAGTTTTAGAGGAGAGAGGAAGTACACAAGTTCTACTAGATGGCTATCTTCACACCAAGAATGTTGAGAGACAGACTTGCGTTCTAGGGCTGAGTATTGCACCAAATTTCGTATTGCGATATATTGCAATACATACAACCTGTATTGCAATACGTATTTCAATATATTGAGTGAACTCTACATTCAACTTTTATACTTCTGTTTGCAGTTTAAACATGACACATTTAGTAAAAAGCCTTTCAAATCTTTCGAAAAATAGACCACTAGTCAAAATGTTAAATTAATTTTGATGACATGTATTTAGAAAACAATTGTAATACAGTTCAACCCATGTTCTTTCACCCCAAAAGAATTTAGTTACAAGTTAAGCTGGTAACTATGCCTAAAAACAAGATATATGACAACAGGCTCAACCGAGGACTGCCACATCGTCATCTCAACATCTACAGGTTCGTGGAAGTGGAGCAGACAGAGAGAGCCAAGATTGCACAGCTAGACTTTGGAGCAGCCCTATCAGCAGGAAGAGAGTCTACAGGGAGGTGGATAGTCTAACACTTAGACTGTAAAAAAAAATATATACATATTTTTGAAAAGGAGCCTTTTTTTTAAATACCATTTCTTACAGTCTCCTTTTCAATATTTAATAAAATGGTGGTATTATCAAAATAAATACTTTTTTCATAGTCTGAGTGTAAGACTCGGAGGTGGAGAACCGAATGTGACGACTGAAGGACGAACTGAATCGGGAGCAGAAGTCACCGGTCCAGTTCTTCAAATTCATATGTGATAGATATGTATGTATTTATTTCATGAATGTGAAACATGTCATTGATGGATATGTATGTATTTATTTATAAACATATCAAAAAAGATATGCATGTTTTTGTATGAATATGAAATGTGTCCTTGATGTTCATTAAATCTTTTTGCTCACACTATCAATTGTTTCTGTTTTTAATCTGGGCCATTCCATTGCATAGTAAGAGGTAACAAGCTAGGGATTAGATGTGCGGTGGACCGTTAACTTGTTTTGATAACCTGTAGGGAATATGCTGTGTAGGGGTTATGGGAGACTACCCTCTGCAGTAACGAATGAACTGTTATCAACTTTGGGTAACAGTGACACCAGCCTCTCTCGATTTTGACAACTCAACGGAAATCTTCAGGACCAGATGGTTTGAGTTGATTATTATTAAAGGAATGTAAGGAACAACTTAGTTTCGTGTTCTGTAAGTTTTTCAAACTGTCACTGGACAAGCAGATATAGTCCCTAGAGGCTGGAAGTTGGCGTTTTAAGTGTGTTTCACTGATTATGACCTTGCATTGGGGCCAAAAAAAGTCACGTGACCTTGCTTTGAGGCAAAAAAAAGTCACTTGACACAGATGTGGCTGTAAACAATCGATTTTATGTCAAGAAAATACACCAAATTGTACCTAGATCAAATCAGAAATGAACATTTGAAAATGTGTTTGAACTGAAACATGCACCTGAATAGAACAAGCACCGTTAACATATTTTTAAAGGCGGAAATTTAAAAAAATTATAATAGAAATCATTCATTTTGAGAGAAAGGACAGTATGTCCTAGCTGTGAAAGGGACAGAGACATATACTCGCGATAAAGTTGAAAGTTAGCATGTAACATATTCCTAGTGCTTTTGTTCTTAATATTTCGGATAATAATCATTACAAATGTTTAATCTGCATCTGCTGCGTTTACACTAGGCCCCGATTAGTCCATAATGGCAACAATTTGGAATTTTTGAGTGCGTGTGTTAGGGTACTCAGGACCATATAGTTGTAATTGCAAGGGATCTGTATGATCTTCAATATTTGCAGACAAGACAACGGAAGTCACGATAAAATGGAAATAAAATAGGATAGAAATAAAGTCGACAAGTTTGACTTGTTCCAGAGCCTGAGAAAGAACATTCATATCTCAGTTCGATCAGAATTAATCCTGAAATAGCATCCAAAATGATGTCGAAAATCAGGTTTTAAATAAACACTTGACATATTGTTTGAAAAGTTATAATTCATAATCCAAGATACCAATACAAAGACTTTTCATTCTGTAGAAGATCATAAAACCATGACACCCAAAAGTTACCAAATCTATAAATTATAATCCCCACTTGCCAAGGTGCCTGTACACAGAACTTCAACTCTCTAGAGTTACTGGTTCTGGAGAAAAAGACAAATATAGTCCTTGAGTTTGTGGCCCCTTAGAACCTTATTAGGGATCAAAAGGTCACCAAATATATTAATCAGAATCTCCGCTTGCCAAGCTAACTGTACTAATGATTCCAGTTCTCTGGAATCAGTGGTTCTGGAGAATAAGACGAAAATAGGTTTTAATGCTGTGGTTCCTTGGGCCCTTATTAATCAAGATATCCATGATCTAAGGAGTGACAGTAGGAGTATGTACACGAGATGCCAACTGTCTGTAGTCACTACAGAGCTGGTTCTAGAGAAGAAAGACGAAATAGGTTTTTGAGGTCAGGTCTGATGAGCTAAAAACTTTTCAGGAGTGGCCAATGTTGCCCTTACTAGGGGTCACATGGTCACTAAATGTACAATTTCAATCCCAAATGTCTTAGGAGTCGATATTTCAACTTTCTAGCTCTTACTTCTGGAGAAAAAGCCTAAAATAGTTTTTTTTGGCCATGGCATCTGAGGACCACCAGGGCCACAAACTCTGCAATTTAAGATCCCCATTTGCTAAGGAGTATGTACACAAGATTTCAGATTTCTTAGCCTTTTCGTTCTTGAGAAGATGAAAAGAGATTTTACGGGGCCACGGGGTCACCAAATCTATGATTTAAGACCCCTATTGACGATGGTGCCTGTACCTACAATTTCGAAGAAGGGAAAAGTTTATAGACGGACGGACGGACGGACGGACGCCTGACGCAATGCCATGCCATTAAAAACGAATCAAAGCACCCTCCTCCCACCAAACAACACAGCTATAGGAACAACATTCTTTTCAGTTTCGTCTGAAAATTGGGGTTTGCCATGTCGTATTTTCACTAGAAGATGCTGTAGGATCAAAATTTCCATCCATATAAAGCCCTGTTTATACGGCGAGCGTTTGCATATGAGTAAACCATTACACATATGCAAATTTGCTCATATGAGCAAAATTCGCCGTATGGACGCATTTGCACATATGCATATTTTACTACCGTAAGCAAATTTGCACCTAGTCAGGGGCAGGTGCAAATGTTTACTACCGTGAGTAGGCCTTTATATATGTAGCACTTGTGCGAAATTATAGTCTAGTTATATGCTGGACTATATGTGAGAGTGACTAGAGTCAACTCGACATAAGCCATCACAAACACGGGAGCACCACAGGGATGTGTCTTATCACCAATTCTCTTCACCCTCTATACCAACGATTGTGTCAGTACTAAATCCAACTGTTCGCCGACGACGCAGCAATACACAGCTTACTGTTCAAGGACGAATATTCATACAAAGAGGAAGTCGCTGAATTCGCTGATTGGTGCAGAAATAATTATCTAGAATTTAGTTAAAGAGACTATTTAAGGACTAATTATTGACTTTCGGCGGTCTTTATCAACGATCAGACAGTGGAGGTTGTCGAAGAATACAAGTATACCTTGGAACAACCATAGACAACAAACTGACTTTTAACCAGAACACCAAGGCAGTGTACAACATGCCAGTCTCGGCTTCTCTTTTTAAGAAAGTTGAGCTCTTTTAACATTGATCCCACTTTTATGTCTTTGTTTTACAAATCATGCACACTGAGGTACAAAATAAACTGTACACCCTATTGTTTCACTCATACAGTAAAACTAACAAAACAAATTGATATGATAGAACCGGGATATGATTTAATGTTCAATGTTGACAATCATGTACTCGTTTTTTTTCAAACATGCAGAGTTCACAGTGTAGGAGCGGTGTACTTGCTATTTTCAGTACTTATGCACGTGTACTCAATTTGGCAGTGTTAGTTTACCAAAACAAGAGACGTGCTCTCGGATTTGAGTAAGTATGTATTTATATTCAAACCACAGGGCCATGGAAATGGTATAATTTTGCTCTCAAGTGTTCCCGGCATATACATGTCATGTTTCATAATACAAAACTGTCAAATAAGAAAACTCTGGCGAGGTGAAAGTGACTGATGTTATTTATTTTATGTTTCCTTCGCATTATCAAGTTTTTTCATTTATACACTTTCATGAGATTGAGACTCAATGTTCTAGATGACACTTTCCACATTCTCTAAAAAACAAACACTTTGATCCATGCTGTAGTTAAGCAATCGTACACAAAATTAGAAAATACTCAAACATTCAGTACTTATAACCGCTGTTGTTGTCCATGTCATTTTTTATGTTGTACTTTCTATGTATTTACATCTTGGTGTACACAAACTTCCCTCTCGGGTAATTAAGTAATATCTTATCTTATCTTATATTATCCTGTTTAACAACGAATAGCGCTAGCGCTCGCGAACATCATGGGATATTGGCATTATTGAACGCATGGATACCTGTCTCTAATCACAGGTGAGGATTGGCGCAAATGTTGCGCAACAGAGATGTACGACCGGTTTTACCTATGTGTACATAGATAAAACTGATCGTTCATCTCTGTTGCGCAACATATTTGCGTTAAACTTCACCTGTGCTCTGATAAAATCCAAATCGATACGACCATAAATAGAACAAAGAGATCGAGGGGCGAAGAAAGTTGTCATATCTTCGATTGGCATAATCAGAGATAAATATCGTAATATTTAGTTTACCTAACTCATCTCCCAACACATATAATAATATAACTGTAAAATGTCACCACATAACACATAACAACAGGTGGCGTGACAAGTGTGTATGACTATGAATTGTGTTGACATGAGACGTGGTTATCTCCCCTATCATTTATAAATAGATTCAGTTCCCGAAAATGACAAATTACACATAAAGATGTATCTTGGAGATTTTGTAAATGTGGTCTGGGTTGGATGCATTTGTACCTATTTCAAAGATGTTATTGGTTTGTGTTTTGAAGTCATAGCTGTATATGTGTGTGTCTCTGAATTGCAATGTGTAAACCTTCCTTTAAACAACTTGTTAACTGCATTGATATGAATGAACCTCTCTCTCAATGGCAGTTGGTAATAACTGAAATACCATTAGTAAGGCATATGTGTCTGACTAGGAGCAGTACGATTTTTGTACCTTGAGTTTAAGTGATAAATTACATTAGAATTGATTATGAAGCATGCGTAAGGCTGATGAGCTGCTGAGCAAGTCATTCATATTCTACATTTATCATCGTAATTATGCAAGGTTTAAATCAGTCAGTGGTGGACTGGCAAGAGTTACATGTATGCCTTGCATTGGGAAGTTGGTTCGGAGCATAAATAAGGAATTGGGGTAAATGAGATACATTTGCTATAACGAGTAACCTTTTTGTTTTTGTTGTTGTAATAGTTTAGTTTTTACACATCGAGTTCAGTCAACAATCGTTGTATTTACTATTCATATAAACCAATATTATCATAGATGTGAAATGTGTAACATGACTTAAGATCTGACCATTAGATTTTGCTTTAATCTACTTATTTGAAGGCACAGCTAACTACTAGAAGGCATAATTAATATTGTCACTTAACGAGCGGGAATTTTACCTTGGACATGAAGTTATTATACAATGGTAATTGTTTTCTATTTATTCCAGGTTTCTCTATGACCACTGTCCTTTGAGATGAGTTGTCCAGCACCGGCAGCTGTGGTGCTAGCATGCATTGGTGCAGCTGTAACCACTTACGCCATTTATCGTTACAACACAAACAAGGAATATAACTTTTGGTATCTATTTACCAACATCTTCAGATGGATTAGCATTGGTCGGTTTCCCAAAGCTTTGTTGGGTCTTTTTAACAATATAGGCCTCAGAAAACTTGCTATCTTATTTAATTCATACTTCAACGAAATCACGAAGAATCATAATGTTTAAGTTTCGGTCCTTTTTTCAAAATCAAGAATCAT
This sequence comes from Gibbula magus, assembly GCA_936450465.1. NCBI lineage: Eukaryota > Metazoa > Mollusca > Gastropoda > Trochida > Trochidae > Gibbula > Gibbula magus. The sequence continues at coordinate 72,589,404 of OW388296.1, read as the reverse complement.
AACAAAATCTTTTATTCTGAATTTAAGTGTGGATTAATTTCAGCTAAAGAGAGATTGGTTTCGTTAAAAAAAAATTTCCTTTCACATGTTTAATTTACCTTAATATACGACTGTGATTAAAGGCCAAACTGTTAAAGTTTGGGTTTACAAAATGTCATCTACTCACATATTGTACTGTACATGTGTACACTGTAACAATCAATTATGAATTTCACTTTACAAGAGCAAGAGGGTAAAACATCTCCTGCAATGATGTTTTTGTTATGATTTAAAAAAAAAGTCACATATATATTATGAATTCGAAAAAAAATAATCGCCTGCCTCGAATAATAACCTGCCTTGAATAATTTGCCTGGTCACATCGATGTTTGAAATTAATAATCGCTGGGCAATTATTCAAGGATTTACGGTGTATGAGTTCCTAACAATTTCCTTAGAAAAAAAACGCCGCGGCAGCAGCAACAGAAACTGCACCAAAACTTGTAGGCCTAGTCTTGACTGTTTATAACCCCATTGACCAAGGCATCTGTACACAACATTTCAGCTTAAGGTTTTCAGCTCTTGTAAAGAAAATGAAAAAGGTCTTGAGTGTAGCCTCTGTGGCCCTTATTTGTCACTAAATCTACAATCTATTAACCCCATCTGCCGAGGCATATTCAGCTTTCAATGGCTTTTAGTTTTTGAGAAGAGAATATATATGTCTAGAGTGTGACACTTATGACCCCGGTTTGGTACCACAGTCACCAACCTAAACTTTGTAATACTGGGTCCCAGTCACTAAAATTTAATATATTGGGTGTGACAGTTCATATTTCTTAAAAAGAGTGTGACATTGAGAATAAGGTTATGGTCACCAGAGTCTATTGATGTCTGTGTTCTATTGACTCTCACCGAATTTAAAGACATTTGGTGAGGTGAGTTGGGGTTTAACGCAACTTTTAACAAGAGTATTTCACTTATATCACAGCTTTGAAAAGATATACGCCTCTGTCACAAGTTAGATGACCATTCGTCTCTCCTGCAACATGTCAAGTGCTTTCCATACCTGGCATGCATGCGGAGCTAACCTTCCCGTTAGTTTCGTATGTTAGTCCTGTATAAAAAACGTTAACAGGCTGCTAGTATTACGGCAGAGAGAGAGGCCACAATGCCATATGGCTATGCATTCTGGTGAACCCTGCGAGCATCGGCTGGAACTAGCGAACCATGGGTGGTACTACACTGAATTTCAGTGTAGCATTGCACCCAAACCTTACTGCGCGTAGAACAGTTCTAGATCTCTACTGCAGACAAAGTTGCCGTTCCCCTGGCGAGATTCGCCGGACTCGCTAACTCGCTAACCACTGCGCTATACCGCCCCTTAAAGACATTTGGTGCAGCGGTTCATGAGATATAGTGTTGACAAGAATGGAACAGACCTATGTTCAGATGTTGCTGAATACTGTTCCGGACAGGAGATGAAAGGGAGATGTTTATTGATAGATTGAAATCAACGTTACTGTGTGGGCCACCAAATGATTAAACGAGTAAATAGACATATTTATTTATTGGACTAAACCACATTTTCTAACTGGAGCACATTTATACAAAAGGCACAAAAAAAACCAAAAAACATACTCAGCAATGAGATATTTTAATCAACAAAATGTACAAATTTTAGATGAAGATCAGTTTGTTGAACCTTGCAGAGAAGAAAACCAATTGAATTATTACGAGTGAATTTTACAGGGAGTCTAACCATTTAACTTGACTTTCAATTCGGAAAACAAGCTTTCTTTCCATTATGAAAGTATCTCATAAACTTTGCTTAACAAAACAAACAAAATACCACATCTAGATTGTAATTCCAGATACCACAAATTAACAAGTGACTGAAGAAAATGATAAAGTGTTAGTGTCAAAAAGATATTCTATGAAAGTGGTAAGTTGTTCAGGTTATAAGGTTATCAACATCAACAGTATGTAGGCTCAATAGTAAAATTTGCAATAATTTCCTTCAATACACCAAACAGAGATCATTTTACTTTATTAGTAATGACAATTTCTTCAGATAAAAAGATTTAAAAAATAACCTCTTCTTACTTTGCAAACTTTAAAAACTCCTTTAAAAAACTGTTATTATAAAACCCTCTTGACCAAATTTTAATTTATGTATTTGAGCTGAATTTGGGCTTTCCATCTTATATACACACACAATTGCCATGCAACACAAATCTACAACTTCTCCTATAAAGAGATATATATGATAATGATAATTGAATGAAAACAATACATAAGTAAGGTAACTTGCTACTCAAGGCCGTTGGACCATAAAATTAATCCTACCGGTAACTTGATTGGAGATAATTTTCTCAGATCCTAACAAATCTAAAATGAAAGACAGGTTTTCTAAAATGCATCTGATAAGATTGTTGTTGAATTTCTGTTGTTTAGAAATATCAAATGACACCGTGAGCAAATTTGAACCAATAGAAAATAGAAATCGTTTTCTTATCACCTTATATTTTCCCACGAGACGAGACGTGTTTCGTACAATATGATTTGATAAAGTAAAGCAAGCATACAGTCAGTAGTATATATAGAGACTGGAATATTCACACTTCACATGGACTAGTTGAACCTTCCCATTAAACATTAACAACTTGTAACAGTATAAAGAAATCCGCTGTAATTAGATGTTGCAGTCCTTATGAATATGAAAACATTGCTGTAGATGTGATATATCTATCATATGATACTAAAAGATCAGCTGTATAGAATGCATGGATAGCAGTTGATGATATCCCCCCGATATCCCCCCCGCCCCAAGACATTAGGCCTTCTCCTTTCAATATATGAACATTGCTCCAAACATCCGGTACATGCGCGAAGTGAAAGCAGTTACTCCGATCACTGTTGTGGGTGTGCAGAAGACGTTCTATTGCTGTGCTGCTTGTACTTGCTTTTAAAAAAAAACTTGTTCCACATGCCCAGATCAGTGTTCGTAGTCACTCCTTTCACCTCGCACATGTTTGGGATGTTCGGAACAAACACTAGGCAGCAAAAGAAGCAACCTTAAAAATAACAAACAACTGCACAGCTCAACTTGCAAAGGGAGATAACTTATGGCACCACTAGTTGACTGGAGTTTCTCTCAGGGCATGAGAATTACTACATCCTTTGAGCGACAGTGAATAAACAACAAGGCATCAAATCATCTTAAATACTAACAATAAATATTTAGTTTCATAAAACAGCTAATCATCAAACCTCAAACTGATTATGAAAATTGATAAATAGTTTGGCTTTCGTCTTGTGATCGGATAAATAAATGCAAATCATCTTTTCATAAAACAATCAACACCTATGACTATCACAGACATTTCTTATTTCGATACAATCAGATTTCACATCCCTTGACAAGGTTTCCTTGATAAAAACATCACATAAAAGTTAGCAAGGGGCGTACACTTTGAAAAGTAACTGTTGAGAAGACCAGGCATCTGTGAATATCACAGAAGCATCTGCCACACATCTGTGAGACATGAGAGGTAGGTCCTTCACATCTGAGTGTCTGTGACGACCACACGCCAGACTGTGACTCTCACGGAGAGAGATACACAGATATGTGATGACGAGACGAAAGGTGCAAGACGAGACGAACTGCTGTGATGGTGTGCCGCAGTTCACAACACTGGACGGACTGGAGGTAACAGCACATTCTGGAAAGAGAATTTGATACGTGTTCATCTTGACATAATTTGGGATATATCTGCATAGATGACAAGGATGGGTACCACTAAAATTCAAATTTCCAAGAGGCGGCTGCTAATTACTGACATGACAGAGTTAGACAGTCTTTAGACAGTAAATCAATGATTTTTGCTTAAGATGTGTAATCACATGACAATATATCACAATGAAGTATACATTACTCCTAATCATCTCACCGATTTTATGTGAACTGTTAAGTAGGCAAAGTCCAAACTTTCTCTGTTTTTACATTAGTCCTATTCATTATCATATCATTCATCATCTTTGAATATGGAAAGAGATAGGATGGACATTACCACCATGAATTCAGATTTAAGGAAAAGCATATTTTTTGGAGCATGACTTACCAACAGGTTGATGGTAGTGTGCATGTACTAGGGCTTGAAGGGAGGTTTGTGATCCGAGGACATTGATGTCATGAAGGACTTAGTAGATTGCACGGACATCGCCCGGGAGGTGGTGCTAGCGCGTGACAGTCGACCTGGAGAGAGAGAGAGACACACTCAGCACAATGAGAGGAGAGAGGCACTCTATAAGAACAGAACACAAACTAAAGCAATCTTGTGGCATACAAACTAGATCAACCATTGACAATGACAAGAGGATGAACTTGTCAGCATAATTTTTTTATCTAGTCTCTTGTGGCATACATTTGCAGAATGGTAGTAATTAGATATCTAACTTTGAGTTGGTCATTGAAACTGTTAAATGTGTCTACATCAAAATTCAATGCTTGGGAAAGAATAGAATTCATCTTCTTGAAAAAGGTTGATTTTTAACTTTATCTTTCGTTTACCCAATGAATCAAACCAAGGAATGAAACAGCCATACACAAACATTCAGCAGATTTGTCTATAGCATTTTGTCAATAGTCAGCAATGACAGCCAAGCTGTTAACTTCAAACAAGCAGGACCCGGTTGTGCAAAACATCGTTACTTATTAAGATTTAACGGGCTTTTCAACAACAGGGCCCAGATCCCAAACCTTTTACTTCAGTGTGAAGACAACTAAGCCCTGCTGCTTTGCTGGATTATTTGTCAAAGATTTGACAGCAACCATTCAATTAGGTAAAAGATGCAACAAACTGGAAGTTATTAGCAACACAGTACATATATCATCACTCAACTGAAGATATTGCTTTTTAACAGATCAATGATGTTAATACACACTGGGTAAACTAACATTGCATGCTTTCGATTGATGTGACGTCATAAGGCTTAAGTGGTCTAAATGGGGTTATGACGATTTCATGCAATTAAGCATAGTTTAAATCAGCGAGTAATAAATATAATATCAAAGTCGATTCCTTTCAATAACATATTTATGAAACTCACTTTGGCTTGTTAAATACCAAACTGCGCGCTCATTTCATAAATATGCTATTAAATGGAACATGATTTAGTATTCTCTCTATATGATATCCCAGACTGGCCTGCATGAGACCTCCTCCTCCACAAGACTGGTTGTACCTTCACTTAACATTGCTATACATCAACATGCTGATAAAATCCTGTAAGATCAACAAAATAAATCCCAGTTTCCATATAAACTAACATTGATCATGCTTTATGAATTGTTACAACTTCACAGTGAAACTACATCAGGTACACAATCAAAGTACAACCAGTTGTAGATATCAACAATACAATAATCAGCGGACAAGTTTCACCTTTACTGACAGTGCAGGTTCGAAACATTAACTGGCACTTCCCAGAATGTTCTAGGCCAATCAATGTTTAGACAGTCAGTTTATCAAACATCTAACAGGCCAGGCGAACTACATGGCCAAGTTTGTAACTGGCCCCATAAACTAACCAGCAATTGACTGGTCAACTTCCCTAAGTAAGTCATAAGCCTTGCAGTATTTCCCTCGCTTTTTTGTGCTAAGATAGTGGATCGCTGCACCTGAAAAGCATAGTGGGCTCTGATTTCCTGGCACAGAAACCTTAAGGAAATACTGCAAGACATAAATCGGCCAGAAATGGGGACCGACAAGAGTTATGCCTTGCATAGGGAAGCTGTTGGTTGGTGGGTAGGCAGCTATTTCAAACTGGCAATAAATGATCAATCTATCAATATCAACATCTACACATAACCATATCATACATGCTAGTTAATCATTCATTCATCAGATATACGACTAGAATGAATATACACATACAGTCACTACCATGCTGCTCTATATCACCCACTATAAGGTAAAGAGAGGGTACTGATTAAAGGTCAACGGTCAGTGTACACAAGCATACAGGTCTATGTATTACGGCATGCATGATACCATAAGGTTAGGACACCTTTACCTGAAATCAAATCATTAAATAACTCTTGTTAACAAAGCTGACAAATATATTGGGCGATCAGCCTTGTTGTTTTATCAAACCTATGATTCATATACCCCTTTTGAAATAGATTTATCATATACCACATATAATGCAAAAGTGTCCAAGCTGATTTCAAGACATCATCGTATCATAATTATATGATTGAAAATGTTATTTAACTCAGTAAAAATCTACAAATGTTGTATTTCACCACTGAAAATATTATAAAATTGAATTCCTGGTCATTTTTTAAGCTGAATGTACGATCAAGTGAACATAGACTCCTCTTTAGAAAGCTGCACAATCTTGATACCTGAAGATCCCTACTGAGTGAAACATTCATAAAATCAGTTTTACACATGTAAATGCGTTATGTGCCAAATTTTGCTAACTTGCACCGAGACGCTACCAATGAGATGATCATAACTAGATGTTTTAGAGACAGGCCAACAATAATCTTATTCTAAGGTCCTCATGCATTTGGACCACTGCCAAGAAATTAATTAATTAATTTCAACTAAGGACAAGTGTTTATGGATTGTCGTCTTCTTATACATGTGTAAATGGTAATGGTTCAATATAGATTCCTGTATCAAGCAGTTAGAATATTTCAATTCCTAAAATGAATAATTTGTTTTCATTCAATATTGACAGACTGAGCATTAAATGGAGGCCAATCTTTTAAAGGCCTCAGAAGGAAGTGTATTTTCAACGAGGGACATGAAGACGGTACTGACTTCCTATACTGTTGTCCCCCAGCACGTTGTCCCGGTACAGCCTCAGCCTCTCCACGTCCTCCTGCACAAAGTGTCTCTGTGTGGCGGGCTCCATCTTCTTCCCCATGTTCTTCACAGCTTTCTGTTCTGTGACGGACACGGGCGGTGTGCCTGTGATGAGGCCTTCGGGGAAATGGTCGTAGGCAACCTTCAACCCTGCAGACACACAGTCACAATGAACAAGACCAAGTCAAAATTGACCTCCATACGACAAATAGAGAATATCTGTCTTTATTCAAACAAAATAATTATTATCTCATTGAGTGAGGTAGATATTTCACACAAGGTTTCAAACAGGCTATATTGCCACAAACTTGAAATTCTAGATCATGATAAGTGATATATATGTACAGTAACTGTAACATGACAAATTAAATATCTTAGTTTCAGGCGAGGGTCAGTTACCAATGTTGTTACCAGACATGATTTTATTTAGTTATTACAACGGAAAATGCAACATTTATATGTAAAAAACAACATCCCTATTTTGCTATCCTTACATCAATTAAAGTCGTTAATCAATGGAAAATGAAAATATAGCTTTAGCACATTAACTGCTGCCAAATATTTGTTCTAGCATTGTAACGAAACGTTACCTCCTGACAACATGAAGATATTGTCGTATCCTCGCTGTACAAACGTTGTTGCTGCCTTGGGGGCTATCATTTCATTGTCATCGTATATCACTATAATCTTCCCATTTGTGTTTCTCTGAGTATCAGTTAAGGTTCATCACGTTGCATGTTTATCTCTGACACAAGGCCAACTTTTCTTGACAAATTTCACTCAACTACTCTCTACACTTAATTCATCTACACGTCGGATACCATTCAAACGAAGACTCATTTAAACTTAATGACATTATTGAAAGTGTCGATTATGGTGAATATTTCCGAGAGCTTTCATTTGAGGTGAGGTGAGTTTGGGTTTAACACTGCTTTCAAGAAAATTTGACATATCGCACCTGCTAGTATAATGGCAGGGAGAAAGCCTGCATTGCCATATAGCCCTGCATTGCGGTGAAACCTGTGAGCATCGGATGGAACTAGCGAACCATGGGTGGCACTATGCTGAAATTCAGTGTAGTATTGCACCCAAACCTTACTGCCCTTTCACTTGAACAAGGTATCTACAACAGTGTGAAACAATGTAGTATTGTTCCTAGGTAATATGTTGAGGGGGTCATTTTCGCCATTTCTGAACAAGTAGGACCCTTTGCAATGGTATAAGTATCCTACTTCTCCAACTTTTAAGGGACACCAAGCAAAAAAGGTGGGCAAATGTCCGCAGGACCCCATCAAGGTTCAACACTGACAATGTGAAATCATACATGCAGTAACTACGAAACTGTTCATTCAAACACTGGGATTTGGCATAAAAATAACTGCAAGAGAAAGACAGCAGTCTGGCACTGATGCAGCTGCCGTGTGGAAGCAAGGATACATATTGCAGGAGATCGGCAGTTTCGTAGTTCTGTGACCGGGACAACATCGCACAGGGGTAACTTTTCGCTGAGCAGAAAAACAAATTAGATAATAAAGTTGTATTTCAAATTATCATCAGGGAAGGTTACTTCGACAAACTTTAAGCGTAAGTTCATCAAGATACCTGAACCAAAGAACAATGAACTTCTTTCAGCAGCCAAAAGTTACAGCACTATAGCCTGAAGTGTTCTCGCCATTGGCTTTCCTACACACCAGTATTGAATTGTAGCACTGGTTTGCTGTTATTCAATTTCGGCCTGTCTCACGTAATTGAACAAATTATGCAATATCTTTAACGTTGTAAATTTGGATTTGGAAGACTTAAAATTGTTGTCCAGATAAGGAACAATCCTTTGGCATGACCTTGATAATAACTTTAAGATCATGGAAAATATATCTGAGTCTCAATCCGACGGGGATGATATTACAAACGCAAGGATTATTGTACCAGACCATAGACAAATCCAGAAACCAAGACCATGACATTACCTGGATAATAGAACATCTTATATTAGGAAATTAAAATGAATGACGATTCAAGGTCTTGGCTCTGTTGTCCCACTGATGAAACTCATAATTCATTAAAGGTACTAGAGATTACATGACATTATCAACCTACCAGCCATATAACGTGATACTTGAAACGACTTTCTAAACCGTATCACCCGGTACGAGGGACTCACAACCTTGTAATTCCCCCAAGGAGGGTTTACACAGACAGTTGTAAACCCTGTTAGAAGGAATTATAATGATTGTAAACCCTGATATATTTGTTAAGATGACGGCTTGAAAGTAAAGATCTGAAGAAACTAACTTAGACTAATTTTGAAAAATTTCTTAAATTTACGACAGCAAATGTTTTGCAGAAAGTGCGTCTCGAACCCGTATCCACTATCACCTGCAGTTATTACCTGCAGTTATTGAGTCAGCGCCTCTGACTCCTGAGCCACAGCGACAGACACGAATTGACGATACACAAGAAACTCATATAGCGCGGCTGTTAACAGGCTGACATCACCGAGGGATCCTCAATATAACGCCAGGGATCCGCAAGATCCTCAATATATAGAGAATCTCACCCAAGTGTCTTCTGATATCAAATATATCAACACGAGTTGATTAAAGTTACAAATATCCGAGGCTTGCCGAGGATATTTTTACTTTAATCAACGAGTGTTGATATATTTGATATCAGAAGACACGAGGGTGAGATTTTATTTATCATTCAAAATCATTCTACAACAATTATTAGCCAAATACTGACATATCTGAAACACAAAACTGCCATTTAGCTTCTTCAGCAGTGATCTCAGTGAGGTCATAGCATTGTGACGTCATAAGCATTATGGCATCATAGCATTGTTACGTCATCACCATTGTGACGTCATAGCATTGTCAGCAGTGTTCTAAGTGATGCCAAAGCTTTGTGATGTCATTAACTGATGATGTAATAGGATTATGACGATTTGATTGTAGCGATATCTACAATGTAGATATCGCTTGTAGATATCGCTTGATCTCACACAAGCGATGTCTACTGTGGGAGCCAGTTTTGGATGATAAAACGCGATAACAAGTAAATAGTCTGTTTTACACTAAAAAACGGTTGATAATACAGATAACCCATTCGACCTCGGATATGGTACGGTTGTAGACCCTGATAGTCTGGAAAAACCCGAGGATGCGAAGCATCCTCGGGTTTTTCCTTCCTATCAGGGTCCACAACCGTACCATATCCTCGGTCTCATGAGTTATCCTTATATTATGTTCTTATTTTCAACATCAAGCAAATGACAACAAGCGACTACATCAAGTCTTTGAGGGACATGGAATATATAAGAAAGTTGAAATGTGATAAAGAGTAAGCAAGAACTCTAAACATTATGTATCTTCACAATAAAGAAGTTGTTATCTAGTAAGTCTTGTTTTCTTGAACGACTGACTACCTGTTATAATGTGAGACTGGTCGTAGGCATCTCTGTCCCTGACGTCGAGCAGCAGGTATGGACACGTGTCGTCTACGAAGGACATACGGGGAGGGGGCGGTGGCTGGTCTATGTCAATCTCTCCCACTCCTCGGATCACGCTGGACACCAGAAACAGTTCACAGATTATTAAGTTATTATTAAGTGTGGCATACAAGTTTTACAATATGATGGTAAAACATTGGTAAAACACAGTATTGGAGTTAGAGGGAGGCTAATACTAATGAGTGTAAACAAATATTAGTACTGAGCAAAAGCAGATTTTCATAAAGGAACAGTAGATCTCAACCTATAAAGTTGTTTGCTTGTAAAAGTTTCAATTCAGTGCATACAGATATGCCATGCACACGACAATCAACTATAGATGTTTAATTTTGTAATAACAAGCTAAACATTACAAGTAATTTTCTTCAATTTTAGTTACTGTCCTTAAAAGGTGTTAATCTATGTAATGTCGGTCTTGTTACAGAAGATAATTTGATTTGCAGTGAACAGCACTTTAGATGTACACACAAGTGGGCTGGCTAGTTATCAAGTTTATCATATTACGAGCAATGAAATACTGGGAACTATGAGTGAAATAAACTGTTTATCAAGCTACAGTGAAAATAACTTATATTTTTTCACTGTGACCAGTGACTGATTTAGAGGATATTTGGCTTTTCTTGACTAATACCATGTTTATCTCATCGAGTGAGGTAGAAAGGTTATATTTTCACGAGTGGCGCAGCCACGAGTGAAAATATATAACTTTTCTACCTCACAAGAGGAGATAAACATGGTATTTGTCAAGAAAGGACAAATTTTATATTTATTATATGACCAAATCTTTGCATATTCACCGAAATAGACTTGCATTTACATTAAATCGGCTCCAGAATGAACCTGTCGCCTCAGCAACAATGTGACGTCATGAACGTGTCACTAGTCACTAGTGACTGATAACACGTTCCATTGTTATTTTCACTAGTGACTGATAACAGGGTTTATTTTCATTGATAGATCCCAGTATTTCACCTGCAATCATATAATAAATAATTTGATTTTGACGTAGCGAATTGGCTTAGGGTTTCACACTGTTACTGTGATGATGGGATGTTCCCAGCGGTTGCTCAACATGAAAACGATCTTGTTCGGGGGTAATTAAGGACAACAACAACAACAAAAAAGGACAACATAATAAATAGAATATCTGTTAATTCTTCACAAATACCATGTTTATATCACCTCCTGAGGTAGAAAAGTTGTATATTTTCAGAAGTGGCGCATAAACTTTCTACCTCACTCAACTAGATAAACATTAGTTGAGAAAAAACAGGTATCCTCTATTTATTTCATAGACCACTATTGGCTGTTGACTTCAACATGAACTCACTCTTGAAGAGTGGACCGACTGGACTCTGCGCCGTCCCGGGACCGGACCGACTCTGGTGGCGAGGTCTCCCCCTCACAGATCTGCTGTACCTCCCGGTCTGCTGTTGTCGGTCGGTCTCCATCACCGAGGTCTGTCTGGTCTGAAACAGGGGGATAAATGTACAGGTTAACAATAATAAATAACTCTTCATTCAGTGTCTATTTTACTTTTCAGATGAAGTGGGCCCTGGGCCCATGCAGCATTAAACTAGTGAGACAATTGCCATTGTGGTGGGTCATTATAAAAAACAAGGGGGACAAATCATTAACTATGAACTTTAATGCAGTTGTCAAATTACAAAGTGTATACTGTAGTTGTATGTTAATTCAATAATGAATATACACTTGACAAGAAATTAGAATTAAAGTTCATTCAAATTTATTTTCTCAGGCATTATTCAGATTCTGTCAGTTACATTGTTTTAAACTTCTTGTGATACTTATAACTTATAAAATACAGACCATTTGGATTGAAATGCACGTGGTGACTTACTGTCACTAACGACAGTCGATGTGTCATGATTTGATGTTGAATTTTCTGAATTAGAAGCATTTGCCTCTGGAATGGTTTCCAAATCTTGAATATTTTCTCCGTCATGTTTTGTTCTCTTGTTTTCAAAAAACGAAATTATTATCGACTGCCGCTTGACAGCAGCAGACGACTTAGCAGACAACTTTTCAGTCGCCATTTCGATCGATAAACAGCTATACTTTCTACTCAGTTACCTCCCTTTGATATAGAAAATAACTGCGAAGGGACGTTACTCTAAATAATGATGAAAACAGCATGACTTGAATAAGCTACTTTTTAAAAGCTCCATACATCGATTTAGGCATCACATTTGTATATAAAAGCATGCTTAGCACTGCGGAGATTTCAAATGCGATCGATCGCAAGCAATGTTGAAACAAGTTGTAATTATTAAAGAAATTGACGCGGTAGGTTTTTACATCATTGTTTATGAGTCATTTATGCGCCAACAGGGCCCACATGATAAAGATATAGCGGGTCATTTTTAATTTGTGTACGTCAATGGCGCAAGGGCGCTGTCTAAAATGGACAGTTTATTGTCCTCGTAACATTGTAAATTCTGAAACTCTTTCACAGTTTGCACCAATAGCGCCATTTCAAATTATGTTCTATCCTTACAAAGCTGGGCGCCAAGCAACTCTATTCCAGGGATTAAATCCCTGCCGTCAGCACAGTTCAAAACAAGGCAAATGTCACCACAGTTCAAAACAAAACATGATACTCGTCTGATTTTGGTCAGAAATATTTTGAAGCACCGAGTCTAAATCAACTATATTACAATCGCGTGACAGGCAAAGAAAACAGCATGTTCACTTACTTATGTTTCTTGTGTGTTCTGAGTCTTCTACCTCTGCAATCTGGATTATCTGTGGGAAAATACAGTCAGGGTGAAATGAGTGAGTAAATGTTTAGAGCCACTTCAACAGTATCGCAGCCATTAGCGACGATGTGAAATGGTATTGCCTCAATAATCAAGCTGAAGAGAGAGAGTTTTATATTAATCTGCAATAAAGGAAATTTCTTATTACTTGAACTTTTCACTAAATATAAGGAAAAGTTAAAGAAAATATTACATAATATACTCTTCTGTAGAATTTAAACAATTTCATACCAAATATCATTTTTATATAAGATTCAAAGGTGATTTTTAAATGTTTGAAAAACAATAAATTAAAATATTTCTTACCAACTGCACCAATGTTGAAATTTTCATCCGTTTGAATATCTCATTCTTCTTAAATTTGTAATCTGAAACATAAAGACAATATTTACCAAACTCCTTCACAAAGATCTGTCAGACCTCGCTCTCCTAAATTAGTGATACAAATACAAACTTTAAAATACAAATTGACAATGCCATTGAAAGTCACTCTTTCACAAACCACAAAGTTGAAGAGTTTTAAACGAGTGAGCCATCACCTTTACACAAAGGTTTGCCGTCTTGAGAAAGATGGGAGTAAATAGTCATAGAATATTTCCGTCCAATGTCTGTATACTCCAACCAAATCTTTTTCTTTGGCATTCTTGCTTATTTATCAAATCTGACCCAATGTAAAAACTGAACAAATGAACAGTTGTCGTCAAGGACTCCTCACTTCACTGAGCTCTACTCTCTACAACTGCATACCACTAAATATATTCTGCATGCTTGTGCCCTTTGTGGGTTGCAAAAAGTTTAAGATTTATTCCGAGCATACATTTATGACAAATTCTAGTAAAGATAGTTTGTAACGCAACCCTTAGAATTAATAGGCTGCGACTGGTTGGTTTTAAAGTTACGTTTGAAATAATTACAACATAAATAGAAACTTAGAACACTGAACCCCAAAAGTGCCCCTGTGAAATGTTTGTAATGACAAACTCAACTGTCAGATGTACAAAGTGATTATTCGAGTACCCCCCTTGACAACCATTCGATTGTGACATTTGTCACCAAGTCACTTCCCCTGTTGACAGTCACGGGTCAACGGTTCCACTCAATGAAGGAATATCGATGACAGAACTGTGCCTGTTGTAGACTAGTAGATAAGAGACAGTGGACCTGACAGAGCATTGAGACAGATAATGCACTTATGCTGTAGGTCTATCTGATTGATTGGCACATTTACATACACGACATTCAATACCGTCACCGAGGGGGAAAGTTTTCTTGAATTCACTCCTTCAATTCTATTTTAAACAATTTTAAACTAAAGATGTACAGTTTATTGGCTGGTATTGATATTACTCAATTGAAATGCCGCTATTATAGAATTATAGACTGGTGAAATCAGTCAATACATGCTTTTATTGACCCAAGAAAACAATATTCACCAAGGAAGAAGTCTGCAGTCAATATTATTATACCTCTATTAAATTTGTAAGAATGTCATAGGCCAGTTCACAACACGTGATCAAAAAATATTTTTGTAAATTGATCCGCGATTCCGCGATTGTGACAGAAATTTCTGTCACTGACCTGAGATATTGACTCGTCACATGATTTGTCATGTGACTGTTTTTACGTTTGCTTTCAAGATGACGTCAGCTGATGGGTTCCCTGATTTGACAAATAAGAAAAACATACTATAGCCTGAAGAAAAAAAAAGAATTTCGGTATAATAAAACACTTAAATACTCATGGTGAGGTCATTATGTGAAATACAAGGACTCTCGGACCTGACTCCCTCGGCGGTCTCGGTCAGGTCAGACCACCTCGGGAGTCAGGTCTCGAGTCGTTTTATTTCACATAATGACCTCACCATGAGTAATTAAGTGTATAGTATTGACTGATTTCACCAGTTCATAACTGTTTTATTATGTATTTAATATAGAAACTTAATGAAAACAAGAAAATACAGTCAAAAAAGATAATTTGGTTCGAAAAATTAAGACTATGACATCACGATACAGCATTTTGTCAGACTCTTGCTGGAGTCAATATGCTTTTCTGTCGACAGTCACTGGAAAAATATGCTCACATAATAAGAAGCGGTATTATTATAAATTCTCCAAAAAAGAACAACAGTCCAGTGACGGAATGCATATCTTAGGCGTAAGTCTTCGTCCAGGTGTTAGTGAATTGCGCCCAAGTGATAATCTACACCCTAATGTACATCCCTGATGTTAGAAAGTTATGTCAGACTTTATGCCTCATATCTACCCCACCTATCCAGAATGCGATGCCAGTCGAAGCTAAGCAATGGTCGCTGTTGTCTATTGACACCGCAGACAACACTTAAAACAGAAACTGGATATTTAGAGACTCTGCAAGCCCACTTGAATTGTTAAACAATCCAAAGCTCTATAGGTGGTTCTGATTTTGGAGAATCGATATATTCAAGAAGCAGTCCATGCAGTCAGGAACCAATCAACTAGGATGTTTCTGGCAGATCAACCCAATCACCCGAGATACAGGTACTCGCCACATTACGTTTCTAAGCCACTGGTTTATTTCAGTTTATTACCCATCTGCACAGTACGTATTTATTCTAACATAGCTTATCCATAAATGTGTCCTTTCTAAATGTACTTGTAAATACGTTATGAAGTATTTTTAAGTTCTTTGGCGCGATTTCCTAGGAATTCAAAAGTTCAAAATTTAATTTCAGTCGAGGCGTAAGACCAATAAGTAGACTTAGCAACGCCGTGACTCAATTAAGCTGTGTATGCAGCGTAAAAGGAAGGCGTTGCCAAACCTGGCATAATGCGTAAGTTATGTCAGAGATATGCATACGTCCACATGTTTTCTGTTCTTGATACTTGAGTTCTTTCTTTCCAAAGTCTCATCCAGTGCACATGGTGAGTCCAGTTTGTACATGAGCTATATCCTTCAATTGAACATATTGACGTTAGTTCTGGTACAGTGGAAGCAATTACATCCGTTATACAAACATGAACACCACAGTACGTAGATAAAGCGTAATATCAACGATGAAAACAGTCACTCTTAGTTATCAATTAACCAACAGGAGAGAAAGCATGGTCCTCATCAAGGCAGCAGAGTGAGACAAAAACAACTCAAACTTCATGGACGGACTTTCGTCGGATCAATAAATAATGGCCCAGCCTTCATCAGATGAACCAAGCAACAAGTGGGAGATTTAGCTATTGATATTGAAGGTAGAAACACTTCAACAGCCAGGTCAATTAATTAATTAAAAATAGAGCCATGGGCTCTGTAGCTCATCAGAGTTTATTTTGTTTGATGGTGAAGACAGAAATATGTTGTCTCAATATAATGCACAATCCCTAACCCTGACAAATCTTAGTCTTGAAATTGAGAGAGAGCACTCAGCAAGGTCAACACACAGGAGATTATGCAATATTCTGACCCCTTGGCTCTGGTTACAAGCCAGCTGTGTTTTTTGTGTTTTACCGCCAAATTATGTAATAGACTCTTGCTTGCACTAAACACTGGCAGCACTGATCTAACTGTATAAGGCTTAAAGAGAACAGGCAATGTGATGAATCTCATGGTACATAGTACAATTTTGAATCACCTTGGCTAAACAATCTCGGTTCTAAGCCTTGTCATCCAAACATCTAAACATTCTGAACAAAATATTCCTTCTAGTTTGTTCTGGATGAAAACAGGATTTTAGGTAATGGCCTACGGGGCTCTTATTTGGGGCCACTGGGTCACCAAATCTACAATTTAGAATCTCCATTGGCTAAAGACTCTTTACACAACATGACAACCTTCTAGGTCTTTTCGTTCTGGAGAAGAAGATGAAAATAATCTTATCTTATCATTTCATCACCAGTCATATGCAGTTCACATATCTCATGTAAAATAAAAGAATTCTTAACTCCTCTTCAATTTAGTCCTTTTATGCCTTGTCACAATTTTCAGTTCATAGGCTATTCAATAGTTCTCATTTCACATTGATTACATCAATTTGACAAACATGTCCACAATGTAGATTGTTATCTAAAGTAGACATATATTTCAAATCATTGTGATTGAAGTGTCATAAAATATCAGTTCAAAATTCATTTTCAAAGGTTTTTTTTAGGCTGTGGCCCATATTTGGGGTCACAGGGTCACCAAATTTACAAGTTTGAATCCCCATTGGCTAAAGAGTTTGCATACAATATTACAGCCTTCTAGATCTTTTTGTTCCGGAGAAAAAGATGAAAACAGGATTTTAGGTAATGGCCTGTGAGGCCCTTATTTGGGGCCACAGGGTCACCAAATCTACAATTTAGAATCTTCATTGGCTAAAGACTCATTACACAACATGACAACCTTCTAGGTCTTTTCGTTCTGGAGAAGAAGATGAAAATAATCTTATCTTATCATTTCATCACCAGTCATATGCAGTTCACATATCTCATGTAAAATAAAAGAATTCTTAACTCCTCTTCAATTTAGTCCTTTATGCCTTGTCACAATTTTCAGTTCATAGGCTATTCAATTGTTCTCATTTCACATTGATTACATCAATTTGACAAACATGTCCACAATGTAGATTGTTATCTAAAGTCGACATACATTTCATATAAAGTGGCTGAAGTGTCATAAAATATCAGTTCAAAATTCATTTTCAAAGGTTTTTTTTAGGCTGTGGCCCATATTTGGGGTCACAGGGTCACTAAATTTACAAGTTTGAATCCCCATTGGCTAAAGAGTTTGCATACAATATTACAGCCTTCTAGATCTTTTTGTTCTGGAGAAAAAGATGAAAACAAGATTTTAGGTAATGGCCTGTGAGGCCCTTATTTGGGGTCACAGGGTCACCAAATCTACAATTTAGAATCTCCATTAGCTAAAGACTCTTTACACAACATGACAACCTTCTAGGTCTTTTCGTTCTGGAGAAAAAAGATGAAAATAATCTTATCTTATCATTTCATCACCAGTCATATGCAGTTCACATATCTCATGTAAAATAAAAGAATTCTTAACTCCTCTTCAATTTAGTCCTTTATGACTTGTCACAATTTTCATTTCATTAGCTATTCAACAGTTCTCATTTCACATTGATTACATCAATATGACAAACATGTCCACAATGTAAATTGTTCTTTCAAGTCGACATACATTTCAAATAAAGTGAAAGAAGTGCACATAAAATATCAGTTCAAAATTCAATTTCGATAGGTTTTTTAGGCTGTGGCCCATATTTGGGGTCTCAGGGTCACCAAATTTACAAGTTAGAATCCCCATTGGCTAAAGAGTTTGCATACAATATTACAGCCTTCTAGATCTTTTTGTTCCGGAGAAAAAGATGAAAACAGGATTTTAGGTAATGGCCTGTGAGGCCCTTATTTGGGGTCACAGGGTCACCAAATCTACAATTTAGAATCCCCATTGGCCAAGGAGTCTGTACATATAATTTCAGCTCTCTGGAGTCATTGGTTCTGGAGAAGAAGATGAAAATAGCTTTATAGCTTATGACCCCTGTGGCCCTTATTTGGGGTCACATGGTCACCAAATCTACAATTTAGAATCCCCATTGGCCAAGGAGTCTGTACATAAAATTTCAGCTCTCTGGAGTCATTGGTTCTGGAGAAGAAGATGAAAATAGCTTTTAAGGTTATGACCCCTGGGGCCCTTATTTGGGGTCACAGAGTCACCAAATCTACAATTTAGAATCCCCATTGGCCAAGGAGTCTGTACATAACATTTCAGCTCTCTAGAGTTATTGGTTCTGGAGAAGAAGTCGAAAAAGTGAAAAGTTTACGGACGGACGGACGGACAGATGGACGGACGCCATCCCATGCCATAAGCCCATCGGGCCTTTCAGGCCTGATGAGCTAAAAATACAGAAGATAGTCCTCCCATGAACCCTGTGAAGACAAACAATCTCGATCTGAGCTTCAGCTAGACGTGACGAGAACAGATCAGCCATTAGTGGTAATCTCTGTCCAGCCTTTCAATTAACCTAAGTGAATAATTAAAATATATCTACATGGAGAACAAAGCGTAGATACGAGACACAGAGACAACTCGAGGACAACGTTAAAAGTCAATAATTGATCCAAGTGTGACTGACAGACCTGAAGATGATCAACACAATAATCGGGTCACAAACTTCAGGGATCGTTTAGTACAGTAGCAATGGATGAAAATGCATAGCTTTAGCATGAAACAGGGAGTGGGTCTAAAAGAAAATATAATTTCAACTCAATTTTAGTAGAGAATTTCAGTAAAGAACACATGCTTTGTGAGATAACATGTTAGCAATACACTGGTATCAGAGGATAATATGACAATGCTCTAGTTGAGTGACAGATAGCCCGACACTCGATCAAACCCATTGAGATCAAGTCCAACTCCTAGCTGAAGAGTCATAGTATAGTCACCGAGGAGAGGATCAACACGACAGTACACACAATATATACTCACAAAGTAGTTCAAAATGCAGGAGCTGGCTTCGAAAAAACCAAAGCTTTTCATTTGTCAACAAACTTCAATTGCTCACGAGTAGACATAACGTCAAACTCTTCTATTTGTTTTCTGATATTGGAGCTGACTCAGATTACATTCACTGTTCTGAATATTGATAAGAAATTTATACACCAAATTCTACAGTAAGGGTTTTTCCGATCAAGAATCAAATATTTTCCAACAATTATTGTCTTTGTATATTTGAAAGTGAAACACAGTAAAAGAACCATTCAAACAAAGACACACTAAATTCAAATAGGATGTTAGCAATCTCTATCCAACAGCATAACATTCATAAAAACATGTCTGTCAACAAAAGACAGGATAGGAAAAAACAACACATTTTCATCGTCTTTCGACAAGTTGAAGATGACATAAAAACAAACACTGTACCTTTCCTCCCTACATTGACTATATCAGCAAGCAGTATCCGATTTTCCTTGAACAATTTCGGCCTAGGTGGCGCCGGCCTGGGGGAATAACACGGGCTGAAATTATGATTGGGAGGCACGCTCTTTCTGGGCATCTTTGACAGATCCTACAACCCTGATGAAGCTGCCATCATCTTTTTGAGTTTAAGTTTGAGTTATTTTGCTGGCTGGTAACAGTCACTGAGGCAATACGTCTCCCGGGAGGTAACCATGCAATATGTGCGTACGCGCGAGTCGGGTTCACAATGCAGCTATTTGTTTCACTGATAGCAGAACATACACATATATATATCAATTATATATATACACACACACAATAGCAGACTAAAACAGAGATTTGTTTCACAAGTTATTTAGTATTAGTAACGACAGAGAGAGCTAGGAGTGAGCTGGTAATGAATAAGCATTACAAGCAATATACATATCAGTGAACTAATCCTTCCTTCTCTAATTGTAATTAGGACACTGAGGTTGTCCATGTCTTTTTGTTGTGTTTCTATCTTGGATAATCCTGCTCATTTTCTCACCAAACATATTCATATCTTCTTCTATAGTAAGCATTTGATTCATAAACTATTAACATAATTCTTAGCTAATATAAACTTTTGTCAACAAAATATTAACTGTTTTAAAAAATTAAAATTGCTTATTCCTTTGAAAATAGGTACATTTATTCTAAATCACAAATCAAATAAACTTGGAAAAAAAAGAAGAAAAAAAGTTGAAACTCCTCTGATATTTCTTATCTACTGCAAGACAAGAGACGAAACATGAATAAACGTAACAAGCAGAAATTTCTACAGGAAGAGGTCGTACTACAGGAACTACTATGCAGCTGGTTTAGACGGTGCAATGCTAGCTTCCAGGCGTGAGTCGCCAATCCACGATGATGAAGTGTGAGGGATCAAGGTTTATCTGCTGATCACACGGTGTGATAAGCCGACCTGGATCACATCCGGCACTGCGATATTAGAGTCTCGTTAATCTACTCGAGAAACTGTTACCGTGAGTCTTGTTGCTGGTCCATTGTAATCCACAACAATCAGCCAACAGCTGATAAATGGTCCTTATTCAATTAATTACCTTACTTTAAATCTACACAATCTACCAAATAGATATAAAGTTAGAGTACAACAATGATGTCCCCGCTTATGTGATTGAACCAGGTAAAGATAGAGATCTCTAGGAGTATCCACCATATTGTTTATGTATTATGTGAAATGAGATAAACCCTGTATTTTAATCAATTTTACAATTTTTTAATAATGAAACATGTACTGATAGAATATCCATAAAGTAAAAAATAAGTCATCATTAAACTGATCAATATTTATGCAATAAGCATGTATTAATATCATAAATGTGTCACAGGAGATATATTCTCAAAATTGGTTTCCACAAACATTACCCCGAAAGAACCCGCTCTAAGTATCAAAGGAATATCACAAGCCAATCCAAAATAGGACATGAATGATGGATCAACATAATGATCACAAAGGTTTGGTTAAAATGAGAATGCACTGAGAACAAAGAGACAGACGGAAAGGTGAAAATCAACAAAGTCTGTCTCTAAAATTTGGGGCATTAAAAATCTAACTCTGAAGCTGCACAATATACATACATGAATTTCCAAACTTCTATAAACTGACTCCAGCCTTAGCTCAGGTACATGGTTTGAGTGACCGACTATTTGTCATTTGTACCTAGCATGAGACGTCAGTAGGAATTTGATTAAATAACTGTTTATTGTACACTAAAAAGCTTTTTAGGGGAAAAATTCAAACATGTCTAGAACTTGAGAGAACAGGTAACTTCAAAATCATATGCAAATAAATTTATGAAGACGCAGAGCAACATTACTGAATCAATTCTGACACTTACCACTATCAATGAAATGTTGTAAACTTGTCTACACAAAGCAAAGAAGACCAAGCACCTCGCATTATCAATGTAAATAAACGGTTTGCAAGATCAATACTTCTTCCTTGTCATGTACAAAATACAACATGTGATGAATGAAGTGACGAGCCTTTGTTGTATAATGATCAGTGAATAAAAACAATCGATGGACTAACATTGAGCTTGGCAAAGTTTGCTTTCATAAATTGAATTGCTTATAACTGATGAAGTAGTATCTCTATTTGTCATGTTTGATAAACATTTGTTTAGAAATTGTGTGGCTGTTCATCACCAAATGATCCTGTACAGTATAACAGGATAAATCAACACGTTCACAATGGGAGATCACAACAAAGCTATCTAGGGCTCCTGGCTGAAACACTTCACAACTGTTAATTATATCAGTTGAACTGTGGTATTTTGCTTTTGCTTGATGCAATGCGCAAAGTGTATTTTCGGTTTGAACCACATGCAATATTTTGTTAACTCATTAAGAGGCATCTTTAAAACATAGAATATTAGAATATTGTGAAGACAAGGATCTAGCAACAATTTACCGCACTAATATTCAGTTTAGAGTTGTATCTGAACCTAATTGCATAAAGATCAGTTCCCTACAGCAGAAAATGATGCTGAACTTCCAGTGGGATTCAAACCTCTTGATCCGAAAACAAACGCATTAACATCTACTTTACACCTTGATTTTCATGAGGACAGTCAATGTAGATTGTTGAGGTCAGCCAGTACATTCAAAAGTCCACCACTAAACAACAGCCTCTGCCAGGAGTGACCATTTCACATTGGCAATGACTCTCAAAGAAGCCATTAGCAATTCAGTTTTTCAGCGTGCTCTCAATTATTCACAATCATTCCGGACGAGGAGATGAAAGTGGGAAATCCTCGTAGGATAAAGTAGTACTCATCATGAGAATCAAGAGAACAATGTAATGACTGGCCTCAAATAAGAAATATTTACCTGCTAGACAAAAGGTGGCACCAATGAAAGAAATTACCTAAACAAGTAATTGTCACAAACGTGACCATGACCCCCACTGCAATTAAGAAATGAGGTAAAATGATCAACACACAGCTAATGTCAAGGTCACCCAAAACAACTGGTGTCTGCGTATTCCCCAAATGAAGATCCGTACCAAATCTGAAGACTCAAGGTGCAGCAGTTCATGAGATATCACGCTAATAACATTTGACAAACAATCAAAGTCTCATAGTGACCTTGAAAAGAATGTCAAGGTCACCCATATCAACTAGTTGCTGCGTATTGCCCAAATGAAGACTGGTACCAAATTTGAAGCCTATAGGTGCAGCAGTTCATGAAGAATCATGCTAACAACATTTTATCCCAAACAACTTCAAAGTATTGTATTGACCTTGAAAATAAGGTCAAGGTCACCCAAATCAACTGGTGTCTGTGTATTCCCCAAAAGAAGACTGGTGGCAATTTTGAAGACTCTAGGTGAAACAGTTCATGAGATATCGCGCTAACAAGAAACAGGATGTACGTACATACAGAACTGAATACCTACTGTGCTACAATCTACAGGTGTAGAAATTCCCTTAATAAAGCACTGGACATTCAAACTAGTTAATTTCCTAAAGTACTGGCTCAAAAGCCATTTCAACTAGCCAAATACATCTACAGGCTCATGGTATCTTTATATTCTAACTAGCCTTTTGGACTACCAGTAAAAGCATTTTACTCGCTCAACAAATTTTTGACTAGCCATGAGCTACTGGAATAGAGCTAATTTCGAACCCTGTATATCAAACTTGTGTTGAGATCCATGTCATCCCAACGGTATATATAACTTGTCCAAATGGTGTTATGATACCAAAGCCCAAAATGTGAACTACACGCTGCACATTGAATTATGGGATAGAACAATGGCAATTTTTACAGTAAAGAAAGAGCAATGTGGACAGTAGCTATGTTTGAGAGCTTCACTCGGCAAAACAAAAGCAGTTATGCTGTATTTAATGACATGTAATTGTTGAGTAAGTTTGTAGTTTGTAATGAATATTTTAAGCGATTTTAAAGCTAATTTCGTTCCGCTGACGGCACTGGAGTATTGCGTTGAGAAAATAGACTTCATCAACTGCTGATAATAAATAAGGCATACCACCACGTTTAACGTTGTTGAACTATGGGTGGTACTGCACTGATATTCAGTGGAGCATTGCACCGAAACCTTGCTGCAGGTAGAACAGTTCTTAACAGCAGACAAAGTTGACTAGTCCCTAGCAGGATTTGAACCTGGACCTCTTGATCCAGTCCGCTTATCCCTGTGCTATCCTTCCAAAAGACATTTTTGAAAGACACGACAATGTTCTTCCTGGAGGGGGTCCTGGGGACATTTGCCCACCTTTTTGGCTTGGTGTCCCTTAAAATCTGGAGAAGTAGGATACTTTTACCATTGCAAAGGGTCTCACTTGTTCAGAAATGGCCAAAATGACCCCCTCAGGAGATCACCTAGGAACAACACTGCACTATTTATTCTTTCAAATCATCAGCCACCGACATTCCAATTTTATAATGTGTGTCACAGCTTTGAAGAATGTGAGAGCTACTAGAATGTCATTAACAGAATCAAAATCTGACAATACCTGTCTTGAGCTTTTCCAACTTCTCCAAGTACTTTGACACACTGTTACCTGGAATACAAGAAATTTATTAAAATCTAAATATTTTAGATATTTAAAAATACTTACCCCACTTCAGATATTGCATATTACCTAGTACTTCCGATGAGAGATTGGAAGAGTAGAATCCTTGTCTTTACGAAGTAATAGTGTGAACGACACGTAGACAGGATGCTAAGATATAGCCGGAAGGCTATACCAATCTGTCACGTGATAACGTGACACAATCACATTTCCTGAATACGGTCCGATAGGAGAACGTCTGTGGGGAGGAGGCGGTCCTCGCCGGGCGGGCTGAATCTTGGAAGTGGGGTAAGTATTTTTAAATATCTAAAATATTTAGATTTTAATAAATTTTTAATACTTACCCCACTTCAGATATTGCATGTTGATCCGACAGTAAAGGATGGCGGGCAGGTCTCTTAGAGGACCCACCCACAAGAGGAGGCAAGACAATGACATCAACTCCTGAAAGGAGAATAGTGACGTTTAGTCAAAGCACTTATAGGAAACAACCTGACACAGCATGGAAGAAACCTTAAGGCTAGCGTGATGGTAAACATAGTTACCTAGTGCAACCGTGGTCGGGTGAGCTGTTGAGCCACGACCAACGGTCCAAAGGATTGTAGTCCTTGCACATCCTCTACTGCCAAATCACGCAAATAGTGGCTAGCGAACACTGAAGTGGACCGCCAAAAACAACCCTCCATGATTTGAGGTACCGAGATGTTCCTGTGCAACGCCATTGTTGAGGCCAGTGCACGGATCTCATGGGGGTTGTTAGCCGCCGGGTGAGGCAAACCCTCAGCGTCATACGCTGCCAAGATGGTTTGACGCAACCACAGCGCAATGGTGTTCCTGCTAACTTCACCATTGGCTGCAGTTGAGAAGGGTATAAAAAGCCTCTTGCGAGACTTCCTCCTGGTCGTCGAGCGACGAATGTACTCTCTGAGTACCCTTACAGGACACAGAGAGAGCTCCTCTCTCTCTGAGTCATGTACAATAGATGATAAAGGAGGAATGGTAAATTTCCTGTCTGGTTGCCCTGGAAGCTGGTTCTTCGCAACGAAGTTCCAGAGCAACCCTAAATGAACCGAGCCATGACGAGACGTCTCGAAGCGCACTCTCGTCACATCCAGCGCGTGAATCTCACTCACCCTAGCCGCAGTGGCTAGAGAGATGAGAAAAGCGGTCTTACGTGTGAGATCCTCAAAGGAGGCCTCACTCAGGGGTTCATAAGGGGAACCACGCAAATGACGAAGGACCAGATTGAGGTCCCAAGCTGGGGGACGAAACTTCTGTTTCTGGTCCTCTAATTTAAATGACTTCAACAAAGCTATGAGTTCCGGCGTTTTCGACAATTTTGTGTCAGTCTTAACTGCCAACACAGAATTAAGGGCCGACAAGTAGGTCGAAATAGTACCCCCTTTTAGGTGTCTCGTGTTCCGAAGGTACAGAAGGAACTCCGCCACAAATTGCGGAGAAGCACTCATGGGGTCCCTTGAGCGAGAGGTGCAGAACTTCTCAAAGGATAACCACTTGTCATCATAGAGTGACCTAGTGGAGACCCTATGAGCTTGAGAAATGGCACTTGCCACACGTGCCGAATACCCCTTTGATTTCAAGGCCTTCTGTAAATGACCCAAGCGGACAGATGAAACCGCTCTGGGTCCGGATGAGGCAGATGGCTGTTCGGATGTAGCAACAGCCGAGGCCACAGAGGTAGTGGAACTGGGTCGCTTGAGACGAGGCCGCGAAGTAGGGGGAACCAACTTCTCGCAGGCCAAAAGGGCGCTACCAAAAGCAGTCGCAGTGATCTCGTTGCTTTTATCTTTGCCACTACCTTTGGGAGCAGTATGGGTGGAGGAAACGCGTAAGCGTCCAGCCCCTCCCAACTGAGAGACAATGCGTCCACCGCCCATGCCGCTGGATCGGGCAGGGGGGACACGTAAACTGGCAGGCGCGCGTTGTACTTCGTCGCGAATAGATCTATCAACGGCCGATGTAGACCTGTGCATAATAGGTCGAATGCTTCCGGGTGAAGCATCCACTCTGTCGGGGACGGCTTGTCTGGTCGCGATAGAGCGTCCGCTAAAACGTTCTGACACCCCGGAATATGTCGCGCCTTCACCTGAATGTGGTTTCGGTCTAACAGGTGGAACAACTGAAACGTCTGGTCCAGAAGTTTCCACGAGCCTGTTGTGCCCTGGTTCTTGATCAACCACACCACCGTGGAGTTGTCTGACGCCACCAAGAGGCGGGAGTTCCGCAGCACCGACAACCAGTGAGTGACTGCCAGGATCACTGCTTGCAACTCCAAGTTGTTGCTGTGCCACTGGCTTTGTACGTCGGACCACAGCCCTGCTGCCGTCCTGTCCTCTAGATGGGCGCCCCACCCTTGGTGTGACGCGTCCACAAACAGTTGGAAGTCCGGCGGGAAGTCTGTCAAGGAGACTCCTGCGCAGACATTCGACTGGATCGTCCACCAGATCAGGTAGGGGTGGAGACCTATAGTTAGCGGGAACCTCACTTGCAGGTCGTCCCGCTGGATAAACGGGGTGATAAACCTCTGTAGGGGCCGAAGCATCAGGCGTCCCCTGGTGGTGAGATACTGGGCGGAAGAGAGGAGACCCAGAAGGGACTGCCACTCCCTGAGGGTCATGCTGTCGCACAAGCCTCTCTTCGCGAAAGACTGAATTCTGTCCCACCTGTCTGGCGGGACCTTCACCAAGTCGAGGTCTGTGAGGAAAAACCCCCCGATAAACGTGAGACGTTGCGACGGGATCAGATGGGATTTCTCCTCGTTGACGATCCACCCGAGTCGGTGAAGTAGATCGAGAGCAAACTGTGACTGTCTGCGTAGAACGAGAGGAGCAGCGTGGCTCATCAGACAGTCGTCGATATATGGATCGAACTCGATCCCCCGGAGGTGTAGAAACCGCGCGATCGGTGTCGTAATCCGCGTAAAAAGCCACGGGGCCGTGGAAATTCCAAATGGCAGGACTTTCCATTGGTAGTGAGTATCTCGAAATACGAACCTCAGGTACTTCCTGTGGGGCCTGTAGATCGGGACGTGTAGGTAGGCGTCCTGCAGGTCCAGACTGACCAGCCAGTCGTCGCGGGCTAGCTTGGAGCGCAGCTGGTCCAGGGACGTCATCCTGAAGTGTGGAGGCTCTGCCAGATACAGTTCGTTGAACACCGCCAGGTTGTGTATCATCCGCATCTTCTCCGAGTTCTTCTTCGGGACGAGGAAGATGGGCGAGTAGAAACCTGGGGTGTTCTCTGGATGTGACACAGTCTCTATGGCACACTTGTCCAACAGAATGGTGATGTTGTTGGATAGCTGAAGTAGCTGAGTTGGCGAATACACGCGTGACCGGGGCAGGTTGGTCAGAGGCGGAGACCTGACTATTGGTAGCTTGTAGCCGGCCTGAAGAATGGTGGTGACAAAGGGGTCCTCTAGTATTGTCCAGTTGGGCCAGAAGACCCCCAGTCTCCCGCCTACTGGAGTATCCGTGACAGGCACGACTGGAGGCGGGAGTTTCCAGTCGTGTGTTCCCAGACCTTCAACGCCTGGACTTGTAAGGTGTCTTCTTCTTCCCAGGGGTAGTAGGAGCTCGTCCCCGGGAAGCCTGAGCGTTGTTTTGAAACCGGCCACGCCCTGAGTCAAAGCCCCCACGCTTGTTGACGTGCTTGTTTTGGTAAGCACCCCGGACGGACTTCCTCTTCCCTGTGTAAACTCGAGCACCCTTCCTGTTGTTGGCTGGAAAGGTGTTCGCCACGAGCTTACAGGCTTGAAATGTAAAGTCCGCCTGAGCCTTGTCTGACTGTTCCTTAAACACCTCCTTTATCTTGTCGCCGAACAAGGTCTCTGACGACACAGGAGCGCGCACAAGAGAGCGTTTGAACTCCTCTTCCCACTGACACGGTTGGAGCAAACCCGTGCGCCGCACAACAGTGTTCATGGCAATAGCTGACCGCACGTGGCTTAAGACGTCCGCACAGGCGTTGGCTTGCCACTTAAAGAGAGTGGCCTGGTGTTCAACTCGTGATGGGTTCTCCTCCGTCAGATCCTGAGAGGCAGCCTCAAGGGAAGAGACTAACCCCGACAACGGGATGAGCGCCCGCTTAAGCTCGGTGTCCACATTCTTGAGCTTCTGGTCCTGGACCTTGTACATGGACTGCGATGCATCAGACAGGCGGCGTACGTGGTCATCCTGTACAGCCCCCGCCTGGTAGACCTTCATAGAATGAATCTTGTACTTGCCACTAGTGGCCTTGGCAAGATGAATAGATGGGTTGTTGTCCAACTTCGCAAAGTCCTCATCTAAATTCTCCATAGCCTCCTTGATGGTGGGGTGTGGAGGTATGAGAAGCTCCGGTTCATCCCATATGGCGAACCTCCTGTCCGCCGATTGACTAGGGGAAGGGCACGTGACTAGTCTATCGGCTATCCACGTGAACATGTCGCCGTACTCAAGCCAAGTGTCAGTCTGGTCGTCCTCAGATACTTCCTCGGTATAATCCGGCACGAAGTCGTGCTCCTCTCGAAGCACGGGAGAGTGTGAGCGCTCCGAGCTCACATGCGAGGATGTAGGTGCCTTGGAACGCGGCGAGGAGCGCCGAGGCGAGCGCCGAGGAGAGCGTGAGCGCCGAGGAGAGTGTGAGCGCCGAGGTGAGCGCCGTGGTGAGCGCCGAGGTGAGCGCCTGGGTGAGCGCCGAGGAGATCTAGAGCGCCGAGGTGAACGAGAGCGCCGAGGTGAGCGCCTAGGTGAGCGAGAGCGCCGAGGAGAGCGCGAACGTGAGCGCCTGGAGGAGCGCCTAGGAGAGCGGGAGCGCCGACGATGGTCCTCCTTGTACACAAAGTCTCTATTCGCCTCTCCAAAGCGAGGCGTATCCCCAGCGCGCAAGTCCAAGCGCTGGTCGTACTGACGATGGTAGATGGGATCCATCGGAGTGTCTCGAAACTGGACCGTGGAAGAGCGCTCCACGCGCCGATGGTCATCCGAAGCCACTCTAACCACCGATTCCATCAGTGGTCGCGTCGGAGGGAGTTGAGGTGGAGGAGGTAGCACAGTGACCTCCTGTGCAACTCGAGCCTCGAGAAACTTCTCAACCTGTTTGTTGACCAAAGTCATAAGGAGGTTAGAGTCGATAGCAGGGGCTCCTGGATTGACCCCCTGCTCAACCTCCTCCAACGTAGGCCCATGCCTAACCCTCACCTGAGAAGCAGATGAGGGTTCAGACGACACAGGCGTCCCCAACACAGGGACAGAGTCCGGAACCCCAGGGACAGCACCGTCCCGGGGGGAGGGAGAAGACTTATCCGCCATCCTCAGCTTCCTTTGAGAGAAGCGCTTCCTCCTTGCCACCACAAAAGCCTTGAACTTGGAGGGGGAAAGAGGACGACAGTAGATACACTTATTGTCTAAGTTGCACTGAAACCCCACACAATCTGGGCACAAGGGGTGGGGATCCTTGGCAGACTTTGTTGATCTGCAAGATGAGCAGAATACTCGCATTGAACTCGATTGACTGTAAAGAACAGAAACAGTCAACATAAATAAAGGAAAACAAAGACGCCGCAGTGCCCCTTTAAAAAAGGTAAACAAACTTCCAACAGAAGTAAGTAACCATTTAAAATGTAAACAAACATTTTAACAATTACTACAAAAATATAAGTAAGCAAGCAATTATGCAAGCCATAATATAGTAGCAATAGTAGTAGTATTAAATTTAAATTAAATTTAAATTTATTTAAATTTATTTAAATAATAAACAGTCTGTTATATTATCACAGAAGATAAATATAAACAAGAAAAATGCATAAGCATATTACAATATACACACACAAAATAACATAACGTTACCATACGAGTGTGAAATGAAGAAAGCATCACCAAAGCAAACAAACAACAGCTGATAAACAAAACGGGTGACGCAAGGGCTAAAAATAGCTACACAGACAACACCCGAGACAGGGCGTGTCACTACCCCAAGCGAATCAAACAGCAAGAAAAAGTGCGTTTGAAAAAAGGGAAAAAACGAGCATTTTGCAGTTACAAACAAACCCAAAAGGGATTGCAAACATATAATAAACACCATTGAAGCATATCCCAAAGTAAAACGAATTTACTTAGTGAAAACATTACGGAAAACGTAACATGTGCTTCGGCGTAAGAATACGCACAAGTAGGAAAAATGGAAGAAACACGAAGAATGTTTACGTGGTCAAAAAGACCAAAAAACGTGAAATAGGGATAGAAAATGGAGTGAAACATGTGAAATAATATGTGAGAGGGCCCCAAGAAGCTATCAACGAAGCAACATGGGGCCGAAACCATGCCAAAATGCGGGAATGGGGTGAAAATTTCAAAGTGAGGAACGAAGAAATTCGTCGATATGGTAAGTGAACCAATGCTTTATTCACACACTTCGTTGGTATAGTATAAAACACAATACATACCGTAGGTTGTAGAAAGAAATACACAAATATAAGCAAACTTAATTGAAAAAACCTGAAGACAAGAACACGTCTTGCCAACTCATCGATAGAAGGAAATGTGATTGTGTCACGTTATCACGTGACAGATTGGTATAGCCTTCCGGCTATATCTTAGCATCCTGTCTACGTGTCGTTCACACTATTACTTCGTAAAGACAAGGATTCTACTCTTCCAATCTCTCATCGGAAGTACTAGGTAATATGCAATATCTGAAGTGGGGTAAGTATTAAAAATATGTCTTATAAAGAGTGACATGTACAAGAAGTACTTTCATTATATTTTCTGTGGTGAAAAATGGCATTTTAAATTTATAATGAAAATAAAATCTGTATTTTTACAGGGTGAAGTAACATGTTATTCTACTCAGTGAAATAACACTTTCAATCATATGACGTCATCGTAACAAAAGGATGATGTCATTGGATGACGTCGGAAAGTAAGGCGATCTCAGAGGCTCCATTCATAAAATAACATCATTTACCAAGTACGCATGATTTGTTAAATCTAATAAATAAAACATTTGACATTCTCGTCGAAAACCATGTAAATCTCATCTCGTGAGGTAGAAATAATATACGCCACTCGTGAAAATATACTTTTCTACTTCACTCGATGAGATATACATGGTATTCAACGTTAAATGTCAATATCCTCTATATATTATCAGCCAATATATTTTCTCAAGAAATAAGTAACAATTCTTGAGCTAAATATGTGTTTCATTGTCTTTAGTCGGAACTTTCAAATTTCAATAAATTATTGAGTTACTTTGAGAGCTTAATAATTAGTTATTAGATGTAGACATCTAACATATAGGGAATGATTCTATATTCAAGGGACAAGGGAGGTAATAAAACCAATACATTCAATCTTGTTTCAAACACGCCATTACACTATACATGTCACATGAATGCAATCAGTTTAGAAAATCTGTCATGGTTTCTTCAACTATCTTGCATGTGACTTCTTACGTCCAAACGATTTGTGGATTTCTTGGAGAGCGTTTGATTAGACAACACTCGGGTCGAGTCGGGTTAGGTTTGCGCATACTCAGTGAGGATGGCGTGTTGTTTTAATCAGACGACAAGAACAAGACCCGCGCGTTTCAAAGATGGCGGCGTACACAGCAAGCTTTTCGTTTATTTTAAACGAAATGGCAGAGAGCGATGATGAGGAAGAGATTGATAACACAATGATCAAATAATTATTTCACATTTCTTTTCAAAGAATCTAACATTAATAAAAACTTATCCTTGCCCATTCTCAGTGGCCACCATCTTTGATGACGTCACAACACGCCTCACTCGCGCGAAAATGACGAACCGACACTTGACCTAGTTAGCGGTCCCGAGTGTGGGGTTCGTGGCGTTTGATTAGCGAATCCCACTCGACTCGACTCGAGTGTTGTCTAATCAAACGCTGCCTTTATTCAACTGCCAAAATTATTTACTGATTTCAAGATAAGACCATTCTTTGCGACATTTTTACACTTCCTTTCATTTAAAAGATAAACTCAACATTTTCCTTTTCAGGCCAAGTAAAAATATATACGTAGCACCATTTACTTATTTCCATTATGATGAGTAAGGTCTGCATAATGTCAATTTCAAAACAACTAACCTGTGTCAATCGTTGGTTTGACATGTTTGTACTTGGGATTCTCAGGAATTTTCTTGTTCAGAGGCTGTAAAAAGACAAATACAGAATGTGATCACGTTCTAGACAAAAAATATGCATTCCCAAACAACAAAGTGAAAATTATTATTATTCAATGTGAAGATATGGGATGAAAACATACATCAGGTTTCTTTGAACGTGCTGAACTGACCGCCGACATCTTGTTATGATCGGTAACCCGGCACGATTGCTATCTGCGCATGCTATGTAGTGTACTAGCGAGCGTCGATTTCCGGTGTGTAGGATACGCTTAAAAAAACAATGTGCGGAGTTTACATTCAGCATTTTCCAACTTAATCAGCACGAAATTGATTTTCAAAGAAAAACATATTGTTTGATGTTTTAGCAATCAACTACAAATGCGGCTTTTTTTTATGTGCAACACTTGTTTCTTTCATCATATGTTATGAAAATATATTTAAAAAGAAACTTGCCATTTAAATATGAATTCTTTTGATATTTGTCGATTAATATAACAGCGATAGGTATGATTTGAATAAGCCACAAGATATGTTTTGAAAGGTTATGAGCAGTATTCAAAATTTCAGATCAATCATGAGTTGAAAGAAAACGTTTGAAAAGTGTTTGATGATTCTTATGGACAGAATCTATATGACTGAGTGTAAGGAATATGACGCAGAGCAGCCTAAAGTCTTCAAAGTGTCTATCGATTTATCGATTCTGTTTAAGATCAACAAATCATATTTGATGCTAAGTAAGTGATGGCATCAAGTGACGGAGAGACTTCCTTGTTGCCTTGGAAACCAGTCAATAGGCCTACTGATTGATTGAAATTGACAGCTTTGCAAGACGACTCTCCGTGACATTTGCTGGCTATTTGATGAAGACATTATAAATATGTGAAGAAAGTTAGACTGCATGTTCAAGCGAATGGGAATGAAGATTGAATCAATGATAACAAGAAAAGAAAGAAAAATAATACATGTATGTGTTCCGTCGGAATCCGTCAGTTCGGAAGGTTAATTCGTATTTGGTCAAATTCGTCCTTCAAACCAGGGACTCTACAAAAAATTTTTATAAATAAGACAATCGCTGGTAAACCAAACAGTGATCTCGTAATTTAGTGTTGATGCTTAGAGACAGTTTGTTTTAGAATTTAAAATACATAGACAGATATAGCGGAAAGTTCGTCCATAATCCAAATTAGAGATTATTTATTCCTTGAGATGCATTTTATAAGTAAACTGTTGGTGAGATGAGAGAGTACAGTTCTAAGGATTAACTTCTTGAATCTTTATTGCAATAAGCTAGATGTGACGTATCGGAAAGCAAGTGGTGACGTTGTCAAACAATTAAAGGTACATCAATTGTGTTGTTAGGGGTCACATATCCCCAAACGTTATATAAGATGTGTTACTTTATAGAAAAGTACCAGCTGTTACCGAAAACTATCGTTTCGATGACAGTCGACTAAGTATATTGACGATATGAAAGTAAAAGTAGTGATTTTTTTTATCGAAAATCGGACAATGCATCGCGATTGACGCGCGCCAATGAGTCAAACGTAATTTTAGAATCTTATTTACAACATTAAAAATGACAAATTTGATTGGATAATGTTTAATAGGTCATATAACTACTGTGCATGCATGTAAATGGGACGTGCAGTTTCGGTTTTTACACATGCATAATGAGGTTAATTGATTTTAACTGGAAACTAGTAATTATGATATATTTGGCGATTGGGAATGAATATGCAAGCTGAGTTAATTTATTTGCACTGTAAACAGCACATATGGTGAGTTGGGACCTATTAAAGTCAAATAAAAAGTCATTAAACACAATATGGATGTAGGCCTACCTTTAACGTGTAGCCTACTTGCTTTATAGGCCTATTATATCGTGTTAGTTTTGTAGGCACAATAAACACAAAAACGTCGCGTCTTATTGTATTACAATGTATACATAAAGAAATTTTTTGCCTGAATGCATAGAACTAGAAACATTATTTCATCTGAAACAATGTTTGTACCTTCCGACCTATGTACAACTGTCATAACTGCGTTAACTTGTTAAAACACGCACAGCATCAACGACGATCGGTCACTCAACGTCACCAGGGTGCTGCAGGCGCTCGACTGCATGCTAGCCTCTTGTTTGAAAAACAATTCCAACGAAAAGCACAGTTCAAATCTGTTTTCGTGATCAATTATATGTAGGCCTATCCGTCTACGATTCCACAGTCCACGAATCGGTGCAGACTACGAACTCTACCACTCTACGACACTGTAGGCCTACGAACCTCATCTGCCTACAATCCGGTCCAAGTTGCGAAGTTGGCCAGGCCTTTCCTCTTTTTTTACATAAAAAGGAACAGTACATCCGATAGTCGATACGTTCAGTGATCGCATAGCCAAAGTAGGTCTTCTCAAAGCTCATGTACTTTCAGAAGGAAATACGTTAATTTCTGGTAAATCAAAATGATGACAATTTCAGTGTTGAACGCTACTGATACCAAAGTTACACTGCTCTAGATAGCCCTACGCATAGGCCTACAGTAACCCGATTCGGTTAATACTTGATAAATGGAAAAGTTATCAAATATATTTTAAAATGTCGACGATAAAAACGTCTGTTAGCAGATGTTTGTCACATTTTACTTTCGATTTTCCCGCCACAGATACAAAGTGCGCCGAGTTCAAAGGTCGAGGGTCAACCGGAACATAAACATTGGACTCGGCGTTCACAATGGCATTTCAGACTGGACTTTAATGGTTTGTAAACGACTAACGATCAGAAATCTGAAAGTTAGTTTACTTTTTAGATAGGTTACATCATTGTTGCAGTGACTCACATAAGCCTTTCACGTCAGGCACGTGTTTACTTCGATCGAGTCACTTAGTCTTCCCTGCAGAAGCAGTCCACATCAAGCAGCTACATTACATAATTTACAATGCCCGCTTTTGGTTGTGTCATCATGATCAACATCTTAACTTAGAATACATTCCGATAATGTGCTAAAAATTCATTGAAATTATTTCATTCACTATAATATTAATTTTAGATCTCTATGTAAATAATATGTTTATATAATGCCATATATTTTACCATCAACTCATTATAAAACAACATATAAAGTCATGATATCAAGAGAATAGGATTTTTTTTTAGTTTTAACGTTGTGAACAATTAATTAGTTGAGAAAATATTTTTTCTACTTCAGATGAAAAATACTGCCAATCCTTATGAGCTACAGAGCCAATGGCTCTGTTTTTATCATCTCTGTGATTATGTTTAAGGTTTTACTGAGTAGAGACAGCTCCTTACGTGACGAGCGATGTTGAGCCTGGTGCAACTCTTGGTGCTGGTGTTGGCCGTGGCCCTCGGGGTGTTCGTCTTCTACCCCCCACCCCCTCTCTCAGCGAGGCTGTTGTCATGGAAACGCAAAGGGAAAACATTTATTCATCGAGGAATGGATGTCTTCTATATAGGTAATGTAACCATTGGTGGAGAAAATTTAACTTTTAGCAAGGATCATTCCGGAGTAAACTGTCAAGACAAGTTACATCATTTGCCTTCCTCAATTGGATATTAGCCTAAAAGGTAATGTACCGGTATATGAATTGTGTGGAATAAGACATTCTAAGAATAATATATTTTAGATATGGGATTTTCTTTCGCACGGAAGTATGAAGGCTATAAAGCACTGTCAGAAAACCCGCCATTTTTTTCTTCATTGGGTTTAGGAAGAAATGCTGCCTTGAATGTGATATTTGGATGTTTCGATAGGTAAATGTATCCAATTCTCTGCTTGAAAGATATCCCTGCTACAGTCCACTGATGCAAAGATATAAAGGGGATGCCTTTCCCTAGTCCTGGATGATCCAAACTTCTCTTTGCTGACCAGCTGATTTTGGGAAGTTGGGTTTGCTGGTATGGTTTGGCACTAATTAATCAAGCAGCTAAAGAATTAATGCAATATTTATCATTGATAATTCCATTTTGATACCCACCCAACAAAGTTGATAACAGTATTTTCTATTTCAGATGAAAAGGGTGAGGGGTCACAGGGTACAGTTATCTGTCTCCACGGGTTCCCCTCTCTCAGCTATGATTGGATAAAGGTTTGTACGTTTCAAGTTGGTATAAGTATATTACACCAACATATTATTGGATAAAGGTTTGTACGTCTCTAGTTGGTGTGAGTATATTACACCAACATATGATTGAATAAAGGTTTGTACGTCTCTAGTTG
The DNA here is from genome assembly GCA_936450465.1 of Gibbula magus. Classification (NCBI taxonomy): domain Eukaryota; kingdom Metazoa; phylum Mollusca; class Gastropoda; order Trochida; family Trochidae; genus Gibbula; species Gibbula magus. The sequence goes on along the minus strand of OW388296.1, from coordinate 72,552,377 downwards.
GTATGAGTATATTACACCAACATATGATTGGATAAAGGTTTGTACGTTTCAAGTTGGTATGAGTATATTACACCAACATATGATTGGATAAAGGTTTGTACGTTTCAAGTTGGTATGAGTATATTACACCAACATATGATTGGATAAAGGTTTGTACGTTTCAAGTTGGTATGAGTATATTACACCAACATATGATTTGATAAAGGTTTGTACATTTCAAGTTGGTATGAGTATATTACACCAACATATGATTGGATAAAGGTTTGTACGTTTCAAGTTGGTATGAGTATATTACACCAACATATGATTGGATAAAGGTTTGTACGTTTCAAGTTGGTATGAGTATATTACACCAACATATGATTGGATAAAGGTTTGTACGTTTCAAGTTGGTATGAGTATATTACACCAACATATGATTGGATAAAGGTTTGTACATTTCAAGTTGGTATGAGTATATTACACCAACATATGATTGGATAAAGGTTTGTACGTTTCAAGTTGGTATGAGTATATTACACCAACATATGATTGGATAAAGGTTTGTACTTTTCAAGTTGGTATGAGTATATTACACCAACATATGATTGGATAAAGGTTTGTACGTTTCAAGTTGGTATGAGTATATTACACCAACATATGATTGGATAAAGGTTTGTACGTTTCAAGTTGGTATGAGTATATTACACCAGTGTGTAAAGTAATGGCCAATACAAAATCTGGCAACGTTTGGTCCAAGCCTAACCGTATTATTATTTTGTACTATTTTGCCATGAAAATTGACAAAATACAAACAGATATATTGTTTCTATGTAATATGAGTATTTTACACATGGAATACAAACAGATACATTGTTTCCATATAATATGAGTATTTTACACATGGAATACAAACAGATACATTGTTTCTATATAATATGAGTATATTACACATGGAATACAAACAGATACATTGTTTCCATATAATATGAGTATTTTACACATGGAATACAAACAGATACATTGTTTCTATATAATATGAGTATTTTACACATGGAATACAAACAGATACATTGTTTCTATATAATATGAATATTTTACACATGGATTACAAACAGATACATTGTTTCTATATAATTTGAGTATTTTACACATGGAATACAAACAGATACATTGTTTCTATATAATATGAGTATTTTACACATGGAATACAAACAGATACATTGTTTCTATATACCAGGGTATGAGTATTTTACACATGGAATACAAACAGATACATTGTTTCTATATAATATGAGTATATTACAGATGAAATACAAACAGATAATTGTTTCTATATACATGTAATATGAGTATTTTACACATGGAATACAAACAGATAATTGTTTCTATATAATATGAGTATTTTACACATGGAATACAAACAGATACATTGTTTCTATATAATATGAGTATTTTACACATGGAATACAAACAGATATATTGTTTCTATATAATATGAGTATTTTACACATGGAATACAAACAGATACATTGTTTCTATATAATATGAGTATTTTACACATGGAATACAAACAGATAATTGTTTCTATATAATATGAGTATTTTACACATGGAATACAAACAGATAATTGTTTCTATATAATATGAGTATTTTACACATGGAATACAAACAGATACATTGTTTCTATATAATATGAATATTTTACACATGGATTACAAACAGATACATTGTTTCTATATAATTTGAGTATTTTACACATGGAATACAAACAGATACATTGTTTCTATATAATATGAGTAAATTAACACATGGAATACAAACAGATACATTGTTTCTATATACCCGGTAATATGAGTATATTACACATGAAATACAAACATATAAATATATATATGATATATGATATAAACTGTATACTATATTACCAGTATACATAGAATACTGAAAGGATAAGATTATGATGCAACAATGTATATTTATTATGTAGTGTTATTCAGAAAGAGTATTTTAACAGCAAATAATGATGTCTAAAGTGATCTACCCACGAATGAATCATAATTGAATGTACTACAGGTCTGTGACCTAAGTACTGAATGAGGATTGATTTGTATTGGTATGTGTTATGAGTATATTACACATAGAATACAGGAAGATAATATTGTTTTTCTACAAGTACTCTCTTAATATATATTGAATGTTTCTGTCTTCTTATAAATACATTATGTGAACATTTCAGATTCTACCAGACTTAAAACAGCAGTTTTCTCGAATCATAATGGTTGATTTTGTTGGCTTGGGCTTCAGTGATAAACCAGTGAGTATTATTGAATGTAGTTGTGAGTTATAAGATAAATGGTAAATGGTGTTTGTAAAATGTCCAGGATTCATTGTTAAGTGAGTGAGTCATAGTTTAACTCCGCTTCCGCAGTATCGCAGCCATTAGCGGCGACAGATAGGTTTAAACACTTGTATGTATATTGAGTTGGGTGCAGGTTAGGAACAAATCTGTGGTTAATCCTACAACTTATCTACAGTAGAGAACCATTCTCTATGAGTAAGGTCTGCAGATGTCAGAAATGTATCAAATCATTTTGATCAAACCATGAAAGCCAACCCAAATCAAACCATAATGTCCTGAATCAGTTTTGCTTATTCAATATTTTGTTTTGTGTTTATAAGTTTTTTCCATGTCATGATAATGTTTCATATTCATAAACTTGAACGATCTTCATGCAAATTCCACTGAGAGTGTTGCCCAATCCATTTCATGTTTTTAATCATGAAATAAAATGTGTTCAAACCATCAGTGAGGATTGGGTGACATTAGCTCACATGGATTGCACAATACAGATAAATAAATGGTGTTACTGCTGTCTCTGTTGCCCAACACATTTGCTCTTAATTTGTTTTGTGGCTGAGTACACCTGAGCTGCTCTATACCCAGGCGATTTGGATGCAATATCTAGGATTGAACTGTGCTTCATGATTTCTCTGCTGTGTTGTCTGTGCTACATTCTATAATCTTTAGTGTTACATTGCCCATGACATGTCATCCCATGTCATTTGAAAATGGTAAGTATGGTATAAATGAGGTAAGTAAAGAATTGTTTATCTTGCAAGCATGTGAAAGGACTTTACGAAACTTGTGAATTTGTTCAGTGATCAGTAGTGTCAGGGGTACATGCTTTCCAATATTTTCCTGGGGATATCAAAGGTTTCACCACAAATCTTAGCTTAATGTTTTTGCTGATTTTCTTCTTGAAATAATAATAGCATCTGTGGTAAAAGAAAAATAATATTTAAAGCCATGAACACTGATATAATGTCATGCTTTCAAGTATTCTCTTGGGGATATCAAAAGTTTTCACCCCAATTCATAGCTGACTTTCTTACTGCAATAATGCTAGCATTCGTGGTAAAGGAAAAATAACCTTGAAAGCAATGATAAACATCTGAGGCAGCTCATCTCAACCAAACTAAATACGTTACTAAATTATCTTCGATAACTATCTAGGTTGGAAAGATTTTATGACCCTTCGTTCACTTTTGAGCTATGAAATAAGCTATTACTCACCTCCTCTCTATCATGGTGTTTCAGAGAGACTACCGGTATTCCATATTCGACCAGGCCAATATGGTTGAGTCCTTGGCAGATATATTGAAGATATCCACCACACATCTTTTATCTCACGACTACGGGGATACGGTTGCACTGGAACTTGTTGCTAGGTGAGATGAGATTGGATACAGTGGCGGATCCAGAGGGAAGGTTCAGTGAGTTCAAGCCACCCCCCACTTTCGAACAATTTGGCATGTTAATTTGATGGACTTCCCGGGTGCACTTTTTAATATGTGACCCCCTTTCATAATTCCTGGATCTGTCTATGGATGTAACTATTTATTATATGACAGTGTAAGCAGTGAAATACTGAGATTTATAAGTGAAATAAACTGTCTATCAAGCTACAGTGAAATTAACTTATATTTTCACTGCGAACAGTGACTTTTATAATTTGACGTCATAAAACAATGGTCTCACGCGGCGAAGAATCATATGACGTCAATGTGTTGCTGTGGTGACGGGCTGTTCCCAGCGGCCGTTCGGCGAGAAAACGACCCTTTTTGGATGTAATTACAAGGATAACCTCATATAATAAATAGGATATCCGTCAATTCTTGACTAATACCATGTTTATCTCATCTTGTAAAGTAGAAAAGTTATATATTTTCACTCGTGGCTGCGCCACTCGTGAAAATATAACATTTCTACCTCACTCGATGAGATAAACATGGTATTAGTCAAGAAAAGACAGATATCCTCTATGTATTCATGACTGACAACCAAGGTTTTTTACTCTCTTGGGGTAGGGGAGTACCCAGCTCTGGATCCGAGACTGCTCTTTGTATTTTATTTTAACCTTTTGTCTAAATCTACTCCAAGATTTACTATACCGGTAACGAGTTTTCATTATTTACATGTTTATACAATTATTAGACCTTAATTCATCAGGATATAAGAAATTCAAGGAAGTATTTCTGAAATGGTTTAATTTCTGACACTTAAATAAATAAATAAATCTTAAATAAATCTTAAATAAAAATTAAATAAAAATTAACAAATAATGATAAATAAATGCATTTTAAGGAGAGATGGGACCCAGAAATAGAACTTGCTTACGGACACATTTTGCGACAACAATTTATTATTTCTGGATATTGAACTATGTCATTTTCATGAAATATAACCTATTGCAAAACTATTGATCCGATTCTGTTAAATGTTGCGCATATGTTCTACATTACTTGCGAGGTAGTGTCAAGTGTCAACCACACAATTCTATTGAGAGTCGTTACCAAGCTGAAAATCAAATCATAATAATTAATTAAGAAGACATATTTCGATTTAAAAACTTATTGTAAGGTGAATCACAAAGAACAAAACGAAATCAGTTTCTATTATATAAAGGGACCACTTGGTCGTATAAAGCATGTGTGTTTATTTTATCTAAACAAACGATTTGAATCAATCAATAATATATATCATATATTGTACAACTTTATTTGTATTGTTCCTGACATATATAAACCAGATTTACAATCGCATAGTGGTAATTATGTTGGATTAGAGACGTTTAAATGCTGACTAGTATAATTATATTACTCCGGAAGTATGTACCTGTCAAGTGGCGGTCACTGAGAACGCTGTTACGCTGCAAACATCAATAACCCATGCTCAAAGATGCAACCGTAAAATATCTGCAAGATCAACAGCTCGACAGCTTCAAAATATAGTGATATGCAGCATAAACAGTTGCTCCGACCATGTGGCACCTTTTTGTACCTTTTAATATCAATGTTTTTCGGGACTTTATAGAAGTAAAGAGGGCAATTGGAGACTTTGAACTTAAAGAAGAGATGTTAATGAACTATTATTGCACTAGCATTAAAAAATTAAAATTTCAAATTTAATGCACAAAAAATCTTTCAGAGCCTATATCTCTTAAACCAGGATCGACCATGTTGTCCCTTTTCCGGTAGCCTTCCCCATATGTTCAATAATGATTACACGGTAGGCCGTCAAAGTTACAATTGAAATCATCAAAACTGCCGTGACGTCAGGTTTTTACGTTTATGTAGGTAATTTAAAAAATGACGTTAAAGTGATGAAAAACGTTCGGTGACCCCCTATTATTTGAATTCGTTTGTTCAGTTAGCTGCGCACATCATATTAAAGTTTTAGCAATATCTAAAATGTGTGTGTTAGTGACAAATCCTGTTGAACATGCGAAACACGATGATAAAAATGCGGTTTTTAATTAAAAAGTTCTTAATTTAATTTTGTTTCTCTTTCCAGCGTCATTAATTTTCAAAATATAGATTTGCTATACATCCCCGTATGTGATTGAAATGTATCTGAAAGGATTAGGAGTTTATTCGTTGAAAGCGAGCGCTTAATTTAAATACACCAAATCAGTCAAAAATGACATAATTTGCCGACGGATGTATTATTATTAATGCCGATAACTCATTAAATCGTTCGGTGACCCCCAAAATTTCTTACATTTTTGGATAAAATACATAAAAAACTTGCTATTTTGAAAAAATAAACGAATTCTAAAATATTTGATTTCATCGTCCCATCTCTCCTTAATTGAATAAATAAATTCTTTACAAATACAGTGTCTGACTTTTCCCCCTGTAGATTCCAGGCAAGAGAAGGCAGTACAAAGCCCCATCTCGTGCTGAAGTCCTTGTGTCTACTGAATGGAGGTAAGCATCTAGCATAGTGAAATGTTAGTCATTAGTTCTATCAGGGTTTTTGTATGGAAATTTGAAGGAACATTCCTGCTAAATAAAAAACTATGACATTAATATACATGTTTGTAACACAGCCCATTTGAAACATGTTACAGAGGGTAATATTTTGATGACTTTATATTTGATAGAAAAGTGAATCCATTCACCGGATGTGTGGAAAGCTTTGCTATGGCTATTTACATTGTAGATCAGATTACATATAAATTATTTATTACTTTGTAGATGCTGTATCAATGTTTTATTATTGAAAAGATGTAAAAGTAAAGTATTTTTAGATGTCACACTTTAAGTTGTTGGTGAGGTTATGCTATTTAGCTTACTAACTTATTAACCTTAATGACGATCATTTACCAGTAAAAATTAGGTTTTTTAATGATGGTTTTTTAAAATGCAGTTTGTACCAATGAAGGTTTGTGGATGCGTTTTTTATGATATACACAAGTTGAAATTTTCAGGTTTGTTTCCTGGGAAATACTACCCTCGTCTTTCACAAAAGGTAATTATATAAGTTTTTTCTATCTATCTTTTTTCACAAAAAGTAATATTTCTTCTATTCAATATATATCAATGTTAAACATTTTAAATGATAAACTTCATATATCAAAATAGAAAACTTTTAATGTTTCTTGTTGCTGAATCAGCCGTATTTCATATATTTACATTTCTTTCTTGATTGTTGCAGATGTTTCTGGTACCAGTTCTAGGCAATGTATTTGCTCGTCTTATGTCGTCTTTTATGTTCAATAGAGGGTAAGATTACCTCACAAAAACATTCAGTATTTAAATTCATGATATATCATGTTATAAATTCACCATGGAAACGTCTTAGAAATAGATGTAGCTAATTACATGTATGAATAAGTCAGTAGAAACACCTATAAACCATAGTTTCTTAATTGCCTCTTGCATAATGAAGTGTTTACTTGAGATCACGATTAGAAATACTTAGAATATATAGGTAAAAGAGGAATTTTTGTACCTATCTAAAGTATAACACATTGTTTTATACCGTAACTAAATATCAAGCAGCGCTAGACGACCTGAGGTTGAATCAGGGTAACAGTATGCGCATCCAGGATTCAGGGAAGGCGTCACGGAACTGAAGTTGAAAATGAAATATGCAATACCGGAAATGAATTAATTAAGAAAATAATAATTTTGCTCTTATAATTTTAGTTTGGCGGTAAAATCTGGCAATAATTTTACTTGGAAGGATTCTGAATGGCATTTTCCCCAAAAAGGTCAATATCCAATTTCTATCAGGTTTTCCAAGGTCTTTGGCACAAAGAAACCAAACTCGGAAGACCTTGACGATTTCTACGCATCAGTGAGATACAAGGACGGTAATCTGGTGCTTCCTGGGTGAGTGATTTATCTCCCTTGATTAGAGTTGATGGCTTTATGCTTGAATGTAGAAAATGTTAATCCATTTTTAAAAATAATTTTTAAGAAATACTTGTATCATATAATAATGGTATTCTGAAATCTGAACATGGAATGTTGCACATCCAGTGGTGGGTATTCAGGAGGTTCGAACATGCTTGTTTAGCTTACAAATCTTCCCCCGAAAAGCTCTGATGACTTTCTATAGAAAAATTAAATATTGACAAACAAATCCTTGGAAAGTTTTCGGTAGAGCTCAGTTGGAAGTTTCACTATGCTGTAGGGGTGTTCCCATCCAGCTCAGAATTATGAATAATTGTGTCTGTCATGCATTCTGATGTGCCATGTGTTAGTATGTAACTGACACCCTACTGACACAGACTGTATCCTTACAGCCTGTAGAAATACCAATTAACCGCTTTGATACAAAACTCTGATAATTGAGCTGCACTGAACCATTTTTGAGCTGGATGAGAATAATCTTAGATAAATAATATTGGTTGAATTTTACTCACATGAATGAATTTTATATCGATTGCATATTAAGGAGTCCTATGATTAATGTGACTGATGCTTTTAACATGCTTATAGAAAATATTCAATACTCATAACCTAGAGAATAGATACAGAATAGAGAACCCCTCAACCCTTCTCCCTAAAAGTTGGCAACATAGGAATGGTTTCAAATATAATCAGAGTTGGGAGACATCAAAACTTGGTGCTATACTTGCAGACTGCTCCACTACATCAGCGAGAGATCTGCTAACGAGGACCGATGGGTGGGAGCACTGAAAACTGCACCATTCCCAGGTATGTCAATAAAATATCAATTTAAAAAAACAACAACGGGGAACAGTTTGGATAGGACAAATGATTCATGTTAAAAAAAAAAAATTGTTTAGCAACAAATTAACTAAAATATGATGAACACATCAAGGTCAGGTTGAAGTTTAGCTTATCAGGCTTGTAATTGCAGGGTTAGGGAGGCATACTTTAAAAATGATTGAAAAAAAAGAACCTTTCCACCTGGATTTGAAGCATTCATAAAATGACTAGTTCACAGCCAGACTTCTAGTAAATATAATACCAAAATTAACACAATCTAATCGTTTATCATTATAGAATCACTTTTCCTTGTGATTAGGACCCACCTTTTTTAAAGACAAATTAGCTGCATAAAATTTGATCCCTTTAGGTAAATAACTTGTTTGAACCACATTGCTTCCAGTACTGATGATCTACGGACCAGCTGACCCGGTCAATCCCCCGCCGTTTCCTGACCACTACAGGTAGTGTTCGTCAAGTACATCATGATTTAAATACAGGGTTGAATTCTCAATTGATGGTTATTTCATATGAAACAGAATGCAGAAATTTATCACAAAGTGATAGTTAGTTATGTGTGTTATTGTTTAACGCCGCTTCGGCAGTATTGCAGCCATTAGCAGCGACCAAACATAATATAAATAAATAGCAAATGGTTTGCATGTACCTGATTAGCTGAACACTAACACAGAACCTCAATAATTCAATTCATACCTGTATAAACTTAACTTCATGACGTCACATCATATTTAGCCACGCCCCGATGACATGAGGTTCATGGCGTTGCATTGTGTATTTTCATTGGCTGATGTTGTAGGCGGAGCTAATCATCCAATAACGTTGATTGACATCTTGTCTTTGAGCTTTGAATTCATACCCATAAATAGTGTAGCTCTAATTGTTCCATATTTGCATATTTATTTACAGAGTTTGCACAGCAGTTTCTAAGTTCATACCTCCATGAACTTAATAAATCTTGAAGTCAATTCTTAAATATGAAACGGTCTTTAAAACATTTCTCACTAAAATTTCTAAATTTTAAATTTTTCAATTGTCGTAATAGAATTATAATTTAAATTCAAATAACAATATATATTCATATCTATTTGTGTGTTCTAGGACGGTGGCTCCACATCACACCCTGGTGGAGCTGGACGCGTCTATCGGTCACTACCCCCAGTGGGAGGATCCTCGTACTGTCGCTGATGCTTACACTCGCTTCTTATCTGGTACAGGTGCACGGTCATAGCACTCTACATATTCACCAAGCTAATGGTATGAACAAATATTGAGCTGAACTGTCGACTCGTTTACTAGGCAATGTTTCTGATGTTTACCATAATCTACTTTATCTAGCCACTTTGTTACCGTGTTCATCGTCTACTTTATCTAGCCACTTTGTTACCGTGTTCATCGTCTACTTTATCTAGCCACTTTGTTACCGTGTTCATCGTCTACTTTATCTAGCCACTTTGTTACCGTGTTCATCGTCTACTTTATCTAGACACTTTGTTACCGTGTTCATCGTCTACTATATCTAGCCACTTTGTTACCGTGTTCATCGTCTACTTTATCTAGCCACTTTGTTACCGTGTTCATCGTCTACTTTATCTAGCCACTTTGTTACCGTGTTCATCGTCTACTTCATCTAGCCACTTTGTTACCGTGTTCATCTTCTACTTTATCTAGCCACTTTGTTACCGTGTTCATCGTCTACTTTATCTAGCCACTTTGTTACCGTGTTCATCGTCTACTTTATCTAGCCACTTTGTTATCGTGTTCATCGTCAACATCTCCCTCAAGGCATGTCTTAGTCTAACACTTACACTCTGAAAAAAATAATTTGTATATCTGAAACAAATTTTGAAAATTTTTTGAAAAGGAGCCTTATTATACAGATTCCATTTCTTACAGTCTCCTTTACAATATTTAATAAACTTTTTATTGAACTTTTTTCAGAGTCTCAGTGTAAGACTAGGCATGTCTCTGTGCAAGTCTGTATCACTGGGTTATTTAAGCTTTGCTGCATTTTGTCACCTTTTCTGTGCTAGCTTGTCATTATGCTACACATGGACTTAGTAGTGCAATCAGGAATCTCACGGAAATGGTAACAAAATTCAGGCTCAACTTAGCCAGTGATGGAGAATGGCTTGAGTTAAGCATTGCGAGGGAAGTTGGTTATATCCATAATCAAAATGTATACATATATTTTACATTGTAAACTTTTATTTTCTAGAGTTTGCTACTCACTGTGTAGTCTGGTTTCATTCCTGGATTCATATTCCAAACTATGTGACTAAGCAGTTGTTCTATTTGTGATTCTAACAAGGGACCATTATCAAAATCATAATACACAACTACATGTATTGCTCCAATTGTTTTTACTTACAGAAAATTATATAAAAGATGATCATCTATTATTTTTATAAATAAAATTTCTCAAATAAAATGCTTGTCATGTTTTGTATTAAAACTCTTATTTGTGTATCATAAAATAAGAATTTATGGATAACAATGTCTTTATTGTGAACATACACTTCCACTTCAAAGATTTGTTTGTGTATGTTTCATATATTATGTGGTAATTTCAAAAACATGAAAAAAAAACACATAAAAAATATCCTTTTTATTTCACTTTTCTGTCAAAAATAGAAAACAAGAAAACATTGTTCAAAACATGTGAATGATCTACATTCATCCATAATATTCAAAGAGCACCATAATAAACAAACACATAATGACTTTCAAACATCAATTAACATGACCCTGAGCTGACATCCTACATCAAATCCTATAAAAACCTAACACTTTCAGTTTTGAAAACACCATTACTAACTGACAATAGTGTAGTCTTGTGTCTTTTCACCCAAAAGTTTACCTTTCCCAACTTTCCTTATGTATCAATCAATCTCTATATTTATGTATTGTCACTGATGAGGGAGGGTCATCTTCATTAGAAATTTTACATTCTTTGTATGCACATATATATATATATATACTTGTTACACTTAAAATAAATAAATAAATTACTCCAGTATATTCTTAAACAAAACATTTACCTATTTAACTCCCCACTCTATTCAGGTGAGGCTGTTAGGTAAGCAACCACATATAAAACATAATCACAATTAAACAATCTGGAATTTCTTTTTTTTGGCAATAGTTCATAATTTTAAAACAAGGCATCACAAAAAATTATGAAAAGCCTAGTTCTACAGTTGGTCACCAGGTGTCACCAGTCCTGTGGGGGAGCCAGAGTCTTGTAGTAGACCTTCGCCTTGAGGTCAACATCGTCCGGCAGCTCCGCCCAGAAGAAGCCCTTTACTCCCATGATTCCTTCCATGCAGATCTTACGTGTCAGCAGATTGAAAGCTGAATAAGAAATATTTGTTTTTATTATAAAAGGCAATATTTTCTTAAACTCTTTTACTATAAAGTATTAATGATGTCAAATGAGAAGGTTCATTTTGTACTGAAATGTATGGAAAATGTTTAAAATATTTTTCCAAACTGTTCTCAGATAACAAAAATTTTTTTTATCTAATAATACTTTTTTCTGAATATCCCATCTTAGTATACCCCACATTCGCTCTGATAAAAGAGAAGACTGAGCATAACTCTGAAACGTCACTATAAAGAAGTTGTAATCCAAAAACTCTTGATTTTACCTCTAAATACTACAAACTTGATATCATGCAGTCAGGGTGTGTGTGCGGACAAATACCTGGGTCATACACATTATGAAAGGATAAAACTGAACAGAATACCATGTCGTAACAATAGTACAACAATCTGTCTTGATGTACAACATTCAATCTTTAATGTACAACATTCAGTCTTTAATGTACAACATTCAGTCTTTAATGTACAACATTCAATCTTTAATGTACAACATTCAGTCTTTAATGTACAACATTCAGTCTTTAATGTACAACATTCAGTATTTGATGTACAACATTCAGTCTTTAATGTACAACATTCAGTCTTTAATGTACAACATTCAGTCTTTAATGTACAACATTCTGACTTTAATGTACAACATTCTGTTTAAATGGAAAACATCATAATGAACAACATGCAATCTTACAATATAACAATGTACAACAATCTGTATAGGTACAGAGTAATGATCATATAGAGGTTTCGGCAGCCATCTTGGACGCCATTTTGAAAAAAACACCTTTCCGGGGGTCCTACTTTGATAAACTTTTAGTATGTTATGAAGTACGCTAAATCTTACCAGAATCAGTTGAAAAACCTTTAGTAGCAACTTTTGGGGGGTTAATCTGTATTTTGAGCTGACTAGTTCTTTTAACAGCTAGAGTATACTACATCTCCAAAAGGTTCAGTGTTACCTTTGACCTGTTTCTCCGAGTCGATCATCATGGTGATGGTTCTCTCCTTGTCGTACACCATCATAGAGTCGTTCACACTGAGGGTGCCTGTATTGTTGTAGTAGAACACAAGTGTGGAATGTAGTGCATTGGGACATGGGCTAGAGCTTTCAAGCATTTATCTAACTACTAATCTCATTGTAATGTATTGTCACTGTTTAGGGAGTTCTTAAACAACCCTTTTTCACGATGTAGATCAGTTTGGTTATTCAATAGAACACTGAACAGTAGACTTTAATTTCAATTTTATGAAATGACAAAACATTCTTTTTTACTTATACCGGTATGTTCACCTACATATGATAATGCTGTCCGATTCCTTTCTTTATATCTCTTCACCTTTGGTTTCCAAATTAAATACTCAAGGGTAAATCAATCAAGAGGCAGCATTTGTTGCATTGGAAATTATCACTTATATCACTCACCTTCCCTGTATATTGAAACTTCAAGCTTAGAGAAAACAGTAAGACTGTCAAGTATGGGTAAAGGTAACCTACCGAGTGGCAGCTGCACCTTGACGAGAAACCGCTTGTTGCGAGGGAAGCTCCGGGCTCGTGCCTTCACCTGAGAGGTTGTCGATGTTGTCACCTTGAGGTCCTTGTGGGAGATGTTGCAGATCAAACCATCCTTGCCTCCTGGCACTTTTGTGGGGTACGCCCAGAGAAACCCTGGTGCAGATGATGTTATAAATACAAAGATTACACTTTGATTACAGAGAGGTGATGCACCAATCTTCACCTCCAGCTCCAGTATGATAGTACCGCGGTACGTCCTATGACACTGCCCTTTGCAAGAAAAATTATGAGGTTGTACATCATAGGTCAAATATATTAGGGTCTATGTCCCAGTTTGTACAAAATTTTACCCTCCTTGTGTTCGCTGTCTTAAGACCACCTGCATTTGAGATGACACTCTTGATCGAATCGAAGTCTTCTTTAACAAAAGAAACTTAAATAAGGCTTATCCTTAACACTGATTCTTTGACATCACACTTAGGTGGATCCAGGTTTATTGTTAACTATCAGTCCTATGGCATGTTGATACAGTACTTACTGCCAAGACTATGCAGTAAGTGGGTCAATATGGCAAAACTGAGCCAATGAAGGAGAAACAGGGCCAATGAAGGACAAATTGGGCCTATACAGTCGCACAGTTGGTGAAAGACCAAAGCTGTCGCTTCAAAACTTAACTTTATGATTATGATTTTATGATTGCAATGTTGTGCAAGTAGAATGGAATGAGGTTAATCAGCAAAATGTTATTTATTAAGTATATTTCCTTATTGGCCAAGTTACAGGTCCTCGGCCCGTTGTATTGGTTCTTAACTTGTCTCATGCTAATGCAATGGACCTCAGGCCTGTTACCAGGCGACAATATACGGAAATACTTAATTAATAACGTTATACTATAACCTTGTACACTCACCTCCGCACTGCTTCTTGTGTCCACCGTCCCGCCAGTGTTTGCGCTGACACTCCTTGCTGCAGTAGAGTGGCCCCTGGCACTGTCCGCACGTCTTCAGTCCAGAAAGAGGCTGCTCCCCACACTCCTCACAACAAGTCGCTGCTCACAATCAGAATCACACTCAAAACATATCAAAAGACAGAATAATTTGCCAGAACTGTTTTAATTTAATGCTCTGAAGAAGTTTATCCCTGAAATCAGTGTAGCTATGTAAAATGATAACCATTGAAACCTTTATAAAGATTTAACAACGGTATATAATCATAATTAGAAAACTGATTGCCTCTTATCCTATGTGCACCTTCTAGTTTATGATGAAGACCTCCATCTACTTCATTGGGCTAAATAATGCAAACATATATTTGTCACTTTCTCAAGCTATTTGATTTGAATATTTAAAATTTTCAGTAGTAAATTATGACAATGATTAATCAATAATCGGTAGATAAAATTTCAAATAACTAGACATATTGTTCATAAGTGAAGCCTTGTATCTTACTCTTGAGAGCTGTGATTGTCTCCATGTGATCTCCAGCCAAGTCAAGGGGCGTGGCACCGTCCCGACACTTAATGTCCACCCCGGCACCGTGTCGGATCAGCAGTCTCACACAGTCTGTAACAGCCGGTATCATTATATAGACCAACACTGTAGGTCAACACTAGTGACTACGTCATCAAACGAGATTAGGTGATTTGGGGTTTAATATTTCTTTCAAGGGTACTTCACGTACGTATTTTCACTTGATGCAAAGGCCCCTGATGAGATTCGAACCTCAGATCTCTTGATCCCAAGCCAAACGTGCTAACCACTGCACTGTCACGTGTCAGGAACCATTTGAATCCTAACCTAAGATTTATTTAGTTTTTTGTAGCAAATTCTCAGTTGATCAATTCTAAATCAATGAGTCAATTTGAAGATTGAGATTGTACCTGGCTTGTGGGCGTGTGCTGCTCCATGAAGAGGCGTGGCCCAGTTGTAGTTGGTACGGTTCACCTGTATATCTGATCTCTGGAGCAATGTAGACGCTACATCACAGTTAGCGTACCGGCCTGTGGCGCAAACAATATGTTTTGAAAAGCAGATTTATGTCAAACACTTTCAATATCTATATCAAACCGTGTATATACACCAATCTAATTAGATATATAAAATTCATTGAATGTTCCCCTTGTTCCCTGAGAAAAACTTGAATGTTTCCCTTGTCCCCCCCAAAAAAACCTGGAGTGTTCCCTTTGTTCCCTGGCAAAAACCTTGAATATTTAAGTTGAACAATTATGATTCATGTACCTTGATTACATAAAAATAATACATCTACTTATTCCAATGCATAACTGGCGATCTTGAGCATAAAAGTATAAAATACAAGCTCAGATTATTTTATAATCCATAGTGTGAGTCCTGTGACTCAACTGATGATTACAGCAGGGGAGGAGACAAAACCTTCAAACCAACCTGTCGCTAGGAAGAGCGGTGTAAATCCGTAATTGTCCCCAATGTTAACATCAGCCCCGTTTTCCAGTAGTATATTCACAGCCTTCACCTGATGACACAGATCAACGTACACATGCATTCATATCTTACTCCAAATTTACATCTTATGTTTCGATATCCATTTTATAAATTACACTTTTGACTAGAGGAAAAACCAAGTGACAATAGTATCTATACTTATTCGGTGACATTTCAGTTTAAAAAACAAGAAGGATTCTAATAAAAAGGACAGTAGAACCTAAACCGTGAACTAGTTTACCTTTTTGTGAGCAACAGCAAAATGCAGCGCTGTCATCCCGGCTGAATCGGTAGCATTTATCTCCTTCTTTGAATAAGACTGTAACCATAGAACATATTCAATCTTTTACAGGACTTTATGTAATTGTTTTAATAAACTGAACACCACATGACTATGATATGAGCACGAAAAACATCTTTATTGTGAATTATATTTAGTCTCACAATACTAATTTTCATTTTTATATTTATTCTCTCAAAGAAAATGAAGATACCGAAAATCTATTTAACTGAATTGATTTTTATGTTGCCAATTAGGATGAATGTGAACATTGATGCTCTATGATACAGTTACTAAAACGTTTCATCAGTACCTTGATTATATGAAGTAGAATAATATTTCACTACTCTAGATCTGTGATAGTTATAGCTTACCTTTACCCCAGCCTGCAGAATGTCCAGTCTACCGGTCAAGCAGGCTGTGGCTACCATCTCACACAAGTCTGTTTGAGGTTTGAGGGGCGCACTGCCTTTCAGCTTGAACTTGTCTCCCATATTTTTGGATTTCTATCAATCAGCTGTGCTTTGAGGTAAAAATTCATATAAAAATAAGAATAAATATTTTATTATAAGGAATACATTATTTAAAACAAATTCAATTATGAACATTGATCACATTGAGAAGTTATGAAGTGAAACATTTTCAACAATGAAACAAATTATTTTGATTCCAATAATGAATCATCATCATGCAGAAACAGGAACCATACGATCAAGTCAGTATATTTTAATTGATCATTGTAATAAAAGTTTTACTTAGCAATTTAGCTATAAGTTTCACAAAGTGAAGATACGTTTTGTCATATTTGTCAAATATTTCCACTTGAAACTGAAAACCTCAATCAAATAATAGTCTTAAAGATTTTACAGGCGCTTCACTCAATTTTACAAACGAAAACGTAAACCTCGTCGTCCATGCTAGATGTTCGATGCATCACCGTAATGAATACAGTACGGTATTGTACAACTGACAATTACCAGAATGCTGTAATTTGACCGGGGATAATGGAATAGGATGACCTGGAAGATATCCACATTATAAACCTTTTCTTTCGATTAGTATAAACGAATTACTTACAAACATGAACTGCTCCAATCTTGTTTCAGTTTCATCGACGTCGTTAAAAACTCCTTACCAACAAACACCGGTGCGGCGGTGGTGTGAGGAGTTTTCATTGTGACGTCACGGTTTGTTGTCCTTTCAATTTATAAGATAAATAGTTGCGTTTTTAAGATTTACGGAATCCACTCAATTTAAGTTAAAACAGACGGCGTTTTCTTTTTTTTTATTATAAATTTGGCTTGAGTTGAAGTCCGAGTCGAATAATAATGAATCCCGGAAATTTAAAAAACGCATCCATTTATCTTTTAAATTGATAGGCCTACTAACATTGTGACGTCAAAACGGTTAAACATTTATGACGTCATACCATGGGAACGACATTCGAAAGAAGCCTGTCGCATGAAACAAGATAGATAGATAGCTTTTTTGGAAAGTTGCTGATCATAAAAACTGCCGATGCTTTCAATAGGAAGCCCAATAATTTTTGAAGCGGTGTTAACAATTTTAGAGAATTTATTTTTATTTTGAACAGACAGGTTTCCGTACCAACTTAAACAATTTAAATGTTATTACACTTTGAATAAACGTTTGGTAAAATAACCTCAAAATAGTTTGATCTATTTTAAAATGGTTCAACTTCCACACAAAAAAATGCAATCGTTGCTGTCCTTTCCTATACATTTTTTTCAGTGTTTTCATTCTACTAGAAAATTTTCGAATCTAAGACAGTACCCAAATATTCATATTCCGTTACTTTTTCTATTTCATTATCATCAATATTGAGTCACGGGATTTATTGTAGACATAGTTTTCCGGAAATATATGACCATTTCTTTGCATATTTTGCACATTCAAAAATATAAAGTTTGATTTGCACCATTCCACAAATTTTGAAATTTTTGTTCTGTAACTCAGTTCAGATTCTCTAATTAAGGATGTTCTTTCCTCAAATTTATAGTATTAAACTTTTTTTCTAACTTATATTTTTTAAAAGATCATAGTATATGATTGAAAAATCAACATTGAAAAATAGGGGGTAGTGTGGATTTTTTTTTAGAGATATGACGCCTGTATAAGATAGTGGGATGGAACAATTTTAACATGGGAGTCTATGGGAAAATGAGAAAAAAAATGCTAAAATCTTTAAAATACTACATTTCCAGTATCAAACTTTTTTTTCTTTTTTGATATGTTACAAAGTTCATGTTCCCCTACCGAAATCGATGAAAAAATATATATGGTAGTGTGGGTTTTTTAAAGCTGACACAAAATGTACCTGAAAACCCCCCTTTTTAGTCAAATTTAGGCCATTTATGCTGTTTAAGCACTTTTTAGAGGTTCTAAAATCACATTTTCTTTAATTTATTTGTTTTTAAAAAGTATATAGATGATGTAGAATATCATGAAGTAAATAAAGATGACAACAAATCTTTACATAATCATATTTCATTTTTGAAGTTCAACAGGAAGGAGCGAACATCCTTAAGGCCAACCAATGCAGCATCGTCGGCAAAATTTATTGTCTGATATTCTTATGCTTTGGATATGCAGTTATTGGTATACAATATAAACAAAATTGGAGAAATCACGCAACCCTGGGGCGCACCAGTGGATGTATTTAGTATTAAAGATCCCACTTGGTTAACCCGTACAAATTGTTGTTGAATGCATTTATCCATTTAAGAATATTAGAATTAACATTCATTTTGGAAAGTTTGTCAATAAGTAGATAATAATAATAGTACAATAAAGCGCACATATCCACGCTCGAAAGCATGCTCAAAGCACTAAACATATAATGCTAATAAATAATGATAATAGGGATGCACATTTGAATGTGCTCACTTTACACAAACAGCAATAAGAAATCCATGTGTACAATTGTTGCAATTGTGAAAGTCCTTATGTACCATAAAACTGAACAAAAAGATAGGCTTTTAGACTTGATTTGAATGATTCAAAAGTTGGACATAGTTTCAGATTTTTGGGAAGAGAGTTCCACAGGTTAGGAGCAAAATGCTCAAAACAGCTCTGACCAAAGCACTTGAGGTTACACTTCGGAACTGTCAATAGATTCTGATGTTGTGATCTAAGCTCCCGTGCTGGGACATAGGCTGATATCAACTCTGATATGTAGGCAGGCGATTGATCATGCAGAGATTTATGCATTAGACATAAGATTTTGGTTTGAATCCTTGCTTTTATTGGAAGCCAGTGAAGATGTTTAAGGACAGGAGTAATGTGCGATCCTTTAGATGTTAGAGTCACGATTCGCGCTGCTGTATTTTGTACCTTTTGAAGTTTGTCAAGGAGAATATCCGGGAGTCCGACATAAAGACAGTTACAGTAGTCGAGTCTACTCAGTACAAGACATCTGGTTAGACATTGTGCAGCTTCCATGGTGATCAAAGGACGAATATTTCCAATCACTCGTAAGTTCAAGTAGCATATTTTGCAGACATTGTTAATCTGAGCTTCCATTGAGAGTGTTGGATCTAGCAAGACACCGAGATCCTTGACAGACTTGGTTAGCTGAACGTCCGTGTCTGACACATTAACGGTGCTTATATCCACTTTTTTTTAGCTGCTGCTTAGTTCCAAAAATGATTGCTTCCGTTTTATCACTGTTCAGTTTGAGTTTGTTTTCTGTCATCCAAGAATTCAAGGACCTGGTACAATTAGCTATATTCAAAAGAGTTTCTTCTGAGTTATGATGATGAAAGTGATTGTACAACTGGCAGTCATCGGCATATGAATGGTGGAGGAGGCGGTGTTGTGAGATGATGTTTGAAGTACTGCCACAATAGAAAACAAATAACACTGGACCAAGTACAGATCCCTGTGGGACACCATATTTCAAGTTGACAGTGGATGACCTGTCATTTCCAATCATCACAAATTGTGATCTTCCTTTAATATAAGATGATATCCACTGTAGTGCTGTCCCACCTATTCCATACTGATGTCGGAGTCTGTCCAGAAGTAGATTGTGGTCAATTGTATCGAATGCTGAAGACAAATCCAGCAATATCAGAGCTGCCATATTGCCCTGATCCACTGCTCCACGAATATCATTTATGACTCTTTGTAAGGCTGTTTCAGTACTATGGAATTTGCGATAAGCTGACTGGAACTTTTCTATGAGTGCATTCTCCGCAAGATGACATTTAAGTCGAATATGAAAAGCTTTTTTTTTCAAGTGTGATGGATCCAGATTGTCCTTCTTGAGGAGAGGCTTCACTACAGCTGTTCTGAAACACTCTGGAAACATTCCACTTTCGATACTGAATGAGGCTGAATGGTATTGAAAATCAACAAACATTATTCGTGCCTAAGAACTACAGCTTTCCAAATGACGGCAATCGTGTATATATATTTTTGTACCATAGCTTCCTAAGACAGCAAAGTCGAGTAAAGATGTCAAGTTGGAATAATTTTAGTTCTTTTTAAATAATTCATATTGGTTATTTCCATAGGATACATCTGGGTCATCGACCCTTGGTATACACATCACAGATCCACAGAATTTCGATATTTATTGCATATATAGCAGAAGTATTGCAACATGTTTGATGATTTCTATATGATAGCGAGATCTAGAGTTGAACTTGTGAACTGTGGGGTTTACAAAGTACTTATGAGGCAAATCTCCCGTTTTCTAAGTTTACTATAGGCGTTACATACAGACTAGATTAGAACATTATAGTCATGTTCACCATTTACCACTGCATACAGTTTTAACAAACCCTTTTGGACACCTAGGAGTTCCTTTACGTTTCGATCTTTAGTATATTAAGAACTACACCGAAAACTGTTCTAAACTGATAAATATGGTTCAGTGTTGAAAATAGGCAGACATTGTTGAACTTTTCAGCAAGGCGGATTGCCAATTCTGAACATAAGTGCATGGCCTAGCTTCAATCTGAATTCAAACTTTGAATCAAAGTTTGTCAAACCAACACGTTGGGCTTCTCAGATGTAGCTAAAACCAAAAGTACACATGTAGCGACGATTTCATGTTAACTACCCTGTTTATTTTACCTTGATAGGCCTCCACAAACAACAAACAACGTTTGAAAACTGAAAATTTATATATTTTCGTCACCCTCCGCGAACACAGTGATCGCGGGAGTTGAAGATTTCACACCTCAAAATAATTTACATGCCAGAAAGTGAACAGATTTCCTCAAAATGATCTAATCCCCGTATTTCAGCGTCATATAAAATGATAAGAAGAACTTTTGAATCAAATATATGGACATATAAATAATTATAATCTAACGTTTTAACATTACTGAGTGACCATAATACACAAAATAGTACCATTTTATCACACAACAAAACGACAAGAAAAAGTTACTTGCCGGAATAGTTGCACATTTCATCTTAATGATTAATGTTTAATTCATCTTCTTATTTTAAATCATCTTCTCTCACATTCCTAACTACTATCTCATATCACCTATTTGGAGGAATTAAAGACATGCACCCACTCACTATTTATCCTGCAACGTACCGCTAACAAGATGCTTACTTCAACTTAAAATGCTCAAGTAAGAAACATTAGATACTTATACGTCGGCACACATTCGAGGACTTTATTACCATTACATCACGTTTCATACATGGATACAATTCCGCTATTTTCTTTTAAATGACCACTTTAGTTTTCTCCAAGTTTAATTCTGTAATTCTGACCCAAAAAGCGAAACAATGATCCTCCTTGGAGGCCAAAAACCGTATCAGCACGCAACAAGAATAGGCAACAAGAGTAGGCATCATAAACACAAGCAGAGGGAACAACTGAACCATGCAATTCAGGGTGGAACTGAATCCTGTCTCTGCTTCCTTCGTCAACTCTTTGATAAATAAAAGCAAAAGGGGACTTCAAATACAACCCTGGCGAACACCGATTTCACACTCAAAGTTATCAGAAAATTTATTTTCATATTTAAAGTGATGTGCCATGCTGGCAAGGCAAATACTTCTACAGTAATATTTGTATATACAACAATCTTTCTTCTCACGTTTGCAATATTTTTCATAATCGTTGAACGACCCTCATGGGCTTGTTTTGCTGAAAATAAACAGTACGTCCCTAGGTCCAATTCTTCGATACGATACACCATATATCGATACTAATAAAATAAATAAAGGGTGTATCATATCGAAGTATTGGACCTAGGAATTTTCAGCAATACAAGCCCCTGTGTCTACAAGTGATATATATACATAGAGATATTAAATGAGTGGCTATATCTTATACTATGTTTACGACACAAGTGCCTTGATATTAGCATTTCCGAGGGATATAGGCCTACCTATATTCAAGCACGAGTGTTGGAAATATAGTTTGACATAGTCACGTAGCCTATATAATGTTCTATTTATTACCGAAGTTATTAAATTGAGGAACATACGCTAAAATATACTTTCAGCCAGAGGCAACGTCAAAGCATTATTTAAGACGTCACCATGACAAAGTTATGTTTCGCCCTGAGGCATCGTATGAAAAATATGAACCACGATATGACTTCCGCTGATGGCGTCACAATGATCACTGATGTCACTGCTGAAGAAACTAAATGGTAGTTTTGTGTTTCAAATATGTTCATTCTTTGCTAATAATTGTTGAAGAATGATTTTGAATGATAATGAAAATCTCACACTCTTGTCTTCTGATATCAAATAATATATATCACAATCGTTGGTTCGGATATTTGTAACTTTACTCAACAAAAAAATAAATGGTCTCTGCTTTACTCAACTCGTGTTAATATATTTGATATCAGAAGACACTTGGGTGAAATTCTCTATGTATTGCTAATGTAAGTTCTTGCTAGCACTAACAAAATCGTCGCTGTCTCTAGAGACTAACTCTTACTGCTACTAGCGACAAACAAACTCTGTATTGAAAGCATACGACGATCCAGGACTAATGACCCTGGAGATCTGAAATTTTGTGTGCAGACTACTTGGCCAATGGGGATTCTAAATTGTAGATTTGGTGACCTTTGACCTCAAATAGGCTCACAGGGATCAAAACATTAAAAACCTATTTTCATCTTCTTCTCCAGAGCCAATGACACTAGAGAGCTGAACTTTTATGTGCAGACGCCTTAGCCAATGGGGATTCAATATTGTAGATACCCAGATTTACGCCAAGTTTGCACAGCGTTTTTTAAGTTTATACCTCCATGAACTTAATAAATTTGAAGTCAATTCTTAAATAACCTAAAACAACCTATTGTAGCAAGCTTTGAACAGTATTCTTGAGATTTTACGTGCTCTTCACTTCAGTCAGTATAGAGCCTAAGGGAGGTAATCTCTTAAAGGTGCATCCATTGTGTTTCATAAAATTTTATTTGACTTTAATACGTTCCAACACATCATATGTGCTGTTTACAATACAAATAAAATCACTCAGCTTGCATATTCATCCCCAATCGCTAAATATATCATAATTACTTTCGAGTAATCGAGTAACACAATTATGCATGTGCAGAAACCGAAAGTGCACATCCTATTTACATGAACAGTAGTTATATGACCTATTAAACATTATCAACCCAAATTTGTTATTTTGTCTGGTTTAGATAAGATTCCAAAATTACGTTTGACTCATTGGCGCGCGCCACACGCGGTGCATTGTCCGGTTTTCCATCAGAAATCGACACTTTTACCTTCATATCGTCAATATACTAAGTCGAGTATCATCAAAATGTTATGTTTTGGTAACAGTTGGTACTTCTTGATAAAGTAAGACAATTTATAACGTTTGGCATATTTGACCCCCATCAACATAATGGATGTACCTTTAAAAAGTGCTGTAGAATGCAGTCCTTAGTGAATTTAAGTGATCTCAAGAAAAGGTAAAGAAGTGTTACCAGTGGCTGAATAATTCTCCTGAATCAATAAAAAGAGTTCTAAAATGAATGAAACATAGTCCATTTCCCTTCGAGCTATCATTTTAATGTGTTCACATTAAAATGGCCGCTCGAAGGTAGTTCAATTGATCTGATGCAGATATACCTAAACACACAGAGTAGAGTTTTAGATATGGCAGAATGACAGAATGGTCAACCATCTCGCAGTTTGAAATCTCAAGAGAGCAACACATCTATAACCTCTCACACTGAAGAGTTCAACTACATTGTCGCTTATATAACATTGCTTTAACAGCATATCTGGTCGTGTAATGATATGTTTTAACCTCTAACGCAACAACATATTGCATAAACTTTAATAATAATTATATATAAATGGCAAAATTGAGAAAAGGTGATATGCAAAAAACATTCAATTGTATGTACAGACTTCTTTGCTTATATGAGATAATCTGAGATGAGTGATGAGTTACGGACACACTTTGCTCTTCCAGAGATCATGCCGTTAATGAAAAGGAG
The DNA here is from genome assembly GCA_936450465.1 of Gibbula magus. Taxonomy (NCBI): domain Eukaryota; kingdom Metazoa; phylum Mollusca; class Gastropoda; order Trochida; family Trochidae; genus Gibbula; species Gibbula magus. The sequence continues at coordinate 72,527,753 of OW388296.1, read as the reverse complement.
AAGGACTGTGACTTTCAATAGGATGACAAAATCCGGGAGAATCGTTAAGAATACGGTTTTATTTCGAAAAAAGGCAAAAACTATGAAAGAAGATAAAAGAGTGTTTGATGAACACCCACTGCTCCATGTTGATGCAACTGGTGATGCTATAAACACTCCTGTACTACAGAGGCAAGGGGCTTCTACAGGTACAGTAACTCCATAATGTAACTTGATGGAAAGAATAAAACGTGTTGGATTTCTAAACAAAAACTATTCAAATAACTTCATAATGTCAACTTGTTATTATGTGTAAAAATACAATGTTTGAATGCGAGTCATCAAAGATCAAGTGAATTTGAATTTCAGATAATTTTTATACAGAAATGTTTTTCTATAGTGAGTTCTTACTGACAGTTTAAATGGTGCAAGATGCATTTTGTTGGCTGTATTGTTAACACTTAATGGTAAATCTGTGTATCTAGATTTTTCAGATCACACCAACAAGAAAGAATATAAGAAGGTGACCCAAAAGAAAATGGTGCAAGCCAAATTCAACTCTGCTTGGAGTGAGTTATGTAATCTTATCATCAAGCTTTAGAGATGGCTTAAAGGGGAAGTTCTATCAATGATCTATCGGCAGCGTCTGCCATTTTGGTTTCTTGAATAGAACCCTCCTTGTCAACTTGTCAACATTAGATAGTAGCTTAAATTGTTCATAATTGAGGAAATAAGGTTCGTTGTGTTTACTTCTCAGCAGTCACAATTTGTTTGTTTTTAATCCAGATGAAGCCTCTAGAAGTACAATGAGGGTCCCTTATATGAAGATCAGAGACAAAACACTTAATGTCACCTGCAGTGGTCTGCCGCCTGGAGTTTCGTTTGAAAATCCATCCAAGTATTCAATAGAGGTGTTACAGGCCATTGCAGATGGGTCAAATCTTCACATCGAAATCACGTGAGTTCGGTTTTCTATGGACACTTTTATACTATATTCAAGCTATCTATCTGATAAAGATATTCAGGTAAATCTACTTCTTTTTCAGAAACTTGCAATCAGACACCTCTGGTCCTGCTGCTGCTTCCTAGATCAGTTTGGAACTAATGACATCATCAAGATAGAAAGTTATTATTTACATGCTTTTTTAAAGTAAAATATTGAAGAACTAATATGAAAATAATAAATAATGCAATATTTGATCAGCTACACAGCCAATGGCTCTAAAAAAAATCGGTTTTATTAAAGTTTGACTTTTATTTGTATTGTGTACATTTCCATTTTTCTTTTTCTTTCTTGGAGCTCTATGCAGCTCTGATGTGCAATATTTGTCAAATGTAATAGGTACTTTTCAATAAAATAAAATAAAATTCTTATACTTTCTGGTATTAATATTCTATTATTCTTGCATAGACACAAACTGCAGGCAAAAATGACATTGATGATTGTTCAATGTCGTGCATCTACTTAATAATTATATGCAATGTCAAATGAATCATGAAAGGAAGTATTTGAAGCGTTGTCCACTACACCACCATTTGCTTTTCATGAACTTTCTGATCATTCTCAAATGACATGTGATGTAGGTTACCATTTCAAACCAAGATAATCATTGTACATGAAAGTGTAGCACCCTGCTCCATCAGGGCGTTTTTATCCAAAATTAAACTACAAATACCCTGATTGTTTAAGGTGTTTTTGACTTTTAATACCTAAAGGATGGGTATTCGTTTCTATTAAGTTATCAGCCAATGAAATGTGGTGATTTGATAGTTGACTATCAATCATCGTATTCTCACCCGGGCACTACAATATTGCTAGTATTCAAGGCATGCCATTAGCTGGTTATTTATAGTGTTACAAATGAAAAGTTTATCAGACAATTAGGGTGTTTGTAGAAGATAAATATATATATATAAATACCATGATGGAGAAAAATTACAAACTTTCTATTGGATCTTCATTATTATGCCTCTAGCTATCCACAGGTCAGTTAGACCTTCAGACCTCAAGTCCTCTTGCTATCCACAGGTCAGACCTTCATACTTCTTGCTATCCACAGGTCAGTTAGGTCTTCAGGCTATCCACGAGTCAGTTAGGCCTTCGGGCTATCCACAAGTCAGTTAGACCTTCAGGCTATCCAAAAGGCAGTTAGGCCTTCAGGCTATCCACAAGTCAGTTAGGCCTTCAGGCTATCCACAAGTCAGTTAGGCCTTCAGGCTATCCACAAGTCAGTTAGGCCTTCAGGCTATCCACAAGTCAGTTAGGCCTTCAGGCTATCCACAAGTCAGTTAGGCCTTCAGGCTATCCACAAGTCAGTTAGACCTTCAGGCTATCCACAAGTCAGTTAGACCTTCAGGCTATCCACAAGTCAGTTAGGCCTTCAGGCTATCCACAAGTCAGTTAGGCCTTCAGGCTATCCACAAGTCAGTTAGACCTTCAGGTTATCCACAAGTCAGTTAGACCTTCAGGCTATCCACGAGTCAGTTAGACCTTCAGGCTATCCACAAGTCAGTTAGGCCTTCAGGCTATCCACAAGTCAGTTAGACCTTCAGGTTATCCACAAGTCAGTTAGACCTTCAGGCTATCCACAAGTCAGTTAGGCCTTCAGGTTATCCACAAGTCAGTTAGACCTTCAGGCTATCCACGAGTCAGTTAGGCCTTCAGGCTATCCACGAGTCAGTTAGGCCTTCAGGCTATCCACAAGTCAGTTAGGCCTTCAGGCTTTCCACAAGTCAGTTAGGCCTTCAGGCTATCCACAAGTCAGTTAGGCCTTCAGGTTATCCACAAGTCAGTTAGACCTTCAGGCTATCCACGAGTCAGTTAGGCCTTCAGGCTATCCACGAGTCAGTTAGGCCTTCAGGCTATCCACAAGTCAGTTAGGCCTTCAGGCTTTCCACAAGTCAGTTAGGCCTTCAGGCTATCCACAAGTCAGTTAGGTCTTCAGGCTATCCACAAGTCAGTTAGGCCTTCAGGCTATCCACGAGTCAGTTAGACCTTCAGGCTATCCACAAGTCAGTTAGACCTTCAGGCTATCCACGAGTCAGTTAGGCCTTCAGGCTATCCACAAGTCAGTTAGGCCTTCAGGCTATCCACAAGTCAGTTAGACCTTCAGGCTATCCACAAGTCAGTTAGGCCTTCAGGCTATCCACGAGTCAGTTAGGCCTTCAGGCTATCCACGAGTCAGTTAGACCTTCAGGCTATCAACAAGTCAGTTAGGTCTTCAGGCTATCCACAAGTCAGTTAGACCTTCAAGCTATCCACAAGTCAGTTAGACCTTCAGGCTATCCACAAGTCAGTTAGACCTTCAGGCTATCCACAAGTCAGTTAGGTCTTCAGGCTATCCACAAGTCAGTTAGGCCTTCAGGCTATCCACAAGTCAGTTAGGCCTTCAGGCTATCCACGAGTCAGTTAGGCCTTCAAGCTATCCACAAGTCAGTTAGGCCTTCAGGCTATCCACGAGTCAGTTAGGTCTTCAGGCTATCCACGAGTCAGTTAGGTCTTTAGGCTATCCACGAGTCAGTTAGACCTTCAGGCTATCCACGAGTCAGTTAGGCCTTCAGGCTATCCACAAGTCAGTTAGACCTTCAGGCTATCCACGAGTCAGTTAGGTCTTCAGGCTATCCACGAGTCAGTTAGGTCTTCAGGCTATCCACAAGTCAGTTAGGCCTTCAGGCTATCCACGAGTCAGTTAGACCTTCAGGCTATCCACAAGTCAGTTAGACCTTCAGGCTATCCACGAGTCAGTTAGGCCTTCAGGCTATCCACGAGTCAGTTAGGCCTTCAGGCTATCCACAAGTCAGTTAGGCCTTCAGGCTATCCACGAGTCAGTTAGGCCTTCAAGCTATCCACAAGTCAGTTAGGCCTTCAAGCTATCCACAGGTCAATAAGACCTTCAGGCCTGAGGAGTTTTAAATGAAGACAGACAGACCCAGTGTAACAATGAAACATTTAATAAGCTTCTTGTGACAAGGCTGATGTACAAAATATTAAACTGTAAACTTTGTTTCCAGACAGGAATGTTTAAAATGATTAACATGGAATTAATCACATGCAAATTATGTGCTATTCAGACAATGAAAATAATAATGTTATTTTCATATGCAATGTTACTTAATAATAAAGGATAAACATATCAAAAGTAGGCATGGAATCTAATGAATTTAAAAACAGAAAACTTACTTCTATTAAATGACTATTGCCATTTTTACCAAATATCTACTACAACTACCGGATTCTAAATATTTGCCATAAAAAGATGTATGAATAAACATACATATCTTTAAAAATATGAGAACATTCATACTATAAGTTTGAATTATTCTACTGCTATATTCAAGTGAAAAGGAGTAATGATATATTAAAAGTGTATACAGATACCTTTATAATGTAAAGTTAACATAGATAGGTTGTTTAAATAGTTATAATTTAATGAAAAATGCATATGTTGTTAAATACTGTTCCTACTGCAAAATAATTACACTTTTTAAGAATTTATAACAAAATGGTATTATTTATATAGCAAGGCAAGATTTTCAACACTTTACATGCTGGCAAAATTTTCATTATGTATACAAAAGTACAGTAATACTTAATTTGAAGGCACATGTGTTTTATGAATGGGGATATTGCTTTTTTGGTAAACTCGTTATCAGCCGTTTCTTATCAAAGATGTTACAAGATGAGAGTAGCTGCATCCATGTTCTGCATCATCAGGACAGACCACAGCACCAACTCAGATGCATCATGCTGACAAGGCACTTTATGAGAAACACTTTCTCATCTATGTATATAATACATATAAAAATATTATAACGAGTTGCTATCATTATTAATATTATGAATAAAGATTATAAAGGGTAACTTGAATTAAAAATTTAAATCATTTTCTACAGAGAGAAAATACGGCTATTGCATACATGGAATGTTGATTTCTGAACTAATTCAATTAGAAAAATATTGGATGACATTTAAAAATTATGTACATTCAATAGATCAAAAATATTTATAAAATATTCTGAAAGTGAAATGGAAAATGACGCTCATTGGAATAATGTCGTACTGATTTCAGAAGACAGCAAATGTATATCTTTAAAATAAAATATGTAACACCAAATCCCAATTACATTCAAGAAATTGATATGAAACAGTTCAACAATTGTCAGAGTTTGTTCATCAAATGGTGGGAATGTCTCTCAGGAATGATAACTTTTGATTTTCAGTGGACAAATGTAAAGGTTGATAAAGATACAGGCACTGTAAGGGTAAGGCACATGTTGCTGGCAGAGACAACATTCCAGAACAAAGGGATGCATCAATCACAAGATCAACAGATTAAGACAATTCATATTTTCTGTGCAAAGGTAACCAGTGGAAATACTGGTATAAATTTATGCCCATTCTGTTCTACCAGGGTATTTGTACCCACAAGGCTACTTTATCTCCTGACCCCATAAGCAGCTTCTGCTTCGTATCACTGAAGGCTGGATACTCACTGCTATGTATAGCATATATTTTGTCAACCAATGAAATGCGATCTAAATTTTATGGTTGCTAAAAGGTCTTCATCCAAAAATGCCATTATTTCTTGATTTAAAGTAAATGTATTCGCTGGTTACTCTAAACTCAATATGAGACTGAAGAAGGTATGGAATCAGGGGACTGAAATAGACTTGCGGATCCAAATACCTTGATAAAACATGATGATTTATGCCTCTTGTCCAAGGTTTCTTATCCAGGTAACACCAGGTAAATGTTCCCATACACACATTGTCATCCCTCCCGGACTCCATGTCGGATTCCTCTATAACAGGGTAACGCTTCACAAAACCAATATAGCAGATCAACCAATTTAAGTCAATGTTACAATGTTTCTTTTGATTTCACGGTGGAGATGGGTTTGTGGAATAACCCCTGGTAAATGAACATAGAAAGAAATGTGGTTCTTCTTTCAATATATAAAACCAGACCCTGTTTATCACCAAGATTTGGTTACAGTCGAAAATCATTGTTCCGTTAAGCAAATCATCATTTGCATAGAAAAGATTTGAAATACTGTCATGCGGATGGCTTGGTTTCCGGATATAGAGGGTCCGACTAAAAAAAGGTCTGACTTTATATATATTGGAACATTTAACCTCAGTTACAGAGTATGAAGATATAGAAGGCTACAGACATTGTGTTCTACAAAAGTTACATATATTATATAGTAAGCGAACATTATGACAAAAAAACACTGACGTTCAAGACATTATGTTAACAGAACACAAGCAGTATATACACATCAAACAAATACGTCGGGCCGTACAAGAACTGCTCATCAATAGTAAGCCTACAATACAATTCCTGTCTTAAGATTTAACAATTGGGCCAATATACAGAACAAATGGGCAAAATGAACAAGTGTGTAATAAAAGCATGTAGGAATTGTTGGAAATGATGCTCAATATCAAGCTAGCTGGTGAGTGGTTGTAAGACTCCTTTAGTGGGATCCACTGACATCTCATTAAAATCAGGTTTAATGTAACACTTGTAACTTGTTGTGTTGTTGATCGGAGTACTACTCGTCAGTGGTCATGTGACCTGTAACTTCAGCCAATCAGCTACAAGGGTAGGAAGTCATCAGACTGATCCATTATTTTAGTGAGGTTGTATTTGGTTGAATTTAAAGAAGGCTGAAAGGTCACAACATTAAAAGTGTTACATTAAATCTGATTTTAATGAGATTGGATCCACTGAGGAATAAAACAACAGTAAAGGAAGTTCTGTTGTACTTTGTGTCCGATTTTGTTCAACATTTGGATTGAAATCACCTAGAGTGCAAATAAAGTTACTTCTGACATTGTCATTTCAGTATATCATATTGGGTCAAGTTAATGCAATACGACATTAAATATTAATAAAAGTTTGAAAACCTTTCACTTATGAGCTACAATCTTTTAATGAGATGGATCATGTTTTTCTGAGAGCATGTTTGGAGGTGCTGATGAGAACGGACTTGTTCTCTTTACTGTACTGTGTTCAAGTGTATTGAGTTGCTGACCATTACTAACAATTCAGAAAGTGTCCCACATCAATTGATGAAGACAATGGACAGACAAAACTGTTGTCAGCCCAGTCTACGATTGTTGTGTAGGGCAACTAATGTATAGTTCGAACATGTCTCTGTGGTAAGTTTGGCAATTAGTTGAAATAACTCACATTCAGTTAAATCGGTTGATAAATAACGATCATCTTCAGTTGCAACAAGTCAAAGCAGGTGAACATGGCCCGATCTCTGACCAAAGGGAGACAATCATATTAACAAAGGGAGACAATTTTGAAGCTGAATTTTAAACAGTACCACAGTAGAATATATAAATAATAACAATGGTAGTCTCAGAATTGTTCTTGCCTTAGTTGCAATATTTGATTTAGGTTTATCATCAAACTACAGACACATGTAGCAACATGTTGCTTCTTATCACATGGGAAGTAACAGTGCTAACCACTAAAGACTACCATGAACATTTGACGTTTCCAACTGATTGTACATTGTTACCATATACCTAATCAGTAATATGTAAAATCAAAACTCAATTATTTTTTAAAAATTTGATATTCTTATGAAGAAATTTTCTTAAAGAAGATACATAAAACAACTACAACTTTCAGTATTTTACAAAGAAAAACAGCTACAATCACTTATACAAAACAGAAATATTAACTGCACCAACTGTGATGGCTGCAATGGTTAATGAACTAGAAAACCAATTCAGGTTGTCATAGAAACACAGACACTGAACCCGCTGTCATAAAAAGTATTAGAATCTTCAAGCATGGAATGTAGACACAAGGAACTGGCCATACGTGACTGCTGGCTCTTGGAACACGTAAAAGTTATTTTGAGACAAATGCTATGATTACAATAAACTAAAATTACTTTGATATAAAAACTTCAAAACCTAAGTTATTACCTACAACATCTACCCTATGGAGGTTCATATTTTTCATACGGTGCCTAGGTTATAGTGATGTGACATCAGGAACAACGTTACGACATCACACTTCTCCTATGACACTGAATTCTAAATGCAGCGCTGATGAATAGCAGCCTATGCTTGAAAGTAGATTTTAGTGTATTTTACTCAATTGCAGGACTTTGGTAATAAATAGAAAATGATATTCGTGTCTATGTCATACTATGTTTAACCCTTACGTTGCGTATATATATTTTACCATTTTTAGCCCCTGTGGCGGAATTTACAGGCTCGCAGCTCGCAGCAGTAGTTTGAGCTTATTCACTAACGAGCTCTGCTGGCGGAATTTCCAGGCGGCGATTCCGGTACCGTTTTTACGAAATATACCGCATCTACATGGCGAATAAGGACTATATACGGGCGTTCAATACAAATTCAAGTAGCGACACCCGTACACAAATGGCTAATTCACACCCGAAACTTTGAATGAATTTTCTATGTTTTTTCGTTTTTATTCTATTACTTTCGAAAGATTGTCTTTAATTCGGGCCTCGTAACATCATAAATACGAAACGAAAAAAATTCCATTTATATACGGAATTGAAGACAAGATGTCTAGCTTCACAATGATATAAAAATTATTAGAATGCGACCTTTGGTTATAATTCTATAGCTATGTAAAGTTTGTCTTTATTTCCACCTATAAAATCGTCAATACTTACAACATGTATGCGGCATTGCAAACGGTCGTTCATCGCACTTTTCCAAGAAATCATAATCTCGAACCAGTTGACAAATAAGCACATGTCAACCCAAATATGGTTATGTTGTTTGACTTTTCAAATAAACGCTAACCTCGAACCATAACTGATGAAAATATGTTGATTAGTTTGTGTGCCGTTTGGTTTCACATGCCTCTCAGAAAGGTAAAATTGTATCTTTATTTCTGTGAATAAATCTGCGCATTTTATATAGAATAAAAGATTATTCTTTTCGGTTTATTGTGATATAAAAATTATGAAAATGCATTCAGTATTTTAGGCGTGATAAATGTTTTAGAAGTTGTGAAAATCGCCGATTGTTTCAAAATTTATGAAGTGTAAACATGACCTTTTTCACGGCGCTTGCTGTGTCTTTATTATTTTTTTGAGATTTTCTAATTTTATATGGGAATGTAGTCCATTGTTTCCCCTTTATTTTGCCGTATTTTTTTTTGAAAACAAACTATTCGCTCACATGATATGAAGTGCGGGAGTAAGGCGAGTTAGCGATTTTTCCCCCTGTCTCGCGAGATGCGAGGCAGATAGCAGTCTCGGGCGAGGCAAACCCGAGGCAATACAAACACGTGGGTGAAAATAGCCTCAAGCGAATTAATGCTTCGGGGGCTAAGCCCGACAAAATTGGCCTTTTGTAAAGCTAATTATCAATGCGTTACGGGTCAACAATGCACACGCAATTTGGTGTGAATTTTACTTGATATTTCGACCGGACATTCACACAGACTCGTTATCGTGGCTATCTGCGAGATGTATGTAAACAAGTTTTCATGTGGCGATATACGGACACACTTCGTCTCGCATTTCGCCTGGGGGGCAAATAGAATTATTACTGACCCGGTAAATGCACTAAGTCCAACGTACGGGTCTCGCCAAGGGTTCTAACATTTTTCTCTATGAGCCTCCCGGATAATTCCGTCGCCCGCATGTTAAGGGTTAAACACTCGTTTCTGACTATCAGTTTATACCTTGATATTGCTCGGGAAAATTTAGGCACTATCCTCTATCTAGTAAGCAGGTGGACATCAACTGTAAGTGAGAGGTGGAATTACCATGGAGCCTGCTCGTGTTCTAACAAGCTGATTGTCTGCCCGGTGTTAGAGGGTGTCTTCAGAAGGACAAGGTGCAAAAGTGGTCAGTAAGACCTCCGTCCTAGCTTGTGGGACTTTCATAAACTCGGTGTCTACATTTCAGAGTTGGTCAAAGTTTGAGATGGGCTGGTTGTTTATTCAAACCACTAACTCATTGTGAGTAACAACTAAATATATTCTGTATGCTGAAGGTAAGTAGGTATTCAAGGTACATTTAACTGAATGAAGAGTTATAGCTAGTAGCGATGATGCATGGGAGGTGTTCTCCAACGAATCATGGACAGGAACCTTGTACCATCTGGGTACAAGAAAATGTTCTACAATCAATGTAGTTAGCCCAGACTTCAACTCATTTTAAAACAAATCTTCTTCAGCCAGCTCAGCTTTGGCCAAGTGTTAAGTCATCTTGATTCAATGTCCAGTTGACTGGCGTGCAGCAATGATAAGTGGTTTTAGTGTTGTAAGCGGCATGGACTTATTCAGGAAGGGATGTTCAAGAAGCTCGGCGGCATTGGCTCGTTTGTCGACGTCTGTCTCGAGACAAGTGTGTAGAAAATGCTTCAGCTCTGGCGATAGTTTATGTTCATCCTTGATCTCTGGTTTACCGATGGTAGCGATGCGGTAGATGGCTTTGAGCGGAGTTTCGTTGAGGTACGGCGGTTCCCCCTCCAGCATCTCGATGATCATGATGCCGAGACTCCAGATGTCAACCTTGTTCCCGTATTGCTTCCTGGCAGGAGAGAAGAATTAAATGAATGTAAATATAATTCATTTTTAGCAATTTTCTCTCTATTGTTTTCAGATTTCTATGGTGCATTTTGAAAAGAACAGCATCTTGTTTGTTATCAACATCCACAATGAAATAGGACTGAGGTTTTGAATAACCATTGTTATTGAAGCACGATGTTCTTGGCAATTGACTAAACATATGTCACCAAAACACAAACTAACATACTGGTCTGAGACATAAAGGAAAGATTTCAAAATCTCAAAATCAAGTTCATACTACCCAAAATTAAATTTCAGAAACACTGGCGAGGCTGACAACAAATAAAGTTCTCACCTTGAAACGACCTCTGGAGCCATCCAATATGGGGTGCCTACCATCGTATCTCTCTTGCTCTTCTCACACAACTGTGCACAGAAGCCGAAATCCGTCAACTTGACTGCACCGGACATCCCGAGAAGAACATTGTCACTCTTAATATCCCTGTGTATAATATTCCTTTCATGGAGGAACTTCAGCCCTACAAGACACTCCCGACAAACAGCTGCTATCTGTCCTTCCTTCATCACCGTTTCCGTGACAACATCTGTGAGGGCGCCACCGTCCAGATACTCCATTATGACCCAAAGTTCGCTGTCGAGCATGTAGCAGTCAAGGAAGTTGACAATGTTTTCATGACGATACGTCTTCATGACCTCGATCTCGGTGATGATGAGTTCCTTCTTGGGCTGGTTGTTCAGATCCATCATCTTGATAGCCACCACTTTATCTGGGTCGTCCCTTAGCTTGGCTAGACACACCGTACCCGACGCTCTGCGGGGAGACACATTGAGAACGGTCAATAGATGGTAGAATCTTTATAATCATCTTTTACAACCTCCATAACATCTACAGAGTCTGATCATGAAGAAACATTTAACTAAAAATTCTACTCATCCTGCTCCATGAGGATTTATATCCGCTACCCTACTACATTACCCTGAAGCCAATAACTCTTGTATGGATATAGATAACCAGCCAAATAAAGAACTTAACTTTGAGCAATATTGGCAGTACATGGATGGGAGGGATCATAGACGTTCAAATCACATTTCATTAACTGACAAATTACATACTATATATATGGATAAGTAACCAACCTACAGCAAAACGCCAGTTATTAGACTTAGGGAATCAGGGTATTGTAGTAGAGTAGCGGATACAAATACACTGATGGAGCAGGATCAGTTCTGCTCCTCCTGTTGATAACTCAAGGTATCGATGACTGATTTGTTCTCCTCTACATATATTGTTGTTGAGTGAGTTTGTGCATAAGTTAGTAAGCTCGGGCATGTATCCTCTTTTTCCTTCCTTCACCATATTACTCTAATGATATTGATATAAATACCTCTGATTCGTGAGTAGTTTAAATACACAAAGGTGCTATCATTGATCTCTAGCCATTAGCAAATATAGAACCTCACCCTGATCCTAACTTCTTCTGTATACAGTACTTCTCTTGTGGGTCTCCAGCCGTGGCTATTTTACCTGTAGACAGACAACAGGTAAATTATAAGGTAAACAAGAAAAAATAGAGCCATGGGCTCTGTAGCTCATCAAGATTTCATTGATTATTATCTAAGGTTGACTATCTAAGTTATATCAAGTAATACATTGTTATCAAGAAAAAAATAGGTTTTTTAGACCATGACTCCTGTGGCCCAACTTTGGAGTCACAGGGTCACCAATCCTACAATTACAATTTCACCTTTCTACAGCTTTACGTACTTAAGATAAAGATGAAAATATTTGGGTCATGACCAGTGACCTAGATTGGGGTCACAGGGTCACAAAATCTACAATTTTGAATCCCCATTGGACAAGGAGTCTGCACACAACTTTTCAGCTCTCTTGACTTTTTGGAACTGGAGAAGAAGATGAAAAAAGGTTTTTAAGGATATGACCCCTGTGACCCCATTTGGGGTCAAGGGGTCACGAAATCTACAATTTAGAATCCCCATTGGCCAAGGAGTCTGCACACAACTTTTCAAGTCTCTTGACTTTTTGGAACTGGAGAAGAAGATGAAAAAAGGTTTTTAAGGATGTGACCCCTGTGACACCATTTGGGGTCAAGGGGTCACGAAATCTACAATTTAGAATCCCCATTGGCCAAGGAGTCTGCACACAACTTTTCAGCTCTCTAGACCTTTTGGAACCGGAGAAGAAGATGAAAATAGGTATTTAAGGATGTGACCCCTGTGACCCCATTTGGGGTCATGGGGTCACGAAATGTACAATTTAGTATCCCCATTGGCCAAGGAGTCTGCACACAACTTTTCAGCTCTCTTGACCTTTTGGAACCGGAGAAGAAGATGAAAATAGGTTTTTAAGGATGTGACCCCTGTGACCCCATTTGGGGTCATGGGGTCACAGAATGTACAATTTAGTATCCCGATTGGCCAAGGAGTCTGTACACAACTTTTCAGCTCTCTAGACCTTTTGGAACTGGAGAAGAAGATGAAAATAGGTTTTTAAGGATGTGACCCCTGTGACCCCATTTGGGGTCACGGGGTCACGAAATCTACAATTTAGAATCCCCATTGGCCAAGGAGTCTGCACATAAAATTTTAGCTCTGTGGAGTCATTGGTTCTGGAGAAGAAGTCGAAAATGTGCAAAGTTTACGGCCGGATGGACGGGCGGATGGACGGACGGACGCCGGACGCCATGCCATGCCATAAGCCCATCGGGCCTTTCAGGCCTGATGAGCTAAAAAGTGAGCATGGCTCACATACCCCCGTCATCCGCTATCCGTCCATTGCGAATTATAGATGTGAAGGTTACCATGTTTAAAAAACAGCTTCAAGCATCATAATATTGTCCAAAATAATTTTAGGAACTGAAACTGAAATTTCATTCACCCAGATGTAATATTTTTCAGGTAACTTAATTTTTCCCATTAGAGTATCACCCCGGTAATTTGTACCAAGTTCAATTACGGATTCAAGGGCTTCATATCTTCGTAAAAAAAAAAAATATTTCGGAACTGGACTGTGAACTCGATGAAGAGTATTATCTGGACTACCTCCATGTTAAATTTCATTCACCTAGATGTAATAGTTTCCGAGAAAACTTAATTGTCCCCATTGGAGCATCAGAGTTCTTTTGGTACTAAGTTCAATTTCGGATTCAAGGGCCATAACTCCGTAAAAAATAATATTTCGGAACTGGTTCTCAAACTCGATGAAGAGTATCATCTGGACTACCTCCATGTTAAATTTCATTCACCTAGATGTAATAGTTTCCGAGAAAACTTGTCCCCATTGGAGCATCAGAGTTCTTTTGGTACTAAGTTCAATTTCGGATTCAAGGGCCATAACTCCGTAAAAAATAATATTTCGGAACTGGTTCTCAAACTCGATGAAGAGTATCATCTGGACTACCTCCATGTTAAATTTCATTCACCTAGATGTAATAGTTTCCGAGAAAACTTGTCCCCATTGGAGCATCAGAGTTCTTTTGGTACTAAGTTCAATTTCGGATTCAAGGGCCATAACTCTGTAAAAAATAATATTTCGGAACTGGTTTTCGAAATCGGTAAAGAGTATGGTCATGAGTACTCACAACCAGGACGGACGGACGGAATGACCGCTATATACCCCCGCTTACTTCGTAGTAGGGGTATAATTATATGAAGGTTAATATTTTTCATACAATGCCCAAGGGACCAATAGCATTTTGACATGGTGACATGACGTCAGAAACAATGTTATAAGGTCACACTTCTATAACAATGTCAAAACCCTTACAACATCTTGTATCTCATTGTCGTAGGCACAAAACCCTTACAACATCTCGTAATCTCATTATGGTAAGCACAAAACCACATGTAATCTCTTGTCATCTCATTGTGGTAGGCACAAAACCCTTACGTAATTCCTCGTTGATCTCCTCGTCTGATTTGGGCTGCACCTTCTTGTTCGACTTCGGTCTGCGTGTGAGAACCTCATCATCATCAATGTTCATATCGGCAATTCCGTCCGAAGGGGCGTCGCCTGTCTTCTCTCCCGCGCTTGCTTCCTGCTGTGACAGGTAGAACATACTCAAAGAGCCACATTACACTCGTACTCATAGAGCCACATTACACTCATATCATGCTTGATTTACATAACTAACAACAAAGATCTTAATATCCATAAATTCATTTTCAGGTATGGCCATTACTTTATTACTATAATCTCTCGAACTCTTACGTACCTTCTCTGGTGTTTTGGTCCTCTCATCCTGTTTAGTACTCTCGAAGACTGCCCCTTGTCCATTGGAGTCCCCCTTTCCTCCCTCCTCCCCCTCCTCCAACTCGTCCTCATCTGCCTCATCGAGGGGTTCATCAGACTCGCGAATAGTCTTCGCTAGAACCAAGAACTTGGGGTTGGAGGGTTTGCGCTTCACGGAGTTCTGGTAGGTTTTCAGTGAGTTGATGACGGCCTCAGGGTTGTCTTGTTGTTCCTTCTTCCTGTTGAAGGTTAAAAGATGGTTTTGATATGACGTCAATATCTTAGGATTATTTATTTTGTTTCAAAACTACTATTGGTTGTTAGGGTTAGGGTTAAAAAAATGTAAGTTCAACAATGGATAATTAAGCTGATAGATGTAAATTGGCGCAGAAATTCTACCACTGCAAATTTATAAGCAGGCAATCATCTGGTTTATTTTCATTGACGACTTTCCAAACATACAATGGCTTGTCACGTTGTGGAGAAAATGGAGCAAACCAAAAGTGCTTCTCTACAGTAAGCATCCCAGGTTCCAACTATAACCTAGGCTCTAAATATAACCCAGGGAGTAAGGGGTGCTGAAGGAAATAGAGCCCCAGGGTTGTATTCAGGAAGTACATAATTTTGAACCTTGTTCATTCTACATACGTGAGATTAGAGTCTTTGAGCAGCTGGAACCAGGCCGGAGGGAGGCCAACAAACTCGTTCTTGTTGTGGTCGAAGTTGACATGGTAATTGCGCACCACATTGTATGGTGTTCCGATTGACAACGCTCCTGTTTCATCGTCAGATGAACTCTTCTTCTTCTTGTTCTTGAAGAATGGCATGATGGGAGTTGCAGCAGCTTAAACTTCTAGACCAGAGGCCTGGAACATCAGACAAATTGCATTGAATTTTAAAGTTCAGCTATAATGCATTTTTGAAAGAATGACAAATTATTATCTGTATGTGCTTTATATATCAGGATCAAATGAGCATTAAGCCAAGACAATATGCATTTTAATTTGAATATTAAGACAACTTTTATAACCCGGTTTGAGCATCTTACGCCTGCATGCAAGAGAGGCGAGAGATGCGTTGGGCATCTGATTAATAAGCTTTCTAGTTGATTATCACTACAGCTACATCAGTTCATGTTTATGCAATAATTATGCACGTGTCATCTGCGGAATTATCCAGTTGGATATCTAAGAATTGATATATGGAAGACATGAGTTGTTTTGATAAAGATTAGTTTAATTTACAGTTATAAAGGTGCTCAAACACTTTGAAACATCATATACGCGTATATCCAAGCGCTGGGAGTGACGTCAAATCTAGCAGATACACTTCAGTGACTTCTGTGAATCGTTGTCGGCACTAATAAGCTGGTGAATTAAAACTGCAATTGTCACTAAAGTGAAATGCTCTTCTGCAGCAAATTCAAAATTCAAAATTAAACAATAATGTAATGGTCACCAAAGTCGACTTGGCCTTGCATATTCCCTAGAAGTAGTAAGATATGAAGAGAATTCAGTCAAAGATTCTTGAGAATTGTGACCATCAAAACGGGAAATATTGAAATAAGAAGGAGTTTCAACTCCTGTCATTTTCTATGACTACGGTGCTGTATCTGTTCACTGTGCTGTAACCATTACATCCATATTGTTATTGATCATCATATGAAATGGGAAATATTTATCTATTTTATATTCATTTATTCTAAAATTATAACTGATTGGCATTTACTTCAACAGGATTGTTTTGACTAAAATTCATTCTAACGTTGTTGTGAGTGAGAGCCTTGCTTAGTTCCCATGTTATCCTGTACTACAATCATACAGTGACCTACCGGTAGCTATGTGGACCATGTGCCCCTATCATGTATATGGGTGCTTTCTCATGAATATGTCACATATCAGCTTGTGGACGACAGCAAAGAATGAATGTCTTCAAAAATAAATCCATACTTAAGTGTATACACATAATTCTTCCTTACCTCTTGGACAATATACACAAAATTCAAGTTTACTGTAAGATTTATTTCAAAACAAAGTAATCATCTTTTAGACAGATGGGAAAAACGGAAGAAAACCATCATTATTATAAATAAACATGAGCATTAGTACCAACAGCTAATACACTTAATTGATTAATTTAATTCCAAACAATTCTGAGTTGGCAATTTACAGGAACCATAATATGAAAACAGAGGAAATACTCCAAGATTGACTGGGACCTAAAGGTTGGATATGCAGGTATATTTCACACCTGAAGGGTTAATATTAAATGCCTCCAAAATTAAATCAGAAGATGTTCCTCTGGGCATAAGATGCAAAATAATATTTTCCTGAAATAAATATTTTAAAATGATATCATGTATAGAATAAATATACTTTATAAACCTGCTAGTAAAACAACAATATTATAATCTTACTCTCCAGATATCCTTGCTATCAGCCTTCAATAATCAATAAAACCAATAAATCAATAATCAATAAAACCAACGATCAATAGTTTCAACAGGCATGTGACAACATGGTTCACTTCGACGTTCAATCCATATCAGTATAAGAAATGTCCCAATCCTCTTCCTAGAAATAAAACTTTTCTCTTGAGGACCAGAGGTACACTGTGACTGCACTCGTCTCCACTGACCCAGCGGTCAGGTATCAGTTATCTGTTACAGTAAACATCACACATCTCTCATCTTATACCACTGATGTGAGGTTATTCAACATGTTCTGACACAAATTGGTCACTCTTCCTGTGTATGTAACCAAATATCCTGGAGTAAGTAAACCTTGAAAATATACTGGTACACACAAATAAGGGGTCACCTGTGGGTCAGCTCTACTCCTTGGGGTGAGGTATCTACATGGAAGTAGACTTGCTTAGCTTCTCCTTGACCTGGTTATCTCTTGAACAACATCTTTTTTCAATTATTCAAAACTCATTTAAAGCAAATGAAATAACATAGGAGGCCCTAGTAAACATGACACGCTCCAACAGGACATATGACTTGACACAATTTACATCATTCTTAGTTAGTACCCCTTTAAAGAGCGTGGGGTCGAGGAGGAAGAAGGGGGAGGACAGTGAGCCTTAATTTGCTTTATTCGCACATCAATTATGGTAGGTCAATGTAGAAATTGCAAACATTTTGTAGGTCAAATAAGTTTTAGGACTGAATGTCTTAGGTGTCATGGAAATTGTATTTAAAAATTGTGATGATTTTCAGTTTGCATTGATTGAATGAACAGCTGATATTGTATAAAACAAGAAGATCTGGGCCTGTCTGACAATTCTTAATCCAGTAACCTTTGATACTGGTCTGTAACTTCATAGATGTTGAGAGTTGAATAAACACAATCAACTGAACTAACAAACAAGGAGATTGCCAGCAAGTCTAGGTGTATCTGAAATACGTGTGACAAGGTTTCAGACCAGGAAGAAAGTGGACTGGAGGTTTGCTAACTGCCTTATAGAAGAGATTACTACATGATATAACTACACCCGGCCAGGCTTGTACATACACATCCACGAGTTGTCATTCAATAGGAAATGTGAATGTAACCCTGGGAGTCCTTGTCCTTTACATTGTCAGGAACTGTATTGATTGTTGAAAGGTCAAAAGAACCAATCGTGATGTATAAATGATAAATAGACACTTAACAATGTGAGTTATAAACATGCCTGCTTCATTGATATTTCAATGATGTAAAGCAAACATTTTTCAAGTCCATAAACCATTGACATCTACTTTGAGAGACATTCACTGTGCTGTCACAGTCATATGGGTATGTCAAACGTTATAAATGGTGTTATTTTATCGAGAAGAACTGGCTGTTGCCGAAAATTACCGTTTAAATGCTAGTAGATTCTGTATAGTGATGACATAAAGGTGAAAGTATGGTTTCTGTAAAAAAACTTTTGCTCAATTTTCAGTGGAAACAAGTAACTATCAATAGAAAGTAAACTATTTGTAACACTTTTAGCATTAGGAAAGTATGGTAAAAACAATGCATTTAATGAATTTTAATAAAAAAAAAATTCATATACAGATCAACAGAATGTTATTACCCATTAACTATTCAAATCCCATAGGTCAAAGGTTACAAAAGAAGCAGTTTCACCTCCCAGTGCTGGACAGTAACACTGACATTTACCCTAGGTTAACACCTAAACTTACATTCATTCTCGTTATTTATTTCCTCATCATAATGTTTTAGATAAACTACAGAGAAAATATCACTATAATTAAATTTAAGTCACAAAAAGAGTAGCTTTTCTGGAAACCTAATTGTTGAAACAAGATTCCTGAGTCAAAAAAAAGAAAATAAATTTTCGGGAGACTTCATTAAGTGTCAGTTACTAATCTATCCCTACATCACTGTTAAACTAGGAGGATGGGTTGACTGGAGATTATTCTCGCACTTGTCATGTTGTTGATATAACACTGTTTTTAAGGTCTTTGATATTGTGACTAATTTGGGATAATAAGTATCCTTTATTTTTCTGTTTTTGCTCCTTGATTCTCTGAAAAACTTATGAATAATAATGTAATTTTTTTATTCATAACAGAAATTAATTTTTCACTAAAGGGGCCTCAGAGAAAGTCTTTTCCATGAAAAAAACACAACTTCCATCTCAGGGACATGTGTATGTTTTAACAGAGGGTTAAGATGACCTGAAATAATAATAACTGACTGTGAGTGAGGCTAGGCCATCAAATCCATCATTTCTCTCTGTGTCAGTAGAGACTTGTCTAACACTGCTGTAACCAACACATAGACACAGGAAAGTCTCCTATTGAATTATTTATTCATGAATGTATCTATCATTTCACACTGTCAGTAGAGACTTGTCTAACACTGCTGTTACCAACACATAGACACAGGAAAGTCTCCTATTGAATTATTTATTCATGAATGTATCTATTAGTTCTCACTGTCAATCGAGACTTACCTAACACTGCTGTAACAAGAAAGGCTCATATTTTTAAAATTATTTATTCATGAATTTAACAGTAAACAACCAGAGGGAGTCAGAGACTTCAGTTCAAACAAGAACTGAATATCAGGGTTGATGTACTGGTAGTTAAGAAAGATATGATGGAGATAAACAATGAAACAATTGAAAATGACTCGTTGTGACAGTGTTTTCCTCATCATAAATATGTCACAAAGACCTGAACAGATAAACTAATCTCCATGAACAAGTATCATCTGTTTGTCTGTCTGTCTGTCTGTCTGTCTGTCTGTCTGTCTGTCTGCCTGCCTTTAACACTGTACACTGGATACAAACCATTGCAAGAAAATAATCAGATGAAAATGGCAAAAGTTTTGAGTTTGAATGTTCAAGCAACTCAGTTTGCGGAATGAATTTTAGCATCAAGGGAGACAAAATGTTATTGCCGTTGAAACATTTGTAAGTCAGAGGTCAATGACTTACCAGATTTTACCATGGACTCATACAAGAATCTAACAATCAGATACACTGGCTACATTTTCAGACAGCTTTGTGACTAAAAACTAAGGATATGAGTTATTGACAGTGCTAAGTTTTTTTTACCCCTGGACATTGTATAGTTGTAAATGAAGGGGAAGATCCTTGATGCCACATTAATAGCAGGACGTCCTCCCCGGTAATCCTGGTCGACACGGCCATAGAGGATGCTAAACAAGACACTCTGTAATACCGTTTTATTAAAGTAGTTACAGATTTGGTATCAAACAAGCAGAGTAACCAATAAACCTGTTCACATGTTGGCTTAGCTTTGAAATGTTTTTACAGAAAAATCTACAATAGATTGACAGTTCAAAATTCCTCAACTAGTGCTTGTCCTATAAAGTTACACAGCTATCAGGTAGTCTGAAATGTTCATTGGCAGGGTAAGAATGAAACTCAAAATTCATCTGAGAGAAGTTTCAAACGTCAAATTAAGTTTAAAATTTTGGGACGATATTTTCACTAACTGATATCAGTTCTGTAGGCCTATATCAGGGACAGAAAGGATTTGCTCCCATTTTGATTGTCTGGTTAAGTGTCAGAATACAAATATACATAAGTTAAGTCACCTTATAAAGGATAAACTTTGAATATGCTAAGCATTAGAGTTCTTACAACTGATGTAAATCCAGCAACTCAGCAAACAGCTTGGAAGTATATGCCATTCATTCATTGACAGACTAGAAGATAAACAATTTCAGTAAAATCAGCCTAAATTTGAATATACGTAGAATCAAGTTTCTTGTGAAGCGATGTCAACAACTGGGATGGTGAGACAGAGCTGATTATCCTGTCACCAGTTTCCTGCATGTTGAGGGCACAGCAGTATCACTCACACAATCTTCACTTTGTCTCATTCTGCTCACATTCAATCAATGAAACATATTTTGTTCAATGCATGGAATGTAATGCATGTACCATTTTCTTCACAACCTTCTTCGTCATTTACATATACCATGTAAGGCCAGGTCCTAATAAGCACCTACTATGATTCAAGTATGTAGAACGCCTTCTTCACTCACACACGCTCAGGTTCTGCTCATATTCAGTAAACTTCTATTTTCATCTAATTCAATGCATTTACCATATTCTTTAGATAATGTTCTTTTCTTTTTTTTTACACAAACCAACAACCTCCGAAGGCCCTACCCTAACAATCAGCCCCTTCTATGAATTCAAGCATGTTACTATGTTACTAATAGTAATACAGTAGCTAATCCCCTCTTCCGCTCATATCCTGGGGGCGGGATAGCGCAGTGGTTAGTGCGTTCGTCTTCAGATCAAGAGGTCCGGGGTTCGAATCCCGCCAGGGGCACGGCAACTTTGTCTGCAGTAGAGAACTGTTCTACATGCAGTAAGGTTTGGGTGCAATGCTACACTGAATTTCAGGGTAGTACCACCCATGGTTCCCTAGTTCCAGCCGATGCTCGCAGGTTTCACCGCAATGCATAGCCACATGGCGTTGCAGGCTTATTCCCTGCCGTAATACTAGCAGCCGCGATATAAGTGAAATACTCATGAAAGCGGCGTATAACCCCAACTCACCTCACCTCGCCCCTCGTCTCCTACTGTCGGATGTAGTATCCGGGTTGTGTATAGTGTATAGTGTCACAAGGAGCCTACTTCAACAATGTGCCTTATGTAACAATTGTGATGTTTGTAGACTACTGAATAGCACCTATTTCACAAATAACTAGAGCATGGCTGATGAGTCAGTGAAACAAGAACCTTTTGCAATGAAAAGAAATTCTCTAAAATTTCTTTGAGAGGCATTTTAGAAATTGGATGTGAAATAAGGACAAGTATCATGGAATACAGTCATTTTTAAAGTGTGACGTTTTAACACAGATTCTGGTATTGTATTCAAGTATTATCATTATCAAACATTCCAAAACTAAGGAGTTAATCCAAAGTGCAGGGCTTGATAAATACATCGGTCAGCTGGTCAAATGCCAGTGACATTTTTATTTGGCCAGTAGTTTTTATTTTCAATTAGCAAAATTAGTAACTTTTTAGACTTCACGTACATGATTACTTAGTTCATGTTAATTATATCTTTTTACAAAACATCTTTACTATTAACTATTTGAGTAAATGTACTAAGGATTATGATCATTTTCCTAACATTTATGCACAAAAAAGTTTGCTCATATTTAACCATAGTCATTTAGTGCTTTCTTTTATTGATTTTATCATTTGGCAATAAGGATTATATGGTCAGTAAATATTTGTTGGCACTAGCCAATATGTCCAGTAAGTACAATTTTACTTGTCAAACATTGATAGGGTGAACAATGTTAAACCAGGACAGCTTTTAGGGTGGGAGCACACTACGTCCGAATTTCCTTGCGATGCGTTATGCGATGCGTTGCGTTGCGATTTTTCCGCGCACACTACATGCGTTAAGCTAGTGCGATAAAAATTGCATATTAGGAAAGCTTTGTCATTTTGTCTGTATTTGAGTAGTGTACCTTCTGCGAAGACTTTTGTCACCAATAAATTACAGAAAAAATGACAAAAACCTAAAATTACATTTTTACATGTTTTTTTTGGAATTTCAAAGTGTAGGCACTTGCTTTTTGTGCTACATGGTAGTTACGCCTCTGGGTGACATGCAACGTGACACATACCTTACGTATCTTCCACTTGAGTTGTTTCTTCCAAGTGAGTTGAGAGGAAAACCCCCTGTCACACGTGCGAAATATGACGTCAAAAGGGAATCCCTCATGCGATTTCGTTTGCGATGCGTCAAAAATAGGTGCAGCACCTATTTTCATCGCATCGCATCGCATCGCATCGCATTGACGCATCGGACGTAGTGTGCGCGGTCAATGAAAAATACACTGTCTGCGTTTTTTTAACGCATCGCATAACGCATCGCAAGTAAAATCGGACGTAGTGTGCTCCCCACCTTAGGAACAACAATGATTGAAAAGTCTCAATGAAGTTTCAATAAAACCTGCAAGAATCGGCTTGAACTAACGAACCATGGATGGTACTGCATTGAATTCAGTGAAATATTGAGGTTCTGAAATGTGTTAAACCATCTACTCCATGAATTGGCTATATAAAAGCTCAAACAGGAATACCTCCTTGAATTTTGTTTTAAACGGTCCTCTCAACTCCAATTTTATTTTCTGAAAGTTTTGTTCCTTTTGAACTATGACTCATACAATCCAAACAGGAAAATGGTTGTATCAAACTTCAATCATAAAATCAAAATAGAAAACTCTTACTGTTACTACTTAGTATGGGACAATGCAACACCAAAATATATCTCCTTCTAATCTGCTTAACACAATCACTTCACAGTCCGTCACTGAGGGCCCCAAAATTGCTAGATTAATTTATTCAGTGAAAATGATGTTGAAACTTATCAATCAAAACAAAAAGATAACAAAAAGAACCAATTATGATTTCTTATATAATTAATTTCAAAATATTGGACATTTTAATTTATTTTGTTAAGATGTGTGTGTGTGTGTTTATAACCAGGTCCAAGAATATCTAGGATAGCCTGTGTTGGATGATAGCCTTAGATTATTCCATTTGTTAATGGATTGTGTTTCCTGTAAATTGGTCACAGAGAATGTTTTGCCACTGATAAAATCACCAGCTAGTGTTAGATTAATCAAGAGAGTCAGACAAGGGAGCCCACTACTGTTTACTGTAGGTGATATTTATGATATAAGGAACTTCCCTCTAGCAGACAGGAGCAAACCTCATGATCAGAATGTATTCATAATTCACGTTGTCAATGTTAAATCATAACGCTCAACCAAAGAACCCAGAAATCACAGGAGCGCCAATGGATAAACACTGATCAAGAGTCATCAGAAGATGACATCCCACCGGTTTGTAAAACACATCTTTGCAAGATAATTGTATATCTACTACTTCAGCAGGAGGTAATACATCCTCGTTAATCCAGCGCTATTGTTCCGATAAACCTACACACAAGCGCTGGAAAACAGTAAGGGTATTTATCCTTAACCTAGTTACCTCCCTTCGCAATGGCTCAGCGAAACGCTTGCTTTCTAACAACCAATGAGATCACTTGAAATCAAGGGTGAAATAACAAGCACTCTCTTGTCAGGATCTTGGCTTTCGCAGATGACTGGGAACGCCTGGTAGCACACGACAGGGATTACCTCCACCCGTTTTGATGGACATGAATACACCCTTCTTCTCGTACAGACTTCTTAAAACTTTCTTTTGAGTTTCTGTCAGGTTTTCTACGCTGAATTTGTTACAAACTTTATCGTAATCGAGTGAGTCGGCCGTCGCTATGTTTGTTTCTATAAACAACGGTAGTGATGCGTTTTGATAGGTCGAGTTGTTTACGCAGATAGTGTCTGCGTTTCGTTTCTGATTGGATAACATGGACCCAAGAGGAGGTAACTAGGTTAGGGATAAATACCCTTACTGTTTTCCAGCGCTTGTGTGTAGATTTATCGGAACAATAGCGCTGGATTATAGAGGATGGAAATAATAGACATGCAGAGTTTCAGGAAGATATAAGGAAGGGTTTTGGAGTTCTGCTTCGGAAATAAACCTCTCCCTAAACAAAGTCCATGTCATATGCGTTTCCATGGCAACAACAAAAATAATTAAGAAATCTGAAAATTTCAATAGGCACCACTTCAGTTAGTGGGTAATTAATACACATGCAGTTCTGAAACGAAATGATTATGGACAGACGGACAGACGGAAAGACGGACAGACGGACCGGGCTACGACTATGTCAAACGCTTTTACATACCAGTAGGATAAAAATCTTCTTTCCCTCATCTCATCCATAATGGGTATTACACACATCTATTGAGTGAAACATCATGTGTACATTGACAGCCCGAGAGATTACATTGTAGCTATCTGTATCTTCCATTCATGCGTATCAACTGTCACTGCTTACTGGGTCGAAGGTTTCTATTCAATTGTGTGCAGTGATGTGTGACATTGAAGTTTTCTTTACATCAGCTAAATATATACAAAGATATATTGTAATTTCACACACGACCCTTGATCCTATATCTCAACTGGTAATGGTGAGGGTAGAAGGCAACATAAGGTTGACAGTTGATATATAACAGTATCCCAGTATCTAATCAGAACTAGTCTTTACGTCATTCTTGACCCAGTTTCCTGTTATAACGACCCATATTCAAGGCTAGCTTTATCAACGTTGTTATACATGTTACAACATGGTCTCTGCATGTTCAAAGTGAAAGAAATGAACGTGAAAATCTTGCAATCATCATGATGTCACATACCATGATAAAGTAAAAATCTGCATAACTGAACATATAATCAGTTCATACCTCACATCCCACATTGAGGCAGCACATTTCTGGCATTCTTTATTCTCCTGGATCTAGTAAATCCTCCCGTCCTGGAGTGAGAAGTAGGCTTACTTCAAAGCAAACCTCCAGATTCTATACAGATTCAGTACTTATTAAAGGTGCATCCATTGTGTTTCATAAAATTTTATTAGGCTTTGATACGTTATTGAAGCTGTTACAGTGCACCTCTAGAAGAAACTCTAATGAAACAAGTTTAATTTCATATAATTTGTTGTTTTATAAAATCTAAATTTTGTTCTTCATATTTTCCTTTTCTTGGATTATACCAACTTCCCAATGCAAGGCATAACTCTTGCCAGTCTCCATTACTGGCTGATTTAGGCCTTGCAGTATTTCCTTAAGAAACCTGTTTTTAGAAATCCAGGCCCGCTATGCATTTCCAGTGCAGCGATTCACTGCCTCGACACAAGAAAGCGAGGGAAATACCGCAAGGGTTAAATCAGCCAGTAATGCAGACTGGCAAGAGTTATGCCTTGCGTTTGGAAGTTGGGATTATACTAAGAAAAGCTTAAGTTTTTACATGTTGAGTAATTTTTAAACTGTTGTACAGTAAAATTTCAGTGCACAATAACTCTATTGAAATGATTTTAAGTTGGCCTAAATTTTAATATTTGAATTTTCTTGGGCTGTATTCAGAAAACATTCCAAGACTCAAAGTTTGCAATGAATTCAAACATTCTTTAATTTCTTTTAAATCAACAAGTGCACAGAATCCCAAAAGTGAAATGACCTCTTCAATAGCACATCTGGATGAACAAAAACAAGGCAGGTATTATTGTTTCATAATTCATAAGCAATCTTCATCTTTACATAATACTCAACAGGTTTCAGTATCAAAGACAAGAGTCATCAGAAGATGACATATCCAACATAACTTGTATAACGTATCGTTGAAAGATATCTACTACTTCAGTTAGTGGGTAATACACATGCAGAGTTTCAGGAAGATATGATGAAGGGTTTGGAGTTCTACTCTGGAAACGAACCTATTTCTGAACAAAGTCCAAATCAAAAGTGTTTCTATGGAAATGAAAATTATTTTTTTTACAGAATTGTGAAAATATCTCAAGGCACCACTTCATTTGGTGGGCAATGCACATGGAAAGTTTCAGAAAAATATCACAAACGGTTTTAGAGTCCTGCTCCAGAAACCAAATGTTTACGACAGACGGACGGACGGACAGGGCGCCGACTATATCCCGCGTTATTACATACTGGTGGGATGATGAGGGGTCAGTTGAGACATTATGAAATACCGAGGACTGACACAATCTGAACATGAAAGGGAACCACGATGGACCCTCAACAATGTCGACTTTCTCAAGTCTAACAGGAAATAATATTTTGTTCAAACTGAAAGATCGATAGTGGCTGTACAGAGAGCGTAATAAATGATATTTAGATGTCCTCACTGATGAATATGTAATTGACTTGTCTCCTCACTAAGAGGATACATATACACTGATGGAGCAGGATGAGGGGGCTGATACTCAGTGTATCATGGTATCCAAACCTTACTGCATGTAGAACAGTTCTCTGCAGCAGACAAAGATACCGAGCCCCTGTTGGGATTCAAACCCCAGACCTCTTGGACTGATGTCGAGAGCACTAACCGCTGTGCTATTCCGCCCCGAGTGTAAATTTAACTCCAATATGTTTTCAAGGATCACTGTAATAAAGGATATCTATAATAACTCACATTGAAAACTCAGTTACACAGCTTATCATCATACAATCTCGCTCCTCCTTGCATCCAGTACATAGGTTACAACTTGCAACCCACTCAGCAAACATAAGATAGCACTCAGGATAGTTTTTATATCCATCTTATCTGAACACATTTTCATTTTCCAGTTTGCTCAATGAAGGCTTCATTAGTCATAACACTGACCCATCAGAAAATCACTGGATTGAGACTAAATTAGTTGAATGAAATCCAAATTATGATTTCGTTAATAAAATATGTATCAATAACAGTAAAATAAATTTGCTTCTAATCTTTGAGACAACATACTGCAGTCTTTTGAAATAAACAAGTATACTTCTCGAGCTAAAAGCCACAATAACCGTATTTCCCCCAATAGACGTCCCCGGCATTAATAATTGTTTGGCAATATAAACCATCCAATTGGAGGAAATACAACACCTCAATGTCATAAAACAACTTGTTTCCCTCCCTACAACATGGATGAGAAGTAGGACTGAAACAACTACATTATATGAACAGTGTACCGTTTGACCCCTAATGGAAAGTACAAAACTAGACTGACAACTTGGAGATAATGACAGCTTTGAGATAACGTAAGTTTGACACACAGAGTCAGACCATCGGGAAATATATCGACTAATCAATGAAACTGATATGAACAACTCTTAAATCAATGGAATGTTACCTTTCCATTCTTAATAATGATTCTTTCATATAATACTCAATATATTTCTTTCAGGAGGCTATATTACTAGTGTGTATACATCTAATGCCCTCAAAGACTTAAAATTGAATATATTTCTTTCAGGAGCCTTATCAGAGAGCCTAATCGGGGATGTAGCTCAGCTGGTAGTTCGTCCGCTCATCAAGGTTGGGGTTTGATTCCCGGCTGGGCCATACCAAAAGACGTTAAAAGATGGGAGTTGTTGCTTCCTTGCTTGGCACTCAACATTATAAGGACAAAACAACGATATAACTGGCGCTACTGGGGCACAACACAAATTTCTGAACTTAATGAGGACAATGAAGTGTTATTATCATAAAGTGTTATATTACAGAAATACTCCATACAGTTGGTATGTAGATGGCAAAGAGAGTATACCCTAACTCTAGGAGATGCAACTGAAGGTGTAGACAGTACTACTAGGACATGAATAAACTTGTTGGGGATCACATGTCAAACATTTTAAAGAGTGTTATTTTATCAAGAAGTACTGACTGTTTGATGAAAATTACCATTTGATGGTAGTCGATAGTTGACAATATTATATGGGTAAAAAATAGTGATTTATAATCGGAAACCGGACAATGCACTGAGATGGATGCGCATCAATTAGTCAAAAGGATTTTGGAAACTTATATACCACAGGTGAGGTGAGGTGAGTTAGGGTTTAATGCTGCTTTAAAGAGAATTTCACTTATATCTTGGTTGTTAGTATTATTGCAGGAGGAAAACCCGCACCGCCTTGTGGCTATACATTGCAGTGAAACCTGCGATCACCAGCTGGAACTAGTAAACCATGGGTGGTACTAAACGCAGTAAAAGGGGATAATTATTTTGCATAACCCACATCGTCATGTGGTTAAAAAATTGCTACAGCTGTGTTCATTGGTCATATAAAATTTCCAAAATATGAAGAGATCAAGCATGATTGGTTGAAAGTTTATTTTGAATATTCCAACAGTGTATAGAGGTGTTTGCGCCCAAAACCCAAACCTTACTGCGTGTAGAACAGTTCTCTACTGCGGACAAAGTTGTCGTGGCCCTGACGGGATTTATTTACAACAGAGAAAAAGACAAATTTGAATAAATAAAATAGGTCATATAACGACTGTACGAGTAAATGGGGCATGTAGTTTCGGCAATTTGAATGAAATTACTTGAAATCAGTCGATATGGTATGTTGGCACAAATTGAAGCCAAAGAAAATGTTATGATACACAATGGATTCATCTTCAAAGTTTGGTGAGGTGTGCCATTTGTATAAGATTGAATGAAAGAAAGCCACCCTACATATTAAACATCAACTTCATGAAAAACTTTATGATAGATTACCTGGCCTTTATTAGATCATTTGGCCTTGTATCATTAAAACACTGTCATTGAATATGATTTACATTTTCATGGTGAAGTTTTCATAAAGCTGTTGATAACAATGTTGGTATCAGTGTTCAACAATGTTCAACTATGTTCAACAAAATTTCTTCATAGTGCTATCCACTGAGTGTATAGAAACAATGTATACACTTCCCATAGAGTATATGAGTTGTAACACCTGACAGCATGAACACAATGTAATACAGGTTACTCTAAATTAACCAATGCTGTGTAATATACATGTAGAACAGTTCCAGCATGTACTACACAGCTCTATATCACATCCCAGAAGACCATTCTATATCAAATGTTGCATTTGACAGCAATAACACATTGAGTAGTTTTCCTCAACATCATAATGATGATAATAATAATACTACAGTGCTGTAGTATCAAACATTCAAGCATGTGATGCAAGTTTACATCACATGTGATGCCTTTCTGCTGTGGGATGCAGTATTAGACAGTAGTGAAGAGTGGAATTATTGGTATTTTATACAGAAGGATCTGTGTAACTGTGTGTAACACCTCCAGCGTGATAAACACGACATGACATGCAGGAGAATCCTGTTGTGGTGAGGAGACCGCGAGTAGGACAGCTGCAGTAACACAAGCTTGTATAGTGGCTCTTCCTGACACAGGAAACAGCCAGCCCAAGATAAACTGTAGAACATGGGATGCGGGGAGATACAGTGGAAAGATACGTCCTCCACTGTTCAGTGTATAGTCATGTATGCTCTAGAAATATGTATTAACGCACACATTAATTAAATAATCTGATTATCGATTATTTGTGAATTGTCACTCAATTATGAAATATAAACATGTTAACAATTAAAATATTGTGAAGACTAGAAGCATCATAATGACAAATAAATAAATAAAAAAAAGTTTTTATGAAATGAATCCGACATGATGCGGCCACAGTGGAACATTCACAAATATTTCATTCAATGGATCAAATGACAAAATGATCAACAAAATGAAACTATTACTATCAAAATAACTTACTGTTCTAAAAGCTTGATCAATGGATTAAAAAAAATCAATTTGATGTTCCCCAAGTGACAATGACAAATGACAGTAATCATACTGAGCAACATGCTGTGTCTCTGTTGGGCTCGTCAGATTGACAAGGTCATCATGGCTAATCTGGTTTGTGCAGCATTATTTGTATTAAACAAAAATGTAACTTATGTTTGATGGTGAAAGATCTCCTAGAGTGGTAGCACAAACACAGATAAACAAAGCTCCAAGCTACAGTGCACCTAAAGGCTTTATGTAAATTGTTTGAGTGAAATAAGGATGAGCGAACGTGTTGCATTATCTTGGTATTGCTTTTGTATATCTTGTTTACATGTAAAACACTGTCCTCTTCATTCAGATATTACCCTAAATTTTAATAAGACTTTCCCATCCCCACACTGCAGTGTCTTTAAATGTTATAAACTTTCAATTATATATACTAAAAGGTAATTTATTTTTGCTGTATTAATTCATAGAAAAAACAAATATGTTTTTCAGCTTTGATAAAATTGATGAAATATTAATGATTTGTAAAAGTGTCATTTCGAAGAGTTTATTCTTAAAATGCATTTGGAAACAATTACATTCAAAAGGCTTTGATAAAACGTGAAATGACAAACATAAAGGAGGAAAGGTTGTGTTGAGATAAGGCCGGAGTGACTGAGTGATTTTTTAAAGAGCATAAGACAGAAATCCTCTGTATCAACAGAGATCCGATTACCTGAGAAAACAAACACATAAATTAATCTTGTTTCCTTATGAAATATTTATGGTGAAAGTGGTAACAAAGTACATTTAAATGCATAAAAGTACTAGTTATAATTTACATGGCCCATCAACATTTTTTTTCAATATTTGTTTTGGTACTCTGAGGTTGAATTGGTTTTTTTTACGGTAAAGACATTGAAATTTTAGCTCTTAAAATTTACATCAACTTACATCAACTTTCATCAACTTTCATCATTTTCACACAGAAAAAGTTCTTTTTTCTCTCATACTATGAAATAACATGAAAAACAGAAAAAGAATCCTACCCCATTTAAAAGAGATGATATTTTTGTATATTAACTATATTATTAGAATTTAAAGAATTTATATTGTCTTTATCACTGTTGGTCTATAAGTATCATTTCACCAGTGATCAAAAATGACAAAATGAAGGAAAATATAAATGTTTAAGATAATTTCAGATTGGCATGCTCATTAATCTTCTGATAACTCAATCATTAGAATATAAAGAATATTTAGAAACTTCCGCATGTTGAGTATGAACTTTACAACTTGGTGAAGAAGTCTTACGGTTACTCCAAAACAGGGCGTTGTTATTTTTTTAGTCAAAACAATGCAAACAACGGATTCTTGAAATCATACAGATTAAATAAAGTTTGAGAACAATTAATTTGCAAGTGACTGGTTAATTAAATGATTAACACAGCATGACATTCGTTCGGTTAAGCTTAATTCTCATTAACTGTCCCACTTCCGTTTTATTAACGAGCACCTGTTGCTAATCGGTCACTTGTGTATGGATTTCACACACACCGTTACGAAGCGACCAATACATAAAGTTCAGTAGTTTTTTAAAATAAATTTCAAAGTATTTCTATACTTACAAAAAGTTAGATGGACGTCATAAGTATATCAATAATCTAGTCGCGAGACAACAGGAAACACAACCCTTGGGGCGATACCGATTATCCGGACAATTTAGAATGTTAGACTGAAGCTTTTCCAAGGGACGTAACCGATATATCCTAAACTTCGTTCGCTAAGAAATGATTTTCAAAATCAGTTTGAAATCAGACAGAACATGCAGTGTATGAAATAAAATTGCCAAGAAGACAAACCAGCAATTAATAATACTATACTGCGGACTTTAATTTTTAGTATAAGAATAAATACTTAGAAATGTCTTTAAGATGCATTTCGAATTTGGGAAGCATAACAAGAACAAGTCTTTACGAATTTTCAATTTCTAATCAGGGACTATGTAGGTTTAGATTTAGATTAGAGAGTCCCTGCTTTTATATATGATTTAGATTAGAGAGTCCCTGCTTTTATATATGATTTAGATTAGAGAGTCCCTGCTTTTATATATGATTTAGATTAGAGAGTCCCTGCTTTTATATATGATTTAGATTAGAGAGTCCCTGCTTTTATATATGATTTAGATTAGAGAGTCCCTGCTTTTATATATGATTTAGATTAGAGAGTCCCTGCTTTTATATATGATTTAGATTAGAGAGTCCCTGCTTTTATATATGATTTAGATTAGAGAGTCCCTGCTTTTATATATGATTTAGATTAGAGAGTCCCTGCTTATAATATAAACTAGTGTCCAAAAGAAACGATACCACGTCCTTGAGCGGCCATTACAGGAAAACTTAACGACACAGAAATTTATAATTGGTATAATTCTTTTGAGATTTCTTTCATTTAACATGTGTACAAAATTCATTTCAATCAGTACTTTGCATTCATTTTTGCAGGTCTGTATCGACGTGAGGGGTCTGAAAATGAAAATTTCATTCACTCAAATGACTGAGACAAATGTTGAAAATGTCAAAAGAGGCGTCACTAAGTCACATTTGTATTCGGTATGTCCATGCCGAGCGTCAGAACGGGCAAGTACACGTCTATGGGTTGATGACGTCAGACGTTGGTTGACGTCAGAAGATAAGCTATGTCATTCATCAAGGAGGCAATTGGCTGACTTGATGGACGCAATTCAGAGAGTAAAGATCACTAATTCTTCGGTAAACACGCTGTCTACCATTGCTCTTGAAGATGCAAAATCGGCTCCCATATGAGAGCATGGCCAGTGCTCAATCTCTCTGTTTCCAACGTTGAATTCGTATGTTTGTTTACTCGTTGTTGAGGCCTCAGGAACGTTTTGTGGTATGGACGACGTGTTCAGATATCATGAGTCTTCAATCTCTTTTACCAAGTTTGTCTGCTAATCACGTGTCTGAGTGACGTCTTTGACGTTAACGTCGTAATAATGAATGGGTTTCGGAGATGAAATACCCGGATGTGGCGGTCTTCAATAAGCGTAATCACCTTCTTCTCGACCTGCATGTTGTCCGATCTCTATCACGTAACCGTTGCGTTAACCTGATGACTGCTATGCGCGCGCAACCGAACCTTCTGGCGTCGTCGGCGTGTGAGACTCGTTACGTGACAATTCCAACGACTCCCTCACTCTCAATGGCTGTCAAAACCGATATTTTCTTGTGTGCTTTTTGTTGCTTTGATACCAACGTGTATGGTCAGCCGTTTTATACACTTTATCTGCAGTTGCAAACTATGCTACCTAAAATAATGTCATTTTCACAAAGTGCACCATTTCTCCGGATGTGATAAAATGTTCTCGGTATTTTCGATTGAATACACTGCATTTGGGATGTGGGATACGCAAAACCATGTGTTCATACGAAAAAAATCACTTTGTAAAAAGATATTTTAAAAAATAGATGGTATCGTTTCTTTTGGACACTAGTTTATATATATATATATATATATATATATATATATATATATATATATATATATATATATATATATATATATATATATATATATATATATATGTGTGTGACTCAATATATCAAATCAGTCATTTGGCCAAATGCCTAAATGTTTCAGGCATTTTGTCAAATGACTGTGACGGTCAGTCATTTGACAAAATGACTAATTTTCCTATATAGGCACTTGTAGCTAAATGACTGAAATTGTACTCTTTTTTGACAAATTGACTGTAAGTGTTTAGGCATTATGTCAAAATGGATATAAGGTAGGCCCTATGTCACATAAAGGTAGTAAGTTATTTGTTATGTTCCCAGATAATTGTGAGAGAAACCATAAACATGATTAACGAAACCTGTTTTCTCTACTCAAAAAATTAAGAATACAAGTTGAAGGTGAAATAACCTCAGGATAGTTTGATCATTTTCCAAATGTTACAATTTCCAATAAAAATCGTTGCTCTTCCTAAAAAGTTCGCCAGTGTTTTGATTCCAAGAAAGTTTGAATCCAAGACAGTACCAACATAGTTATATTCCGTTACTTTCTCACTCTCATTATAATTATTAATTTAATTTCAGGAATTTTCAGGACCTACAGGACTGCATTTATCCATCTGAGGATATCATACTAAACATTCATTTTGGAAAGTTTGTGATTAATTTGAAAATATTTCGAAGTAACGTATGCTTCTATGCCGGTTTCCCTGACAAGAAGACAAACAGTGAATATTATATTTTGAACAAACATGAAGTATTTGAATGTGGTAGTACTGAAAAAGTTCTCATGAAATAAATTTGATCTGTCTAGAAAATCTCTTAAATTGGAAAGCAATTGAAAAATCTAAATGTATATATGTCAAAGTGGAATCGACCACAGGGTGACAGGCAATATCCTGTGCAATAGTATAGATGCCATTCGAGTGTTAACTGTTGTAATAAATATTCATGTGAACTGTGCTACATCTCTGTCTATATGTCCTGATTGTGAACTGTTTTGAAATAAAATATTTCGTTAAACAATTTTTTTCCCCCATTTAGTAAAATGCCTGGTGTTATGTTTAAGTCATTTAGCTAAATGTCTAGGAAAATTAAACCGTCACAGTCATTTGACAAAATGCCTGAAACATTTAGGCATTTGGCCAAATGACTGATTTGACATATTGACTGTAACAGTTTATAATGGTATTAGAATCTATACCGAAACGTCGCCATTGAACGTTGAGTGAGACTGTGTTGAAGATAATATTGACATTAAGAGGAAATCAGTTCAGCTTAAAGAAGGAATAATCTTTTCTCTACATCAACTACTTGCGCTGTTTATAGAAAATGTTAGAAAATCATATATTGCATTTGACTATTTTGAGTGTAATAGTAACCTTGCATACACTTGTGAATATAATAGTTACTTAAAAACATAATCTGGCACAGTCGTTACTTCCTAACTGTTACAAAACTTACATCATCATAAAATGTACATGCATTTTTTCTGGATCCGCGATTAGTACACACATTGATAAATGAGAGCGGAACGAATTAACTTCTACATTATACAAGTCTTGATTAGTGTACGGGAGATAACTCTTGGTGTATCAGTGACAAAAAAAGTGGCATAAGAGTTTTTCTTAAACTATCCAAAAAATGGAGCATTGGGATCTGTTTCTCATCAGGATTTGTATTATTTAATGTAAAAGTTAACGGAATAAATTGTTCTCAATATAATACACAATCCCTAGCTTTGAAAAATCACAAATTCTTCAAAATTGCCAGTACATACGAAAAACATAACTTGACACTGAATTTGGATGAAATTCTCCAAGTATATATCACAATACCTTTGTCCAAGGAGTCTGTACAAAACATTTCAGCTTTCTAGGGCGTTTCGGAGTGGAGATGAAGATGGAAATAGTTTTGTAGGTCTTGATCCCTGTGAGCCATACTTGGGATGAAATATCAATTTATCAATTAAATTTTCCCCGAACATAGGGATTTTTTTTTTAAATACATTGTATAGACAGTAAATCTACCTTCTGTATGTATATCCATAAAAATATGTTTCACATATATCAGTTTAATTTTAATTCTTCATCCTGTTTTCATGCCAATTCACACTAATCAAGATTATAGACTTATACGTGTATTAACTGTATATTTATCGAAGTAACATATCATTAACAAGATTATTACCCGAGAAATTGTGTCATTTAACTTTTACGAAATGAGTGTGAATTTCTATATTGCCCGAGCGAGAGCGAGGGTTACATAAATTTGCACGAGTTTCGTAAAAGTCATATGGTGCACTTTTGAGTGCAATAATTTCTCTTTAATAATAATTACCCGTTATATATGATTTGATTTGCGTAAAAATATTCAGGAAACGGCCTACTTCCCTTGCGACTGCAAGCTACAGTGACGTCAGGAACATACGACGAAATACGGGAAATCATGGTGAAACAATGGTTGCTATAGGAAAACGTGATATGTGCACATGTCCTCGTATCGAAAACATTAACTCGGTTATTTTTCAACCATGTGGGCAATACAAAATAATAACAATCACGACAATAAGGTTCACTTTAATGTGTACTCTTTTCAGGTAGAGACCAAAACATATGAATTGCAACATTGGCCTATATGAATTTATTGTAGTGCTTAGCTACACGCCCCTGTGCTCATAAATGCAATTGTATATCCAAGCTCATTTTTGATTCCGTATTTTGCATTTCGGTAGAAGAGTTTATTCTTTATGACCATATGACCAAGATCAGGCCTACAATTAAACAACAAACGGAATCAAGCACATGGACAGGTGGCGAAACTATATATACACGTTAAAGTTGTTTTACATAAGAACTAAGATTAAAGAAATCCTTGTGTCAGATGATTGCAAAATATGGCAGGTTAAAATTTTCTTTGTATTACTCTTATATTTGGTTTCCCCTGAAACAATCTTATTATACGTTGTGTAGCCTACTTCATTCTTTTAATTGCAAAGAAGTTACGATATGAAAGAACTGTTTACGCTCATTTTGCATATTTATGGCCAACCTCTGATTGTGTGTATATGTGCATTTATGTAGTATAAAAACTAGCAACATTTTCTAATTGTTGAGAAACGTAATATAGGCATATGGATTTAGTCACAAATACCTTTTCTCTAGGGAATATTTATACATTCGAGCTACAGAAAAATGTTTTATTTCCGTCTTTATATAAACCGTTTAGAGCTACTCGCAGCAGTATGACTATTTTGTGTGTATCACCGGAGAAACTTTCTATTTGCGAGAAGGTTGTGAAAAACAATTACGCAGCGTTAGTAGTAAACTTTGATAAATAATCTGTTCGAATTGTTTCGAAATAGAATAGCCATTTTGTTATCGAATTCTTTTCTCTCCAAGGTTTCCTTCAGTTTTATCTGAGGAGGTAAGATTGAACTAAACTATTCCAGTGTGGTTGAACTACGCAATATAGTTCAAATTATGTCTTACGACATCGGTGCAATTTCAAATTCAAA
The DNA here is from genome assembly GCA_936450465.1 of Gibbula magus. Taxonomy (NCBI): domain Eukaryota; kingdom Metazoa; phylum Mollusca; class Gastropoda; order Trochida; family Trochidae; genus Gibbula; species Gibbula magus. The sequence goes on along the minus strand of OW388296.1, from coordinate 72,490,253 downwards.
TGAAATATGAATTTGATAAAATAATTCAATGTTGTTGAAAATCTGTATCATGTATAACGCCGAATCACAGGAACTCGATACCGTAATCAAAACGTAGGTGAAACGTAGATACAAAAATATAACATAGAGTAGGGGGTAGGTTTTTTTTTTACCTACGTTTCAATTACGATATCGAGATCCTACATGTGCGTCGAATATCCCCGGCGACATACTTTCATTGCTAAGGTAATTCAGTGCAACAAAATGCCAGACCAGCAGATAACAGTTTTATTGTACTGCGTGCAGTTGACAGACGGCTGAACGACAGACTGACAGATTAACAATAAAGCTTCCAGATAACGCTTGCACTGAACTGCGAGTTACAAATGACAAGCCCACATCCGAAAGAGAGGATATATCTCACTTCGAATTCTCGATGTATTCCGGCAAACGTGCCAGCAGTTGACATTACAGTGAATGGTATTCACATAACGTGCGTGCTTCCTGAATTGATGGAAATGAACGTCATGAGACTTTGAATTTAAAATTAGCAACTCTTACCACTTTATGAAATAGACGTATATCTTAAAAATAGAGCCATGGGCTCTGTAGCTCATCAGAATTTATTTTGTTTGATGATGAAGACAGAAATATGTTGTCTCAATATAATGTACAATCCCTAACCCTGACAAATCTTATTCTTGAAATTGAGAGAGAGCACTCAGCAAGGTCAACACATAGGAGATTATGCAATATTCTGACCCCTTGGCTCTGGTTACAAGCCAGCTGTGTTTTTTGTGTTTTACCGCCAAATTATGTAATAGACTCTTGCTTGCACTAAACATTGGCAGCACTGATCTAACTGTATAAGGCTTAAAGAGAACAGGCAATGTGATGAATCTCATGGTACATAGTACAATTTAGAATCACCTTGGCTAAACAATCTCGGTTCTAAGCCTTGTCATCCAAACATCTAAACATTCTGAACAAAATATTCCTTCTAGTTTGTTCTGGATGAAAACAGGATTTTAGGTAATGGCCTGTGAGGCCCTTATTTGGGGCCACTGGGTCACCAAATCTACAATTTAGAATCTCCATTGGCTAAAGACTCATTACACAACATGACAACCTTCTAGGTCTTTTCGTTCTGGAGAAGAAGATGAAAATAATCTTATCTTATCATTTCATCACCAGTCATATGCAGTTCACATATCTCATGTAAAATAAAAGAATTCTTAACTCCTCTTCAATTTAGTCCTTTATGACTGGTCACAATTTTCAGTTCATATATAGGCTATTCAATAGTTCTCATTTCACATTGATTACATCAATTTGACAAACATGTCCACAATGTAGATTGTTATCTCAAGTCGACATAAATTTCAAATAAAGTGAATGAAGTGCACATAAAATATCAGTTCAAAATTCATTTTCAAAGGTTTTTTTAGGCTGTGGCCCATATTTGGGGTCACAGGGTCACCAAATTTACAAGTTAGAATCCCCATTGGCTAAAGAGTTTGCATACAATATTACAGACTTCTAGATCTTTTTGTTCCTGAGAAAAAGATGAAAACAGGATTTTAGGTAATGGCCTGTGAGGCCCTTATTTGAGGTCACAGGGTCACCAAATCTACAATTTAGAATCCCCATTGGCCAAGGAGTCTGTACATATAATTTCAGCTCTCTGGAGTCATTGGTTCCGGAGAAGAAGATGAACATAGCGTTTTAGGTTATGACCCCTGTGGCCCTTATTTGGGGTCACAGGGTCACCAAATCTACAATTTAGTACGGACGCCATCCCATGCCATAAGCCCATCGGGCCTTTCAAGCCTGATGAGCTAAAAATTTAACAATCTTTTCATTTTACTGAAGTGGCAGATACATTATAGTTTTGTTTGTAAAATCAACTAAGACTAAAAGAACGTGTTCGAAGTTCAGAGTGTTTAGGAGTTTTTGGATTTTCAGATTGAATGGAAACATTGTTTCAATCCACTACTATAGTACTACTTTTAAAACATAATATTTATATGACATTGAAATTCTTTGATTTCATATTTTCCAACTCTGATCAGGTCAAGGGAAGCAACTCTGTATTGATTCTAGGTCTGTTCAACACATGTATGTTTTACAGCAATCAGATCCCACAAGTCTGGACGTGTCAATGGTCAAATGAGGAGGTAGAACTTCTAGGATTTCTTTTTGCAATGAAGAGTATAACACAGTAACAATACACAGTTGTATCCATATAGTTCATAACATGAGAGCGTCAGCTGGAAGTATGATGCTTGCACAGGGGCGTGTATCGCTTAGAAACAGCATTTGAAAGACATATACCCATATAGACCCTAACCTATTACTTAGAAACAGCATTTGAAAGACATATACCAATATAGACCCTAACCTATTACTTAGAAACAGCATTTGAAAGACATATACCAATATAGACTTCTCTTGTCTAACAGTTTTGTAAATATGTGTATATCCTCCAATTTGTAAAGTGTACATTTTCACGTATTAATGTATTTGTATAATTGTGATCTTCGGTGTAAACTGGAGGAAATAAAGAATCTCTCTCTCTCTCTCTCTCTCTATACCAATATAGACCCTAACCTATTACTTAGAAACAGCATTTGAAAGACATATACCAATATAGACCCTAACCTATTACTTAGAAACAGCATTTGAAAGACATATACCAATATAGACCCTAACCTATTACTTAGAAACAGCCTTTGAAAGACATATACCCATATAGACCCTACCCTATTACTATACAGTAATAGGCTAGGAACTATATGGGTATATATGAGCATTTGAAAGACATATATCCGTACAGACTCTACCCTATTACTATATAGTGGGTAGAGTCTATATTGGTATATGTCTTTGAAACGCTGTTTCTAAGCAAAACACGCCCATGTGATGCAGTATTCAGTGGCAGATCTAGGAATTTTGAAAGGAGGTGTCCAAATTTCCCCCCCATGCACAAATTATTTTAAGGGGGGTACTGCACAACCTTTCTGTATGTAGAACGGTCCTCTTCAAGAGACCAACCTGCTGAACTGCATGCAGGATTCGAACATCTTATGAAGCATTTCTCTACACTTCTCTGCAGTTGTCACCACAACCTTTCTTTGTGTAGAAGAGTTTTCTTCAAATGACCAAACTGCTGAACTGCTTCACAGGATTCAAATCCAAACATCTTATGAAGCATTGCACAAAAACCTTTTGAGCATGATGAACAGTACTCTACAGTTGTTATTTGTTCTGTAACATTTGTTCCGCAACAGTGGCGGTTCTAGAGATGAAAAATTTTGATGAACCCAAAACATGCTAGACATCTCCAAGTAAAAAGACAACACAATACATGAGTACAAGTATATTTGTATTTGTTAAGAAAAGATACAAACTGTTGCAGTTACTTGGAAGCTTGACATCAATGAAAGACAGTCGGATCACATCTGGTGTTAATAACAAAAATAAAATATCAAACGCCAGCAGTCATCACCAGAAGCAAATATCGTATTAATAATATAAAACCGTCAAGGTTAACGTAGGAATGCTTGAGTTACATTCACACAAAGCAGTGAACCATAATGAGATGAGTAATAGACAAATAGTACATAATATGGTGTAATAAGTCAGTGTAGCATTTTGTCAGTCAAAATGACAAAATTTAAACAAAACGACAAAAATATGACAATTCCTAGAGCAAAGATACGAGATGACAATGGTCATCTGACTTCCCTTCTTGCCCAGTGGAAGTTTCCTTTCATCTTTTCACAACTCTAAATCCTGTTCTTTAAAACTGTAGGGTAGTAATGATGTCATGAATTTATCATCAATTTTTTCCCAAAAGCCCTTCACAGGATGACATGCAGTTCGGGGCATACCTACAAGCATCTTGCAGATAGAGGGACCTGATACATTTGATTTTGTTAACATCACCTTTCTAGCGCATTTGATAAAATAGATACATCAATTACACAAGGGGTGTACACACAATATTAGACTGCTATCTCTCTAGTTATTGACAGCCCTCCGATATTTCGTAAACACTACTTCTGCCATGTATCTATGACATTCGCTGGTACAGTGTATAATCTTTTTATCAAAATCATCTTCACTCTAAATGCTGAATTCATTAAACCCCATCCCCTCCTGTCTGGAGAACTATCGCCGCTACTGCAGCTAATACAAGAAAGATAGTGATTGGTTGGCAACCAAGGCTTCCCAGAATGCTTTTAGAACAGTCGTCATAGTAACAACATTCAAATAGTTTTATATATGAATAAATCACTTCTTTCACATATCATCATTAAATTGAATTTTGTTATAAAATACAAGTTAGCATAAAATTCTAATTATGTTAAATGTAAAGATAAAAACTGCAAGATAAGCAATTCAAATGAAATGCAGGGTTACTTGTCTACCGACGAACTTGAATTGAACTACTCTCTACTGAAGAAGTCAGCTCTATAACTAACTAAACAAACTGTACTAAAGAGTTACGTAAGCTAAGTTTTGAATAAACTTAAAGTTGCTAGTAGTGAGTAATATTGATAACAACCACTCAAAGCTAGTATGATAAACATCAACAGTAGAAGTAACAATGCCTTTATACATCTTCCTGTGTTTACCATGTAACAGAAAACTGATGAAAAACAATAAATAACACCATTTGACAAGGACACCTAAACTGTATGAAAATTAGTGTCAATTGTTTTCCTTAGCTTTTAAATGTCACCAACATGTATACATATGTAGATATGTGTGAAATTGTATCATTTAATAGAGACACTCAAGTGGTGGATCCAGGGGCATCATGTATATATGTCTATTATTGATTAACTACTTATTGGCACTTAAAAACTTTCACATGAGTTCTAAATAAATCCTTTCTAAATTCTCTTCTAAGATGGCAACTAAGAAATATTTGAAACAATGAAATGATTTGTTCCCGATTGTAGGAAAAATCTTGAAAATGTTATTGAGCAGATACAAGTTTGACTCTTATTGAGCATTTAGTGATAGAATGTTTAACAATTTATGGATTAAGATATAAAATGAATTCATTATGAGCAACTTGCAACAACAACAATAAGTTAACGATAAACTACATTACTAGTGGAAGAGGGTAACATTGTTAGAGTGGAAAGGGAAGAATTCAAATTCACTCCAGAAAACTATACAGACTTAACAGTCTCTTCGTCACCAAACAAAACTTCTTTTACAACATTAAAAGGAAAGCAATCAAGACAATTAAAACTGAAGTTTGATTATTGCTCAAAAGTAACATCAATATTTAAAACAAATAATATATTACTGTTTAGTCGTATGCACCAATGCCAATATCTTATTTACTACTCATATAAAAAGAGTGAAATAAAAACTGAAACTAAAATTAATTTGCAAGCTACATTATCACCTTAATATTTGAACATTTGATCATTTGAAACTGAAACCTGTTTATTATATACCTTGTTATACTAAACCCAGTTTTCATCCAATCTTGTTACTAAAACCAAAATATCATAAACCTTGTTATTTTAATCTCAATTATTATAAACCTTGTTATTTTAATCCCAATTATTATAAACCTTGTTATTTTAAACCCAATTTCTTTAAACCGTGTTATTTAAAACCCAGTTTTCATAGACCTATTTGCTAAACCTAGTTATTATAAACCTGTTATTATAAACGGAAACTTATATATATCTTCAGCAACTTCTATACTGCAGGTGCTTGTTGGAGACGAATGTGTAAACGAGGAAATATGGTAGTTTCAGATGAGAGAAACATGGTTTGATAATGCTGTATCAGCTATTCTTCTATAGCTGTGGTAATATTAAATGTGATAGTTTAGGCAAACAAAAGCTATTGAAATACAGCCTTTTTAAATGGAAATTGTATTCAAAATCTAAAAATAGAGCCATTGGCTCTGTAGCTCATCAGGGTTTATATTGTTTAATGATGAAGACTGAAATAGATTTTTAGGTCATGGCTTGAGGCCCTTATTTGAGGCACCACAGGGTCTCCAAATCTAAAAGTTAGAATCCCCATTGGCTAAAGAGTCTGTACACAATATTACAGCCTTCTAGGTACATTTGTTCTGGAGTAGATGAAAATAGGTTTTTAAGGAAGTGAACCCCGTGACTCCAAATGGGGTCACGGGGTCACGAAATCTACAATTTAGAATCCCATTGGCCGAGGAAGTCTGTTCACATTTTTCAGCTCTCTAGACCTTTTGGAACTGGAGAAGAAGATGAAAATAGGTTTTTAAGGATGTGACCCCTGTGACCCCATTAGGGGTCATGGGGTCATGAAATCTACAATTTAGAATCCCCATTGGCTAAGGAGTCTGCACACAACTTTTCAGCTCTCTAGACCTTTTGGAACTGGAGAAGAAGATGAAAATAGGTTTTTAAGGATGTGACCCCTGTGACCCCATTTGGGGCCATGGGGTCACAAGATCGACAATTTAGAATCCCCATTGGCCAAGGAGTCTTCATACAACTTTTCATGTCTCTAGACCTTTTGGAACTGGAGAAGAAGATGATAATAGGTTTTTAACGATGTGACCCCGGTGACCCCATTTGGGGTCATGGGGTCATGAGATCTACAATTTAGAATCCCCATGGGCAAAGGAGTCTGCACACAACTTTTCAGCTCTCTAGACCATTTGGAACTGGAGAAGAAGATGAAAATAGGTTTTTAAAGATGTGACCCCTGTGACCCCATTTGGGGTCATGGGGTCACGAAATCTACAATTTAGAATCTCCATTGTTGAGTCATTGGTTCTGGAGAAGAAGTCGAAAAAGCGAAAAGTTTACGGACGGATGGACGGACGGACGGATGGACGGACGGACGCCGGACACCAGGCCTGATGAGCTAAAAACTAATAATGAAGTTATAAACCATTACTGAAACTTAAAAAATAAGACCCAACAGAAATATTGGTTATCAAAAAAGAAAATGTTTGGTCCTGTAAATAACTAACAAAATATGAAATAAGTAAAATGACTTAGCAAATATACAAATAAGTAAAGTGGAAGACTAGTCATTCTTGGTGATTCCTTACAATAAAATGTAAACAAAAAGACGACTTAAACAATTGCACAATGAAATAATTGACTTATATGGACTTAATTCTGGAATATTTAAACGCAATGGACATCTATCTATCATCGTTTAGGATCATAATGTTGAAAACCATACATGTATCAAATAACTGTAAATATGGTGTTTATGATACTATCATCTCTATAATTTAAACACTTAAAGGGATAATATTATCAGAATGAGTTAAAGGAGATGTCACAAATACATTTGTATTGCTTTCTTGCAAAACCAACAAGATACAGTTTAAAATGCCTACAATATTGCATAAAATCAAGTAACAGCTGATCACGTTGTAAGCATATACCCCGTAGGTCACGGACACCAACTTTTCTTTGGTTCATAAAATCTTCAAATCTTCAAACTTCAATTTTCTGGACAGAACTAGCACTGATGCACAAGTTGCAATTCACAAACCTTGAGTTGGTTATCACAAACAGTTTCTGCCCTCAACCCTACCTCCATAACAATAATCCCTCTCCTCTCTTTCCACCGATTTTGAATTTGGTAATACTTCACTTAAGGTGGATGTAACAAACTTGATCAACCACCACAACCCCCTCCACAACCGCCCCCGCAACCTCCTCCATCCCCTCCCCCTCCTCCATCTCCCCCTCCATCGCCAAACCCCCCTCCACCCCCATCGCCATACCCTCCCCCACCTCCATCTCCCCCAAATACATCACTGAATCCTCCACCCCCTCCTCCCCCAAACCCATCATCCCCTCCACTAAACCCACCATCATTCCCACCACTGAATCCACCGCCACCTCCATCACCCCCACTGCTGAATCCACCCCCTCCACAACCCCCACATCCACCACAAGCACCCCCACCACTCTGATCCCCACTCGTTCCTCCATCTCCCCCACCCCCTCCCCAATCATCATAACTACCCCCCGCATCATCTATCACCCCGAGGGAGTAATAGTCATCTTGTCCACCAAAGGTTCCACCGTTCCCTTCATCAGTTGTTCCAAATCCTCCATAGTCATCTTGCATGTCAGAGTATCCTCCCAGATCCATTGCATCATCGTTGCCTCCAAACCCACCGTAATCAGTGTTACCAAATCCGAAATCATCCTGTGCATCGTCATCCAAGATTCCCAAAGAATATGAGTTATCTATGCCACCAAAACCATCATCATTGTCATCAATAACACCAAGATCATCATTGTTTCCGAAACCATCATCATTACCAAATCCATCGTCATTACCGAATCCATCGTCATTTCCACCGAAACCATCCCCATTATCATCAATAACACCAAGATCATCATTAAAATCAAATCCATCATCGTTCCCTTGATGGTCTTCATTTTCAAGCTCTGCATATCCAAAATCGCCATCTTGTTCACCGTTGTCCATCTGATCCCCCAAATCAAAGTCTTCGTCCCGATCCTCCTGTGCCAAGAGTCCAGTTTCAGAATTTGCATCATTGTCAAAGTCGAAGTCATCCTCTGGAGGCATCATGTTGGTGTCATCAGCCTCTTCGGGAACAATGTCATCCTCAGGTGCTTCTTCTAAATCTTCATCAAGATTTTCTTCTGGATCTATAGTTGGATCATCTGCTGGATCATCAGCTAAATCATTGGTTGGATCATCAATTGGATCAGCATCAGGATCCTCGACCTCTGCATCAATCTCATGATCATCATCACTGCCTGCTTGCGATCCTTCTTCATGTTCAACTTCTTCCCCTTCTTCTTCTTCCTCCTCAAGTCCTTCCCCCTCACCTTCACCTTCATCTTCTTCCTGACTCTTGTTGCTCTTGTCATCACCTTCACTTGAATCGGACTCCAATCCACTCTCACTGCTGCTGCTCTTCCCGTCTCCTCCCTTTTCTATTGTAACCTCCTCGTTGTTCTCCTCTCCATTCCCCATATCTCTTCCCCACACGGCAACGACAGTCTCTGCCACCTCCTCATGCTGATGCTCATCGTGGTCGTTCTTTCCGCCCCACATACCCTTCCCATGATCCTCTTCCTCTCGAGTTCCCTGCTCCTCTTCCCCAGCTCTTGCAGCTTCTTGGCGTTCCCGTTGTCGTGAGCGTATGAAGAAGTTTGAAGGAGTTGCAGCCAGGAAGCCACAGGCTAGAACAAGGGCAAGACTCTCTGAAGGTATGGACCTGATGAACTTGGATCCTCGCTTCTCATCAGCCTCCATGGACTGACCTGGCTTCCAACCTCGTGGTCTGGGCTGACAAAGCACATGCAGAAGAGAAACGCTGAAGGCAAGCGCAAGGTTCTCAGCAATGTAGTCATCACTCTCTTTGATTTCTATCATTCCCCGGTCTAGCTCAACCCTGGATGACTCAATGTTAAATTTGAAGGATGAGGACTCGAAGGCCTTCTCAAGGGAGAGGTGCTGCCACTTCCTTGTGGACATCTTGTAGAAGCTGATGTCTAGATACCCAGGACTACCGGGGATCCCACGCTTCCCTTTACGAGTACTTGTTGCTGAAACCAGAAAATATTGTTTAGAATTGCTTTAGAAAACATCACTACAAGAGGTTGGAAATAGTAATACATTTCTTTTGACAATGACATCTGTAAAGGTACAAATGAATATGATTGCCTTCAACAACTTCATTTCATTTTGAGAAAATTGATTACCAATGCATTACTAAAGACCTTCTAAGAGGCAAATTGATTCTTTCTAAACTCTCTACTGAGTCAATAGATTCAATGCTGATAAAAAAAATCCTATTTAGAAAATCATGAAAACCAACCAACCTCTGACACCCGGGATACCCCTCCTGACCCCGAGCCACTGTCCCCTCACGTAGCCCCAGTCCCCTCGGTGGTTCTTGATCAGCACGGCTCGCTCCCCCTTTTTTGGGTCGAGCGTTACACACTTAGACGCGTTGGCAACCTACAACAGACAAGAATAGAAGCTGAAAACCACACGTTAAAGTCTTCAACAGTCCTTGCTATATAATGTCTTAATGACCTTAGTTTATCCGATTGGTTGGCAAATGTCACATAACCATTTGTTTCTGAACTAAATGTAACCTATGTGAGGTTTACATAACAATCAAAAACTTTTTTGTGAATAGCAGCAAAGAATCCCATAGAGAAGAGAAGAGATTGTTTTCTACAGGGCCAAGGTTTTGACATAACCACTTCTATTATAGGTCTGATGATCTAAAAATCCAGAAACACAGTCACTACAGGACTTCTTGATTAATTCCAATTACATTAATTGACCTCTTTAAATTTAAGTTTGACAGGATGAAAATCATGATTACAGTAACAAGATTAATTAATTGATATACGGTACTTGATAAAAGTTTGAACTGACAGCTTCGGCCTTTGACCACCAGTGCCACTTTGCATGTCCAGTAATGTATTCGCCAAGTTTAATTTTATTTACTTCCTGTACTGGCTCTGTAAGTTAGAGCACCAATTATCAACCTACCAGCCATATAACGTGATACTTGAATGACCTTTCTAAACCGTATCACCCGGTACGAGGGACTTACAACCTTGTAATTCCCTCCAGGAGGGTTTACACATACACTTGTAAACCCTGTTAGAAGGAATTATAATGATTGTAAACCCTGATATATTTGTTAAGATGACGGCTTGAAAGTAAAGATCTGAAGAAACTAACTTAGACTAATTTTGAAAAATTTCATAAGTTTACGACAGAATATGTACAGCAAATGTTTTGCAGAAAGTGCGTCTCGAACCCGTATCCACTATCACCTGCAGTTACTGAGTCAGCGCCTCTGACTACAGCGCTAAGGGGGCAGAGGAGATATCATGGTACAAAAGAAACTCATTTAGCGCGGCTGACATCACCCAGGGATCCTCAATATAACGCGATAACACGTAAAAAGCCTGTTTTACACTTAAAAACGGTTGATAATATTGATAACCCATTCTACCTCGGATATGGTACGCTTGTAGACCGGATCACCCAGCAGGTCCACAACCTTACCATATCCTCGGTATCATGGGTTATCCTTATAGTAGCAACAGTGCAATTCAGTGCCAGTTTAAAGCAATAGTAGAGACCAGCTTGTCTAAGTGTTCATTAAACTCATTAAGTGTTGATAATTATTAAAATTTATAGATAAACATTTTTCATACTTTTCTGAAACATTTGTAAATGATAATTATCTTATATACCGTAATGGTCAAATGTTCTTAAATTTGTTTGATGTTAAATTTAACATGATCACAAATTTGTGTGATTTTGTAAATTATTTTTATAACTAAGTGACCAGAAATGAAAGGTCATCAGCTAAAACCAACAAGATGGTGCTTCACATTTTTGTGTTTTATAACTCTCATCCGGTTGACTGAAATGTCATTTACCAGAGCAATAGAAATATATCAGCCAGTAAATTGAATCATTTCCCAGAGATAGGACACAGCCCCAGGCAAAGAAGATCTAATCAGGCAGATTACATAACAGGTAGGTTATACAAGGAGCACGGCCACCGTCTGAGTGATGATATATATCATAGACATGATGTTTGAGCTTACCTCACTACAAGTGTGTTTACATAAACCCACTGGAGTTCTGGGGAGACAAACACATCAGAGACGAAACTAAGCTTTTTTACATGTGTTGGCACAATTCTGATTATTAATGAGATTTTCCTTGATGACTGAGTGATTTCAATGATATTAACAGTGATTATGTGTGGGCTATTGCCTATCAGCCTACACATGATAGCTCAATCTATGGCTCTAAATGAGATTTCTTCACATGTGATCTACAATTATTTCCCATAAATATTCAAAACATTCACAAGTAATAAGACCATCGACATGCATGATACTAGAACTGATTTTAAATCATCAACAAAGATTAGATATTGTACATGTATCTGATGGATCATGTAAATTGTTGTGCAATCTGCTCAGAAAGATTTACTACGGATAGATAATGAGTTATTTCTTGTTGATAATTTTAATATTCTATTCTAATTGATAGTTCTTGTTGATAATTATCATACATGCGTACTACCTTCCTCAACAGTGTTTAATGTTCACTCATATTAGGTACAAAGGATCATTCACTCTGGAAACCAATCTTTCATTTTGCCTACAAACAACACCCTGAAAACACAAAATGCTTCATTCGGCAATCAGATAGCTTTCTTTCAAGAGTAGATAGAAAAAGACTAGATTTTTCTCGAGAACTATATTTGTAAGCATAAAAAGCACAATAATGAGTCCTGGTTCACAGAATGAGGATCAGACATGTCAGCAGAAAATTTGGCCTGCAGCAGGGAGCAGATTAAGGTTGAAACTTTCAGAATTGATTCACATTCTGGTGAAAGGTAGATGTATTGTGTGAAGGTGAATTCACTGATTCCTGGGGTATTATCAACCTTATCCTGAATATCAACAGACACATAACACTACAGTACATTATACTGGGAGGTGTTGTGAGGCCAGAGTAGCAAGGTAAATGTTGTGATAAGGTTATCTGACAACATTATGTCACCGTCACCTCAATATACACACGACAGGGTTGACTGGTGGGATCTGGGTTTGTGTGTAAGATATCTACATATATTCATACTGACTGGAAAGAACAGTATCAGTTTTCGATTTATTGACCTGGGTCTAGGTTTTCCTTATGCTTGTGAGTGGCTAGACGGTTCATCTTCAATGATTTGTATTGTACTTGTGACTGTCTTAGTAACATGAGAGCTATGAAATTCAAGGATTAGCACAGAAATCATTTAAAGTTTTAGAAAATATAGATTAAATTAGATCAAAAAATAATGCTAAAACATTCCGGTCACTTTCAGGACTTTACTTAACGTTTGATGTACCTTATGAAATCTCATGTAAAGCGTCTTTAAAGTCACATGACCAGATAGCTTTAATATGATTTCAACTGTACTATGGGCCACTGAGCCTTACATGCTGAATAAACATGTCTGTCTGTCTGTCTATCTGTCTGTCTGTGCCTGTATAACAAACAATCAGGATTTAAATTTTTTTTTCTATATCAATGTCATTTTGAGGTCTGAAGTTGAAGCTGTGATAAGATAACATGCAAGTGAAGATAACCTGCAAAGTTTGACAGAGACAAACCCAGTATAAAGTTCTCCTGCTCACCACTGAAGGATTGATATCATCTCAACCATAGCAGGACATATTACACAGAAGGGGCACCTGCCCAAAGCTGTATCACACTCAGGGATTAGTTTTAAAACAAGGTGACAATAGGTCAAGGATACTCATTATACTGAAAGGCTCTGTTTGAACTGGACTGGTCAGCAGGGCAGGTTGACCTTAGTTGGTTGGATAGTCCAGTCACTAAGCGTGCCAACCTCTTGGACTTGTCTGGTCAGCCAGTGTCATCCTTAACCCTCTGTCTGCTGTCTCTATCAATAACCCCAGATAACCTTTGTAAAGTCAGTGGCTATCACAGATTTCGCCTTTTGTAATGAGTTGTGCTTTTTGTTAATTGGCTACTCAGAAAGTTTGGCATTAAGTGATTGAACAGCTGAGGTGTAATTTTTATGATGCATTGATCTACAACAGAGGGGGAATATTCATCGGATGTATAGCCATTCACAAGATGTTTACACTACACATGTCTCTTGTATATGTCAGGTGAACTAATTGGTTTAAACGTATTTTATTTCAGAAGAAATACAGATTGGCGAACAAGCCAGGAGGCTTATATTAACGCCGCTCTTTGAAATTACATACATATAGCTGGAATAATATAACATATTTGGTGAAATGCAATATGGTTGTGTACTAAAATGATATATTAACACAAAGATGTTTGAAATATACAGTATGTTAGGTATGCCTGGTCACGATTTATGGGCTGCAGCGCAGTTGAAATTTTAGATTCATATTGTGAAGTGGAAAACAGCGACAGGATTATTTTATTTCAGGGAATCGTTTACTTTTCTTGATAAACTGATGTAAAGAATCGATAATACGGTTGTTAGTCGAGATACTCAGGGAACCACTACCGTATAATACAGTCCTAAGGTCATATCCCTGAGTGTAGAAGAACATATTTGATCTTAGTTGTTGATAGTTCCAACAAGTAAAAAGGAAGTGAACTACGTCTTCATTGAAGTGACCACATGAACAACTTTGTATATCCGATATATGTCGATTGTATCTGTGAGCGTTCAGATCACTACAGCCAAGCTTGAGGCGACAATGGATAATTTGACAGAATCTACTTCCGGAATTTAGGTTAAGGAAACTGGGTATTTGAACTGGATTAAGCATACTTTTAAATTGACAAAAGGAGCCCGCATAACTAATTGAGACTCTCCAATGAAATTAAAGGTTATGACATTTGAAGAAATAAGTCTTTGTTGTTATAATTCATGTCTTCTTGGCGAGAACAGACCGTTCACAATTACCTTAAGTAAAATCTTGTCATGTTTATCACTCATTATGATTAATATATTGAACACAAATTGAAACACTCAGCATGACATACATGAGCTATGATGAAATTATTGTATTACAAGTTGAAGAATAAGTTTGCTGAATTTTAAGGTTAAAAAATCTGTAAATCTCAGATCTGAGGGTGACTTTATTGGGAATATACAGTGTAAATGTACCATCTCTGTGGCAAAAGGGGGGGGGGGGGGTGTGCACCACTGTTTTAAGGTTGGTTTTAATGGTCATTTTTTAAAAAGGAAAAGGGGGGCACCCTGCACCCCCCGTCTGCATCTGGCTAAACCCCATAATCAATTTGACTATCAAATACCGATATATATATCTGCAGGAACGGATATGCTTCTGTTTTGTTCCAGTTTCTACCACTTGAAAGGTCTACTTGATCGTAAAAGGTAAATGTACTCCTCTCTCGTCATTATTTTTTCCAATAAAATATAAAAATAAAATCCTAACGCCCTCGTCACTTACAAATGTGCCCGAGAAACTTTTTTTTAATGCAGCCTTTGACTTTTAGGCTAAGCTCTTTGACTTAGTGCAAAAAAATTCATGATTTTCTGATAATGAAAAAGAATTTTCCAAATGCAACCCACGAAATTTTCGGAGTTTAACTTCTATTCAATGCTAATATCCTAATTCTGAGTGTTATTTTGTCAAGTTTAATAAACCCAAAATGACAGAAACCCTTAAACCTGGTGGATGTGCCTTATTCCACACACTGTGTTTGTTCTCAATGCTGTATTTTAATTCTGTTTGCACCAGGGAGAAGAGTCTTGAGTCGTGACAACCAAATTACCGGAAAGTTTCCCTGTCTTTTCATACAATCTACTTAATGGCCCATAACAAGTTTGACAATGGAGGGATCTCTGTTTTGTGGCAGATACCATCTCAATGTAAAGTGTCAGATCGCTGAGTACTTCTACCCTTCAAAGGATCACCTGATCTGATCACAGGGACGTAGACGTGTAAAATGGACAAGCGGTTGTCACTACTGTGACAATTAAATTCAGTCAGAAGCTTGTGTCTCAGTATCGGGAGTAAACTAACCATAGTTACTTACTGTACCCATATGTTGACCCTTATTTTTAAAAGACAATCCTTCTATTTACATACTTATGAATCCCTTGCACCTAGATCAGTCACAAAGGTCAACAAATATTATAATGAAACCATGAATATTTTATGTTGGTTTTCAATTTGGGAAATGAAGATTGGTAATATGGTTTAATAATCATAAACTGTAAAGTATGATTTCAGGCGACCATTACCGCTCCCATCCCAGAGGCTCCTTTCATAAGCAGTCTTTAAATACTAAGGTTAAGCATAACTTTTCACATTACACCAAGGTTTCATAAGTGACTGAACTTTACATTTGTACTTTGAGATATGAGTCTGAGTCGACCTAAAGGATGCTTGCTCAGAAGAGGTAGGTATACGACAAAAAGTCCTTTTGCTAAGATATATGTCTCTCTCAACTGTACATAAATGCCAAAGAGTTTTTTCCAGGTTGGCTTGTCAACAAAAAGTTTACATAACTTTCCAGGGCAATAATAAGCAAGGCAAGCAAAACAAGTTGGCCGGATGTGAAGGATGTAGAGAGTGCTTACCTGTTCCTGACGAGGGATGGTGTCCGGTCCCACCAGGTGAGCTACGGCCACCATCTGGTCGTGGTAGAAGATCTGGAGTGCCGACATCAGCAGCGGGAGACTGTGGACGATTCGACACGTGAACTCGATCTTCTTCATGTGGTTCCGTAGTCTGAGAAACAAAAACAGATACTAAGTGTTCTTCCTGAGGCTTTGCTAATTTGTGTAGTTGACCAGTTGGTCCTATAAACAGTCTTCTTCCTCAGTGAATGAATGTACTAACACTTTCAACCTGCTTGCTGGAGAAGGGGTTCGGACTGACTGAACTCTCTCTGGATCTGCCACTAACATGTCCACATGCAACTTCCCAATGCAAGGCATAACTCTTGCCAGTCTCCATTACTGGCTGATTTAGGCCTTGCAGTATTTCCGTAAGAAATCTGTGTTTAGAAATCCAGGCCCACTATGCATTTCTGGTGCAGCGATTCACTATCTTGACACAATAAAGCGAGGGAAATACCGTAATGGTTAAATCAGCCAGTAATGCAGACTGGCAAGAGTTATGCCTTGCGTTTGGAAGTTGGTCTTCATGAAACTTTTTCTTTTTGCACAGAACAGTAACTCTAGGAAGTAGGTGAATGTTTTTAGACAGCTCTGAAGCTCATCAGGCTCTTATCTCATGTTGAGGACTAGAACGTGAAATGATAGCTTCCAGGAGATTGTCCATCTTGCCTCTTTTATAGGTTGAACCATTATTGAATTTACATTTGATAATCAACATTGGCCAAGGTATGTCTACACAAAATCATCATCCTAATACATTAGTCGTTTCATAGAGAATACTAAACGACGTCCCGTTTGACAACATGTTATCAAACGGGACCGATTTTGGTATTTTATTTATTACTCAATCATGTAAATAGCGCTGAATTGCAAGAACATCGTTTTTAGTGACGCTTACTTGCAGAAAGGTCACCCGCTATTGCAGTCGCGCGGCTAACATTGTGACGTCAACTAAAAACGACTATGACGTCACTCGCCGATTATGACGTTAAGGCAGCACGCGGTGGTATCACACATGTGTGTAACCAACTCATTGTTATCTAATGAGTGATCTCACCACGGTTGAGTAATAAAAAAAGTTGCACACTGTAACTCAATGACACACACTTCAACATTATGTATTTGCTCACAAAACTCATCTAAAAGCCCAAGATGTCATCCAAAAGCTAACAACATGCCTGAAATAAGTACAATAAAATAGTGTTTAAACTCCACTAACAAATACCTCCTAACTGACAAATGACATGTCTTCACAAGCCCATCTGGACTTACAAGCCCGATGACCTAACAATTCAAGTAACGGGTAAGAATAAACTCTAATGTAGCAAAGGAACTGCAAACTAAATTCCTATGATTCCCCCTGCCTTACCCGTCTTCTATTGTTATTTTCTGAACTTGATACAGGTTATTTTCTAAATTTGAAACTTTGTGTCTGGAAAAGTAAATAGATCTCAAAAGTTTTGGGTTTGTTGAGAGAACTGACTGATTTAGCTTTCTTGTTCAGCCAAAAATATTTTCCTAGATAAGCGATGTCGAAGAATGCTTTCAAAGAAAAACTCAAACAGAATTGTTTTCTATGCATAACAATACTCCAGGGATTTTAAAATCGAAAATATGGTTTCTGATTATTTATTACACTAGCGCTGTAGCTGAGCAGGTATAGAATTTGTTGACATGTTGACAACAAGTTTCCAAATTCTTTGTCAGTAGCAGTGGAAAGTGTTACACAATGGCAGATCCAGGATATTTTTTAAGGGGGGTCCACTCTTTGAAAAGAGAGAGAGAGAGGGGGGGGGGGGGGGGGGGGGGGGGAGAGGGGGGGAGGGGGGAGGTTGTGTTGGGGGGGAGGAGGATTAAAACTTCCCCTCTGGATCTGCCACTGGTTACACAGACACAAAATATATAAACATTATGTCAATTATCAAAGTTTATATATTCGTTGTCTTAAGGTACAGAATGTCGCTTAAGTCTGTATCTTATATTCATCAAGTGGGCTGTCTGTATTCAAGTAAATTACGTTTGTTTTTGGCCTGAAGACCTTAAACTTCATGAATAAACATACTTCACACAGGGACATAAATATTATTTTGAATGACATTTCTTTATCTGCATAGAAGCATGTTTTATCATATTATGATTAGGTTTTGTTAATGTCATGGGCCTCCTTGCACAAGATAACCTTTAATAGGGTCTCACAACCACTGCTTTGTGATAGAGGCCCTGAAATGTTCTAACATTTCCTTTATTCCAAACACAAGCATATAACATCAATTAAAATCTGTTTCTGATAATTATCATCTATTTACTGAACATAATGATAGCCTTGTATTGAGCTCTTATAACTATTTCCCTCCAATGAACTGATGTAATATTATGCAACAGATGTCATAACATGTGGGACATACACACAAGTCAACTTGACAACAATCAAAATCCAATTATCATTACAATGAAGTAATAATAATTAATACATTTTAATGAGGTATTTGGTTTTTATTAATCCAGCTAAAATTAATATATAACATATCTATTATCTAAACAATCTTTGTGTTAAACTTAAACTTTTGGATATGATTCTCAAACCATACTATATTTTATTCAGTGCTTATTACTTTAAATTAAAAACTATTTTCAACTAAAATGCTACTTTATCATCTTGTCAATTAAGTCTTGCCAAACAGCTGAAAACTACTTACTTTTAATCATGCATTTATATTTTATATGCTCTTGTTCAATGTTGCCATTTAAAGTAACAACAAATTGTGCAATGAGCTCTGTAGGCCATCAGGCTTCTTATGACTGAGCAAATTATGCCATTTTCTTGCACGCCCAATTGACCTTAACATTACATAGGAGGACTACATTCCAACTACTTTCCACACTGCTTACACGTTAAATATGACTGTAGAATCCCAGGACTGTCCATCATCGCTCAGTTAGCCTGTTTACATGTTCATCAATCAACCCGGCCACTGTTTAGAGCTTGTTTATGGTCCTCTCTGCCCTAACCATGTTTACAGAGCAGCAGGCCTCACTACTCTATACATTCATGAAATTGATGGTGTATACTCACTACCCACGCTGCAATAGTCTTCTCTACCTACGCTGCAATAGTCTTACAAAAACACTCTGAAAAAAGTATTTATTCTGAAAATATCACCATTTTATTAAATATTGAAAAGGAGACTATGAGAAATGGGACTGGCTGCTTTTTTTCAATAATTTTTTCTATGTGAAACGTTAGAGAACACTGCAACATTAATTGGACTGCTCTAGAATTCCTAGACTAGAAATATATGAATTTATTCTTCCGTTACATTATTAAAATATGTCAAAAGAATAATTTAAAACAGTAAGTTGATTTATATTCACTAATGACAAGCTCCCTGACAGTTCTGTTAACAACAACATGGATGCGTAGTTACATAAATTCTACATAATAAAAAGATTTGTAAAGTGCAATATATATTCATGGACTAATGCCTGCTACACAGTTGGAACACACTGTTGTTGTGATACTTGACTGAAACTCTTTACTTATATATCCTCTAAAATTACACACATTTTTATCTCATTACATTATGTCTTTATGACAATAATATTTTTATTTTCTCCTCTCTTTTATATCATTAGGAGACAATATATATACCCTTAGGGGCTACATATATACCCAATGACATGTATGATACTTCCGTTATTGTGTGATATAGTTTCAATTTATTACTTGATATTAAAATTTCATTTGATAAATTCTCACGGGAAATTCTCTCCCTTGCAATAACTCAATTCCATTGTGATTCTGAATTAAATGAGGGAATTTAACTCGAATGTACTGACTTAATGGAAGTCTCAATTTATGTTTAATAAAAAAGAAGTAGAGAGAAATAAGTCTCAAGACAATTTCAAAATGTATTAATCTGCAGTTACCATAGTAACCAGTTAAAAAAAAGATTGAGACAGGATGATAAATACGAAGTGAGCTTTTTACTTAGAATATCAGATAACAAATTTATCACCATCTATGAGATGAAATGTAATATGCATGTTAGTATATACTAGCAACAGCTGTTGGGACACGAGCTTGGTAATGATTTAATTAGTATTTCAGGATATCTCTCACTTGGATCAAAGAGCCAATGCTGAACACTACATGTGGCCATGATGGTCGGAGAGCATAAACTTGATTTCTTCCATAATATGATCATAATTTGATGGATACAAACGTCTGAGAAAGGGGGTCGCCTTAACTTATACACAACATGGCCTTATACACAGCAATATATGGTAGTAGTTACCAATTGTTGCTTCAACGTTTTGGTGATATTTGGCATGTTTCTGTCTTGCACCATGACCGTAACATTTATGACAAATAATTTATGATAAGAATTGATCTGAAAAATGGCCATTCATTGGCTCTGTAATGTCTCTTAAATTAAACAAAGATTATGATCATAAATGCTTTCATCACAGATGCTGGATAGCGCCGATTAAACATGTCATATATAAGCTTTTTAATGAACATTAGTTTAAAAATACAACTTACTTGTGAGAAGCAACCGAGCATGTATTTGGCACTCCTCTCGGTAACCTTGGTAACGGAATGGGACCCCACATTGACTGCACATCCTCTGGCATGACACACGTCTCGTACTGCCCGACCTCCAGTTTGAAGACGGACACCCCGCGGGTAGGGGTCGGGATGCTCAAACTGCAGTCAGCGACTGCCTCCCCTCCTCCGATGTTGATCTTCATTGTGGTCGACAGACCCTTAGAGTCAAGGTCTTGGACGACTCTTTTGAGATCGTAAGTCCCGCGTCCAAGATCCTTCTTACCACTAAAACACAGCGCACCTTCTTTCTGAAACAGATCTGCACAGATCTTGTAGTTGTACTTGGTATCGAAAGAGAAGCTTTTCATCACTTTGTATCCACTTTCGAACTTGTTCCTAAATCCTCGCAACACTGTGATGGTATCCTCCACGCTGAGACTGAGGTCAAAGTTCTGATACCCTGTCCTGTACCACAAGTGAAGCTTCAGCTTCTTACCCTCCGACATGAAGCCGTCCATCGAAACCTTCTCCAGAAGAATGTCGGTCTTCTTGGTAGCAATCCTGTTGACATCCTCCCTGGTTAACTGTTGGAGCTTCTTGTTGGGTGGATCTCCCCTATACATAGCCCCACTCAGAGGAAACATTTGTTTGAATGTTCGCTTCCAGATAATTCTAGTCTGGGCATCCGATCTATTCAGCTTAGAGCCTGGCTTTCTGTCATTTACCGAATCGTCGTGATCGAAGATCTGTCCAATGATTCCTATGGTGTTGTTCTGGTAGATAGCTGGGTGCAGCTGGTGAGTATGCCAAATAAGGTCCATATCGTAACAAGGGACGAGGAACAGCCTCTGGTGATGCTTCTTGGCAAAGAGAAACTGCTTGTACCTGATCACGGAGTTCTTGAGGAACTTTTCATCCTGGTAATGAGGTAGTGACACCTGGTAGTAGAATACTTTCTGACGCAAGGCTGCAGCTGCGATGTTAAATGAGAACTGAGACTTAAACTGAGAGTCCACGGTCACCGTGTCCCCCATATTAACGTGGAAAGGGATGTCAGGATATTCGTCCTCCCAGACAGTCTGAGCAAGGTCCACAGCTTCTTCACGATCACTTCTCGATAACAGTTGATGGTCAATCACCATGCCAACCACATCCAAACAGTCCTGATAATACTTGACTGGACACAATAAGTGACAGTGCCACGCCCATTCAATATCTATTGGAGCAGACAAAATCTTATCTGAATGTTTTGCACAGAGTGGGAGCCAATATTTCTCATACCTCTGAATTGCATTGTCCAAAACAGGCCCGGCTTCATTCAAATCTAAACGTTCTGACACCAGTTTCAAAAAGTCAATCTGATATCTTGCAGCAATGACCAGATTGAGAGACTCTTCCAGTTTGATAGCTTCGGGCGTAAATTCTGGCACAGGCACAGGTGAGGATGAACCGGATCTGACCGGAGCTGTGGCATTAGCAAAGGGTGATACTGGAGGATGGAGGTGGTTGTTGGATGGGTGGGAGGGAATGTGTACAGGGGATGAGGGTAAGGCATTTGGAGGGACATGAGGGTATGGAGGGCACGGACTGATCAATGGATGAGGCAAGTGGTGGGCCGCTGGTGGACTCGCAGGAATGCATTCTGGGTAAAGACCTGGACCGTTGCGGGTGAGGACCGGAGTTGAGCAAGGAGGGGCTGGATCAGATTCCAAGGTTGTGAGGTCCGGCGCGGAGGCATGGACATAGGCAGAGTCTAGCCCCGGGGGTGAGGCTGGCTCCCCGGGGTATGGTGGGAGTAGGTCCTCCAGACGAGGAGCAGAGGCATTGAGATAGGCGGAGGAGGAGGTGGTGGACAGGGCAGAAGAGGAACCCGCCCACGGGACTGAGCTGGAGAGAGGGGGGTCGGTTAATGGCGGCTTTTCCATTGTTGGGGTCTGAAAGTAGATGAGGAAAAAAGTATTACTTGATGTAAGTTTTCATATTTGTTTTTTTTATATTTTTAAACATAGGCATTTACTATGTATTATGTATTACTATTTGAGGTCAAGTCTGAATGTGTTAGTTAGTTAGTTAAAGGAGCATCGTAAAAACAAAATTAGCAGGAGTAAGTTTCAAGTAGATTCATGCAGTTAAAGCAAGATGCACAAAAGAGAATATGCCTTTAAACTGGTTTCTACAACAATTATGAAAAGTCACTGTTTTTCAACATCTCATCACATGATTTCTTAAGAATAATTAAGTTGAGTCGGTTCAGGGTAATACTAATATATTAATCTTAAGATATTAATTTGTAGATAATCTGTATGATGCAAAATTTATCATAAATTATATCATAACAAAAAGTTGTCAAATAGTTTAAATGTGCATTAACTGACAATGAACTATTGAAACTCTTTCAACGGAACAACATAAAGAAACTGTTTGGTCATTTATGACAAGAAAGAATACAAAGAAACAATAGAAAATGTATCACAGTCTCATATACTGTCTATCCAACGAAACTTTCTGATAGTTCAGAGTTCATAATGTGTTCACTTGACAGAGAGAAAGTGTCAACATCACTGTCACATCTTGCTTTTAGTATAGTTGGCCACAAAAACCTGAAGTAATTCTTTGTTTTATGATGATATAAAATAATTTAACACGAAGAAGAACATTATAAAGCTTACTAATCACTTGCCCGTTGAAAGTTGATATGAATAGTTTCACCACCCATTTTGAAAGTTTACCATAAATGGCTTTTAGACCAATGCTATATTGTAAACCCTGAAATAATTTAAGTCAATATTAGCTATAAACAGAGACCATACAGTATCTCTCTCATAAAGATATTGACTCTTATATATATTCTATTTACATATTCACACGTTTTACTGTCTCTGCTGACAAGCTACTTAAGAGCCAAAATCAAGTGCTTTATCATAAACCAAACACACCAAGAACAAACAAATACTTACCCGTACCATTAGCCGTCTACATAAATATAACCTGCAGTGTCAGAAACTTCTACTTTTGTGAAAACTCAATCAGTGAGACTAATTCTGTCTTTCAAATTATTTTCTTTTGAAAAAACCTGCACCCATCTTTTCTTTCAACTTCTAGCAATTGTTTGCCAGGCTGGTAAGTCACTAACTCTGCTCACTGCTGACTGGGATAGGTCGAGCTACTGTCAGGGGTCGGATCACCTTACGTTTTACACCGACTCAACATTCTCTACATGGCTTTCCCTCTGATGATCGGCGCATACAATTTATTCAGCATCTGTTGCCGCAATTACCGGTTACAGCAGCGATATGCTCAGATCAACCGACAGGGCAATGCCACATGCAGAGACCAACTTAATCGCAGGCTGATTATTTACAACTGCCATGAAAACCTCCAGCACGTATAGGACTATTTCACAAAGCCTATGTTTAGCAACAGAAGGCATAGTACTAAGCCAAAGTAAGGGAGATAAATTGTCATACAAACGAAACATGACACACATTCTGTTAACCTGTAGACTCTAAAACAGTACAAACCATGCACACAACAAAACAGTACCCCTCCAACGACACGAAATTACTATCAGACTGTTAAAAAAAAGGCAACACATTTTTGACATGTTGACTAGTCTACTTGTCACACTCGATCACCGACTCAATTTTATCCCGCGACCAACTCACCTAACTGGCTGACATGCCTGTTCCTTTCCTCGCAGCGGCAAATGCTCTACAGATGGTTAGACATCCCTCCGATGTTGAACTTGACCCAGCTCTGACACCGCCTAGTCGCTCGCTATGCTTTGTTTATTTGTCGAAGGCAGTGAGGTCACGCCCACGTGGTACGTAATTGCAAAGGGAGGTCACTCTACTGTCTCTTGTCAACTGTCGGTGACATACCGCTGGACAATTTTATGGTGAATATGTATCTGTGTTAGTTATATGGATGTATTGTTCCGCGTTGAGAAATTGATTATTCGGGGTTGTGTGAATTGTTATACTGAGACTCGGCGATCTCGTACACTGTCACTGCGGAAATGATTCAGTTGTTGAACTGACATCAAGTACATTTCTGTATAAAATTTGAAATATTGGCCGTGAACGTTTAAAGTACATTCTATCCATTATAGACCAAACCCAGATTTGATGTTATCTTGTGAGGAAAGTGCACGTAGAAGATAAAACTTATAAGCCCTTTAGTTGTGTAGCTCATAAAACAATATATGATTAGATAAAGGCCCGTAACCTATGATCAGGTATGCTTGTTATCAACGTTTATTTTATCAGTGACAGTTTGAAATGTGAACGCACTGCTCTCTATGGTCCAAAAGGTATTCGGCCTGATTGATTTTTGTTCAAGATAAACCGTACTCTGACCAGATACGGGACTTATTTAGATATAGATCTACGTCGGATAAAGTCAGAGGGTTGAAATTGATTTGATTATTTCTAGTGTATACAGTGAACGTGTTTGGCAACTGCATGTACATTCATTGCACAGAGAGAAAAGCACACAATACAAAATGAGAAATTACCATAAAATTCTATCGTAATTGTTTTTGAAATCGTAATTTAAACTTTGTAATGAAAAATATGAATTAAACGATGGTTGTCTCTCATGCGTGCTTTGTTATTTTTAATGTGAAATTAAGCACGGGTGTTTAAAGAAACGCTATACAGATAGTCAACCACAAGTGTTAATGCAAATCATTATAATCTTGAGAACGTGGTGGTCTAGTGTAGATTTTCAGAATATCGGGAAAGTGAAGTATGACTGTTGAGGACAGGCGTATATATATTGAAGAGCACGACAGTTTGTAGTGGAGAGAGAGACATGTTACAGGCTAAACTTAGATATATCCTTGTTAGTTTCCTGTTAACATCATGTCACGTTTCGTTGAGTGGTATTACAATGTTGAATTTAAACAATCCTCCAAAACCGAGAAAATTATACTTTGTGAGATGAGTAAACGATTTCAGAGCCATAACCTATTTCGAACCTTAATTGGAACCTCATTCACTTGATTGGATACATGAATAGCATTAGAGGTTATATACGTTAAAACTTTTATTGGAAAACTAACAAAGCTGGGAAATTGTACATAAGGTTTTGAATTTATCGAATGTTATCGCGAATACATTTGGTGATAGTACACCATATGGAAATGTGTACTTTATTTGATAAATCCGCTGATCAAGTCATCCTCATTACTCTGTTAAAACTATCTGTAATGTTATAAATACGTCCCCTAAGTCGGTCATCAGGGGCGGATCCAGGATTTTTGAAAGGGGGGGGTCCCAAAACAATTTTTCTCCACTCAGTGGGGGGGGGGGGGGGGGGTAGATGTATATCCCAACTTATACATGGATTTGAAAAGGGGGGGGTCCGGACCCCCTGAACCCCCCCCTTGGATCCGCCACTGGGTCATTATAACATTACATCTTGTTTTAATTTTATTATCCTCATTATGGCATCGTTATTCTAATAGCTGTGAATAAACTCTGCTATTGCTGGTTTTATGATGTGGTATACGAGTATAGCGCTTTTATAACACGAATATGTCAGCTATTTATGAATTGAGGGCAGTTTTGACATTGTTTAACATACCGTACTTTTTCATCCTCTCACATTCATTCATGTAACTGAATAAAGGAACATTGTAGAATGAATATCTCAAGGCACGTGTTTTACATGTTTTTATTCACAGATTTATTATTTTAAGTTTGCCGCTCCTTGCTGCTAATTACAATATTCATAAATTATATACAATATTTCAAACTAATCCGCGACGCCTGAAAACAATGCCAGCTATTCAAGTCATCTAAAAAAGACGACAATCTTGACAAATAATAGATGTGAAGGAGACGTTTAAAGTTATGAATTTGCATGAAATACAAATGTGGTTAAACTTCAGCTGTAAATTATTCCCTTGTAGATTTAGAACAAAGGAGGGAAGAATAAATATAAAGACAGAAAACTAAAAAATGCAAATATTATTCATGGAAAAATACAATATGGAAGATAAGAAAAAAGTCCGCATCAGACATAAAACGCACGTTTAAGAGAGCCGACAGCAGCTGCATACCAAGGTTCGACGAATACATTACATCGGTAAACAACTCGCGCTTTACTTTGAGAAGTATTTATGGCTTTGCTACACACAAGTTTCCACGGTTTCCAAGAATTGGTTAGCTTAGTTACGTTAGTTTCATTTCGTTAAACGGTTAATGCATATTTCGTGGACATTCTGCTTTCGTTAGCTAAATAAATGTAAAGATTCCACCTCCCCTTCCCAATTTTAAGAACTTTTTCATACCTAAAGTACATTGTACATTTTGATTCTTACAATTTATTATGTACATTTTGATTCTTACAAGTTATTGTATGTACATTTTAATGACATATTGCCTCTCATACGTCGCTGAGCGACTGGTTATACATTTTGTAGTTTACTATATTTTATGTTTACTATAATTTTATTATTTTATGAATATACGAGCGAGACATAAATGTAATTATCTATCTGTCTATCTACAATACACACTCTACTGAACATAATCACTAATCAGTGAATCCATGTGGCGTGAATCAATGCTAGTGATCTTGTCATTGTGTCATTCTCGGTTACCCAAAGTTTTACATATGCTCCGTTACTCTCCACTATATCACTATGATATCTATAAGACCCTGGATATCCGAGGATGGTCACTGTGCGTGATGTTCATAAATATTTGTAGCAGTGTGTCAACCTTTATATTACTAGATTTTACGGACGCTTCATTTAATCATATACGATGATAGATCATGTTATGTTTAACACTTATTCAGAACCAACCTTCGTCGTCGTATTCTGCTTTTTTGTGCACCACAGTGATGCTAAATCTCATAAAGAAATATAATTAATATTCATGCTAATCACGTATCATTTAAAAAACAGATTACCAAGTATTAACGCTTTAATGGTCACAGCATTCTTCTTATACTTCTATACATGTATTACCGTAAGATGATGAAATTGTCATAAACTTCGCCACTTCAAATGTATGCAATCTAAACAGTGCACACAGATTGACATTTACATCATTGCCTTACCTTTGCATAGATCAGCCTGTCGTTGGATAAAACACAGGTGAAGTTTAGCGCAAATATGTTGCGCAACAAAGATGAACGACCAGTTTTTCCTATGTCCGAACGAAGTGAGCAAAGGTTGGCAACTCCTTTCTCTTGACTCAAATCGAAATAATTTTGTATCGTCAAAATTCAATGTCCCAATTCACGTCCTGATTTCTGTGTACAGCAGTACGTCAATACGTATACTTGAAACAGGGCGCTTCACTTTCAAACGTTCGTATGCCTATACCGTATTGTGGTTGTTTCTCATTGATTTTGAAACTATTTTCAATATGGTAAATACGGGAATCAGTGATTTCGTAGGAGGAACCGGTTCATAGGAGCATATTTCGGTGAATTCGTAGGAGGATTATTATAATGAAGTTACTTAAGTAATCAATTACAATTTTGTTATTTTATTTCGATATAATGGGAATATTGTTTATTAATTAATATATTACCATGCATTATATGCATGCATTGCAAGATATTGCAAATGTACCAAATACGTTCATGAATCAGAACAAACTAAAGTTGCTGACCCTAACGCCGATCTGCCTGATGTTGAACCCATTGAAATCAATGAAGTTATGTCAGTAGTGACGATTAGTAAGGATGATGTTCGCGATATTTTAATGAATCCTGTATTCAGCGAAGTTAAAATTCTATTACGAAATCTTCTCATCTTCTCATCTTTACCAGCATCTGTTAATCGTCAAATCACTGCTAATAAAATTGTTAAAATGAATAAAGATCATACTTACCAGATTACTTTATTTATTTAAACAACTAACTAAATATATCATCAAAATAAACATTGCCGATCATCCAGCATATTAAAAAAAATCCTCCTACGAATCCACTGTTCAATCCTTCTATACGAATTCACCGACATATCCTGCTACGAACCGGATCCTCCTACGAAATCACCTACACCTACATGTATCTACATTCAGTGAACTTGGCTTTCATCATTAGTGTCTACACTCAGACATGAAACGTTTAGGAAGAACCATGTTATTCCATTTTTCATCAATAGTTGGAAGTGTTCAAAGGGTTACAAAATAACGTTCGATAAATCAAGCAACTATATATAGAACGTAGTGAGGATGAACAGATGAAATACCTAAACGTTAATACTCGTTAATACCTAAACGAGAGCATTTTTAAGATACGTTCACATTTAACGATTTGGAGGTACAACTTGTATCAACCTGTAGAATCAACTCACATTGACTATATTTCAGATTATAAATCTATACGACTTGGATGTTCTCACAGTGCGACTCAAGTTGGTTACTGTGGCAGATGTATTTTCATGTGAATAAAGTATTTTAATCTTATTACTATTCTCTCTGTTTAGTTATTTTATTTTCGGGTACATTAAGGGTTAAGCATTTAGAGTTTAGCCATATAGTCAAGTGTATTATATAACATCCCAAGCCATGACGCTTCTCAGCTGATTGGTCTTACTAACCGCTTGCACATTTTCAAATCATTCTGCACCAGCTATTTGCACTGAAAGGACACAACGGACAGACAGAATGTGAAAGGTTAGTTTATATATTTAGTCTAAAGTAATACTGCATTTTATCTTTGCAGTATCTGTATAATTAAAGTAATCTATTAAACATTATCTAAATAGGTTTTTATAAAGTATAGCATGTAAGTGCGCTATGCATAAGTGTAAGTTTATTAATATTCAACTATATATATTATTTAACTATTACTAATATATTCTTATCTTTACTATCCTTTTTATGATTGTGTGAGATGAGAGAATGTGTTTTAGTTTAAGTTGCCATGTTTTAACTGATAGGTGTAATAATAAGTGTTGTGGAATAAATGCTGTGTTGTGTTTAGTAAATGTACTACAAATATATTCCACAAAGCATTTCTTATGATTGTGTATTATTTTACTGCAGCAAGTCCCAGTTCCTACGGCAGGTACTGTGCCAGTGTGTGTTTGTAGCACACCCCTGTACCACCCACAGGGTACGTGTATTATGTGTATAAACTTTCATGTGTTTTATCATATCATTACGTCTGTGTAATAATGAACGAATTATTACAATCATATAATATTATATCATTGTAAATAGTATCACCACGTAATGTGTGATGATGTGCAATTAATACCATATCATACTTATATGTATTGTCATGATTATTTGTAAAGTTTAATAGCACATCATATTTCTATGCATGTGTTCAGCAATGAGATGTTCCTCGTGTTATGAGTAACTATAGTTTTATTAATTATTATCACTATAAGCATATTCCTTTGTGTTGAATTATATGTATTGTATATCAATATGTATACTGTGTGCTAACTGTGTGATGTATATTTTATTATCATATTTATTGTTACAGGGTGTCTGATATACTTTCACCTGAACCATCCCAAGAAATAAACGTCTCACACCCAGCAGAGAGTGTTGTCATCATTTGACCCTCGTAACCCTGCTACATTACTACATGTCATAACTACAAATGGTACCGTGAAAACGGACCTTCCAGTACACCAAGTCTTGTCCATGGAAATGACTTGTAACTGTACGATTGTCGGAAATACTGAAGATGTTCAAGACAGCTGAAACAGTCATACAAGTACAGGTAGAAGAACACGTGGACGAGAATCCTTTCCCCGTATAAGTCAAGAACACGTGGACGAGAATCCTGTCCCCGTATATGTCAAGAACAAGTGGACGAGAATCCTTTCCCCGTATATGTCAAGAACAAGTGGACGAGAATCATTTCCCCGTATATGCCAAGAACGCGTGGACGAGAATCCTTTCCCCGTATAAGTCAAGAACAAGTGGACGAGAATCCTTTCCCCGTATATGCCAAGAAGACGTGAACGAGAATCCTTTCCCCGTATAAGTCAAGAACAAGTGGACGAGAATCCTCTCCCGTATATGCCAAGAAAGCGTGGACGAGAATCCTTTCCCCGTATATGTCAAGAACAAGTGGACGAGAATCCTTTCCCCGTATATGTCAAGAACAAGTGGACGAGAATCCTTTCCCCGTATACATGTATGTCAACAACGGTCATTAAGTTGAAACTCTCTTTTGTATTTTGTTTCTGTTTCTGAAATGATATTTTACAATAGGCTATGTTGATGATGATTACGGAGATTTTACGAGCGGTTTTCAGTGGAGCTGTTCTCCCACTCGGAATAGGCTATGAATTTAAATGCCAATTTAAGTAGAATCATCTGTTTTCTGTACTTTTTATTTTTGTGTGAAATGATGACATTTACACCTCATTCTTCAAATAACAATTTCTGATATTGTCTGCATTAGAGAACAGTTCTACACGCAGTAAGGTTTGGGTGCAACGCTACACTGAATTTCAGTGCAGTAACACCCATGGTTCGCCGACGATCGCAGTTTTCACCGCAATACATAGCCACATGGTGTTGCGGACTTTCTCCCTGTAATAATACTAGCAGCCGTGCTATAAGTGTAATACTGTTGAATGTGGCGTTTGACCCCAACTCACCTCACCTTGTTCAAGAGTTTAATGAAGGGAAATAGATACACGGACTGGGGGACGTCGGACCTGTTCAATGTACTATATTATTTAAGCACTCTATAAAATATGAACTCCCTTTCAAATGGTAGGTTATGATAGTTACTGTGCTATGGACTCTTGGTAGTCAAATATTTGAGTGAGTGGTTTGGGCAGCGATAACCCCGCTGACATATGAATCAGAGTTGATAAATGAGGTCGTCCACTAATCGAAGCAATTCAGGCCAATTCCAGTCAAAAATGTTTTTGAAGCCTTTGAGGAACTTGCTTTCTTAACTGGCGTGGATGTCTATCTTTCATTGAGGTATATTATATTCACATGGAAGGAAGTGATTTAAAAATAAACGTGTAAATATCAGATCATGTTACGTATATCAGCAATCACGTCCCGTTATTAATGTAAACTGGCGAATGACCTACACGATTTTCGAACTCATACAATAGAATTTTAACATTCTATAGAACCAAGTCAAGTGTGAAATTGTTTAAACGAACTGATATCGTTTATCAACTGCAATAAATAATTCGAAAAACAGCTGTCGGAGGATTTCAAAGAGGTAAATGGATTGGAAGGTTGAAATGTTTTTTTTTAAAAATGTAATGTTCTAAATATTATAGGTGTATTAATTTAAGTGGTGTACATGGCTCTGATTAATACATACATCCACTGAGTTTGACATTGCAAGGTTAATCACTTTGTTATATAACCCAATCACGGATCGAATTCTAGTCGATTCCTTTGATATTGAAGACGTGTTCTGGGACAATTTCCTCGTTTTCCAAACACACTAACGTACGTTCGTAAGGAAAGGAAATTGCCTTGTAAGAAGTAACATACAATTGTGCCTTTGTTGTCACATGTTACACAATCTGGTAGCTGAGAGATGAGAAATTGATATTGTCCAACAACCAGGAAACAGTGATTGTGTGGTGT
Organism: Gibbula magus; assembly: GCA_936450465.1. NCBI lineage: Eukaryota > Metazoa > Mollusca > Gastropoda > Trochida > Trochidae > Gibbula > Gibbula magus. The sequence goes on along the minus strand of OW388296.1, from coordinate 72,457,987 downwards.
TTTTATTATGATCCAGGATGATAAATACACGGTGACAGATGCATAACGAGCGGGTCGAGGAAAGACACATATTAGGGCCGTGTTCAAGAGAGGTTTCAAAGTAATCGCTCAATTAGCGATTACTTTTAAACCTATCTTGAACGCGATTGCTCAATGTAGCGCTACGAAGCAAAACGAGCGAACTTTGAGGTTTTGCACCATGTCGTTCAGGAGAGAATGAGCGCTACTTGAGCGCTACTTGAGCGCTACATTGAGCAATCAATGAGCGATTATAATCGCTCGCTGTTATGGAACGGAGCCCTGGTATAGGGGATCCTCCCCCAGGACACGGTAGATCCACCTGGAAGTTTCTGTATAATTATTATAGAGAGTAACGTAACACACGAGTTACACAATCTTTAAAACTCAGTTGGGAAAGGTGAAAGACAGGCCAGTAACTCAGCACATATACATGCCTCTGTTACATAACATGCATAGTACATCGACGGAGAGCTAAAAGGGAATACTTCGTATGAAAAATGAACGTTTTAATTGTGATGTTTAATAATGATAAAAATGGATGGTTTTATACAGCGCACATAACTCCACCTTGTGGACTCTTGTGCTTCCAACATTCTTACCCTCGTCTAACCTGAGCTGCCGTAGCGCTCAAAGGTCACCTCCTCCACATCTTACACCAGGTACCCATTTACTACTGAGTGAACAGAGGCACACCTTGAATAAAGTCACTTACCTAGGGTAGGGAATGAGGGAATATTCAGCAATGAAGCGGGTTACCGACCCGCGCCCATTGTTGCTGAAAGTCACTGATAGCGATCGGTTGAGCTCTGCACAGGACCACGTCCCACCACAAGGAATGTTTCGATGTTTGATAATATTTAAATACCTGGTGACCGCATTTACTCAGGAAACTCAAGTCTTTTCTTTCAATGTAAGTCTGACTTGTAATGACTTGAATAACCGCTGAAGGGAGAAAAATGGATGGCAGAGGAGAAGCGAAAAATTCTCTACATTAAACAGTTCCCGAAACTTCAATAAAACCAAAAATATCAACACATACACGCTATAGACTGGCAGCTTTGCGAATCATAACCTAGAAATGAAAGGTAGAATATTTGAATTCAAACTGATAAGTGTCTAACAACAATGGTGTTCAGATAGAAGGATACCTTGGTGTACATGAGTGCACAGTTACGATATCGAGTTCCTGTGCATGAGTGGTAGAGCAAGTGTACGCTTATTCCATTTCTCTGCGATTGGTAGAAGGAAGTGTACGGTTATTCCACGTCTCTCTGCGAGTGGTAGAAGGAAGTGTCAATTGTACCACGTCTCTCTGCGAGTGGTAGAAGGATGTGTACACTTGTTCCACGTCTCTCTACGAGTGGTAGAAGGAAGTGTCAATTTTACCACGTCTCTCTACGAGTGGTAGAAGGATGTGTACACTTGTTCCACGTCTCTCTGCGAGTGGTAGAAGGAAGTGTACGCATGTTCCATGTCTCTCTGTGTGAGGTAGAAGAAAGTGTACACTTGTTCCATGTCACTCTGTGAGTGGTAGAAGGAAGTGTACACACGTTCAATGTCACTCTGCGAGTGGTAGAAGGAAGTGTACGCTTGTTCCATGTCTCTTTGTGAGTGGTAGAAGGAAGTGTACGCATGTTCCATGTCTCTTTGCGAGTGGTAGAAGAAAGTGTACGCTTGTTCCCTGTCTATCTGCGTGTGATAGAAGGAAGTGTACGCATGTTCCACGTCTCTTTGCGAGTGGTAGAAGGAAGTGTATGCATGTTCCACGTTTCTCTGTGAGTGGTAGAAGGAAGTGTGCGCATGTTCCACGTCTCTCAGCGAGTGGTAGAAGGAAGTGTACGCATGTTCCATGTCTCTCTGTGAGTGGTAGAAGGAAGTGTACGCATGTTCCACGTCTTTCTGCGAGTGGTAGAAGGAAGTGTACGCATGTTCCATGTCTCTTTGCGAGTGGTAGAAGAAAGTGTACGCTTGTTCCCTGTCTATCTGCGTGTGGTAGAAGGAAGTGTACGCATGTTCCACGTCTCTTTGCGAGTGGTAGAAGGAAGTGTATGCATGTTCCACGTCTCTCTGTGAGTGGTAGAAGGAAGTGTGCGCATGTTCCACGTCTCTCTGCGAGTGGTAGAAGGAAGTGTACGCATGTTCCACGTCTCTCTGCGAGTGGTAGAAGGAAGTGTAGGCTTGTTCCATGCCACTCTGCGAGTGGTAGAAGGAAGTGTACGCATGTTCCATGTCTCTTTGCGAGTGGTAGAAGGAAGTGTAAACACGTTCAATGTCACTCTGTGAGTGGTAGAAGGAAGTGTTCGCATGTTCCACGTCTCTCTGCGAGTGGTAGAAGGAAGTGTACGCTTGTTCCATGTCACTCTGCGAGTGGTAGAAGGAAGTGTACGCATGTTCCATGTCTCTTTGCGAGTGGTAGAAGGAAGTGTACACACGTTCAATGTCACTCTGTGAGTGGTAGAAGGAAGTGTTCGCATGTTCCTCGTCTCTCTGCGAGTGGTAGAAGGAAGTGTACGCATGTTCCATGTCTCTTTGCGAGTGGTAGAAGAAAGTGTACGCTTGTTCCCTGTCTATCTGCGTGTGGTAGAAGAAAGTGTACGCATGTTCCACGTCTCTTTGCGAGTGGTAGAAGGAAGTGTATGCATGTTCCACGTCTCTCTGCGAGTGGCAAAAGGAAGTGTACGCATGTTCAATGTCTCTCTGCGAGTGGTAGAAGGAAGTGTACGCTTGTTCAATGTCTCTCTGCGAGTGGTAGAAGGAAGTGTACGCTTGAACCACGTCTCACGCAAGTGGTAGAACGAAATGTACCATGTCTCTCTGCGAGTGGTAGAATGAAGTGTACGCTTGTACCACGTCTCTCTGCGAGTGGTAGAATGAAGTGTACACTTGTTCCACGTCTCTCTGCGAGTGGTAGAAGGAAGTGTACCAAGTCTCTCTGCGAGTGGTAGAAGGAAGTGTACGCTTGTTCAATGTCTCTCTGCGAGTGGTAGAAGGAAGTGTACGCTTGTTCAATGTCTCTCTGCGAGTGGTAGAAGGCAGTGTACGCTTGTTCCACGTCTCTCTGCGAGTGGTAGAAGGAAGTGTACGCTTGTTCCACGTCTCTCTGCGAGTGGTAGAACGAAATGTACCATGTCTCTCTGCGAGTGGTAGAAGGAAGTGTACGCTTGTACCACGTCTCTCTGCGAGTGGTAGAATGAAGTGTACGCTTGTACCACGTCTCTCTGTGAGTGGTAGAATGAAGTGTACGCTTGTACCACGTCTCTCTGCGAGTGGTAGAAGGAAGTGTACGCTTGTTCAATGTCTCTCTGCGAGTGGTAGAAGGAAGTGTACGCTTGTTCCACGTCTCTCTGCGAGTGGTAGAAGAAAGTGTACGCTTGTTCCCTGTCTATCTGCGTGTGGTAGAAGGAAGTGTACGCATGTTCCACGTCTCTCTGCGAGTGGTAGAAGGAAGTGTACGCATGTACCACGTCTCTCTGTGAGTGGTAGAAGGAAGTGTACGAATGTTCAATGTCTCTCTGCGAGTGGTAGAACGACGTGTACACTTGTTCCATGTCTCTTTGCGAGTGGTAGAAGGAAGTGTACGCTTGTACCACGTCTCTCTGCGAGTGGTAGAAGGAAGTGTACGCATGTTCCACGTCTCTCTGCGAGTGGTAGAACGAAGTGTACGCATGTTCCACGTCTCTCTGCGAGTGGTAGAAGGAAGTGTATGCATGTTCCACGTCTCTCTGCGAGTGGTAGAAGGAAGTGTACGCATGTTCAATGACTCTTTGCGAGTGGTAGAATGATGTGTACGCTTGTTCCATGTCTCTTTGTGAGTGGTAGAAGGAAGTGTACGCATGTTCCATGTCTCTTTGCGAGTGGTAGAAGAAAGTGTACGCTTGTTCAATGTCTCTCTGCGAGTGGTAGAAGGAAGTGTACGCATGTTCCACGTCTCTCTGCGAGTGGTAGAAGGAAGTGTATGCATGTTCCACGTCTCTCTGTGAGTGGTAGAAGGAAGTGTACACTTGTTCCACGTCTCTCTGCGAGTGGCAGAAGGAAGTGTACGCATGTTCAATGTCTCTCTGCGAGTGGTAGAAGGAAGTGTAAGCATGTTCCATGTCTCTTTGTGAGTGGTAGAAAGATATGTACACTTGTTCCACGTCTCTCCGCAAGTGGTAGAAGGAAGTGTACGCTTGTTCAATGTCTCTCTGCGAGTGGTAGAAGGAAGTGTACGCTTGTACCACGTCTCACGCAAGTGGTAGAACGAAATGTACCATGTCTCTCTGCGAGTGGTAGAATGAAGTGTACGCTTGTACCACGTCTCTCTGCGAGTGGTAGAATGAAGTGTACGCATGTTCCACGTCTCTCTGCGAGTGGTAGAAGAAAGTGTACCATGTCTCTCTGCGAGTGAAAGAAGGAAGTGTACGCTTGTTCAATGTCACTCTGCGAGTGGTAGAAGGAAGTGTACGCTTGTTCAATGTCTCTCTGCGAGTGGTAGAAGGAAGTGTACGCTTGTTCAATGTCTCTCTGCGAGTGGTAGAAGGAAGTGTACGCTTGTTCCACGTCTCTCTGCGAGTGGTAGAACGAAATGTACCATGTCTCTCTGCGAGTGGTAGAAGGAAGTGTACGCTTGTACCACGTCTCTCTGCGAGTGGTAGAAGGAAGTGTGCGCTTGTTCCACGTCTCTCTGCGAGTGGTAGAAGGAAGTGCACGCATGTTCCACGTCTCTCTGCAAGTGGTAGAAGGAAGTGAACGCTTGTTCCACGTCTCTCTGCGAGTGGTAGAAGAAAGTGTACCATGTCTCTCTGCGAGTGAAAGAAGGAAGTGTACGCTTGTTCAATGTCACTCTGCGAGTGGTAGAAGGAAGTGTACGCTTGTTCAATGTCTCTCTGCGAGTGGTAGAAGGAAGTGTACGCTTGTTCAATGTCTCTCTGCGAGTGGTAGAAGGAAGTGTACGCTTGTTCCACGTCTCTCTGCGAGTGGTAGAACGAAATGTACCATGTCTCTCTGCGAGTGGTAGAAGGAAGTGTACGCTTGTTCAATGTCTCTCTGCGAGTGGTAGAAGGAAGTGTACGCTTGTTCCACGTCTCTCTGCGAGTGGTAGAACGAAATGTACCATGTCTCTCTGCGAGTGGTAGAAGGAAGTGTACGCTTGTACCACGTCTCTCTGCGAGTGGTAGAAGGAAGTGTGCGCTTGTTCCACGTCTCTCTGCGAGTGGTAGAAGGAAGTGTACGCTTGTTCAATGTCTCTCTGCGAGTGGTAGAACGAAATGTACCATGTCTCTCTGCGAGTGGTAGAAGGAAGTGTACGCTTGTACCACGTCTCTCTGCGAGTGGTAGAATGAAGTGTATGCTTGTTCCACGTCTCTCTGCGAGTGGTAGAAGGAAGTGCACGCATGTTCCACGTCTCTCTGCAAGTGGTAGAAGGAAGTGAACGCTTGTTCCACGTCTCTCTGCGAGTGGTAGAAGAAAGTGTACCATGTCTCTCTGCGAGTGAAAGAAGGAAGTGTACGCTTGTTCAATGTCACTCTGCGAGTGGTAGAAGGAAGTGTACGCTTGTTCAATGTCTCTCTGCGAGTGGTAGAAGGAAGTGTACGCTTGTTCAATGTCTCTCTGCGAGTGGTAGAAGGAAGTGTACGCTTGTTCCACGTCTCTCTGCGAGTGGTAGAACGAAATGTACCATGTCTCTCTGCGAGTGGTAGAAGGAAGTGTACGCTTGTACCACGTCTCTCTGCGAGTGGTAGAAGGAAGTGTGCGCTTGTTCCACGTCTCTCTGCGAGTGGTAGAAGGAAGTGTACGCTTGTTCAATGTCTCTCTGCGAGTGGTAGAATGAAGTGTACGCTTGTTCAATGTCTCTCTGCGAGTGGTAGAAGGAAGTGTGCGCTTGTTCCACGTCTCTCTGCGAATGGTAGAAGGAAGTGTACCATGTCTCTCTGCGAGTGGTAGAAGGATGTGTACACTTGTTCCACGTCTCTCTGCGAGTGGTAGAAGGAAGTGAACGCTTGTTCCACGTCTCTCTGCGAGTGGTAGAAGGAAGTGTACCACGTCTCTCTGCGAGTGGTAGAAGGATGTGTACACTTGTTCCTTGAGCTAATCAATACGCCACTCTCGCGTCTTGTTTGACCAGCTACAGTTTCCTATATCAGGCCAACCTTCACATTCCATGGTTTAAATGTCTGCTGTTTACTTAGTTTTTACACATCGATTCAGCCGGTAACCAACCGTGTAGACCAGAAGTGGCCGATGTCGTCTGTGGCAGACGATGGTGTTGTGGGTCGAGATTGCCCAAAGAGGCGAACACGTTCTTTTTTGGACCAAGGCAATTTTACAGTTACAACGATTTTACAGTACATCGTAGCAATTTTAGAGTTGCGCCGATTTACAGTTATTTTGACAACCACAGTTTGAGGTATACCAATCGATTCCTTACTAACATGTCAGATTTTAATCAGCCATTACGCTTCATCGTAACCCCGGTGACCAGAAGTGACCGATATCATCGGAGAAGACAAGGCTCATTTCCCTATTTCCACAATGGCGACGTGTCGGTAAAGACCTTTGTATATGAATTGTTGTACTTTATCATTTTCTCTTATGCTTGAAAATGGTATTTATACCGAAACGTCTCCATTGTGAAAATACAAATTTGGTCATCCATAAACCCCTGGTCTGGACTTCTCTACACTACCAACTTTTAGAATTCTGCTCGAACAGTTCGATTTATCAGAACACTGAAGGGCAGACGGCAGTCTTGTAGGTCGAAGGTTGAAAATCAGCTGATCCAAGCTCTATAGAAGTTTGAACATCGCAGACGATAATCTTGTAGGCCAGAAGTAGCTGATGTCGTTTTTTGCTTGAGCGGAGGTGATTAACGTTGCCAAGGTCGTCTGTTTATTGAGGTTTCAGGCGTTAACTAAGAACATTCATTCATTCATTCATTCATTCATTCATTCATTCATTTATTCATTCATTCATTTATTCAGAATTGAAGGCCATGTGGCCAAGAGTACAACATGTATGATATGTACATGGCATGGTGTTTAGAGCAAATATACAATATATGATATTAAAATAGTATTTAACGTAGGTGTTTCTTCAAGAATAGAGATATGCCTTTGAGATCATTGATATTGTGTAGCTTCATAAGCGCTTGAAATTTGAGAACTGAAGGTGGGTTATAGTAATAAGCTGGCATATATTCGGATCTAGAGTGTTTATATGATGGACATATTGACATCAGGTGGTATTCATCTTCAATTATGTCAGCATTACAAATTAATTCATTATATATTGAACCAATGTTTTTAAAAAACGCTGTTTTTGTACATTCAAGTTATGGGATTGCCATCGAAATTTCATAAACATTCGTATTAAGTATTTGCTTATTGCGTCACATGATATATACATTTCAGGTTTGTAAAAGTGACTTAAAAGTGCTGTAATTTATAAGAAATAATGAATTACTTATTTTACTATTCCAGTGCTGTATATCAATATATATACAACGCTGTTTAAATGCTAACAAGAGATGATTTATATCGCCACAGTCTTGGGCTAACCAGACATAAGAAAATCATGTGGTAAACAAAAGCATTCTAACATGTGAGACCCAGTTTATGCCACCGTTATCGTCAAAGACTTTTAACATAATAAACTGGCATTTGGGTATCCATTTTCGTCCATACGAATAATTCGATCCAATATTTAATACACTTTGAAATATAATGCACGCACAAATTACATCTGCCATTTTCTCCAAGTAGGCCTACTACACATGAAGCAGTTTTTAAACTTATAGATAAAAACCTTTTAAATACTCACTATGGACCTTGTTAATACATGTTCTCTAGGTATAGCCCCAAATTTCACTTCCATATGTTAGAATATCGGCAATATTTTACTGACAAATAGATATATATAGATATATATATAAGAACATTCAAATATCCTACTAATTCTAACTGAATACTAACTCTGATCTCATATGTGTCGTTCTTCTCCATTTAATGCCTGAACGCTTTCTAGTACACGTTTTCACATTTCACATCAATTAATTGCCTGGGCTTACATGTGTACATGTGAAGTACTTCCCTTGTGGGACGGTGTCCCTTTAAGCACATCCAAGGGATCACAGACAAGTTGTGCTTATCGTCTGTGAGATTACTCGGACATGATGACGTCCATCCTCCACGCAGGCGATCTGCGCATCTCGGACTTCCTCCTTCCTTATACTTGACATGCGCACATCGCACTTAGGATCGTGGACACTCTGATGGTGGCAGGTCAGGAGAGACGCTGAACCTAAAAACTGACAGACGATGATTATGTTGTTGAAAGTTTGATTGGTAATAATAGTTTGCTATTCTTGTGGAGTATGGTCGATTTTCCATTTCCTCTGGCGAAGCTCTTGAACGTGATTGGAATCTGTTTTTAGAGAAATATTGTTAGGAATATGAATGTCATAGTTGATTATGGCATGTCGCCATTACTCTCTAATTAATTGTATAAAGAGTCCCTGCCATTACGAAATATACTACCCACAATAGGCTTAGGGTCACCGTTAAATGAAATTAGAAGCACCTCAGCGAAATAAGACTGAGAGAAAAAAATGAATTGTTCATTCCTCGACGATCAAACAGCTCGCAAGATGAGAAAACGTTGTCGAATAACCTTTATCAAAATGAAATTAATTATTCTCTGGCATTCGCCTCGGACGGACCTCGTGGACAAAGTGTCCTTATGTTTCCCAATATAACTCGGAAACGATGGCAATAGCTATTACTTATTGAACGTCATTGCTAAATTCATCCGACCCACTGCCCGAGATCGTCTACATATTTAGCGCAGTGGTTAGCTCGATCGGCTTCTGATCAAGAGATCCGGGGTTCGCATCCCGCCAAGGGCTCGGCAACTTTGTTAGTCTAACACTTAGACTCTGAAAAAAATAAATTTTAAATATGTAAAAAAAAATATTGAAAAACATATTGATAAGGAGCCTTCTTTTTACAGTCTCCTTTCAAATATTCAATAAAATGGGAATATTTTCAGACTAAATACTTTTTTCAGAGTCAGAGTGTAAGACCATTACTTTGTCTGCGGTAGAGAACTGTTCTTCATGCAGTTACGTTTAGGTGCATTGTTACACTAAGACTCAGCGCTGGACCACCGATGTTTACACGATGTATTTAGAAGGATGTGAACGTTTTCTAATATCCTGACTGTCAAAGTCGTCCATCCCGATGTATACCATATGGTACCCAAGGCGTCGACTGGCTAGCAACATGTAACGTCATCATGCTCTATACCATATGGTACCCAAGGCGTCGATTGGCTGGCAACATGTAACGTCATCATGCTCTATACCATATATGGTACCCAAGGCGTCGACTGGCTGGCAACATGTAATGTCAACATGCTCTATAACATATGGTACCCAAGGCGTCGACTGGCTAGCAACATGTAACGTCATCATGCTCTATACCATATGGTACCCAAGGCGTCGATTGGCTGGCAACATGTAACGTCATCATGCTCTATACCATATATGGTACCCAAGGCGTCGATTGGCTGGCAACATGTAACGTCATCATGCTCTATACCATATGGTACCCAAG